>JAFIDM010009631.1:67324382-67335817 GCA_023159025.1 Thereuonema tuberculata | reverse complement strand
CTACATGAGATCTCATATCTTTTTAACAGTGAAAGCATTATGAGCATGTGAGTCTTGGCAACTTATTTTACACGAAGTGTTTTGGGTGGGATTTCATTTCTTTTTGTAGGATGAGATCTGATAACTTTTTAACAGTGAAAGCGTTATGAGCATGTGAGTCTTGGCAACTTATTTTACATGAAATGTTTTGGGTGGGATTATCTATTACAACTAAATTTAGTTTTAAGATTATTTAGAAAATGGATTTTTTTTCAATACCCTACTTTTCTGTTTTTCTATTGATCAACTTGTATATACAAGCTGTTTGCACTTTTGTAAGAAATCACATTATTACACAGTATTATTTAGGCCGAAGCATTGAGGGTACGACGTATTTCAGATCTTAATAAAATCCAAAGTATAAAAGCTAGATAAATGAAACTTAGCGTATTTCATTAGTATGGTAACTGCATCTTATCCTGAAAATTTGAGCTCTCTAATATTATCCAGACCGAAGCTATGAGGGTTCGATAATACATAACCAGACCCCCCCCCTTTATGAGGGGTTGGAGGGTGAAAGTTACGGATTTCATAATTTTTTTGTTGTTTGTGTGCTAATCCTAACCTGCATACCAAATTTCAGCTTTCTAGGACTTCAGGAAGTACCCTAGAGGTTTTGATGATCATGAGTCAATCAGTCAGTCAGTGAGTGACGGAATCGACGTATTTTAGGTATTAATAAAATCCAAAGTATAAAAGCTAAATAAATGAAACTTAGCGTATTTCATTAGTCTGGTAACTGCATCATATCCTGAAAATTTGAGCTCTCTAGTATTATCCAGGCCGAAGCTATGAGGGTTCGAAAATACGACGAAACACTTCCAGAAAAGGTACGTAGTGACCTTCCCGCCTTCGGCTCGTCTTGGCGGGGGCACTGCCGTGCCCCCAGATACAGTAGATATTGGTCTGTAATTTATATATTCTTCTGAATTTCCACCTTTGTGAATGGGAATTATATAGGCAATTTTCCATAAGTTTGGATAAATGTTTGCTTGATATATATTTTTGAAAAGTTCTACAATGAAAAGTGAAAAAAATTCTTTATTATTTTTTTATATCTTCTGTGGTGATGTTATCCAAACCAGTGGAATTTGTGTTTTAATTTCTTAATTATATTTAAAATATCATTATGATTTGGTATGAAGAAGGCAATGGAGTTTAAATTTTTATCATTTTTATTTCATTTGTATTTACATAATTAATATCATTTTTTTTTTGTACGAATGTTTTGTACAAATTATGGAATACAAGGTTTTTATTATATTGGGTCAGGAAAAAAGTTCGTGGCGTTTTTTTAGTAAAATTCAACTAGTTTTCTTAGTGTGAAAATGAATTCATTTAAACCAAATATGCTCCATGGTGAAGATGCCATTCTGTGGTTTCCGTTTGAAAAACTGAATAAAGTGGTTTTCGCAGGCTTCTTTTGAAAGCAGCTTTTTTCAATTGAGAGAATTCTGCAGAGATCGGAACAAGTGATAGTCAGAGGGTGCTATGTCTGGACTACACGGTGGATGCATCAAAACTTCCCAATCAAGTTCTCGTAATTTTTTGACGGGTTATCAAAGAAGTGTGTGGTCGGGTGTTGTCATGATGGAAGACAACACCTTTCCTGTTATTCAATTCGGGCCGTTTTCTTTCAATTGCCTGGCGTAATCTCTAGTTGTGCACAGTAGAGTTGAGAATCAATCATCTGACCAACTGGAAGTGGCTCATGGTGGACGATTCCCTTCCTATCCCACCACACACACAGCATCACCTTTTTCGACATCAATCCTGGCTTTAGCGAACGCTTGTGATGGCTCACCATCCCTTGTCCACGATCTTTGACGTTCCAATTGTCGTACGTGATCCATTTTTCATCACCAGTTATGAAACGTTTCAAAAATGGCTCGATTTCATTGCGTTTCAGCAGTGCATCGCAGATGTTAATTAGGTCCATCATGTTTTTCTTGCTCAACTCATGAGGAACCCAGACATCGAGCTTCTTTTTGTAGCCAACTTTGTGTAAGTGGTTCAAAACAGTTTTACCACATCTTTCACATCAAAATTACCAGAATGAAAGCGAGCGAACCATTTCCGCGCAGCAGATTTTGATAAAGTACCTTCACCATACACAGCACAAATTTTTTCACAAGCCTGCACAGCATTCTTCCCTTTGTCGTAATAAAATTGCAAAATACAGCAAAATTTTTCATTACTTTTCTCCATTTTCAACCGCAAGCAACTTTCCAACACTGCACCAATTTCGATGTTTATACACTCAAAGTAACGCTCGAAGTGTTACCTTTCCACAGGGTTGCCAGATCTGAATTGCTGAAAGTAGCGAGGTGAAGGACTAAAAGTAGCGCAATTGCAATAAAAGTAGCCCAATTTTTGTTACCGACTTTTTTACCTTTAACAACCAAAAAAAAAGAAAAAGGGTCTCAAATACTTAATATAAAAGGAAATCAACCTCGAACTCTGGAGTAGCCCAAATTAGCACACCTTGTTTGAAAAGTCGCAAGTAGCGAAATTCAAAATTTGGTAGCGCTAAGCTTTCAAAAGCAGCCCAATTCGCACTAGTAGCCCAATATGGCAACCCTGCTACGGAACTCGACGCAACAACACTTCCGGTTCGCTGCACAGTGGCTTTCAATATAGGGGGTGCAGGCAGTTTTGTAGGGTTCTGCTGGCGGGGGCGTGAGTGGAATCCCTCAAGAATCCAATGCTGCAATGTACATTGCAGAAGACTCCGCGGAGTTATTTGCAATTGACACCATCTATTGGGAAAAATGCCACAAACTTTTTCCCTGACCCAATATTTTGATATCAAATTTTGTAATTCTGAGTTATTGATTTCTTTTTTGTAGTTGATATCTTTTTTTATAAGGTTCCATAAATTTCTATTATTAACATTATTGTTATTTGACAAAAAATTATTTATATATTGGTTTTTAGCTTTGATAATGTAATTTTTTTAACCAATTTATTTCTTTTTATAATTATATTCATTAATTTTGTTATTTTTATACTTCTTATTCGAAATAAAATGTGTTTCATTATGTCTTTATTCATCGAAGGTTGCTTAAATATGTTATACAGTGAAGTCTCACTTATGGGTCATTCCATAGAAAACGCGCCTTTTTAAGTATATGTCACTTATTTACTTAAGAATTATTCAAAGTTCTTCTTTCAGTGGTTATAAACAGCAATACAAACCAAGGAAGATATGAACATTGGTATTCTTTGTTCTTTCATTTTACTTCTATTCAATTTTTTAACAACAGTGAAGATATGTATACCTCTGTTACATGTCACACGTGTTTCGTCAGAAGGGTGGTTAATTATTGCATGACTTTAGGTAAGGTGACCAGAAGTCCTGCTTTTGGCGGGACAGTCCCAATTTTGGTGAAACCGGAGATGAAGGTACAAGCTTTCGAGGTAATGGCCGCTTTGGAACTATTTTCCGAATCGGAAAAAAATTAGAAAGGGCCAAAATTTTTTCGAAATTTACCAAAAGATACATCCTGCAGCTGAGTAGACCTAACTTCTCTAACCTACAGCTAATCAGAATCTACAATTCGTTCCTTCGGAACTCATTAGCATGTAAGTTGTTTCTTAGGTTAATTCGCTAATAATAACTACAGTAATTAAATAAATAAACCAATCGAAAAAAATGAACTTTTGAAAGATAATCCAACCTTTCAACCCCTTCCAACCAGGTGACGTCACAGTGCTAGCCAAAAGAAATCGTTTGCACGGCGGAGACAACCTTCTATTTTACCAAATAGCATATATAAATAAAATATCAAATATTCTACCAAATTTTTAATCAAGACCCCCCCCCCCCAGTCAATGGTGTCCCGCTTTACCAATGTTAAAATCTGGTCACCTTACTTTAGGGAAATATTGAATAAGTAAGTCACATTGTATTTCTTACATTAAAAGGTGAACTGCAGTTAGACATAAAAAAAAATGAGAAAATGTTAGCTTGAACATATGTTTTCAGTTTTGAAAGTTTGTCACAGACTTTCCCTGTATCCTCCATTCTGAAGATGTTTTAACAAATTCCTATTAGATGGCAATAGTATTCACAATGAGTTGTTGAAGGAGGAAAAGACGCCACTTTGTTTTAGCTCTGTCTTATGTTTGGAGAAAAATAGTGGTTTAACTATGTTCTATCTAACAGTTTCTTCGGGATTGTCAAGACGGTTCTAATCATTGTGTACCCTCAGTTCTCAACTTAGGCAGGTAAATAACATTGAGAAAATACATAAAACTTATTGAATCATATTTAAGAATAATTTCAACTACATTTTAACGGATGTTCACGAGCTAACCTCACAATAAGCATGGCAAACTAGGGAAATTTTGCAGATTGTATCCTCCGTTACATTAACATTGAATGGAGGATACTAATTTCGTAACAGAGGGTACAAAATCATTTATTTAAATATTATGAGTCTCAATAATTGATTTAGTATATGTACTATATTGGAATATATGTTTATTATTATTGTCGTCAATAATCGGAGTGTCTACAAAATCTGAATAAAAAAATTCCCTGATTTTTCCCTGATTTCATGAACAATTTCTTTTAAAATTCCCTGATAATAAGAGAAAAAAAAACTCTCCAAAACCAATCCGTTCAACCAAAAAAAAAAAAAAAAACCCCTCCAAACCAATCTGTTCAACCAAAAAATTTCCCTGATTTTAAGTAATAATTGGAAAATTCCCTTATAATTCCAGGTTTTCCCTGATTTCCCGGTTCTGTAGACACTCTGATAATTAATTTAGTATATTTATGATATTGGAATATTTGTTTATTATCGGTACATTTCTTTTCTCTTATTTTGCGATAAGTAAATGTTCTATCGAACCACTCAGTTTAAGAATAAATTAAAATTTCAACCCTTGTTTTGCTTAAATTATGAGTTATGCTTTTAAAATATTGGTACCTATAAGTAAATTTAATTTAAAATGTAAAATCATTTGTAATAATGCGCTATTTTATTTTATTCCTTATTTCATGAAAAAGGAAGAAACAATGTAACAATTCATTTTATAATTCATAGGAGGAATAATACTGCTTAGAAAATAAATTTCAGATTTGTTTGTCAATATTTTTTATTAAATATTTTTGTCTCTTAAAAGGCACGTTTTCTGTGGAATGATCCTTATACGAAACATTCAGTTATACGAAGAATTTCTCATTCCCCAGCGAAACCTCCATATTCCTACATGTAATTCACTTATACGAATAATTTTTGGTTCCCCCTCATATTCGTATAAGTGAGACTTCACTGTATTTATTTCTCTTATTGTAATTATCATTATTTTCTTCTTCATTTTTATAATTGATTTTTTTTTTTTTTTAGATTTGGAGATAATTGTTGTCAACTTTTTGATGTAAATATTAGGATTTTTATTGTAATCTCTTTGAATTTCTTCGGTTAGATTAGGTAACTTAGCATTGAAATAATCTGCGTTTATTAAAAATTTAGTTTTGACTTTTTTTTCATTGATATGATGGATGGAATTTTCTTGCTTTTCAATTTCAATTAGGATTCCAAAATGGTCTGAGATATCCCATTGAATTATGGAAGATTTAATGTTGTAATTATTCATATGGGTGAAACAATGGTCAATACATGTTTTGCAAGCATATGAATTGAATGGGTGAGTTGAAAAAGGTACATATTCCACAAATGTAACTTTTGGAAAACTAAAAAAAACTGTTTTTTAAGAAATCTAATTTTTTTACAAAAAAATTTTCTATTATCAATTTATACCTTTAAGTGAAGCAAACTCATTGTGCTTTGTAAATAGTTTTATGCTATAAAAAGTTATATATCTACATATGTAAATATGTTGAGGAATATGTTCCTTTTTCAACTCAATGCTAGTGCGGCTTTGAGTTGACAACAGAACATATTCCTGGAATATGTCCCTTCTTCAACTCAATCATTTTCACATGGCTGTGGAATGCTGACTTAAAATTGAGAAATATGTTTCTTTTTCTGTTTAATGGATGTATATACGTGCAAAGAAGAAAGTGGCTATCTCAGTTTGTCAAATTTATGGAATACGTACCTTTTTCAACTCACCCATTCAATTAGTTGTAACGTTTCTAGTAGTTTTAAATATTTGATTTATATAACCTAGGTTATAAAAAGTTTTTAAATACTGATTAATGAGATTACTAGTTTTATTATTTATATTGATGTCTATCAATCGTCTATACACATACAATTATAATGTGTTATTTTCATTTTTTATTTCTAACAAATTCTTTTTTAATTATTTTACAGAGATTTTTGTTGTTTAATGGAGGTTTATATATTAAGTAAAAAAATAAAATCTTCATTTGTAGATATATGTCTAATATTACACTGTAGATTTTCATATGTAATTGAGTCTTTTATAACATTATTTACCAAAAATTCAGTTTTGTAAAACATAATTATTCCTCCTCCTCCTCTGGAATGCTTCCTGAGTTTATAAATCTTATTAAAGCTTGGTATATTAAAATATTCTTAAGTTTGTGATAAATTGCAAAATTATGAACTATTGGGAATTAATATCCTTATGTAATAATGAGAATAGCTGTCCAATTCCCTCAAAGTCAACTATTTTTTTAACCTCTCCAAATGTCATCATAACGTATTTTTACATAAATAAATTTGAGTATCTATTACTGTTGTCCTCAGTGAACAAACTTGTTTCATAAAGTAATCACAAATCATAAAATTATCTGCAAAACTGGTAAACACTTTCACATTTTGACAGTGGATTTGATGGAATTGTTCAAACCCTGTACTGTATGCAAGCAGAATTCAAGGGCACACTAATGATGTTGTGCAACATCCAGTGCTTTTTCATTTCATGTGAAAAAAAATGGCAAAAAAAAAGATGAGTTTATAATAAATATAGGACATTATTTTTATAATGGTTCTGTAAAAACAAAACAAAAAAAAACTACTTAAGACAGACAACACAGTCATAATTAAATTAAGTCCAGCTGTTCATTCAGATGTAGTCCACTTCAAAACAGTAATCTGAGCATATTATTAGCTCTCTAACAGTATAGTCAATACTATTCTTCAGCACATCACCATAATAACAGCTATAAAGAAAATTCAGTGTAATAAATAATGTAACAGCAAAGCTATCTCTGATGCTGTTCGTTAAGCTAAAAATACCAAATGTTTGAAATGATCTATCATGGAAAGTATGCCAATGAAACAACTACAGTGTTTCAAAGACTATAACATCTGACAGGCATGTAGCCAGCCAGGCGTGGGGGAGTCTGCCCCCCCCCCCCTCTTCAGGGAAGAAAAGAAAAAGTGTAAATATCCAAGTGTGTATGTGTAATTGATGAAATTCAAAGAGCCTACTCTCACCGTAGATTTTCAGTATTAAGATCATTTTACTTTTAAAGTTTCATTTAAAGAAAGCAAAGTTATTTATAAAAATTTAATGTAATAGATTCCCTCCTCCCCCAACAAAATCCTGGCTGTGTCTGCATCTGAAATAAATTGTATATTATGTTATGCTTGATAATACACCTTTTTCATGGAAATATCTTTGTCTGTTTAAAAATTGTAACTTTCACAGAGGAAGACATTAGTTCTGCTCTATTTTCTAATTTAACTCATAATGGAAATTCTTTAGCAATATTTAAATATTAGTCCTTTAAAGATTGTTAACTTTTCACTTAAATATCAAATAAGAAATTAAAACCTTCACATTTCTCAAGGCATTTACTATTTCATAAAATACACATTAAAGTGATCCCTTTAAACAAATATAGCCTTATTTTACTTTACTACAAATTTTTAATTAAAACTTTTCTTCAAAATATGCAAGTTAAAAAAAAAAAATAAATTGTTTTATTTATTATTAAAAATTTAAATACCAACTGGTAAATTTTATTATGATTAATCACAAAAAAGTATGATAAAATATTATAATTTCCTTATTGTCTCCCACAAATTAAAGCTTTTCTTCAAAATATGCAAGTTAAAAAAAAAATATAAATTGCTTTATTTATTATTAAAAATTTAAATACCAACTGGTAAATTTTATTATGATTAATCACAAAAAAGTATGATAAAATATTATAATTTCCTTATTGTCTCCCACATACCTTTAAGGCATCACTCATATCGCTGGAATTGGAATTTAAAGGAGATTTAAAACTGTGTCCAGCATCTTCGTGTATATAATACAAAAATACTTTAAAAAAATGCATTTTAGAATTTTTTACAAGATACCTCTGTAGCCTGCTACATTTTAAAATTGTTAACGTAAAACTGTTCATAATTTAAACTAAGGTTTCATATTGTGAATGTTTAAGCAAGATAAATCTCTGAAGGATTCATTTATATGTTACTAATTCTTCAAATTTTTATTATTTAAAATAAGGTTTCAGCTTTTAGTAATGTTAATTTATTTTTAATAACAAAAGTAATGTTTCTATGACTATTCCACTCAAAAGTACATATTTGAAATACTAAAACATACGTCTTTACAAAAGTTCTAAACTCACTCTCGGGTCCTACTGAGGGGCTAGGCAGATTGGACTGCCAGCACACAGGAGAAATATACTTTTAAAATTAAATTGAACTTTGTAAATCTTTCGAAGCAAAGAATCTGCAAAAACATTTCAACAAAATAAGAATATAACTAATGATGCAAGGAGCTCTTCAGCTACAGTCATACGCTATGAGCAAGCAAAATAGATCCTGAGCAGGCCTTCTGAGAAAGGGAAGTAAATTGAGAATTCTTGCAAAGACCTATATTTCAGATCATCAAACATATACAGGGTGTTGCAAAATTCGTGTGTAATATTCAAACCACATGTAGGGGCATGGCTAAAGATCAATATATTCCTAATGAACCCATGTTTGGAAACGTCCCATTAAGGCGATAGGTGGTCCTAAAGTGAGCCTTTCAGAGAGAACACATCCTTTGCTACACCATAAGAAATGTTTTGCAGGCGAGCCGACACATTGATCTGGTGGTGCTATTTTTGTTTGTTTCCATACAAAATTAGCCCCCCAAGATCAATTGTGGGCTCGCCTGCAAAACATTTCTTAAGGTGTAGCAAAGGATATGATCTCTCGGAAAGGCTCACTTTAGGACCACCTAGAGCCTTAATGAGCCGTTTCCAAACATGGGTTTATTAGGAATATATTGATCTTAGCCATGCCCCTACACGTGGTTTAAATATTACACACGGATTTTGCAACACCCTGTAAATATGGAGATAAAATATGCATTTAAAATATATTTTTCACCAGTCCCTACATTTTTATCAGTAAAACAATGACAATAAAAAAATACATTCACTTGTCAGCTTTTCAAAAAAAAAATAATAAAATAAATAAAGACCATTTGAAATAGGTATCTGTACAGACAATATGTTAATTTGGGAAGACTGCAGCACAAATCCAGAACAGCACTTATCTTCTGTTTTCACAATAGAACAGATGAAACTACTCTGTTGCATACCAGTATAAGATAAGATCACTGACTTCTAATACTAATTTTGTTTATAATATCTACAGAAAACTTAAAATCTACATGTTAGCTAATAATAAAAATATCACAAAACTTTATTCAAATGTAGATATGAACAGCAGTTTTACATTCCTGCTGAATTTAAACCAGAACAATGCATTTAAAGCATTTTGAAAATGCTTTAAAAATTCTTCTACCCACATTTATAATGCACAACATGCTTGTTTTACAAAATACATTTTTTTTTAAATATAAATAGTTTTAATGAAATGGCAATTAAATTATATTTAAACACAAGAATTTTCATTTTGGAATATCTTAAGTGCCAAAACAGCAATTATTAATTTTAAAAGTAAATTTAACTCCAACCGAAAATGAAGGAGAATCTTTCATACATGATTGATTAAATAAATTATGACCTAATTAAATCTTGTTTTTGAAGTTAAAAATTAAAAACAGAAATAAGCAGAAAAAATAAGGAGTAAAGAAAAATTCACCAAAAAATTCTAGAGTATGTGTTATTTAACTACTAAACCTAATGTAGTGAACTTGATTGCATGCTATTCAGATCAAGTAAAAAACAAAAAATCCAATTGTTTTTGAAATCTTGTTAACTAGAATTCTTTGCAGAATGTTGCTGAATTGAAATCTACAATGCATGATCCTGAATGTTCTGAAAGTTTGTTTGTTTTGGGTTTTTATTTTTCCTACAATAACAAAACATAATTAAGATGCTTTGCATCAAATTGGTTGTCAGAATGAATAAGCTTCACATTTAAGCTTTTAAGAACTGTTTTATGAAAAGTTTAGTATATTTTCATATCAATAAGGAGTAATATCAATAATTTTATTAAATTTTTATATGCCTTTTAAATAAGAAGAAAATGAAAATCTTACTGTTGAATTCAACCTTATCTATATTTCTGTGAAACAATTATCCTCTGTAATTGTGTTATCTAACTTATAAAGGCTAAATAATATAATACATCTAAATGATGCACTATAAAATAAAATGATAGATTTGAGAATATCTGAATCTTATCCTAAATCAAATAGTTTCATGTTTAAAAAAAAATATTGAAAATAATTTTTAAAAATCCTTAAAGATTGCAACTATAAATAATAATAATAATAATAGCAATACAATCTTCATAAGATCACACAATTATAGAATAATGAAATGCCATTTTGTATCTTACAAAAAAAGGAAAAAAAAAATCTATATAACATTCAAATAATTATTATGCATCTCATTCATCTAATGGCTGATGACAAAAAGTTGATCCCCACCCCCAGTTTCCATGATCAATTTACTACTAAAGGCTGCCCAGCCTCCTGCAATAGGGCAGAAATAATTCAAGTTTTGTAATAAATTTACTGGCATGATTTAAAAAATACACTGAAGACTTTGTCAAAAACAAAGAGGAAATTATTTGAGGAAATACATTATTTAAAAGCTTTTTGATCAACATTTAAAAAAAAAAAAAAAAAATTATAAGGCAACAAAAATTTTAGGACAAGAGGAGGAAACAGAAGAAAAGTTACATCCTATCATCATTAAATTTACTTCACAAGACTGAAAAATCTGTTCCCTTTAAAAGCAGAAATGCAGGATTTCTAGTTGAAATAATACTGACAAATAATCTGTCAAACTGTTTTAAAAAAAGAAAAAGAAAGTCTATGAAATATCTTACATTAATTATTCACTCAATAAGACTAAACATAAAAGTATTATTATTTTTTAAAATATATAACATTTTGGAGAAAGGTAAAAAAAGCAAGAAATATGAAAGACATTATTGAAAAGTCTTTTCTTGCAAAGACCACAATACTTTGCACATCTCTTTACACTTCCGGATTCGTATTCGGATTCGGATTGGCCCCAGGCATGG
>JAFIDM010009631.1:67290961-67318148 GCA_023159025.1 Thereuonema tuberculata | reverse complement strand
TATATATATATATATATATATATATATATATATATATATATATATATATATATAAAAATGTATCTGATTCTGAATAGCTACTCATTTATGGTGACTTTAAAGCTGACTTAAAAGAATGCACAAATATGAATCATGATTATATCTATACAATCTATGGTTTAATCTAAGATAGATCATCATTTTTTCCTATGCAGTAGTTACTAATATCAATGAATTCTATGGACGATGGATTGGTCACAATGGCCTCACTAAAATGGTCATCCAGGTTTCCAAATTTAAACTCAGTAGACTTTGCTCTTGGGATTGATAAAAAAAAAAAAATCTCATGTAATAAACAAATACATATATGAGATACATTACTGCACTACTAATGTACAAATTTCCTCGACAGCAGCAAAATCCACAAAGTTGCAGGTTTTAAATTCTTTCTCCCCAAGTACTTTAAAACAATAAGCTGAAAGATAAACAATCCTTCACTTATCTTTGTGTTTTATAAGCACAGGGTCAAAACTGAAGTAGTAAAACAAAGATATAGACTTCTCTTCGTCAAACATTGTGGTTTCTATTTTATAGTAGTTCAATGTTACAACTTCTGTATTATACCAATTATCCAACCTCTTTATAAAGAATTCAGATGAAACTGTGCCAAGAAATAACTAACTAACTCCATGGCACTACAGCCCATGTAGGGCCTTGGCCTCCTTAACAATATGAGCCCATTCTTTTCTATCTTGAGCGTTTCTCCTCCATCCTCATACCTGGAGCTTTTTCAAATCACGTTCCACATCATCAAGCCATCTAAGTCGTGGTCTTCCTTTTAATCTTCTACCACCAGGGTTTCCAATGAAAAGTTTCTTAACTCCACGGTTCAAATTCATCCTTTGGAGATGGCCTACCCATTGAATCCTTTTACTTTTGACAATTGAAACCAAGCTTGGCTCCTGAAATAATTCCAATAGTTCTTTATTAGTGCGGATACGCCACAAACCTTGGTCATAAATAGCTCCAGAAATCTTCCTCAGAATTTTCCTTTCCCATATACCAAGAATGGAAATATCCTTACATGTTAAAGTCCACGCTTCGGCCCATACAAAACAACAGGTCTGATCATGGTTTTATAAATCCTGAATTTGGTCTTTCTAGACAATACCGATGACTTCAGAAGGGGTAGCAGGGCGAAATAACTTCTGTTACCGGCAGCAATTCTATTTTTTATGTCTAGATGTATCTCGTTACATTCCGTAATCAAGATCCAAGATAGGTAAAATGGTTAACTTTCTCAAAAGAGTACTCATCCACTCTCAGATCTTGTACGTTACTAAACCTATCGCTCCCGTCAGTAATCATATATTTAGTCTTCATTTGATTAACGGATAATCCAACCTCCTTGGAAGCACTAATAATTTGCTTAAATGATTCAATAATTCCACTCCCATTTCTACCGATAAGATTAAGGTCATCAGCATATGCCAAACACTGCATAGTACGATTGTAGATAGTGTGCCAAGAAATGGAATGATATATTATGCTGAAGGTTACTAAAACTTAAATAGATGGACTTACTAAAAGCTTACATGATCATATTTAATTATCAAAATTATTTATTCAAATTAATTTCATCAAAAATTTGGTAACATTAAAAAGTAAAAAAAAAAAAAAAAACGAAAAAGAAAAAAAAAAAAAAAAACGAAAAAGAAAAAAAAAAAAAAAACTGAAGTTTTTCTTACCTGGCAGCATTCTTGAGAAGTTCAGGAATTATGTAATCCAATGGAACCTCAATGTATGGAACAACTGCATTAACATGGCCATTCAGTTTGAAAGGAGGGGCTTTACCATACTTGTGAATTGTAACTTTTCTGATGGCAGAAAGAAAACAACTTCAAACAAATATTCTATAAAAAATTTTAATTAGCTTATTTATTGATTTAGTTTATCAATAAATAAACTTATATGAAAAGAAAGAATAGACAATTGCATGGCTATTATTGCAACAAAACCTAATAATAAAGCACTTTTAAAATGTGGGTTGGTCCTAACATCGAACCCATGAATTAATTTAATGATCAACATAACAGTGGGAGTACATAAAAAAAATCATTTTTTAATTGTATACTTACAGGTTAATAGCTTTAGTTGAAGCGTAAGAAATACTAAAATTTTCCTTTCAAATGAAGATCAGTCTTACATCATTCACAACTGGCTTGCTTCAAAATCATGAAATGATTCCATGAACGACACTCTCTGCTAATTCCTACTTGACCACTCCTTGTCAAATAGCCTATGAGAATTAGCTATTGTGTCGCCCTAAATCATTCCTACACTGCCGCTGCTAATTTATAAATTACAAAATGTTTGGAATACAGGTGACAGCTTTTCCTAAATAATACAGAAGAAAAACATAAAGAGAACAAACAAGAACAGAAGAGCAGCCGAACCCCTTGCTATTCACTAACAGAAAATGCTGCAACTGTCACACGATCCAACAACTGATACTCAATAGTCTGTGGGAAGTCTCTCTGTCAGCAGTGCTACACTTAATCCTGCAACGAAACAAATGGCATTAAAAGTGGAATCAGATTTAGTAATAGCCTTCACATGACGAGAATTGAATGAGCAAAAAAAATTCAAGCAGACAGGAAACAAAATCCAGGAATCAAAATACAGTGGGCCTAAAAACAATAAATCAAAAGAAAGATCAAAAAGCTAAGTAGGTGTGATAGGAGAAAAGAAACTAAAAATAAAATGGTTGAAAAAACGGAAAATAAAAGGTTGAGACCAAAATGATATCAAAATGAACATCTTACCTTGATTTTTATGAGCTATGACCCACAAGTACAAGCTAAATGCCCTATAAACCCATCTTTAAAATTATTATTAAAAGAAGGTTAATGAAAGAGTATTTACAGAAATGCACAGCACTATGTTTTAATTCAAGTCTAAAAGTATTCTGATATTGAATCTATTTAGCAAAGGAAGAAAGAAATAATGTAACAATGAAAAGAAATGATCAAAATAAATGAATGTTTTCTTGCATCTATTTCAGGAATAAAAATAATAATAATAATAATAAAAAAAAACTGACATTCAAAAGATCAAGCAATAGAAGCAAGTTGATGAAAGAAGAAAGAAAATTATATAAAAGAATTAAGAGAGACCAAAACAAATTAAAAAAAAAAAATATTTCAATCATGCCACTAATATAGATCACAACCAATATTATCAAAACAGAACTGAAAGTTAATATTAGAACTATAATTAATGTAAAGAATACATCAAACAAAAAAGGTTCTAGCAAAAAGTGTCAACAGAAATTATATAAAAAAAAAAAAAAAAAGAGAGAAAGCGAGAATATGAGTTAATCAAATTTTAAAAGTCCATAATTTATCAACAGATGCAAGTGGATGTTGCTGTGGGCACATTTACTGAAAATGAAGTGCTTCTAGGATTTAACCCACATAATAAAGGAGAAACATAAAAACCCTTTCATGTTCCACTTCAGGAATCATTATCAGATTTAAAGAAAATAAGAGCAATAGTAATATATAGAAAAGTGATTTCTATATATTCTGTTACTCTTCTTTATATCTGATGATGATTCCCAAAGTGGGGCATTACCTCTTTTACTTTCCCTTCTTTTATGTGGGTTAAATCTCAGAAAGCAGTGCAAGTGCTTTATTATCATTTACTATCAACTTAATTTTTCATGCTTGGATTCTTGCTGTTGTTTCCCAGCTGCAGAAACCTCCCAAAAATCATGGTAAGATGAAGATTGTAAAATAAAGTTAAGAATTAATTAAATAAAGTTGTTTACTATAAGAGTATCAGTACTTAATTAGATGAGAATTTCTCAACATTCAATATTTTTTCTGTTCAAATTGATTTCAAAGACCTTAATTAATGACAATAAAAAGTTTTTTTTAAAAAAAAGCAGAGTTTCCCACCAACCACCAAACTGCATTACATTCCAAAGGCAATTTCTTGAATTTCACAATTGAAATCACTTTGATATTTAATCATTACAGGTTTTCTTTAAGAAATGTTTACTATAAAAGTCTTAGACAAAAATAAGTATATTTGATTGTGGATCAAAAAATCCTTTGCATTTATTGCAAAATCCACATTACTAAGAAGTAGTTTCAATGTTAATGCAATGACTTAAAAACAAATGGATGCCTAAACATTAGGAAACACTCATGAGGAAAAACTATAAATTTCAAATTCAGTTTTGATCAAAGTATAATCCTTTCTCCTCTTAACATCAAAACAGGAAAACAAAAGAGAGCTATACTAAAGTGTCTCAACAACTTCATCTGAAATAAATATTTTTGGAACTGAATCAAGAAAAAGTAAAATAACAAATATAACTGTGATAATAGTTGTGTTGCAAAGTAACTTGTAATGTTACTTGCACTTAAAACAAGAGCTCAAATAATTTAAAAACTGGTAAAAGCTTAACACTTCATAAATCTAAAATATAATTACATAATGTAACAGGAAATTTGACTAAGTTTAATGGGACATATGTTAATTACAACTTACGAACACTAAACTTGAACAACGATTTTGACACGGCATACCAAAACAAACAAGACATTAACTGAAAAGTGTTAAAAATATTCTCTTGTCATAGAAATACCTACTCTATTTCTGAGTTCAGTGCCCCATATATAATATTTTTTGTTAATCAAGCTAAAATTGTGTAAATAAAAAAAACAACCCTGAAAAGGGTTAATAAAATTAACCAAATTTAAATCCTGTTTAAAGTGGTAAAAAGAAATGTGAAGCCTTATCAGAAAGAGAAGGTTATACCAAAAGAAATATCATCTTTACAATATTTCTGAAGGATCACTGAGAATTTACATGTAAGAACTACAATTAAATGCAAATAGATTCTGGGAAGAATTTGAAGAGGTAAAAGCTTTCATATCCCATATAAGAAATCATCATTATCTTCAGGAACCATCAACATCAGCTTTACATGTGTATTTATATCTTCCTCTCTTTTCAGTTACTCAGCTCTTATTATCACCAACATAGCACTTGAAAAGCCTCTCTTCTGAAACTAAAATATGTCATTTCATTGAAACTACTCATCTTTCATTATCTTACCAATGTAATATAGAAATTGCTTAGCAGCTTTTTAGTTCTGTCTAACTACCTTACAAATTACGTGAAGTAATGGGGAGGAAAATATATTTATAACAAACACAATACTTTGGGAACAATAGTAAAAAAGAACATGAAAATCAGGATTCGATTTGTAACTATTTTGTGATTAAAAGAAATAACAATGCCATTCTTTTGCCACTTTTTCCTCAGTAGAGACTGGAATAATTTCTTTGAGGAAAGAGAATAGGCCTATGTACAGGATGAGCAACTTAAAACCAGCCTGCAGCATACAGCCACTAACATGGCAAAAGAAATGAACACACAAAAAAAACTCCTTTCATTCTTGCTTTTATTCGTGGAAGTTGACATATTTACTCTTACAAAAGATGTTGGAAGTGTGTTCCCTGCAGCGATGCATTTTTGTGTTCAATTAATCATGTTGAGATACATTTGATGCAAAACGATATAGTCAATGGCTTCAATAGTGCTTTAGACATTCACCTTCAGTTCATCCAAAGTGTGGGAATTTATGTCATAAATTCTACCCTTTAAGGAGTCCCACAGATAAAAATCACATGTAGACAAATCCTGGGGAATGTGCAGACCACAAACCTTTGTGAAAGCCTTGTAAACTTGGGTCAGTGAATCACAGGACATGTAACATGTTGCTCCATCTTGTTGAAAGCAGCAGTTCACGTGCTCACTATCAGTCAACTGAGTGTAGAATTCTTCAAAATTTCCAAGATATACCTCTGTATTAGCAGTTGCATCAAAAAATATTGGCTCCATGATATGTTTACCAGGAACAGCACACCATATTTTTTTTTTCCTCTTTGTGAAGTGGTGTCTCTTCCAGTTGGTGTGAGTTTTCTACTGACCAATACCTGGTGTTTTGTGAATTGATATGGCCAGATAAAAGAAATCATGTTTCGTCACTCAAAATACAGAATTGGGACTAATTCGCCATCAGTGAGTTTGTTGAGAAGCAAGTGACAGTAATTTAAATGTGTCCCCTGTCTGCCTCCTTCAGTTCATGTACAGATGTCACATGATACGGTCTCAAATTTAAAGAATGGAGTATCTTATGGCACGAAGTGTATTTTACACCACTCTGTTGTGATAACTTACGTAAGGGTTTTCTTAGACTTGTGGTAATTCTCTGTTGAATATTGCCCATGGCCGTCCTAACAGAAGGTAACCAATTCCATTTGGCATTTGCCACATATCCAGTTGTACACCATTTTTAAATCAGGTCTTGTATGCTGCTCTTTCCTGGAATGCTTGCATTAGGAAACTTATCAGCAAGCATTTCTTGTATTTCCTTAAGGATCCTGAACACACATAAGCGATAATAGCAATCCTTTCTTGCAGAGAATAAGGTATTCTGAGATAACACAACTATGACTCACAATATACTATATTGAAGCATAAACAGTGTTCAACTGCCAAACAACAATTGAAACAATCAATAGGAGTGCTACAACTACAACCGATAGGTGGCGGCACAGACTAGCTGAAGCGGAGCCAGTTTTAAGTTGCTCACCCTGTATTATTTAACTGACAGTTGTACTATTACATTCTGAATACAGCAGAGTTGAATGTCGTCTTTTCTACTGAATCTTTGTTTACAGGGATCTAAAAACCAAAAGTAGCAACTAATAATCGTAGATACCACAGTAGAAAGCCATTTATCAGACAAATCTACACGTTTGAGGCTGGTGGAGAAACAATGCTAAGAGAGAAATGCCTATAAACATTAAAAGTATTATATAATAATCAGGACTATCCTACTTATTTATGATTACTTATCTCTGATGCTATTCAAAACATAATGTAAACTTAAGCTGCTCACTTAACCCTAAAATAATCATATGAGAAAGTTATGTTTCTACTAATCTTTAGATAAATTTTACTCATGTATTTTTTTTAAAACAAGATATATGTTATGGTATTAATGATTTTCTCTAAAATAGTCAAATCTATTCAGTTTTACTACGGTAAATAGCAGCTGGATAAAAGTAATAAAAACTCAATTATCCACATAACTTTTTTCTAAGAAAATTTTCAAGAACATTCTAATTTGCCTTCTTAAGCAGAACAAACAAAGCATTATAAGAATATGAACAACAAAACAATAAGAGTTTTAACAATGTTAAAACAATGAGCACAGTTCATATATGTATATATGATAACCATAATAAACAACAAAAATTAGATAATTTATGCAAGAAATAACACTGAATACATGCATTCAGCATTGTAATCAGAATTCACATTTGTTCGTTCATTATTCAATGGCTGATAGATAGAACCTATTATCACTGGTAATCATTTTACCAGCAGCAAATAATATTAAGTAAATAAGTCACTTTCCTGTATTGTCTATATCTGAAAGATCACCTGCTATAATACAGACAAGTAGTTATGACATAAGGCTAGAAAGTGATAATTAATAAGTGCTAGTAAATAATATGCATCTATAAAATATTACATATCAGGAGTTTGGACATAAAATATAACTGATTTTTTTCTCAAATGTAAAATATGCAGTAGTGTATAATATAAAATTGACAATTCTCAGCAGATTTCACAATTTGGTTTCCTGATAGCACTAATTTGTGAAGACTGCTGAAAATTCAAGATATTGCATTACATATTACAATAATATAATTATCATAATGTCACATTTAATTCAAATGTTGCTTGTCATGTTTTTGTTTTTGTTTTTTTTTGTTTTTTTGTCTGAACTCTTCATATAGCACAGGAGAGCTGCCAGACACGGCTAAGATTGAGTAGTTCACAGTAACAGACATTTGTACTATTAGAACGATGTTTAAATAAATGATGTTCATAAGTTTATTTGTTTGTTTGTTTTCCTAGACTGAACTACAGTAAGGTGGACACACCTTCATCTACTAGGTTTTTAGACAATTTAAGTACTTTTTTTCCTCCAAAATATTAAGCAATTTTTAAATTGGAATATTTTATTATTGAAACTATGAACTAAACAGTTTATTTTATTAAACATGGGTAAAATTTACCTAGAAGAGCTTAGCCCAAAACTATCAACGTTTAATAAAATTTCTAATCATATTATTGCATTGTATGGAAAAACTACACTTGCAAATATCATGAAAATTCATTAGAATTAAAAAGAAAGGAAATATTTAGATTAAAAAAAACCTACTATTGTTCTAATAGTAAGAGTAAGATGACAAACAAAATTTTTTTTTCACTTCAATAATCACTATTATCTTTTGAAAATATTGAAATAAAAAAACTAGTTTAAAAAATTACTTTTATAGGTTTATGTACAAGTCTTGGCACAATCAGTGTATATGCAGCTCTGCAACAATTTCCTCTTTATCTTTCAAAAACTTTATTCCATGTTGTATATTATCAGGTATATTAGCATACCTTAAAATGATCCGATTTACTTAACATTTGTTAATGAGGTTTGACTGCTTTTTTTTTTGATAGTATCTTTAAACTACAAATCCAAATGCTGAATTTCACTAAGGCTAGAATATAATAAAAAATAAATTTATTAAAAAAAAAATCATAATTGAGAAAAAATTGAAAGCAAAAGGATACAACTGATATTTAGTCATATTCACAATTAATATTTCAAGGAAATGTAGAAACGTTTATTATGGCATTTCAGAAATTCATTAGTAAACTTCAATAAAACATTGTCAGGCTTGAAATTATCAGACTTTATCCTTAAAGGATTGCAATGCCTTCTACAACAAGTAGTCAATCACCAGGCGGAAGCATTTTCAAAGACATGCAACAAGACAGCAAATAGCAACGAGGCCTATTGATATGAAAAAATGCCATCAGCTTAGAAGACAAGTCTTTAAAGAGTTCAACTTAAGTCTTTGAATCCTTATGTCAAGAAAATTAATTCATCTGATTAACAAACAGAAAAAAAAAAATTGCAAATTAGTAACAAAAGCCTTCCTGAAAGAAATTTTTGTATAAATAATAAATAGGAAATTCAGTCAAAATGAATATAGGAATATATTTATAAAAAAAAAAAATTAATTATAAAGAAGCACAAACTCAATGTAAGCCGACCAATCGCTTTTTGCATTTTTGGTGTAATATCAGATCTACATCAGATATAATCGTTTTAAGCATAATATCAGATCTACTTTTTATGAATAGAAAGGGAACATTGTTGCAAAGGTACATGTTGAGATTTTTTCTATCAATGATATGTACAAGAACTTGTAATATTAAGAAATCAAGTTATCATTTCTTATTTGAGGAGAAAAAATTCTTTATAACAACACACTAGCTTTCTTCAGCTAATTTATATGTACAGAAACTTTTTATTGTTTACAAATGAAATATTAAAAATAAAGTATTGACTTTACCTGACAAAATCACACCACTTTTCAACAACATCCTTTACTTTCATTGCAACATTGATGATCCCCACATGATTTGGCTGTTAAGTAAATCAAAGAACAAAATACTGAAAACAGTATAGCAATGAATAAAACAATATAGATTGCATTTCTAAGAGCATAACTATTTTAACAATTTCTAAAAAAAAAAAAAAAAATTGTTTTAAATATATATTTTTAAACTATTTCAAAAACACATTTAAACAATAAAAAACATTTCTTTTTCTTTCTTTAGGAATTGAAATTCAATGATGGATTGGAGTGAATGTAGTTAACATACAAAGAATTCCAATGCCCTTTGCTTTCAGAGGGTTGCCCAGTACCTCAAGCTCTTTCATTGGATAATGGAAGTATCCTGTTATGATTGGCTTATGTTCCAAGATTCTTATTGGATAATGAAAGTAATGTTATGATTGGTTCCTGTCTCAAGTTTACCATTGGACTTCATAATTTAAAAAGCAGCAGAAATTGCATTTATTCATTTTGAGAAAGGCGCCTGGCCTACAGGTGCTAAAATTGTCAGTGCTGATAATTTTTTTTTTTTAATTAAAAAAAGTTACAAGTGTGTGTGTTTTTTTTAAGTAGTTTAAAAGATACATTATCAGTAAACAAAACTAATAACCTGTAAATATTTGAACCAGTAATACAAAGAAAAAAATATTTATTTTTATTAATTTCTTTATATATTAATTAAAAAAAAAAGTGATTAAGCACTTACTTTCTCTTCAGATAATGCTAAATGATGCTCTGCAAGCATTCGCAATCCAAGTCGAGAGGTCAATGTGCGATCTAAAAAGTTCTTTACTAAGTCCTCCTGCTAAGTAATTAAAAAATATAATTGTAAGAAATTATATTTCACATATTTAAAATTGCTATTACAACTTAAAAAAAATTAGAATTTTCCATAAAATTAGCCATAGAAATATTTTTATTTTAAAAAAAAATATTATATAAATAAAGTCAACTCTGGATATAGTGAACTCAGTTATAATGAACATTCAGCTATAGTGAACCTAAATTATTGGCTCCGTCCCACATACATTAGAAATGTACATTAAAATTTTGTTTATAGTGAACCCTTAACTTCAGTTATAGTGAACCTAAAAACAAAAACTTCCAAGAAAAGAATGTAATTGTAACATGACAGATACTTAATTCTGATAAGTAGGATTAGTTCTGATTTGGGTGTAATGCCCAGAGGGTAAATTCAGACAAAATTCCAATGGCTTTCAACCCCCCCCCCTTCCAGGCCTTGGAATTTCCCTGGGTTCACTTATACAACTGTCTACCTGATCAGTTTCCTTCCATGTTTTGAACAGTGAATATGTACAGTATCAGGATGTCGAAGCATAAAGTGTTTTCTTTGGAAGATAAGGCAAACATTATTAGTGACATTGAACGTGGTCTTTTGCAAGCAGACATGGGTCGGAAGTATAGTTTAAGTAAATCAACTGTGAGTAACGTCTTGAAAAACAAGGACAAAATTCTGAGTGCTTTGAATACAAACAAGCCTCCTATAGAAAAATCTTCTGTTGTCTGATTGAGACGACATTGACCAAGCATTACTTAAATGGTTTACTCTTCTGAGGTCGTTAGGAGTCTCTCTCAACGGGCCTGTGCTGAAGACCAAAGCTGAGCAGCTACCCAAGTAACTAGACAAGAATCAAGCGTTCGTGTGATCTGAGGGGAGGCTGGACAGATGGAAGAAAAGGCATAACATTACGGTTGAGGGGATTCGCTGGGAAGTGAAGTCTGTGGATCAAGAAATGGCATCAGAGTGGTTGAGTTTAGAGTGGCTAAGAATTTGTACTAGCTATTCATCTGACGATATTTTCAACGGTGATGAGACCGGACTATTCTATCAATTAACGTCAAACAAAACATTGAAGTTTAAAGGGGAATAATTTGAAAAACCGAGTAACGCTGTGGATATGTGCTAACATGTCAGGGTCAGAGAAGAGGGAACTACTGCTAATTGGGAAATTTAAGAATCCAAGATGTTTTAAAATCGTCAAGCGACTCCTGGTGAATAATCAGGCCAATAATAAAGCCTGGATGCCATCATCCATTTTTTAATAAGAACTCCGACGGTGGGATCTAGAGCTGAGTGAAAGGAAGAAAGATTTTGCTTCTGGTGGACAACTGCCCAGCTCATCCTCATTTTGAAAATCTCCGCAACATCAAGCTGGAGTTCCAGCCTGTCAACACCACATCAATCCTCCAACCCGTGGATCAAGGTGTGATTCACAGCTTCAAAACCTATTACAGAAGGGAAGTAACACTTCATTTAATCCAAGCCTTGGAATCAAAGGAGAACACATCAATAAATGTCTGAATGCTGTATGTTTTGCCAACAAAGCTTGGAGGAGTGTGTCCAAGATCACTATATAGAACTGTTTCTGGAGTGCTGGTTTGGCTACTGGATGTGTGGCATTCAAAGAAGAGGATGATGTGACTCAAGAACCTTCATCAGAATATCAGTGCCAATTCCAATGAAGCTGAAGATTTTATCAATATTGACTGTGAAGTTATAACGAATGAAATCCCATCGGATGAAGTTATTGTCAAGACTGTGAAAGGCAGTTCCAGCACTGAAAATGATGAAGATGATAATGAAGAATATGTTCCATCAGTGAAAGAAGAAATGAAGAATGTCAGGACTGTGCTAAGGTTCCTAGAATGTATGGAAAATGTAGAATCAAGTGTAGAAAAAGTAAAGACTCTAAGAAAAGGACCTACAGAAATAAAGCAGAATCCTTTGATGCTGAGGAAGAAAAAAAATGCAAAAACTTGAAAGATTAGAATATGATACAATAAAAGTGAAAATTTGCAATATTATTATTTTTTTAAGCTGCAAGTTACCCCAGTTGGAATACAAAAAATGAACTATATTTAAATAAAAGAGAGAGAGAGAAAAGCAATCATATTAAGGAGAATGTTAGTATTTTGCCTAATAGTCTGCTCTATATAGGTCAGTCAAAGCTATCTAAGTTTTTAGATAGTTCTAACCTACTATGGAATGACTTTTGAGCTGTTAGAATTAATTCTGAATTTCAAATTACTAACTTCATGAAATTCAAATTCAGCACTGCAAATTTCAAGAGCCCCTTAACTGTTGTTGTCTCATCCCCCTCCAAAACAAAAAAGAAAGAAAAGAAAACCTTAAACTGTAAAATTTAGATATTCAGATATATTTCTTATAGAAATAATGAACTGCTTCTTCTTTATAATCATCTGAGAAAACTCAAAATTTATATTTGTGCTCTTCAAATCATTCAGGATCAATCAGAAATATATTAAATAGAATGACGATAACACCATTAACAAAATCTACTATATTTCAATCAGGGTGTCTACAAAATCTGAATAAAAAAATTCCCTGATTTTTCCATGATTTCACGAACAATTTCTTTTAAAATTCCCTGATCATAAGAGAAAAATTCCATGATTTTAACTACTTGGTAAATATTTACTATTTTCTGTAAGTATACTAAAAGAATTATAAGCAAAAAATTCTATTCTACTGAGAAAGTAATACAGGCATTCTGAAATAAATTCAAATTGTACATATTGACATTTCATGAATGATATAAAAGTATATTTTAATGAGCTTTTACAAAATATGCTGCCAGGGGCGGCCCGAGGTATAAGCGAACTACGCGGCCGCGGGTGGCGCCGCGACACGGGGGGCACGTGCCCTCCGCAACATAGGCGTCCGCGGTGAATATAGTTTACGACAAGAGAAAACCAATGTGTTGTAATAAGTTACCTTCTACCTTTCAAATTTGGTCAAAATTACAATTTGATAAAAATGCTCTGATTGGTTAGTTGAGTTATGAGAGGGGTGGGGGTGGGGGCCAAAAAGTTGTTTGCTTACACTTGAAAAATACCTAGGGCCGCTCCTGTATGCTGCATATACTATATTACACACACAATGAAATTGAATTCAATTTTTATTGCAACATACTACCTTTGATTGGTTTATTATTATCAAAACAGTACTTATGAAATACTTAAAAAAATGTAGGTGAAACCGGAGATGAGAGTACAAGCCTTCGAGGTAATGGTCGCTTTTGGAACTATTTTCCGAATCGGAAAAAAATTAGAAAGGGACAAAATTTTTTCGAAATTTACCAAAAGATACATCCTGCAGCTGAGCAGACCTAACTTCTCTAACCTACAGCTAATCGGAATCAAAGATTCGTTCCTTCAGAACTCATTCAGCATGCAAGTTGTTTCTTAGGCTAATTAATGGAAATAACGGTTCGGATCGCTCCGCCACGTATCCTTCCGAACACTGCGATTGGCTTGTACCATCTTCTCCGTTTTAGCCAAAATGTATTTTACTTTATTATTAATATTAATTCATTATTATTATTTTACTTCATTTTATTTTCTTTCCGGAGGGAAAGAGGAGGAGATCGACATGACGCGTGACCTTGAATGCTCCCATAAGATAGAAACTCGCACTTGGCAAAAGATCATAAATTTCCCTGATTTTAAGTAATAACTGAAAAATTCCCTGATAATTCCCTGATTTTTTCCAGAATAACAAAATTCCCTGACAATTCCCAGTTCTGTAGACACCCTGTCAATATAAGTTGCTTCTGTAGGAAATTTCATTTTTTTGTTTAAGAAAAGATAGTGAAGGAGATATTAATGTAAGTTACCTGAAAATAAATGGAATCATAGTTAAGGATATATTTTGTGAAAGAAGAAACATGAATTTTAATTAATAAAACCTCCTTCTCACAAAAGAAATCCTACTGTAAGTGCAGTCCTTTGGATTAATGCAGAACTAAAATTAATTAATTGTTGACAGCAATTAATATATTTCTTAATTATTATTATTATTATTGTTGTTGTTGTTGTTAATATGAGTGAAGATGGAAAAAGGAAGGATTCTTTTTGTTCCAATATTTCCAAAGGTTTCTAATATTACAATGCACTCTTTTCTCAATAAAAATCTTTTTTTTTTTTTTAACTTATGGAACACTGTTGCATCCAAAAAAAGATTCTTTATACTTTTTTTTTTTTTTTTTTGCTGGAGAGCCATTCTATCTGGTTTGTAAAAGCACACATTCCCGTTCTCAAAAACACAAACACACTTTTCAGGAGTTGAATGACACTGATCATTACTACCCCACTCACCTCAATTCCAAATTCTAGATAAGCCATGGATTAAATAATATTACAAGAAAATGAATTGAATAGTCACTGAATTGCTGGTAAGTCAGAAGACTTCCTGGAAAAATAACTACTTAATATCACGAAGTAACTTACTTACCTTAATATGTTTACGACATTCCTTAAAGCCCTCAGCTAACTGTGTTACTACATCTTTGTGGTCATCCAAGAGATTCCTTAGTACTTTACTGTATCTTTGCTCAACTTCAAAACTTCCAATCTGCGTCCAAATCACAAAGTTTAAAAGACATTAATTGCTATAGTAAATACTAACTATTAAAAAAAAAAAAAAAAAAAAAAATTGAGAGGGTCTAAGACAGACTGCTAGAAGCCAAATTAAGTAGAAGTGAGAAAATGGAATATTACTTAAAATCTACAATAAATCAGAACTAAACGTTTCTTTAATTAGAATCTATAGTATTCATGGTAGAGAACGGACATTTTTTTTTCACACATATTTCAATTTTTTTTTAACTTCACATTTCTAAATTTTCAATAGTCACTGAATGTAGCTTATTATTTTGCTCAGACATCCTTCAATTTTAATTATGGATTTTTTGGTAATTAAAACGGAAAATGTAGATAATAGCCAGCTATTCAACTTACCAAAGGAAATTCACTCAGAATGTGAAAGGCTCTAATGTATAACTCGTGCTGTAAAATAAAAATAAAAAAGTTATTTTTTTAAAGTAAAAGAAATTTACCATATTCATTCAATGATCTTGCCCCACTTTCAAATTTTAAAGAAATATGGGTGGGAGGACTAATCTTGTCATATTTTTCTGGCCAATTCTGGTCCAGTGTTCTTTGTTGGTTGTTAAAATATCAACCTTAATATGTTTACTATCATAAACAAGTGGCCAAAAACTTTAAAGGAAGATATGCTAAAACACAACTGCCAGCTTATATAATAAACAATGTTATTTTTTCCTTTTTTACTGTATTACTATATCATTTTTTAAAGTACTGCTATATAGTAATAATGTTTTTAATTTTTTTCTAGCTAATGTCATGAATCTCAACACAATTTATTTTAAATGAAAATTTAATGGGGATAAGTTGCTTTATTCAATCAATCAATCAATCAATCAAATGATATTCAAAACTGATTGTCTAACTTTAGCCAATCTTGATAGCATTCTCTGTTATGAATGCTATTGAGAATGGCCGTGGTCTTACACGAGATTCATTTCACCAAATTAGTTTTGAATTCTGATGCTCTCTGGTACTATTAGTATTGATACCACCTGCATTGGCAAAAACGACACCACTGATCTGAAGGTAATCTCAATAGATGTGTTTGAAGTGGAACAGAGGAGAGGGAGAAACAACTTGTTTCTGGAGATGGCCATGGAGCAGAGAAGCCAACAGCATCTTTCATATTATGCATCAATGGATGGAAAGCATTGGGGAAGGTAACTATTTTCATTAGTGGTTACTAAGTCAATAGGATATGTGAATATCAATATCCTTATCAAAGGAATATAAAACATTCTTGCTAAGGAGGATCTATTGCATTTTGTTTGTCCGGAAAATGGAAAGCTTGTCTCTTGAATGAGTATTAGTTAATAGACATTTAGAACAAAAAGTTCAAAAGAAAATAAGAAAATATGCTATGAAAAAATGAAAGAGC
This sequence comes from Thereuonema tuberculata, assembly GCA_023159025.1. Classification (NCBI taxonomy): domain Eukaryota; kingdom Metazoa; phylum Arthropoda; class Chilopoda; order Scutigeromorpha; family Scutigeridae; genus Thereuonema; species Thereuonema tuberculata. Next base: position 67,301,804 of record JAFIDM010009631.1, on the reverse strand, counting down.
ACAAGCAAATGAAAAACGAGACAGAACCAATCAACAAAAGCACATCACCTTTAATCTTCCATTACTGGCCAGATCAAAAGACAAGAAAAGTCCAACAAATAATAGCATCATAAAGTACATTGGGTAGTAATTTAAAATATGAAATACTTTTTCTTTAATGAAACATATTTAAGAAAAAAAAATACAGATTGAGAAAATTGAAAAGGAATTTGCATTCTCTTAAATTATTCATCACTAATAATTAAATGAAGATAAAGTAGAATCACTTACAACAGCTAAAATTGATGGGTTACAGCCTATAATGAAAGGCAAATTTCGAAATCCTGCAATTCTATGAGCAATCCGAACAGGCAGTTCTTTATGAAGATACTGAGCACTTCTCTACAAAACAAAATAAAATAAAATCTATATTAATAAATTATAAAAGAGGTAATGTTTGTGAGTTAGTTATTTTGCTTGTTGTCCACGATAAATTCAAAAACTACTGAACTGGTTTTGATGAAACTTTCATTTGTGTATTCCTTATAATCACCGGGGTAATATAGGCTGTGTTTTATCAGGATAACATAACAGGGAATTAAGCAGTAAATAAAAATGTGAAGCTGGGCAGAAAAAAAATGAGCTCATGGCAAGTAAAATTCGATATGCTGGCTATCGATATGCTGGCTGCTGGCTAAACTATATATTTCAAAATCATGTATGAAAAAAATTGTAATATTTCATTAGTTCTATAAAAAACTGCATGACAGTATACATCTAAACTTTATAAATAACTCACAATAAGCAGTTTTAGGTTTAAACTTTTTGGAATTTCATAGCATCTACTTCTTTCGTGATGAGTATTAGCCAAAATTATAAAGATATACAAAAGGAAATAAAAAAAAGGGAAAGTATATTATTATAAGAAACAAAAACATCATTGACACTATCTATCTATGACTGATAGTTACAGAGCTATCATTTATAAAACATAAATAAACTATATTTTACATTAACTGCCCTTTGTCATGAGTGAGCAGGTTCCCATAGAGTTCCAACAGAGATATAAAGTTTCTTTTCAGTATAGGGTGGCCGGAAAGTTCCCATACCCCTTACTATAATAATAACATAATAGGGAGTACGGGAACTTCCCGGCCACACAGTATATAATTAGTTCAACAAGCCTAAAAGTTAATTGCAGTTATCAAAAATTGTGCCTCAGATGAGAAGAAACTAATTCTCAAGGCTCAATGAAATAAAGTAGGAACTCAGTTCAGCAACATCCTCTAGGTTGCTCTCTCGAGCATGCCTAGAACGAGAATTATGCTTTCTGGAACAACAAGCACAATCTGCCAGTTAGAGGCAAAGTGAGTCAGCCTTCCAAAGAACTGAGTGACTTGATGATCAGCATGCATGCATGCATGCAGAGAATCCAGCTTGGAATGAACATTATGAACATTTATGTTAACATTACTCCAAAACTACTGTACCAATTATGAATAAATCTTTTTCCATTTGTTTGAATTTAGAAGTTAAGAGAAGATTTTGGTATAGGTGTCATCACTCTACAATTAATAGAGGCTAGGATAAGCTGTGAATAAAAAAGTAAACAAATTTGGGAAATCATGTATGGGAGATTTTTTACTTGATATGAAACCCGACATCCACCAGGGTGAAGCCATGGCAGAAATCTGGTAAATAAATAACTGTATATTCTAAGATGTTAAATTTAGCTCTTTCAATGCTGAATGCTATATTAAGAGCTTAAGAAATGTGTCCAGCTGAAAGAAAATCCAATGACAGAATCTGAAAATTGGAAATGTCATTGAAAGAGTTCCCACTTTGAAAGGTGGCCAATCATCTCAGAAAAAAATGCAACTTGAAAAGGAAAAACATCAAGCTGGCTAAATGTACAAGTAGTGCTAGGCTTTACAGAATGGTGATAAAAAGACAAAGGAATATGATATCACTTTGATAGAACAAAGGACAGCAAATATTATATTTTGAAGTGTCCTGAAGCATTTTCAGTTGACAATAAATGTCCATTTAAGAAAAGAGCACTGAGAAACTAAAGTGTTCATTTGCTTCTCATAAATTTTAAAAAATATAAAATAATTTCCCAATAACTGAATAAATACAATGTCTAAGAAAACAGCTAAACAACATTACCTAGAGGTAAATAAAATTCATACTTCAGTATCAACATAAACATTAGATGTCCCAGATTCTCGAGATGATAGCTTAGGATGCGAGAACCTTATTTAATTGTGTGCATTTAGGATTTTTTTCCCTCAATATCAACATAAATGCACAGGAATATAAAACATTAACTTAAATTCAACTGTAAGGAATATACACAACATCTGAACTGACTACTCCTAACAGAAATGCTTATGCCTTTAAAGAAACACAATAGTTAATAAACTTATGTTATTAACATATATCAATCTAGATGAATGAATGTTATTTACTTATTATGAATTAACAATTTTCATAAAAGCAGAAAGGTTAAATCAGAATGTAAATGCAAATACTGACCCTTCATTTACTCAAGTTTCAATTTAACTTGATAAAGTTTCTCAAATAATCTATGGACCATAATTATGAATTTGTTTACCCTAATTATTTTCATTAAAATAGATAATTATGTTTACTCCATTTTCAATTTTTATGAATTCATTCATTGTTTGTTGATACAATAATTATTAGCCTTCAGAATTTGTTCGACATAATATTCTAAATATTTAAGCAAATAGCTTCTTATTAAATCAGAAAACACCATCAGTGAAGGTATCTATCCATAGAACATTTAAGTGATGATTAAAAAAATATTTACCAAAATATGACTTCCATCAGGGCTTTTGCCAGCATATAAAATGGTTGCTGGAGTAAGACGGACAGAGGGCTATATTGGAAAAAAAAATATAAAAAAATATGTATAAAGTTTCAGTTAAAATTATCTATCTATATAATTTTAATTACAGATGACAATGCTTAGAATTATGAATTTAACTATATACCACTAAAATTCATTATCTTTAAAGTGAAACAAAATAAACTTCAATCAATATCATTCACAAATAAAAACAATAAGTATTTTTTTTTATTACACACAAAATGCATTAATTATATATCAAATTACGACTTTTCAGATAAATTTATTGAAGTTGATTACATCTCTCGTTTATTATTAATTGGCGGTCTGTTTTGGTTTTTTCTTTTGAATCCTACTGATTGAATCCCAATTTCAAATGCAGAGCATTCTGAACCTTAGGAGACTCATCATATCTTTATCCACAATCAATACACCTTCCATTTTACACCTCAGTTTATTTATTTGGCCTTTTATCTTTCAACTTATTGAAATTTCCATCGAACCACTATGTCACAAAACTAATGTTGCAGAAAAATACTTAGCATTAAAACATTATAAGGATCAATTATTTAATGATCAAGGTATGCCAATGAAGCAGCACAAAACTCAATACATAAGATAAATGAGGCATTTGCTATAGTCAAAATTGCCTATTTTCAATCTAGCATAATTATTTGAAAAACAGAAATGATATTATTTGCATCTAATTTTCGGAAGCACAAAATCTTTCATTAAAAAATTAGGTAAGTATTTCTAGCTTATCAAGAATTATTTTATTTCACTTGTAATGCATTTTAACGAGAACACTTATTACATTGGTTTTTAACTTCATTCCCTCTCCTGTTTTGTTATGACATTGGGGGAAAAAAAAAACAAAAAACATTGAACTGACTATGCAACTTGAATATTAAATTATTTAAAAAGCAATAACTTCATAAATATAACAGTAACTTCTTAATTTTGCTTGTATTCTTATCGTACAAAGATTTTTGAAAATATATACTTCAACAAAAAATCCTACCAGTGTCCTATTAAATCAGTCTGCAATTGATATACCCAACATTATTAACAGTTTGAATAAAAATGGTAATAATGCCACCCCTGCTTTTATTTCAAAAACTATTTACACTTGGTACACCAAATATTAAATCACACAGATGAATTTTATGCATTGTTTAAATTTGGACGACATTATAGTATCAATAAATTTACAATGTTCACCAAATAGCCAAGCCAACTTTTCACTTGATTATTTTCCACCTCCAAAATGCCTTCAATCATCTATACCTATCAGCCCTATTAATTTAAATTTGTTTCCAACTAATTAATTTGTAAAATGATAAAATGGTGTACTAAGATTTGTCTTAGAAAATTATGATTTTAAAATATTTTGCAATTGTAACTTTTGCTTGAAATGACAAGAGTAGGTAATATAGAAGACATATGATTTCAATTACATTATAAGGAGTCCATATCAGATATTTAAAAAAAAAAAAAAAATGCTTTTGTTGTATTGCAAATTTAATCAAACCAGAAGTATTATTTAGATTCCACAAAAAATTGTATTTATAGACATTTCACTGTTTGTTTGGTTTTTTTTTAACTGATGAATTCCTCTGAATCTATTTTCGTATTTCTTAATATTGTTTGAAATTTTAATGAATATCAATTTTAATATTTTTAATTACATATTTATATCTTGACATAAGAACTTAATAATAGACTTTAGGTGAACACAAAGAATTAAACAATGGCAAGCTTATCCAGTTCTCAAACTCTTTGACTATAATTGCCACTATTCCCTATTTCTATTCTTCTTGATTCTCCAATATATTCAATCATACATCACTTTACTTCTAAAAATGATACCTTGCTTTAATATAATCTACAAAAATTCTTTTAGATGATTTTTTTTTGTCATCTCTAGTGCACACAGCAGCCAGAAAGTCATCTCTGAAAGCACAAGTTGTACAGAGGTAAGATATTTCTTTATATGCTCAATTTAATTAATTTGTGGCTGTTGTGATTTGCCAACATGTAAATTAGTTTTTTTTACTTTCTTAATGAATTTTTATTTTCTTAATTTTTCAAGGTCTCGTTGTCTTTTCTAAAATTTTCTAGATTTTGTCTTATTCTCATTGAAAGAATTATGCAAGCCCACATTTTTTTTTTTCTTTTAATTTATAGAAAAGTTTCTTAAGATTATTTTTGCTTTAGTTTAATCACAAAATTTATCTGAAAGTGAGAATAATACTTTCATTAAAAAAAAAAAAAAAAAAAAGATTCAAATGATGAAAGAAGAAATAAAAATTAGTAAATATCTAGATTGGTTTGATAATAAGGATATTCAGGAAAAAAAAGTTGAAAACAAGCCCTTTAGAGAACATTAATATTAAATATAAAATTGGCTAATACATTCAACACTGTTTCCGAGGATTTCATCATTGTACTGGCACAACAGAAAGATGTGATTAGAATAATTAGAAACTTTTTTGTTTTTTTTTGTTTCCACCCTCCCCAAGTCTATTTTTGTTAATTTGAGTGGAATTTTAGAATAGTTATTTAAACTTGTTTGCTCTCAGCAAGTTATTCAGTATTTGTCAGCTCACAAGAAGCATAACATAATGCATAAGTGAACAAAACATAGCACCACAATATTTAACAAAAAAATATTTTTGCAACTTCAGGATGCACAGAAGGAAATTAATAAAATGATAACATTAATTTATTTTGCACCATAAGCCTGATACTGTTTTTTTCAATGAATCTGTTTTGAACTTGTTACTTTGCCCAGATAAGCTCAAAAACGCCTATCCCAGAGCGCCTTCAAAATAAGAAAAACAAGTTCAGGATTCAAAGTGTATTTTTTTTTCTAATCATTTTCTGGTAACGTATACATAAACCTTTTTAAAACTTACATTTACGAAATGTAGGTTGAAACATCTTATGCATGGATGCTTTAAGACTGTGGCAAATATTTACTTTTATAGACATATTCAAAAAGTATTTTGGGTCAGAATATTAATTATAAGGAACTTTGTTTTTTTTTTAATATTCCAGACAGTGTGTGTGTGTGTGTGTGTGTGTGTGGGTTTGTTTCGTTGGATGGATTGATAAATTTAAGTCAAACTAAGACCATTCAAATTGCCTTTTCAAGATCAATTAAGAGAAAATTGGCAAATTCAAGCATTCTAAATTTGGATCAATGATAATTTCTTTCAATTCCACTTTTATAAAATACAGGTCTAAATGTTTATTTTTTTTTTTTTTTTTGATAAAACCACACAGGTTTTGCAAAAGAAATGCCTTAATATGAAGAAAATTCAAAAAGGAACAAAAATTCTTCAAATCTGCACATTTCTATAAATGCAAATTCAAATATTTTTAATATATTTTAAATAATCAATGAGATTGATTCTAAATTTACACTTCACAGATTCTAAAAAATCCACAGCAACAATTCTTTCAATAAAAAGTTGCAAAATTCAGTTTGCACATATTTATATTAATCACTTTTAAATGCAGTAAAAGACAACTACAAATTAATTTGTTCTTTCTTTTCCTAGAACAAACTTTGAATCAATGTAACATACCTTTATATTACATTAAATTTGCACTACAGCAATCAAACATTTTCATAGCTTAAAACTTAAAGACAGTGATATTAGCAGAGTTTGATAATATAGCATTTTTAATTCTTTGAAATTCAGAAAAGATATTTATTCAATTTATTCATTTAAAGAGAGCCTAATTTGACAAAAAAAAAAAAAAAAAAATAGTAGTAGTAATACTAATAATAACCATCAATATCTCTTAACCATGACTCTTTAGCTGGTTATCTTTCCTGAATAGTACTATAAATAAAAAAAAATATTCAGTTTATGTTTGTAAGCCTCTACAACAACTTCTATTTATTTCTCTTTATAATTTATAGTTTTACATGGCTAATTACATCAATGCATAGTGTGTATTTTTATTAATTACTGATACTGTATTTTATTCATGTAATAATTCATTAAAAAAAAATGGAAATTTCTTATTGTTTTTATTTATTTCTAAGGATAAACTATTTTCTTTGATATGTTGGCTGTGGAGACCAGATAATTAACAATGTTATCCACTAGTAGTTGACTGTTGAATGCAGACTGTTTCAACCATTACTGAGTTTTGGTTTAAAGAACAAAACAATTAAAATTGACAGTGATTACCTACTTTAATATATAATTTGGAAGAGATAATTGTGATTGAATACTTATAAAGAAATTAAAACTAAATGTAATTGTAAAATAAAATTGGAAGTAATTAAGCTAAAAGTAAGTATTAGAAGCTATTTATTTGAGCGAAGATATAAATCAAAATTCTGAATCACTGCCATTAATTAGTCAAATTCATACCCTAACAAATGACCTGCAGCACATCCGTTATATTTCATATACAGTAGAACCCCGCTATTGCGAACTAATTGGGACCGAACACTGTTTGGTGTAGCGGGAATTCGGAATAGGCGGATTTCATGAATAAAATCAACGTGTTGACTTGTTAAGGCATAAATTAAGTGCGGTGACATCTGATACTGTCGGCTCTATACAGCGTTGATCGGCTTGTGGGAACAGATTCAGTGAAAGTCGGAAGGGAAGGGCAGTGACCTTCGACGATTCATCACCCACCTTACCCCCCCCCTCCCCCCCCCGATCCCAGAAAATCTACCGGGTTACTGCATTTCCACTGTTAAACATTAAACATGGCAAGTAAATGAAGTCGTTCTTCGTATACTTTAAAAGAAAAACTTGAAGTGTCAAAAAGACTGGATAAGGAGAAAGTGCTACTAAATTATCACTCGAATATGGTGTCAGAAAAGCAATGATTAGTGATGGAAAAAGAATCGCGTTAAAATTGAGCAGTTTTGTTCTGCTTCAAGTAAAAAAACTCTTGAAAAATGGCAAAAAACTATGTATGTCTCTATTTAACTTCTTTGTATAACAATAAATGTATGTTTTGTCATGAACGTCTTTTTAATTTCTCCTATTTTTAAGTTAAAAAAATATTTTTTTTTTCTGAACTCTGATCGGAATAGATGGATTTTCGGAATAGCGGGGTTCTACTGTATTCTGTAAATAGATTGATAGAATATCTATTCAAATGTTTAATGTTTTGGCTGTTAATAAAAAAAGGATATGCCATCAATGCTCACTAGCCTAGCTTTAATTCCCCGTTAATTGTGCTCCTAGTTATTACTATTACTCAACTTTACTAATAATTAACTTTAGAAAGACTAAGTTGTTGTGATTAATAATAAAAAAACCAATACAGTGTTTTGCAGTATTCTCCACAAACAAAACAGCTATTTTTAACAAAACAAAACAAATTTAAGCAAAGTTGTTATATTGCATTTCTATTACATTTACCCAAAAGGGCTATTCCTGTAGCTAAAATAAATAAATAAATAAGCAACCTTTAAAACTTTACACGAGTACATACAAAATGGCATAACTTTCTTTTAATACATGATAATGAAAATTACCATTCAATTCACATTTCACTTGTATTCCTTCCTTGGAAAACTATGTTGTTGTTATTGTTTTTTTTTTAATGCCTGTATCAAAAATTGTCATCAAGTACATACTGTGCATGAACTATTCCATTAAAATTAAAAGCTTCTGCTAAATGATTTTATGTTGTGAAAAAAGATTAATTTAAAAAGCTAACCTTTCTTAAACAGTAATTAAAAAAGGTTTAATGAAGATAATATTTTGAGAAATTAGCCTTGGGTGAAAACTGAAGGAAAAATAAAAATCTGAAGCTCCTTTTTCTGTCCTATTTCGACTAACTCTTAATACACAATTGTATAATTTTTGAGCAAAATCCTAATGCTGAAGAAAGGAAAAGGCCTACTGTTATTAGTCAGGCAACCATACATACAATTTCTTATGTCATTTTCATTTATTTTCTTAATATTAAAGAATGGAAAGATGATAATGCAAATTCACAAAGCCTGAAGATAGTTATATTTGTAAATGTACATTTCTTTATGAGAGAGAGAGAGAGAGAGAGTGTGTGTGTGTGTGTGTGTGTGCGTGCGCGTGCGCGTGTGCGTTTACATTGATTTTGTGATGCCACGTGAACAAATCAACATGACATCAAACAAATTTTTATCAAAATAATAAAATCAGGTCTTCTAACATAAATGGTGGAAAATTTCAGAAGTTAGCAACTGTGTAAGTGTTGATTTCAATGAAATGTTTACAAAGTGATTTTTCTATGTTACCGATTATATAAACTAAAAGATTTATAGTTTATTCATTATTATAAAATTAAGAAAGAAATTACAAAAAAGATAAAGACGATTCATACTCATGCACGCTTCAAGAAACTTTTACTAAATAATAACAAAAATAAATAAATAAATAAATAAATAAAAATATCCATTGGAACAAAAATATACATAAGAAATCTATATAAAAATGTAAACAAAAACAACAAAAAAGGAAGAAAACATGATAAGGGAAATAACTGAGTTTGAAAAAAATAACAAAAATAATGGTGAAGAAGCAAACTCTGTAATAAGTAATAAAAGAAAAACCAAATCATAATAACTAATATAGAAATTCAAATATAAAAGAGGAATAGTCAAGGTAACATTTTAGTATTTATTTAGCTCAGGTAATTTATTAACATTAGACAAATAGTAAACAACGAGAGTCTTCCTGTTCACAGGTATGTGTTGAAAGCTTATCGATAAGAAAAGGAATTAGCATACAAGAATAAACTTTCTAACCATTGTGCAACATAAAAAAAGTTACAATTAATCTTCCTTCATTTTTGGCTGATAAAGCCAGTTCCAGATCTTGTGGGTTTTTTTTTAATTAAATTCTCATTTTACAATCTGGTTTTCCTTTATTACTCCTTATGTAATTTATTTATTTTAGGGTGTTTTGTTTGGTTGTGTTTCATGTCAGCACCCTTCTTTCGTGTATGGTAGCACAGTTACTTTTTTTTTAGTTCTTCAGTTTGATCATGATTTTGATACATTTAGTATTATGCAATTGTATTTTATCGTTATACAAGTAATTATGAATACCTGTTGCTTTTAGACACATGGTTGTTCATTTACTATCAAAAATATAAACACAAAGACTAAAAATCAGAAATTACTAAGCCTGATTGCTTCCTTGAGATGCCACTTCCCCTTTGCATTAAATTTTGGAATTAATTAAAATGTTTGCTTAATTACCACGCTGAAAACCTGTCATTAATGAAATTCAAAGAATCTACAGTTTTTACTGTTCTTTTTTCAGGATTTCATTGTATTGGGTGTCTAATTTCTATGAATAGTTCTATGTAAATTAATGTAAATGCATTAGAAAGCATATATGCCACAAAGTACACAATACTATTTTCAATAAAGCTTATCAATTACCTTTTTGTGAAAAATATGAGATAATACATGAAAGTAAGAAAATATAAAACCAACCAAGTACAAACTTCAATAATCAATGTGAAATTATTGCCTGAATTTTACTGCATTAAATTACTTATAAACTTTTTTTTTTTTTTTTTTCCTTCCCAGGACTGCATTACATAAATTAGCTGTATTTCATATTATTAAATTTATGAGAGGTACAAAAGCATAAATGGAATGTGAAATACACAAATCTTTCTACAAACTATATGGCAAAAAGTAGAATCATCAGTTCGTACTTAAAAAACAATATAAAATTGATATTCATTGATAAGTATAGTTGAGGCAATAGCATCACCTTAACATTGATGATCTCATTCAAATAATTACTACAATGCTCAAGTTATAAAATCCCTCTTGGTTGGCTTCTGAGTAGAATTATAAGGAATTTAGAAGGGATTTTTGATGGTCCACGAAATAATATTGAAGCCCTTTTTCCAAAGGGGGAAGAGGATGATGTGAGCCAAATGATGGCTTCCAACCAAAAAAAAATTGATTTTCACTTTTCCAGATGCAACTGGGTGTGTGTG
>JAFIDM010009631.1:67277235-67290561 GCA_023159025.1 Thereuonema tuberculata | reverse complement strand
TTTATACATGGTTATTTCCTTTCACACAATTTTAAAACAAAGGCTAACATTTTTCTGGAGCAGCACCCCCCACTAATTTTAGCTATGTCCGCAATGCAGTCGTTAAAGTTAATTGAAGTTTGGTGCACTCGGTCATAAGAATGATAAAATCTGAGAGCACACTACTTTATAAGGTTGTCTCAGTTTTAATGAAACTTCATTATGCTTACATAACACGACAAACTAATTTTTACAGTTAATACAAATTTTAACATTTTGTTTTAATACTCAACAAAATATAAAGATAAAAAATTGTGGAAGGCTTTGTTCCTTTCATCACTTTGAAAGGTAACATTTGCCTTTGGTGCTAATAATAATAGTCATAAAATAAAATTACCACTAATCCACTTTGTAAGTATGGCAATGTAACTTAAAAAGTTATAAACAAATTAACCCAACTTTTTTGTTGTACCTTAAAATATAAAAAATAAACATTGTCGTTGCATCACAAAAAGTACGTCAAATCTGAAAATCTTTTGCATTTGCAACTATCACAGACAATATTCTACTGGGTATAAAACAACTTACTCTTCATACCTCAAGGATACTGCTTATCAAGTTGCCTTTTTCATTAATATTTGGCTAATTTAAAATTTGAATTCAGTTATAAATGAAATTGCATTAGTTTACAATAGTACTTCTGTACTTGATGTTCATTTAATTCCATGAAACTTTGATATTCTTCCAGATATCATCATTGTGTCTTTAATGCTAAAGTACAGAGCAGTTCTGATTGGAAACAATGATTTTAAATTCCTGAAAATTAGAAGCAGATTGCAAAATAAGGGCATTAGCCTTTTCTGCTTATTACTATCTGCCAAACTACTAACTTTTGCTTTTCCTCTTCTATCAGAAATCACACCTTATCCATGTGAAACTGCAAAATGTTTCCAGTAGAAAGTCTTGCTATATTTTCTATTAAGTTCTTATCAAACTTAAATCTCATGAATGACATTTCTTCTATTGTTTCTTCCAGGGGCTTATTTTCTTCAAATCTGATAGGAATATTGTTGTAAGTTATCTGAATGAAAGTTAAAATTGTGTTCTTTCCTTTCCTTTAGGATAACAAAGGCTTTTTAAATCACAGGAGACCCTTGGCAAGTGCCTGGAGATTTGCAATGCTCCTTAAACAAATTTATAAGAAAGCAAAGGGCCCATTTATCAAAGTTCATTTAAAAGCACAACACCCCACTTACATAATTTTATATAAAAGAGCAAGGTCCCATTTTTATATCACTGGTTCCAAGCTTTCTAGCTAAAAGAAAACATTCCAACAATAAAAGAAAAAAATATGAAAGTCTAGGTTGTCTATGCCTAAATCTGCCTCAGAATAAATTTGGAAAGTTTTCCTATTCTCATAGCACATCTCAGCTGCACTGAATAATGTGATACTATATCTCTACCAAAACAAAACTCAAGATTGTAATCCATGGCAAAACTCAATCCTTTTGTTTGGGTATTTGTCTTTAAGAAACTCTTCTGCTTGAATATTTGAAGAGATCAACAATGAAGAAATAAGTTACCTTTACAGCTAATAAACTTATCCGTATTTTATGCATATGTCCCAATGGAGCTTTCTATTTTATACCTTTTCCTTATATTTCCAAATTGTTTAATTCTCAATCGATTCATTAAATACTAATTTTTTTTCCCCAACAATTTTTACAACTGCCTTGCCAAAAGATATGTAATCACACTGTATATTCAAAACCTTAAGCAAAAAAAAAAAAAAAAAAAAAATCACAGATGAATTATTTCCACTAATCTGCAACAATTTCATGAAGACAAACAAATTTCATGAATACAAAGCTTACAAAATGTTGAAAAGCTAACATCTATACCTGAACAATTCTCAGAAATGCTCAAGCTATTCATTGCATAATGGGAACTGACCATGCAGCACTGAATGGTCATTGTTGAGGAAATGGGAAGGGTGGACAAAAATAAATGTGCCTATTTTTGAAGTTGGACCAAGTTTTATGGAAATCCATCCAGCCATTTTAGAGTGATGCTCATACAAACAGAAAAAGAAGGAAAATGTTCAAGTGAAATAGCAAGACTCGGCATGCTCAGTCAAAAATAACTAATGTTGAACTTGAAACTACTATACTTCCTAATAGCCATGAAACTATGCAGAACACTTGGGTGAACACAGCAAAATCTTTATATTTGTATTTTATTCCAGGTACAGCAATATATTTTTTTTAAGCAGTCAGAAAAAAAAATTGTAAGCTTATATTCTTTCATATTTCACAGAATTATTCATTCTATCCTTTCAAGGCAGAATAAACTGCTTTGTGTGATCTCTATGAATCATGCACATGTATTATTTTTTTCCCTAAAACTGCTTGTAAAGAACAATTTTGTAAGAAAAACTCAAGTACAAATAGCAATACTCCTTCCCATTATGTAAATACAATTAGATTTTAATATTATGAAAAAAAGAAGCAAAATGAATTTGTTTAACTGTCCCTGACATCAAAGGAGAATCACCCTTTGTGCACTAGAGTATATGTAAATTTACAGTGTTTTCTTCTCAAAAAGAAATATAGATGTACTCACAACAGTATAAAATAATAATTGAAATTCATTTACATGACAACAATAAGCATCTTGTAACAATTCTTCAATAAATAGATAACTTTAGTTAGAAATTAATTATAAATTTACATGGTTAGCAAACTTTTTTTTTTTATATAAAAACTAATATATACAGGCTGATTCATAAAGTACTGGAAAAATAGGCCTATAAAGAACGAACATCGAAATATTTTTCTGTCAAATTTGGTGTAACAAAAAGTAAAATAGGGCATGGATTTCCAGATCGAACGTGCGATTCTGAGTCGGATAATGGGGTCCCCATTTTAGCCTTTTTTCTGCCCCTATGAAAAAAAATGGTCTAGTTAGCACCCTTCACAAACGAGAAGAGCAAGGAAAGGGAAGCAAGATTAGAATAGGCTGAGTTAAATGGAGTATTGACTCTATTGGGTTTATTTCAACACAAAGGAGCCCCTGGAGGCTTTCCAGTACTTTATGAATCACCCTGTGTAAGATTATCATTTATATTCTGCTCAACGTAATTACATAGTTTTAAGGTTAATGAAACATTTTATATATATACACATACAATAATTAATTCCTGTTTAATTGGTACAGATGTTTTGAACAAAGCAGTTCAAAATATATGAAATGTAATATTAATGCTTGTAAATCTTATTACCCTGTTTAAAATTATTCAAATCCTTTCTGTGTCAGAATTCACAATATGCCTTAATTTTAGTAATAATTAATGAGAGCTTAGCGAAATATTAAAAATCAATTATTATTCTGGTTAGAAGTATTTATTGTATTATTTACTCTCTGCTAAATAGAATTCAATTTTCTACAATTCATCAATCATGTAAATCACCTTCATTTTATTCTTTGTATCTCTTCTGTTTAATTTAGTACACAGAATATTTTTAATTTATTTTTATATTTGAAGGTAACTCTAATGTTAATTCATTTACAAATTTCCTTTAACTGAATGCTATTTTTATTCAGGTAAGGACTTACAACTCTGTGATTTCTATGATATAGAAAAAAAAAAAGGGTTTTATAAACATATAAGAGGTGAAATGTATTTATAGGAATTTGATATATTAAAAGAATATAAGTTCCATACTTACTTCTCAATTCTTTCCTCTTAATAGTCATATTATTAAATTATCCACACACCAATTAAATATATAAAAATATTTAACGCTAGGGAATTTTTAGAAAGAATTCTATGTCTTTCCTTTCTCAAGCCATAATCGTACAACAATTTCATAAACAAAATAAGAAGATGTAAACACGAGATTTGATGAACAATATTTAGCATACTAAATATACAGTCAAACCAAGCTTTGCCTTCATTACATAATCAACAAGTTCACACTGTTAACGGTTAATTTTCTTTAAGGACATGCTTCAAGTATAAAAAGAAACATAATAGAAAATTATATACATAGGATTGATAGAACAACAAGTATAGAAGAAAATTATAAGAAAGGACTTGAAAACATGAGAGAGACTTTTAAAGAAAAATGGATATAATGAAAGATTTATAAATGAAGTGATAACAAAGTACAATACTTTTAACATTAAAGAAAAATTTAAAACAAGAAGACAGAGTTGTAAGTCCTTACCTGAATAAAAATAGCATTCAGTTAAAGGAAATTTGTAAATGGTTTAACATTAGAGTTACCTTCGAATATAAAAATAAATTTAAAAAATATTCTATGTACTAAGTTAAACAGAAGAGATACAAAGAGTGAAATGAGGGTGATTTAAATGATTGATGAATCTGTTTAGCAATTATGTTAAACAAAATAAAATTGATTTATCAGAGGTAGCTGAACACTGCTTTAATTGTGGACACCAGATGAGTAGCAATGTAAAGGCTTTGTATATTGAAAAAACAAAAAAATACTTCTATTAGAAAGATAATTTTAATTAGGAACACAAAAGACAAGAATTTCAACAGGAATGAAGGCATTGAGGTATGTGAAAAATTCGCAAATTTAGCTATTGATATGATTAATTTAAAACTTAAATCCAACAAAATTATGAAGTTTGAAGAATTATCGCATTAATAATAATTATTATGTTTGAGGTATTAAATGTATTATTAACCGTTAACAGTGTGAACTTGTTGTTTATGTAATGAAGGCAAAGCTTGGTTTGACTGTATATTTAATATGCTAAATATTGTTCATCAAATCTCATGTTTACATC
This sequence comes from Thereuonema tuberculata, assembly GCA_023159025.1. Taxonomy (NCBI): domain Eukaryota; kingdom Metazoa; phylum Arthropoda; class Chilopoda; order Scutigeromorpha; family Scutigeridae; genus Thereuonema; species Thereuonema tuberculata. The sequence goes on along the minus strand of JAFIDM010009631.1, from coordinate 67,285,764 downwards.
TTCCTATTTTGTTAATGAAATTGTTGTACGATTATGGCTTGAGAAAGGAAAGAGAAAAAATTCTTTTTGAAAATTCGCTAGCACTAAATATTTTTATAAATTTAAATGGTATGTGGATGTGGTATAATTTAAAAGAATAACTATATTACAGGAATTTTAAAAACATTGTCAATGAAACAGCATTCTTTACATTTTTCTACTATTACAAATAGGCTATAAAAGCCGTTACAAAATCTATGTATTTTAAACAGCCAACATAGTTACTAATATTGAAATCTTTTATTTGAAAAGACAGTATTAATGAGCTGGCGACGAGAATATTGTCCAAATTTCGATGCGGGAAACAGTTCGAAACTCTGGATGTAACTTATGAATTGCACGCAAGATTAAACTTCATAGTTTCAATCGTCAGAATTAAACATACATTTTAATTATCGCAATATTTAATGAAAACTAAACGGCATTTTACAAACTTAATATCTTTCTGATAAGAAGTACTTTGAAGCAAAAGATATACACGTATTCAAGCATGTAATTAGATTTTCTATTGAGCAAGAAGGCTATTTTGGTAGACGAAGACGGAAAATGCGAGATATTTCAACGATTTAAACAAGATTTTACAAATGAAATGGTATTCTTTAAATATGTCTACACTTCAAATTGGCTATAAATATCTAACAAATTCAGAATATATTAATAAGCCAAACTCTGCTAATTTCTCTTCATAACATGGATTTTTTTTTTCTCTAAATTTGCAAAATATAATTAACGGATGATATCGTTTTACCTCCAAATTTGTTATTATTTTTATTTTAAAGGGATTTCGCTGATACTTACTTTAGTAGCAGCAATGTCAATAGCACCTTGATTATAATAAGATGAAACTGTTTTGGATCTTTCTCGAGATTGTTGATAATGCTCTTGTTGGTAATGATGATTGGATATTTGAGAAGCAGATCGTACAGGAGTTTTTACGTATCCATGCTTGACTAGTAATTGGATATTGATCCCAAAATTCCCAAATAACTTGGAAACCGACGACATTTTAATATCGTTTCAATGGATCTAAAATGTATACTGATGATCTTCAGATGAAATACAACTACTTAAGCCTAATTGAAAGTTTACCGTCGTGAATCACTTCTTCCATGACTCTCTCACCGAATTCTAACTCACTCTAAATCGGGAGCTTATTTCTGCAGTTTCTAGAAGTGTAAATTGATAATGATTGTGATTTTTTTTCGTTAAATACAGCTCATTCCTGCCCATCTTCCACACACCGATGGGTCACAGAACGGCACCTTCCTCTGCACAGATAGAAGAGCTACCGATCTGCGCATGTGTAGTTCTGTCACACACTGAACACGTGCAACGCGTTGTTATTGATTGGCGTCACCAACAACTCCTACCATCCTCTCCTTCCTAAATCACAGACTTACTTTCAAAACTCGTTCTTAATTTATAAAATATATAGGACAAATTCAAACGTTTATTGTAGAATTATAAATTTATAATTCTACAATAAACATCTGAAATTTTCCTATAAATAGATGATCATCAGTGAGTGCGGACGTATATAGGATTTTATTTCGGGGAGGGGCCAAGAAAGGAAACGATCTCAAACAACCAAAACAAAAATCGCCGTCAAAATTTCGGAATCCTCTTCAACCGGCCATCCAACCAAAAAACAAAAAAAACTTGAAAGAAAAATATGACCTATATTTTGAGATAGGGGGAGCTAGGGTCCCCTCAGCCCTGCACCCTATTAAGATTCAGAAGTCAAAGACACGCATAACTTAACAAGTTCACTGAAGCAAGAAGAATGGATTTTACAATATTTTTTATTTATTTATTTTTAAGTTAAGAAATGATGAATATGCGTGAGAAGGGAATTATATTTATCTGTACATAAATATAAAAGTCAAAGTTTTTATGTTCTCTATACAATTTTACATCGTTTGATTGATTTTACATAGATACTCTCTACTACCTTACGATAAATATAGGATACCTTGGAACCCGGTTAACCAAGGGGGTGAAAAGGGGCGAAATCTATGAAATAACGCCACTTATGGACCTAGTGCGGACAATGGAATCTACACAAAAGCTCTGCAACAATTGGAACAATTAGGGAAGGTTTGATGTGATAGGGTTGTGGAGAAAGGCAGAACCAGGAATCCCCACCCCATTCCCTCCCCGGGCAACGCCGGGTACTTTAAGCTAGTAATTAATTAAAAAAAAAAAAAAAACAACAATAATTTCATATTTCTAACTATACTTTAATTGCCATATTTTATTCGTCAAGTTGATCCAAATTTTTATTTATCACTTTGGGGCGGATTAGTTGCAGGGCCGGATCAACGATTCCTGGTGTCCTAAGAAGCCATCAGCCTTGCACATCAAAATTAATATTATACCTTTGTCAGTCTAGAAACTGCATTTAATCAGCAAAAATATAAAAATGCAATATAAATGAAAAGAAGTTGATGTTTTTTGTGCTGGTAAACTGCTAATCAAGTGAAACTATATTATAATTTTATTTAGTGCAATTTAATTTTCTCAAAATAAGCAAAAAAATAAAGGTCTTCAAAAGTCACGAGCACTTTCATATTCTATGAATAACGAAGATAATTCAACGAATCATTCATGTACAATGACGAATAGATGTACGTCTGTTGAGTTTAATGGGAGTTCGGGGTGTATCTATAATCTACATTCTATGAGTTATTTCAAACGTTTCCAAAAGTCTTAGAACTTAACCAAATTTTATTTTTCCGCTAAAGTAGTAGGGTGTGATTTAAGAACGTATTCCGCCAATCATAGTCATACCCATACCCATTCAATAATGGAAATGGATAAATGTTATTGCTTTTTTTTTTAGCGACCCCGTAGGGAGAAGCTGTTAGGGTTTTCATGTTTGTGTGTATAACGCCCTCCACTGCCCAAACCCTAGGGAGTCGAAACTCAATGAGTCACATCTTGTTGGACTTCCCATGGCCTGGAGGTTTGGAAAAAATTCAACTTCATATCCTGGTCACTTTCCGCTTGTAGGTGGCCATGGCCGGGTCAATAAAATAGTGGTAATTGGAGTCTATAATGACTCGATTATGCTGAGAACGAATATGATACCCTCAACCCAATGTGGCCACCGACCACTTAATCACAGTCGCCCAAATGGTGCAAATGAGGGTCTAGACTTACTAAAGGTTGCCGACCACTGCTCTAGATGATTGCCTATGGCACTAACACTTGGAATGCCAAAAATTAAAATCGGTAAAATATAATAAATTAGTAAAAGAAAAGGGAAAATTTCGTTGACAAGCTCGAAAATACACTTAACCCTTTAATTGCAGTGGCTTGAATAAATGAGTATTTCGCGAACCAATATTAGTATCATTTTTAGCAAGAGTTGATAAGATTGCAGTTGATAAGACGCGGTCGCTTGGTTTTGTATTTGCTACAAAGCTGTGAACTGACTTGTTATAAATATTAATGTTGTATTTGAGGTGCGTACTGAGGAAAAAAGAAAGAAATAAAGCTAATAGATCAATTTTTCTTAGGTTCTTATCTACGGTATTATTAAACTGTAAAAATGGTAAAAAATAAAAGTGACACATGGTTCAAATCAGTCAGTAAGGAAATGCTTTCATCAATAAAGAGGAAGAGGAATCTTAAATCGAAAATTAATTAAAAAGCTAATCAGAACAACCATCGTTTCATTTGGTTAAATGATTACTTTAATCATCACGTTTGTTTTTACCAACTGAGAAACATTTGAAGTGATAAGGGCATTAAGAAGGGCAGAAAGGGAGGAGTGTCTTATATTTTCCGAACTCGATATCAATTTCATATCTAGGGCTTATCGAGTTACAAAATAGGAATATAACATTAATGTTAACGACCAAGGGATTTTTTACCAACTGGAAAAGTTTCAAATTCATCCCCCAATTACAATTTCATCGTCCACATCACAACCACTCTTTTTCGTAACCCGAGGGAAGCACGGGTATTTCTGCACGTGCAGTCAAGTTTTTTTAAAAAAAGGGGAAATTACAACAAGCACCAAGAACATAAAAACCTAGAGCTAGTAAGTTAGGCCTAAATTCATGCCCAGAGCTTGTCAACGAAATCTTCCATTTTCTTTTACTAATTTATTATATTTTACCGATTTTAATTTTTGGCATTCCAAGTGTTAGTGCCATAGGCAATCATCTAGAGCAGTGGTCGGCAACCTTTTGTTGTAAAAGGGCCAAATATGTTATGTGGGGATTACTGCGGGCCGCACTTGGGCCAAAAATTTTAACAACCAAAAAAAAAAAAACGGAAAATCTTACTTTAACAACCAAACAAAAACAAAAACGGAAAATCTTACTTTAACAACCAAAAAAAAAAAACAAAAAAAAAATTCCAACACGCCCCGCGGGCCGCACCAAAACGCTTCATGGGCCGTATGCGGCCCGCGGGCCGCGGGTTGCCGACCGCTGATCTAGAGGTTAAACCAACCCTAACTGATTACAGTCTAACTTTCAGGGAAACGATTTATTTATTACTCTGATCCTGTTTATGGAACAACTGAAAATCAGTCATCATTTAGGATTGTAGACCGTTTTTATAGCTGGCCCTGTTTCACATCTTACTTGCCCGAAGAAAAAATTATTTTGGGTACTTCTTATTTGCTGATCTCGTAAAACCATGCATCCCGAATTCATTATATTCAAACCAGAGACGAAGTAAAGAAAATCTATAAACAAATGTAAATACGTCAATAAAAATAGGACATTTAATAAATTTTCTTTTGGTCGCTCCTTAGGTCGGTTGTCCGGAAACGGATGCTTCACTTGCGTCCGGTTAAACTTAGCCCTGTGTTAGGTGGCAAACAACATTGTAGTTATAAGTTTTTCTTCTATGAAATCACGTAATATATAACTTTTATAATTACAATAATCAGATGTAATAAAAGAAAAGTTTAAAATTAGAGGTCTCAAATTAGCGCATGTCCGTTCATTCTGTAATTTGCATATTTTGTAACCTATTTTTTGTTCTAGTTCAAAGAATTCTGTATCACAATAAAGATCAGCAAATATGTGGAATTTTACCAGTAATCATCAGGGGTTTTTTTCCCCTCTTCATGAAACATCTTCATGAAGAGGAGAAAAACTTGAAACAAAGTAGTTATTAGTAGATACAAATAAAAATAATTGTTATTATTTTTGAGTAATGTTTTACTTTCGTCTATTATTATTATTAGTAGTAGTAGTAGTAGTAGTAGTAGTAGTTCACTGATTTTTGCCTCGTCTGCTTCCGGGCAGCTATAAATCTGAACTTCATGTTTGCTGCCCACTATACATCTGCAATCTCTCGTTTTGACCTTACGCTGAATTATGTTGGAGACCATGCTTTAAATCTGTTTGGATATGTTGAAATTTCCCCAGAACGACATTTTCAGATACCATCAGGGGATTTTTCAGATCACCTGTTTTTTTTTTGTTTTTTTTCTTCTTTGGTTGAAACTTACATCACATATTCTAACTCCCTTGACTGAACTCTTGACTGCGTCTACGAATCTAAAGAAATTCTCAACGGAGTATAAGTTAATGCTTGTAAGCTGTGATGGCGAAGGACAAAGTTTGGGAACCCAAGGCTTCCCGAAGCTCATACGGCTCCTTGAAGGATGATCTGTGACTCCAGACATCATACTTCTTTCTTTGTTTTTGTGGTTGGCTGGTGGGGCCTGAAGTTCTTGGTTCTCTGAATTTTGTTAAGATTAAAAGAAAAAAAAATCTTTTAGCAAAAACCTTGCCGACCCCTATTATAAGAACTCTCATAGAAGCACAAAATTGATTTTGCTTCTTTTACACTGATTTGTTATTGGAAATCAAATGAACTGCTTTTTGGTTGTTTGTCTTAAGACTCCAGACTGACAAGACAAACATCCATGCCTCATCTATACTTTTGAATTATATCTTTTTCATAAAACGGCAATTCTGATCATTCGATCACCAAGAACAATGAAATATGGCTTTGAATGAGGAAAGTATCACTGACTTTCTTAACAAGACAGTCTATGGACTAAAATTGTTTTAATAGCAATGAACTCCAGAATTCTCTTTGTCGTCAGTGACAGCAAAGTGGTTAAATTATTGATTTAGCATACTTAACATGATTGAGTCTAGGTTCGAATCCCAAATAAGGCATGTATATTCCTTCTATCTCTTCTGTAGTCAAGGCTTTTCCAGAGGGTCAGCAGTTACAACTACTCTTATGAAGGTCCTCTAAATTCAGTGTATTGGATCGAGTCATAAAAAGCTTCTGTTTCCATATATGTATTTTATTTTCCAATAAAAAAATTACAATGTTACCTTAATCTATTATATATCACCATTGTTTGCAATGATTTGTTGCATTTATTAGGAAGTTCTTTGATTCATTTTGCCTAAAATTCCGCCAGTTTTGGCGTATAAAAAATTCCCGACGAACTCTTCAACCTGGCCTTCATTATAGAGCTTTTCCCCCATTAAAGAGTTTTACGGTGATCATACGTGCAAGGTCAGGTGAGTATGGTGGGTGAGGTAGAACAGACCAGCTGAGCACCTGTGAACATTTTTTTCCTGTGTTACTCTTGCTATATGAGGTCTTGTTGTCTTGGAGAAAAACTACATTTTTCCGATTAAAGAGTGAGGAGAGCTTTTCCGTACAACATTATTGTATGAGATCCACTTTTCATCACCAGTCATGATTTTATCAAGAAACGGATTGTTTCTCTGTCGTGAAAGACGACGACTTGTTGCTATCGAGTATCGATAAACGATCCGCCTTTTCTTTTCAGTAAGAGCTTGCGGAACCCAAGTACCCAGTTTGCTAACTTTCCCCATCTTTTCCAAATGGCGGTATAGGGTGGACTGTGACGTGTTTAATTTGTCTGCTAATTCTGAAATACTTTGGCGTGAATTACGTTCCACCAATGCTTTTAAAGCATCATCATCAAAGTCAGATGTGCACCCTACTCTTGGTTCATCCTTCAATGACGTATTTCCACAACGAAAATTCACAAACCAATTTCGGTCAGTTATGGTTCCTTCACTAAACACACTGCATATTTCTTCATCAGTCTCCATAACATTTCTCCCTTGTTTGAACTCACAACGTTAACGTGACGAATATGCACTTTCAATCCTTCTAATTCACTCATTACAATTGTTTTTCTTTTAATGCGATTTGTAAGCTGTCACCATTGTGATAAAACTGAGGAACACTTGCTTACTCTAAACATACAAACATTTGTCATATATGATGACTCTTTTCAGTCACTAATGAGTTTCTAAAATTAGTTGGGAGAGCGAAAATTTTGGTATGTCTCAAACCAATATATCAATTATTTGCACTAGTGAAAATAAAAGCCAATCTAATTTGCAGATTAGTGGATACAGCACAGAAGTAACATTCTCCTTAGAATTCATTCTACTAAGTAAGACTAACGTTATTAAGACGAAATATCTACTTTACAACCGTATTTATATATAGGTTTACTTGTAATGATCCATTTCTTACTTAGAAACTCCTGCCTTCTAAAATTGTTTCAGTAACTGATAGCAATTACAGTTCTGATCCTCGGGATTCCAACTCTGGAGAAGAGGATCGGCAGTACCTTGATATGGGGCTCTGATGTGGCAGAACATTCATTTGCAGATACGAAAGGACGTTGGGTGTAAAGTTTTACTATTCCGGAATTGTTAATAGATTCTGTGTAACTCATTGTATTTACAAATATTGTAACTACTACATTAGCTAAGGCTACTTATTCAGTTAAAGTAAGATTTCTCAGTCAGTATGCCGTGAGGATATCGTTGGTGTGCCTGAGAGCGTCTGTAATCTTCACACTTAGCCAAATGCTCTAATCTAGACTAAATTCCAGGCATCAAATAATCTTGGTGAAGTACGTAAGTCTAATGAAGATTGATCAAGTGTTAAAATCACTTTTCGAACCATGTGATAAAAGCATTTCAGAATCTTTTTTAAATGTTTTAAATAGACTATTACCGGTATATTCGTTTGTAAATCATAGAATCAACGGATTCTATTGTACACAACAAAAGCAAAGAAAAGGCTTGGTGTGGCGTGCGAGTTTAAAACAAATTTTGCTGTAACGCAGAATTGCTACAAATATAAAAGTGCGCCTTGAAGCCAGGGCCGCCGCCAGATTATTTTGCGCCCTAGTCAAGGCCAGTTACTTTCAACCCCCCCCCCCAAAAAAAAAAACAAATAATTTTTATAAAAGGAGCTGTCCATAAACTACGGACGCATGTCGGAGAGGGAGCGAGGGTTGTGCTTAGCGTGACAATGTGTGACGAGGGAGGGGATCAGATAATATGTCTCGTCACATTACATTTCATTCAAGCGCATTTTTTGAAATCAAAACTACCTACTTAATTCAATGAAACATCCGCAATTATCTAAACTTTAAAGTTCAAACGAAAATATGCTTGAATCAGTGGCGTATATAGAATATATTTTCGGGGGGGGGGGGGGGGG
>JAFIDM010009631.1:67243848-67267235 GCA_023159025.1 Thereuonema tuberculata | reverse complement strand
GATGTTGTGGCCAATAAATCGTATTTATTGTCAATTTTAATCCTCTTTATTTGTCAAGGGTTAATAGTTTAAATAGAAAATACTGCCTAGTGCCTACTTAACAATACTTTAAAAAGGATCAATATATTTATTTCTTTATGTATTTTGTTTATACTGAAATAATAATAAAAAAGAATGTAAATTCAATAATCTATAATATAAAAGAGTCTGTTCGAAATGTTTAGTATATTTACCAACATGGTCAAACTTAAAATTTGACATGTGGGTAGGTTCCATAGTGAAGACAATGTAAAAAGTAAAGAAATAAACTTTTTATTTGGGGGGAGGGAGGATGGCCATGAAGTGTGTGGTGGCAACCCGCAATACACCTGAGTTAAGCGGTCTGCAATGCTTTCTCCTGCCATTTCGAAGTGATCTAATAATTTCAATTTCTTTCTCATTCACATCATTGTAACCCGTACGAAGAACACGGATTTTGCTAGTAGGGGTAATAAAGAAAAGGATGATAAATGAAGACTCTTTTTTTTAGGTAAAATTAATTGGAAGGAATAGGCCAGCCATTGTTGTTTTTTGTTTTGGTTGGATGATGTTGAGAGCTTCCCTAGAAAAAAATTTCAATCCTATAAAGGTGGGGCCAGACCAAGTCCCAACGCAAACGAACGCCAACCCTGCGGAATGTGTTTGATGTGGTTAGGGTTGGAAACGATTGGAAAGGATTGTGATGTTGATAAAATGTTGTCGTCAACATCGGATTTAGTTTTGAATTGGAAACCGTTGGTTGTGGTTCACTCATTTTACGCGGCAAGGTATTGAATTGATCGTCTCTTAATGTCGTCAAGCGATGATGATTTATGTGCAAGTGCCGGATTAAAAATGGATGACAACACCGTATAAAAATAGAAGTGCCTTCAATACAAGTAATTTACTGGATGAGCTTCGGAGTTCAACTGCAATACTCTGCCAAATACCAATCTTCTTTTTTGACAGTTTATAATTTTTATTCGTGAGATCCCATAATATAGGATTGTCTCGGTATAGTTCAATTAGTTTCAAACACAAATCATCGTCCCATTCCATATTGACAGTAGCAAAAAAAAAAAAAAAAAAAAAAAATACGTCCAACATCAGCAAATACTTGCCAACGACTGAAAACGTTTTAACTCGTCCTCACCGACCGAACGCAGGCCAACGCCAACAATCACCTTGATAACCGTTGGAATGCATTGGCGTGCGTTCGCCATCGCTTGTACACATCAATTCCAACGCATCCCAATATCTCTCCACATGTGGCCCCACCCTAAGATGATGTGTGCTGTTTTTTAAGCTTCTGAAAGACGCCTTATATCCCCGGTTTGTCTGTCTGTGGACTCATATCCTAAAATGCTTCGCAACGGCTTCTGTTAGCTCAGTTGTAGGTGGCCTGAATGTTGAATGTTGTAGGTAGCCTGTTAGCTCAGTTGGTTAGAGCGTCGTGCTAATAACGCGAAGGTCGTGGGTTCGATCCCCTCATCAACTTAAGTTTTTTTTTTTAATCATTATTAGGAATTCAGTATATTAACAAGGTTTGAATTAAGAATAACGATTATTCCATATAAATAGGGGTGGGTAAGATAGCATGGGATCGCAAAAAGACTCACGCGAGCATTTTCTATACCACCCCGGCGCAATCTATTCTAAAGTAAAGCTGACTCAGAAGCCGTTGCGAAGCACTGTGATTGGTTTACTAATCACTATCCCTATCTTGTTTTTTTTTCGTCAGTCCACACTTTTGATTGAAATCGTGACTGCTGCTACGAAGAAATTAATACATAGAGCCCCGATTATCCGCGGAATTGGGTGGCAAGGGTACCGCGGATAGTAAAAATCGCGGATAACCCGAAAAAAAGACTAAAAATGAGGTGTAAACACGAAAAAAAAAATTTCAGCATAAAAACAACGTTTTATTATACAAAAAACATAACATGCAAAACTTTTAAAATATGTACAGTACAGCAGAAACCTTTCTGCAGAGCAAGAGCCTGCCACTCATCCACAAATTCCGAGAAGGCATATAGAATCACGATGCACAATAAGCCTGTCAGTAATTTTCGACCTTTGCACTGTAGGGCCTATTGTACTTTTCCTGTTGTTGGCTTGGATTAAAATTGTTTTTTTTTTTTTTTGAGATTCGTAATTAAAAAAAGTTTTCGGGGCACTCGCGGATAATCGGGGCTCTACTGTATTTTCTTGAGGTACGGGATCTATTAACTGCAATGTATTTCTTAGTTGCCTTCCATATTTTTTTTGTTTTGTTTTGTTTACTTCTGTTTTCGATTTGTTAGTCAATCCTTAATAGATTATTTTTTTGTTTGCTTTTTATAGATATTTATACAAATACTTTGATCGTTATATTATTTTAAAAAATTAAATTCAACCGTTGTACAATATTAATTTCAACGATTTTAAATTTCATTTTATGATGTTTTGGGCTTAAATAATGTTTTATACCCAAGAAATACTTTTTGAAAGTATTTTATTGCATTCAGAATCATATAAATTTATATATTAGAGCAATCCTAAAAGTACTACTCGTTTTACATTTCAGTGTAAAAATGTAAAAATGTAAAAAATGTAAAAATTAACATCAAAGTTAATTTAAATAATTGAAATATATTTCGTACATAACTGTCGCAGAAGATATGTATTAGAAAGTAATTACAGGTATAACGTCACTGTCAGACAGTCCCCCGCCGCCTCCCACGCCTGAACACTCCAATGCAGAGTCTACCCCCTTCCACTTCAAACTTACGGCCACAGTCATCACTCACCCGATTTCCCGGGATATACACTCAATGCCAAAAATACACTCTGTTCGTATATACTGTACAGACACATCAAAAAGCCAGGAAATGTCTGTTTCTTTTTATGTTTCCCTCATTTTCTGCTTGTAATATGACACTTAATATTTTTGAATATTAATATTGAATAGTATAGGATTTTTGTTTTCTTCCTATTTTTTTGCCGCTCCCTAAAGTTGCCGCCCTGGGCTACAGCCCTTTTAGCCCTCGTGTAAATACGCCTCTGGGGGGGGGGGGAGCGTTTACAAGATTGTAACCAAATGTGACAAGTGGGGGGGAGGTCGAAAATAACAGAATTAGTGTGTATTCTGACGTAGTTTATGGACAGCCCCAAACTGTGACCCTGATTTGCTGCGCCCCTCGGAGGTCTGCGACCTAAACCGGCTGCTTAGTTGGCCTGCGCTGGTAGCGCTGGCACTGCGTGAAGCGAAGGTTGAGAAGCACTGATGTACGGTTTTAGACTATATATATATATAATATATATTTCAGAGCATTTTGCTTTGAACGAACAGAAGGCATCGAGCTTTTTCCAGGTCGGTAAATCTGAAAAAAAATCTGAAAAGACTCAGTTGTTCGTTGATGCTCTTATTTTGATGGGTATTTGTGCTGTTCGCACGAAACTGGAGTGGAAGCTTACAGATGAACTGGAGAAATATCCCTTATTTTACTACTAAACAACAAAACTATTTTATGAGGAAAAATAATAATCAGAAATAAATAAATAAAAATAGTCTGTTTTTCAATTATAAATAGAACTTTTTTTTGTTTTGTTTTGTTTTTACATCGAATATCAAAGTTAAATCTATGAGAGTAATATAAAAATCCATAGAGTCTATGCTAATCACGTATTTGGCAAAAGCATCTAGGAAAATTACGAAATAAAAAAAAAAGATTTTATTTATAATTGACCTTATAACCCTGTAATGCTTACTATTGTAAACTTATTTGTAGATTCTGAATATTATTTTTGATTGTGAACAGGGATTGCACTTTATTATATTTTTTGCTATGATATTTTAACTATGATATTTTTAATAAAAACTCCGAAAAATACACTATCATTATTTTTAAAATTTATATATTTTAAAATGTAATCGGATAATTAATTATTGCTCTATTAATTACTAAATATTTCCTTTAAATACTGTTTCAGTGTTGTAACCAGAGCATTGCACGTTTCTACAATTATTAGATTAAAGGCTTTGCTTGGATGTTCTGAATTAAAGTCAGTTTACGAAAGAAAAACTTATGACGTAATAAGCTCATAGATTGATGTTTCCAGGATGTAAGACAGACATCTATTGCTCAAATTCGTAACTGATTCTTATAAACATAACGAAAATATTCTGGTTTTTATGACTCTTCAAATATTTAAAAACGTTCCAAATTATAGGTTAAGCTGTGTAATGTCTACTCTCGCGTACTGACTGACAGTAACTCGCCTCTACAGAGACGTTATTTCTATCAAGGGCTTATATAAGCCCCCCCCCCCCCGAATAAATGAATTTAAAGAAAAAAAATAAAAACCATATTTAGCAACTATTTTTTTTTTTTTTGGGTTGAACAGATAGGTTTTTAGCGTTTTATTTGCGTCCTCCTTTTCATTTTAGAAAAGTATCATGGGGTGTCTACTTAAAATTACTTAACTTAACCTTACAATAATCTTGGGTCCCCCCAAAAAATATATTCTATATTCGCCACTAATTTCTATGTTTGACATTATGATTTCCAGGCGAACGTAAGTGATCAAATTTTGCCAAATAAGGAGATTTTTCTAATTTGAAATCCACTGTAACACTGCAGATTTCTAACGAGTCCTTTGAGGATAAACCATAAGAGTTACCACTATACGATCTTTGATTGGTTATGACTCTCCAAAATTTTGTCCCGATTTTCGAATTTCTGAGGTTAATTAATATTTCAAAATCCTCAGTTATCAATTGCGTAAACTTTCCCAAATGCCCATTGTCCATTTCACTGAATAAATTTCTACCTTATCAAGCCTTATAATTATTTATAAGAACATTACAGTTCATAATTTAGTATACATACATACGTCTACATGACATTGTTCTAGAACCATATACAGTAAAACCTTGTTAAGTCGTCACCCGGATAAGTCGTCATTTTCCTTTGGTCCCGACAAGGTCTCATACACAACAATGTAAAATAACCCTCCTTTACCCGTAACCAAATTTAATTCTACTCCGGATAACTCGTCACCCTCAAAATAGCCAAAAGCATCTTTCTTCTCCATTTTACAAGCCATCGTGTTGTCTTTTCAGCCCCGCCCCTTTACTATAAGAAAGCCAAGCCTTTACGGGGAATTTTCGACCATGCCTGTCACTTCATTCCTTTGAATGATTAGCAGCGAGATTCCAAGAACCGAAATCCTACTCCTTCGGAGGATTTGGGTTCTTGGAATCTCGCTGCTAATCATTCAAAGCACACTTCTTGCTGAGACGCTGTCGAGTGTAGACGTTTTTCTTGACCGCTCCTGATTGTGACTTCATTTCATAGCGAGTAAGCCCCGCTGTAAGGGTTATTTTTTCTCTTGGAATTTCGTGGTTCGATTACGTTTTTAACATGCCAGGGAAACGAAAACTTACCTCGTTATCTTTTAAAGGAAAAGAAAGGCTTAATTCCACTTTTTGAAAAATCAAATGTTTCGAAAACAGGCTTTTGCCAAAGAACACCATATTCCCAGGACTACATTAAACGATATTCTTTCATCGAAACAAGTAATTGAAGAAGCTGACTGCAAGACAAAAGAAAGAGAATGAGGAAATCGAATTTGACGAGATCGAGGAGGTTTTAGTTCAATGGCTAAAACATGCCAGATCGCAAAATATGCCGATTTCTGCCGTGATTCTCAAAGAAAAAGCCTTGGAAATTGCTAAGGAGTTGAACATTGAAGATTTCGGCGGCAGCAATGGTTGGCTGGAACGTTTCAAAGACATACATTGCCTTTCTTTTAAAACGATTAAAATGTGGTAACTATAAAAAAGTTTTTATTTTTTTTTTATTTTCCACTCATTCATTTGCATGTATTGATTTCTAAAAATCTTGTTTTTCTCACCGAATCTCACAGCAATTCATGAAAATTTCAGTGTTTTTTTTGTTTTTGTTTTCTCAAAAATGCCCACTCCGCCTAAGTCGTCACTCCGCTTAAGTCGTCAAAAATGTTTGGTCCCTTGAGTGACGACTTAACGAGGTTTTACTGTAAATATAAATGTCCATATATATGTACGCCCTAAACACTACATAAAGAAAAATAATAAAAATGGTTTTTACATTTTTCCAAAACGACAGAACCAAATATTAAAAATGAGTCATATTGAGGCAATCTATGAACCCATATTTCAAAGCAACCTTCTATGCTCTTAGACAATGCACAACAGTATGAAAAAGTTAACAAAGTTAGCGTCAATGTCTTCCCAAAACTGTACAACAGGCACCATCAGTTCATAAAAATTATTGTCCTGCTTTCCACCAACATCCACTTCCTGTGTCACAGTTCTCCAAAGTTTTTTAGATGGGCAAAAGTTTGGGAAAGGATGGTGAAATGCATCATTTTAAATTCCATTATCTAATAATCATAGTGTCTTACTGAAATATTGAACTGGATCATCTAGAATTTTTCGAAATATAAGAAGATTTATATTCAGCAGATCTTAGTAACGTGTTTTCATTCATTCAAATATTAAATAACGCTGTAATGTTTTTGCCATTCCATTTAAACCAGAGTACGCCATCTCCGTTGTCGTTTTGTTTGCAACTCCTCTGCCTTTCTGTTATCTAAACTGAATTTTTTCTCGTCATTCTAAAGATTATTTATTTTCTTTCTTATTTCCAGGTGTTTTTTTATTTTCGTTTCCCATTGTAGCCTTTTAGCTTGTCCTGATGGCTGCCAGTACAACTGTACATATTATATCGACTTAAAATTGCATTGTAAACATTTCTATTCAAACCATTTATTTCCATCCAGTGTATATTATGTGATGTTACAAAAGTTGACCAAGCTTACAATACTCAGTGGCGTAGCAACGCCTTTGGGGGCCCGGGGCGGGAGTTGCATTATTCCACAACCAAAAAAAAAAAAAAACGTTTGGTAAAGGGGCTGGTCGGGATAGTTAGGTGAATGGGGCTCTAGGCTGGCTGGTGGGCCCCCTAGGCCAGGGTCTTCAACAACCAAAAAAAAAACTGAATCTCTACTTCAAAAACCCCAAAAAAAAAACGTTGTGAATAGGACTAATAAATTTTAAATATGAATTCGTCTCGTCGTGGGCCCACTCACCCCCTTGCTACGCCACTGCCTATACTTCTTATGCCATAAAAAAAAAAAAAAATGAGGTGGGTGAGGAATTAGTCAAAAAAACAAATGAAGGGATCGCCAAAAACCGTAGAGAGGGTTTAACTAGACGGTCAAGAATAAAAAATTCGACTTTAATTATGGTCATGCCTACAGGGATACAAGATATTCAAGAGACCTGAATCGACCGGAGGATTTTTTATGATGTCTCAGTTCTAATAGTTTCAACATGTATTGATCAAGACTTTGTATACATGGATAACTATTAGCCGTTTCGCTTTAAACACTTAAAGGTAAAAAGTTAACTACTAAACAAAATATTTGGGAAAGAATATGTTCTCGACATTATTCAAAATGTAGGCCTAACTTCAATTTAGCCGAGAATTTTAATAATGAAAAAAAAAAAGCGATAAACAGGTTTTTAAAATCTGATGCTTTTAGAAATCGGAAATAAAACTCTAAATTGAAAGGAATATTTTAAAAAATTAAAATCTGAAATTAAAAATTAATTAGCAGAGAAGTATTAGTCCATCAAAAATAATAAAGCTTCATGTCGAAAATGCACTTTACTATCTTCCATTTAAAATATTTTTTTAGGAATACCACTTACACTATTTCAAGAATAAATTACCAAGCAAAAAAAATATTACAACTGTAGACAATTTGTAGGTTTCAACTGGATATTTAAGTCACAGATGATTCGATTGTACGAATAGAAAAAATCGGAACGAAATTTCCGTTAACCCAATACAATGCAATGCCTAAATAAAGCATTTTCCTCGATTCTTTCCTGATGTTACCTTTCATATTTTTCTCGCATCAACAATGATTCGGGTACGACAGTGATGTATTAGGTATGGGATTGCTTTTGTATTGTATTGGGTCGGCCTCAATATACTCAATTGGGGGACATGGGTTTTCTCTTTTTCTTCACCCCAACGTCCCAACAGAAAAGTTGGAATAAACATAACGTATCTGTTAAGTGTGTTTTCATATTTAATAAAAAAAACTAGCTAAAATTGAGAAACTTGTAAAGGAAAACACACACATACACACAATAATACAGACCATTTGCTTCAACCATTTACGGTTTTTATTCTTTTGTGTTTCCTAGTAAATAATTACGATAACACTTAATTAATACTATTGGTACTGAAAATATATATGAAATTAACATCAACCAAGAAGATAGACGATATTGAAAATACTTGAATTTTTCAGGAATATTGTTCAGTTTGTTACAAAATCCTTTTCTTTAATCCTTTCTTAATTTCAATGATTTTCCAGTCTTTTGGTTGTTTATTATTGTGAAAAATACGTATTCATATATGCTGGCTTTTTCATTTCTCAAGTTATGACACGGAAGGATCATTGTGCTACTCTCATAAGAAATAATCATATTTCCATTAACCATTGCCATTTATTTTAATTTTAACAGCAGCATGAAGGCAACTGTATAGTTTATTAGGCAAATAGTATATACAAGTGAAAAATCAACTTGGAAGGACGGGGTGGTGCTTAGTAGTATCAGTCCCTATTTGACATGGTTGAAAATACATTGGAATAACGTAATTTTCCAAGACTACACTGTCCAGGTACATTTGCATTCTACTGATAAGTCGGAATGGAAATTGTTTAGTCTTAGATAAATAAGAAAACTGGAACTTTCTTGAATTAGAAATGTATGATAATAATTGTAAAGGAATTTTTTTTTATTAGTGTTATTTAATATGAAGATACCTGCATATGCAAATTTCAGTTTATTGTAAGTTCCATATTTCCAAATTTTCAATAGTCATCGAATTTGTTAGTACTTTTCCCCGGAACCCTTCAATTAGATTATTTCGGTCAGAGAGGACGCAAAATGAAAAACTCGCCTGGTTCCCCAGAAGTGCAACTGTGTGAGGAGAATTTTTCATATTTGTTAAACTTTTATTGGTTGAAAGTTCTATTTAATTTAAAGTGAATTCATTAATTCGAGTGGTACAAGTAAGTGAAGCAAAATAATATATAGAGAAAATTTTAATGGCTATTTTAAGTATTTATTTTCATTAAAAGATGATAAAAATGCTAATAGAATACCAATAGCATAGATTACACTAGCCTTGTTTACCTCGCTTTGCTCAGGAATCCTTAGCAACAGATACGACCACGGAAACTTGAAAGACGTTGGACCTATCATGTGTAACCTTTCCTTCGACGAATTGCTTCGCGGGACTAACTGCTTGGACGTCTGAGAAACATCAATCCCTTTTGATCCTTCCTACGATGCCTTCAGACTCAGAACACCTCGAACAACAATATTGCCGTTCTCGTTTGCTGTCGGTTGCATACGTGCAACACGCCGCCAATTGTTTTGAAATTTTATAATTGAATGCTAAATATTTTCCATTTCCAACAATACTTGTATTTGCTGACTTTGATGAATTAGAATTTCATTTCATGATTTGGTCATCATCCTCATTTTTTCATTACAAATGAAAAAATTCGTGTCTTCTTAGGAACATATTATTTCTTTGTTCTTCTGTTTGTTGTAGATTATTGAAGGAGCCTTTGATCATATCCTACAGCAGCGTTTCCCAAACTTTTTTTGTTACGAAACACTACAGGAGTGAGGCGTGACTGATGCACAGACAGACAACACATTCGGGTAAAAAGAAAGGACCAAGTGCACGGAGGACAGTTGGTGACAAAACTTTGCTACAGATATATATATATATGCAAAATTATAAAATAAATCACATTAAATTTAATAATTTTTCACGATTCGCGGAACAAAGTTTAGGAAGCATAGTCCTATAGCTTAGTTCAGTAGTTCTCAACTGCTGCCGTAGCTATACAAGGGAACAGATACTGGAGTGGTGTTCCGTTGCCTTCTTCAGCACGCCATTACCGAATGACGTCAGACCAAAGAGAAAGTGAAGAAGAGGCTGACAACACAGGAAAGGAAATTGAAACAATCATGCTCTCGACCGGGATTCGAACCCGGGTACCGGCACACTGGCCTCACGGCAGACCGACACCTGAGACCGCACGACCACGCCGGCACGGCTTTCGCCATAAGTTTTAATATTTTTGCATAGTGATCATGAGCCAGTGGCGTAATTCAAAAGTAAGATTCAAAAACGTTCAAGACCCAAATGAATCAATTCTAGCTCAATTTTGAGGAACCAATTTTTACAAGGACTGTTAACAAACTGCCATTTTTATGTGGGCTAATTTATTTTGAACATTTGGTTTTCATTAAAGTTGTCCTTTTTTTTTTCCAAAATATTAAATATACTGGTACTTAAAACCAATAAAACAAACGCTGTTAAATTTGTTTGTTTAATTTTTTTTTTTTTTTTAAGTTTCGTATCTTCCGAATATTTTGTCTTACTGTAAGTGCAGGTCTACACGAGCGTTGCTAACGTTCTTACAGAATCGAATGAAATCTCATGTATCTCTATGGAAAGTGAAAGATGCTGTCTACATGAACGTTTCCAACGCTGGTCTGGTCTAAACGGGGAGTTTGGTGAGTGTTAGCAACGCTCAGTCCTCGAAGATGAACTTTTTATAAGAATATCTTATAATAATGCCTGGGGGCTAAACTAACGTGGCGTTTTCAAAGCTCGTGTAGCCCAAGCCTAAGAGATAAGTAATGCAAATTACGGTATAAAATTGTGGACAACATCAAAATCAATGACTGTTTTACGTACGGCTGACTGAAATTGAAAGTGCGACGCAATTTTCCATGTAGCCTATCTATTACCGTATACCTTTACGCGTTCAAGAATCATTCCACAGAATGAGAGCTGCCACACGGGATCTAAAGGAGATTAACCCCTCCCCAAAAATGGTTAATTTTCAATTTGTTGGGTGATTCCTGTCTTTTTTTTTTTTTTTTGGTGAGTGTTAACGTAAAGGCTGGTATTATGCTGGGCGAACACGTACCAATATGCGGCAATATTGGTGGACAATATTGGTCATTTTTATTGGTACCAACCGTTTCCAGCAATAAAAATGAACAATATTGCCCAATATTGCCCATTTCAGATTGTCGGAAAAAAAGGAACAATTTTAGTTGGCGAGAAATATTGCTGGTGAGCGAGCGAATCACATGAACGGATGAAATCACGTGACAATGGTAACGTAGAAGGAAGGCGGGACTTTGAAAATCGGAAAATCACTCACTCACGCCGGCCATTTTGTTTGAGGAACAAGGCTTAAAATCAGCAAAATGGGTCGGCCCAAAAAAGATAATTCAAACAACAATATTTTGTCAATTGATAATGAAAGAATCTTAATTGATTTCTACAGAGGGACGGCGTTTAATACTATAGCAATTCTGTACGGAAACACGCTCTCTCTAGCTCTCCCTAGTGAGCAACGCCGTAACCAGGCCAATACTCGTAAAGGAAAACCTGTGTGTTCGCGCACAATACCAACTGCCAATATCAATAATGACCAATATTGTCCACCAATATTGCCGCATATTGGTAGGTGTTCGCCCAGCATTAGGACCCACCATTCGACTGAAATTTTTGCTGAGCCTATGGTCTGTTGGTAAACTGAGACAGTGTTCGACCATGACCTTTCTCTGTAAACAAATCAAATTGACCACCAATTTTTATAAATTATCTCTTTCTTAAGACAAAATATAATGTAAAACAAATAACAATTCTGCAAATTATATAGTATACCAAGGATTATATAACAAGATAAGTAATTATTTATTTAATGAAAATTCACAAATGAAGATGAAATCGCAGCAAAAACTTGATACTATTTTAGAGTGAATCAGCTTTATAAAGTAAATTGACATCCACCTATTGGTCGTAAAACAAAAAACCGTAGCAAAAGGTAGTTTGAATTGGCACTTGTATTGGACGGAATGGAATGATTATGCCTTTCCAAACCGTACCTTCAAATTCGAATGGCGGGAAGAAAAACAGAGCAGCAGAACGAGGAATAACATTCGATGAAGGTCCACTCGAAGTTAAATAAATAAATATATATATATATATTAAAACGGATTATTAAATTGTTCTTCTCCATCTAAGGAAAGAAAAGAGTTCGGAACATCTGCCACAGCTGTCTTTCTATCAGCAACTCTTTCAGAAGGAGATAACCAATTTTCTCCTATCTCGTTTCTTGAGTCTACAATAAAAAGTATTAACTTGGGCACCACGAACACCGTCAGAAAAAGACCATTTGTTCGAAATTTGGATTTCAGCGACAGTCCCGAGCGATAAATACTTTTCGGTCTGGTAGAATGTGGTCTTTTAAAATATTCTCCTATACTCTCAAGTCAGACCATAGATTAAAGACTTCGTAGTAATCGTATTTAGTAATTCAATACTAAGACGATGTCTTTAATCTATGATTCAGGCAAGCTCCACTTCGACAAATCCTGACAATCAATTAGAGTGAAGCATAGGAACACGTCAGTCGTGACGTCATATACATTGGTAACGCTCATTGTCTACGCATCAACTGAACGAAGAGCAATTACAAAATTATTATCACACTTTTGAGATTATTTTTCGAAAGGAAATAAGGTTTACAAATATTCTGACGCACAAATTTAATATATGTTGAGAATTTTAAAAAATATATATATATTTTCAAAATTTCACAGCAACGGCTGTGTTCGCAGAAAATTCTGGGATCGCCGATCGCTCAGTGCAACCAGCGAGGTTGACGAGAAAGACTGGTTTCTCGCAAAAGCCACTCTCCAATAGCAAGGACAGACCTGATGTAATGAAACTCATTTCAGAAGGAGTAAATAATTTTATATTCGTCAACAATTATAAAATTATTTGTTCTTCTACAATCTTACTTCTGAAATAAGTTTCAGTACGTCAGATTGGTCCTTTGGTTTTGAGTTAACCAATCAGAAGCTCTCGACATTGGGTGCAATGTGATCTATGGCAG
Source organism: Thereuonema tuberculata (assembly GCA_023159025.1). Classification (NCBI taxonomy): domain Eukaryota; kingdom Metazoa; phylum Arthropoda; class Chilopoda; order Scutigeromorpha; family Scutigeridae; genus Thereuonema; species Thereuonema tuberculata. The sequence continues at coordinate 67,254,170 of JAFIDM010009631.1, read as the reverse complement.
TCCGAACCTCAAAAATATGCAAAAATACAACTTTTTTCGTCTTAACTTTTTTTCGTCTTAATGTTCTCCTAAAATTCTCAAAAATAAGGGGAGAAAAAAACTCTAAGGTGGTCTTTCTTGAAGTCTTAAAAATGCGTTCTGATAATTTTTTATTATTGCTTGGGGTCTTTTTCTCAAAGGAAATCACGATAAACACTTGCTTGACTGTAACTGTTCCCAATGCTATAAGCCTAGCAACGGATCCTGAGCGATGAGCACTTTGAACCAGAGGTTGTGACGACACCACATAAACGGTCCATTGACAGTTTCTCTCAGCACGCAAAATATCGCAGAGCAGCACTCTAGAAATTATTTTGAAAGTCGAGGAATATTTCCGACAGGAATTTGAGAATGGAGGACCTCTAATACCTTTACAGCAAATTCAGGATCGAGTAGCTGCAGCTACAGGCATTTCAAAAAGAAGTTTTTTCCAGAATAAAACACAAAGCAAGGCCTATGGGGACGACCGTTTATCTACACCGGGGAGAAAAGGAAGCGCCGTAAGCCTACAACCGATGTTGACGATTTCGGCAGATGTCTTATCAGTCGCTGTGTCATATATTCAGAAGGTAAAACACCAACTCTATCTACGTCATACGAAGAAGTGAAGACGGCCAGTAACTTTAAGGGATGTAAAGAATCATTTTGGAAAATTCTGCACGAATTAAGATTCAAATGGAGGAAAATACAACAGACGTTTCATCTTACATGAATGTGGCGACATCGTCTTGAAAAGAAGAGAGTTTTTACGGAGATACCGTCAGTATAAAGAAGATGGCAAATCAATGGTTTGGCTGGATGAAACATGGATTCATATGTATCAGATTCCTAAAAATGGCTGGCAAGATAGAACAGCGAAAACTGCTCGAAAGTAAATCAAGGACCTGGGCCACATTTTATCATTGTACATGGAGTCATGCAGGAAATGATCAAGGATTTATTCCGAATGCGTCTTTATTATTTAAATCAGGCAAGAAGTCAGGAGACTATCATCACGAGATGATTGCTGATAATTTCAAAATGTGGTTCGAAAACCAGCTTCTATCAAATCTGCCAACACCGTTGTAGTATTAGACAACGCTCCGTATCACAGTGTAGAAATTGTTAAAGCCCCTACTACGAATACGAAAAAAGCTGATATTGCACCCAGGTTGGATCAGCGTCAAATTCTCTATCGTATTGATGAACTGAAGTGTGAGTTACTATAACGTGTTCAAACCACGCCAAGAACCGAGATGTCATTGATATACTGTGTGAAATTATCAGATGAATCTTCCATTCAAAAATAATTATAAAATTAAAGTAGATAATACAGAAATTTTAATAAAATATTGCCGCCAAAAACGTATTTTAGGGGTTAGAAACGTCACTCTCCTCTCTTGCTTCTCTTGGCCTGCCGCCCCCCTATCATTTCTCGGAATACCGAATACCGGCTGCTTATCTGTTATTCAGAGCTGAGGGTATGAGTTCAGAAGCCAATACAAACCCGAACAAAAACGAATTTAAATAGTAAATCTCATCATTTTAATAAAAATGCGTTTCCGTACATCAATCTATTCTCGTAGTTTGAACAAAGTTATTTTTTTATGTGACTCATTTGCAGCCCCCTCCCCGCTAGATCCAGCTCTGGGTTTGAGACTGCTGATTTTAGCAGCATCTGCATTGAAAACAGCTGAATCTGGAAGAGAATGATGATAGACATATTATAAACTAATCTATTGGCGTTATTTTTATTTGTAAATTAAATATTTAATTAATATATGCAGCTCCTATTCAGTTGTATTTGTTTGTTCACTGGCACTTTTTATGTTCCTGATAAGTTAAAAAATAGAGGACACTGATTAAAATAAATTAATTCTTAAAATATTTAATAAAAAAAAAACTTCAAATAATAAAACTTTTTTGTAAAACGATTTGAGTACAAAAATAAAAAGAAACAAATAATAAGAATCAAAATAAGTGTAATAATCAACTTATATAATTCGTCTGTCTGTCTGTCTGTAACTCGATATAATTAAGCTATTAAGATAGATCCAACGGTTCTCAATGGTACCATTGAATCAAGGGTATTCAAATTGGATGCAATATTAGTTCATTTTGTCATTCCATGTTGTTTCCATGAAATTTTTACCTGAAATTCTAACAAAACATACGTTCAAAACCAAATAATTTTGTTATCACTGCATCCATTTTAATGAAATTTGGCATACTTACTCAGTTTTGTATGCTGATTTTGAAACTCAAAACCATTTTTGCCGTAGAAGCTTCGTTCACAAGTTAGCGCAGTATTTAGATTATACAAAGGTGAGTTTTAAAGGCCTTTCGGCGTTATGAGTCAAAAATAATAATTATTCTATTCTTACTTTTAGTAAAATTTATTTACAAGGATAAACTTTAGATATGGTTGGTATTTCGTTTTTCTTTTTGGGTGGAAAAGGATCCTTTAGATTAAACTCTCAGAACCTATATTACAGGTGTAAGGTAGATCCAACGGTTCTCAATGGTACCAATGAATCAAGGGTACTCAAATTGGATGAAAATATTAGTTCATTGTGTCATTCCATGTTGTTTCCATGAAATTTTATTCTTGGGAACTGACCTCGACAACTGAAATTCTAACAAAACATACGTTCAAAACCAAATAATTTTGTTACCTTCGCATCCATTTTAATGAAAGTTGGCATACTTACTCAGTTGTTTACGCTGATTTCGAAATTCAAAACCATTTTTGCCGTAGCAGCTTCGTTCACAAGTTAGCACAGTATTTAGAATACATTTACTTTATATTTGATAGTTGATAATAAAATGATTTTTCAGATTTTTTTATGCCTTTCGTCCGACAGGCTTTCCTGCTAGTATTAAATAATAAAAAAAAATAATTCGTCGTGTGATTTTGCCGTGACCAGGAATCGAACCTGGGTTTTTGCGCCCACAACGCAATGTATTAACCACTATACGACCACGGCTACAAGCACGAACTAAACAATTCCATTCAAATTGCTTCTAAATGCTTGACAATTCAATTTCTTAACAATTATCACGTGACCGTAAGATCACGTTGGTTGAGATGATTTTAATAGTTCTTAAATAAATATAAAGTTAATCAGACAACACATTTACGAATCTGTTCTGTAAAGTTTATTAATCGCTTTTTAAATGGAAATCATAATTCCATAGATGTTTCAATGCATTGCAAAAGAAAATAGGTTAGGATAAGAACAACAAATTAAGTATGGAATTTATTAGATTTAAGGTATCTGTACCCTATAAGGCCTACCTAAGCTTTAAGTTTTTATTAAGCTTGTTAATGCAAAAAAACATACTTCCAATGAATGGATCTGAGAGAGCAAATTATTGGCAAGTAAAGATACAAGTTTGAAAGGATATTTTTGATTAGAAAATGGATAAAAAAAAAAAGCTCACAAACAAAAAAGTGCCTTTAGACCATGTTGGGTAGCATATGTACCTAATATGGTCTATAACGTTGAAACAAAGAAATATTCAGATTAAATTCTTAAATTTAAGAGAAATTGTCGCACTTTGGGGATAAAAAAATCTTCTTTATCGTCCTTTGATGAAACCAACGTATTCTTCATGAAAGTAGGTCTCACAAGCAATGCACATGCGCATATCCTTCATCACATCTTCCTTGCAGATGTTACAAAACCAGGATTCTTTTCATGCGGACTTTTTTGGTTTCTTCGGAATAAATTTCCTGGGCGCCCTTAATGTTACAGCTTTGGTTCCATCTTCGTTGGGAAATAAAGATGTTTTCAATACAACTGCCCTACTATTGACAGCTTTCTTTCTGTCAGTAATCTGGGGAGTGATTTTGGTTGGGGTTGGGAGAAAATGTGCTCGTATTAGCATATAACTTCTCATCTTCAGATGAATCTTCTTCATCAGAATTAATCAAGGCAGCTGCAATAGGATCAATCTCATCCGTGGGCATGGCATTTGCTCTTGTGCACTTGCGAGTTGATAAACCTAAAGTTCCAGGTTGGGGAGAACCTGAGATTGTGTTTGTTCAGGAACTGGTAGGATAGATTATGTGTACTTGGTTTGAAGGCTGCTTCAGCAATTACATTCGGATCGTAAAGATATAAACCTGTGGCTAATACTAAATCATATTGGGTCCCCTAACACTAGAATACATTTCTTAAAACTAAAAGAAAGGCTAAAAATAATAAAACGTGGCTGAGTCATCAAAAAGCAGACTAAACATGCTATCTACAGGCCCACTATCAACCTACTCTAACTAATTTAAAAAAAAAAAAAAAAAAAAAAAAAAAACAGATACTTACTCGCACAACAGTAGATGCGGCTACATGTAAACACAAGCGCGCAACCACCTCTTTTAAAAGATATTCGCGCACTAAATGTGGAGTGGGATTGCATCAGCCAGGTTGGACGCACATTTCTAACATACAACTGGTACTATCTTTTCGATTCATCGCATACTAACAGAGATAACGTGATTAGGCCTTATTGAATGCAGATACCTTATTTAGAATTTATGAAGGTTTTAATTTACTTAGAAAGCCTACATATTTCTATTATCATGATTACTCTATAATTAGTTATCTTAGGAAGCTGTAAGTTTCTCATGAAAGTTTAACGTATTCACTGTAAATCACTTATGATGAAGCCTTTAGATTAAAAGACAAAAGCTTCTGGATCTTAAACGTTGCTGCCAACTGAAAACTATATATCTTGGAAAGCTGAAATTTTAATAGTTATTTTAATGAACTACGTTATGTTATGTGATGTACCGGTAGTGAATGTGGGTGGCAGAGAAGCCAAGCACTGCGACCGGAGGTCTATTGTACTATCCCACAGAAATAAGGACAGATGGAGAGAAAGTATGGTGGTAGAAGTGCAGGGGAAATGGGAGAACCCCGAGAAAACCTGCCCAGCGCGGATCGTCCACCATCACTAAACCTACATGAGAACCGAACCCCGGTACTCAGAGGTGAGAGGCCGATGTCATAGCGACAACGCCAACCGCGCGGCCTTTTAATGAACTATCTGATTTTGTTACATACTATTTAAGCATAAAACAAAAGCTTAAAAACTATTTTTTTAACAAATCATTTTCCATACGGTATTAAAGAAAGATGTATTTTGCACTCCTACTACCATTTTTTCCCCTCACTTGATTTTGAGTTAAATTCTATGCATGTGGGTGGTTGTAATCGTTTCAGAAAGTGAACAGTACAAAGACGAACCTTAGAGAAACATATTTAATTTCTCAGTCTGTGAGGTCATGTGAATTTTATTGAATGTGAGAATTTTCAAAATAGTTGGACAAAGAATTAAATGCCATTTAGTTTGCACCTAAGAGATCCTAAGGAAAATTTTCCATCTGCCATTCCTCTGTTCGTCAGTCTGTTATCTTTTTATTTTAGGAGCAAAATCTTGGGTGGAATTCAATGGAAACTATTACATAATAAATGATATATGGGTAAATAAAAAAATAGCTTTTAGTTGTCTGAGCATGCGTAGTCTGATTACTCCACTTAAAACATTTTTTTATTCTTTGCTTGTCTGTTTTTAAGCGCAATCACGTTAAAACATCCGAACAGATTTCCATAAAATTTGCTACGTTGCTTATGTAAAGTATACGTTCAATTATTCATCTTGAAGTGGAGGCTGAGGATGTAACGCTCTGAGGTTCATTTTGGGTGCTGAGGATAGGTGGAGATCAAAACAAAAGTCCTCGACATGGCTTTCAATTACAAGATTCTTAGATAAGAGGTTGCCGTCTTTCGAGTAAAGACTAATAGCGCTATCTGTCAAGTGCAAAATTCCAATCATATAAATAGTTTTCCAATTCTGTGTGTGTATCCCTCTGTGTGTAACGCAACAGATCAGAAAGCTGCCCGGCAAGTCTCACATCTACTGCAGCGCAGAAGTAGTAGTGTCGGATGATCCAAGTGATGAACGAAACTATCCTTATAATTTTCTTCACACTCTCACATTTTCCGGCATGCCATCTCATCAGCTGATCCCGAAGAAAGGATCAATTGTGATGCTCCTTCGTAATCTCAATCCAAAGAAAAGGACTTGTAATAGCACACGATTGGTCGTTAAGGATTTGTCATTGGAATTTAATCACGGCAGAAGTTCTTACGGAAAGCAACAGTGGTGATATTGTCACTATTTCCAGAATCGATTTTCAACCGAGTGATATCAATTTGCCATTCAAGTTGAAGCGCCGTCAGTTCCCAGTAATGCCCGCGTTAAGCCTTGCAATAAACAAATTCATTTATATTCCTAGCAATGCATTCATTTTAATTTTCTATCCGTCATAATATTTGACGGACAAATACTCTAGTATATTTATAACACTATAGGATACTAGACTAGGTACGCAGAGTTTTCATTGAAATAACTCAGTATCAGCTTCATTAACATTAGCTTTCGAAAATCGCCGTCCTTAAGTTATCACAAAGCTTTTAAACCGAATCTTTTTAAGGCCAACATTATCATTATGATTGTGGTTAGCTTTCAGAATGTAGCTTTGATGACTTAATTTTTCCATTGAATGAAAAGAGACATTGCTTTAATTTAGAATGCGTTTTCCTTTTATTCAATGTAAAATATATCTCCACTTAAGTAATTAAAGTAATGACTTTTTACTTTCTTTATTTCAAAAATTCGTTTTAGTTACAGAGAAAATGACACAAAATCAGTATTTTAAGAATGCCTATAAATAAGAATGATATGAATCCATAAAATCAGATGCCTTTGGAATGATGAGGGATGGAAACCAAAATATTCCTATTTATCTTTTGTTAGAATTCACACGAAGTTTCGAGAAAATCAGTCCATCTGTAGAAAGGAAGATGGACGAAAAGGAGACGAAAATAATTGTGGTCACGTTTTAAGTGAGACTATACATTAGCATCAATCCAAATTTTAAGAAAATCGTTCCAGCCTAGGTTGAGAAAGGGGATAATTTTAGTGAGATGAGAGAGTTAAGACCAAAGGAACAGTTCTTATGTTTGAAGATGGCCCATAAATAATCATCGAAGCATTTTTAATAATAATAACAACAAAGACTTTTTTTAATAAAAATAATTCCTTGAAGAAAATAAAATAATACTCTTCATCAATTTCCATATAATTCCTGTGCTATATCGTAAAATAGAACAATTTTTTAACCAAAACGAAATAGCGAAAAGTAAATAAATGAAACAAAGAATAAAATGACTGTAGGTAGCACAAAGTACCTTCCCAGGCCACAGGTTTGACTTTTTAATACATTTGAGTTGAGTACAATCAGCGGTACTGAGCGACAAAAGTTGACTGGTGTCCGCCTAGCTTTACTTAGCAATACTGTTATTGATCCTAAAAATAAGTCAAGATAGAGGACTTCACACAATGATTCATAAATTAAAGAAAGTTTTAATTAACAACTACTGACCAGTCTTTTCTTTATTTTATAAATATTTTGGACTTTTTTTTTTACCTTTCACCGCAAGAAAATAATAACAATTCCGGAAGCTATTCTGAATTTGACCATTTATTCTCAATTTCGTTTCTCCGTTTTCTCATATGTAAGTTTACCTCATGGACGTATAGCTCAGATATCACTTCACAACTAATCCATAAACGGAATCAAAAGAATCTAAAATTAATAGCCTGGTGGCACGTGATATCTCTCATAACATCACTCACTTCCTCCTTTATTTTTATAGTCTCAGGAATGCAATAGAATATTATTTTTATTTAATCAGGAAGGAGAATTTTAAAATCATTCATTGGCATCTTGAAATTCAATGATTAAAATCTCATAATTCCCCTTAACTTCTCGTTGGTCCAAAAAAAAAAAAAAAAAAAAAAAAGCCCCGCAAGATAGATCATTATTACAAATTCAATTTAAAACTTTATATCTATCTATCTATCTATCTATCTATCTATCTATCTATCTATCTATCTATCTATCTCAAATAGCCAGAAAGTACAATTTGTGCTATATACACTGGCGGCCACTTTATTAGGTATACCCCTGCTGTACGCACAAATGCCGTGTCTCACAACAATTCTTCAAGCCGGTGGGAGCAGTGTCATGGTGTGGGGGATGTTTTCATGGCACACGTTGGGTCCATTGCTACCTCCGGAGGCACATCAGGATGCTAGAGCGTATCTAAACATCGTAGCTGACGAAGTGCAACCGTACATGTTAGCAGTTTATCCTCATGCAGATGGCTACTTCCAGCAGGATAATGCGCCGATGCACAAAGCCCGCATCACTATGGGACGGTTTGAGGAACATGACGATGACTTTCCTTGCTGCAGTGGCCTGCTCAGTCCCCGGATCTCAGCCCGATTGAAAATTTGTGGGATGAGCTGGAACGGGCTGTTCGCTCCAGGTCTACACCTCCATCAAATCTTCAGGAACTGCGTGACACATTCATGTCTGCATGGTACACAATATCTCAACAACGTTTTCAGCATCTTGTGGAATCCATGCCTCAACGAATTCAGGCTCTTTTGAGGGCTAAAGGAGACCCAATAAGCTACTAGGTAGGTGTACCTAATAAAGTGGCCGGACAGTGTATGTATCACAAATTATACTTTCTGGTTATTTCTTTACATTTCGGAGCACTTTTAAATTTTCTTCAACCAATTTTATACGTATGATTAAATTCCTTCTTTCAAGTCTGTTTTTTTACATTTTAATTACCTGATCACTATTTATGTTAATTCTTTTTTTTTTAATCTTGAATGAAAACCAGTCTATTGAATTCCATGATTCGTTAGCGGTGTTGAACAGCTAGTATTGGATAACTTCATCACAATTAACACGATCAGTCCTGAAATATCTGAAAGAAAATCTTTAAGAAAAATGACAATTTGTTTATTTCTTTCAATTCGTTTATTGCATTTTAAACTGTTTGAGAAATACACAATTTATATACAGTATTTGTTTCAGGACAGTTTGATATTAATAACCGACTCGAAATGTTTCAATGTATTTAAGTTAAAGTATCTCACTACAGGCCTATGTGGCCCTTGTGGTCAATAGAGATAAGGCTTCGGGAATTTCCTGACCAATGGGAGTAAGTTGAGATCAGGTGGTCAGTATTCTGGAAAAAAAACAAAAAAAAACTCGGTACTCATTCTACAGAGGACTGAGTGGACCCTAGGACCCGTCTGGAGGAGAAGTCAGGGTGGGGGAATTGAACCTAGCTCTTCCAGCTCTCAGACAAGTGCGTTATCACTTGGCTACCGGGCTCACTATTTGTTATTTAGTTTCAAGTAATTTCATGCCTCAGTACCGCATCATTATTTATTCAATCTTTAATTTTTTTTTTAATTCAATTTCTAGTCATTTAATTTTTTTATGTATGATTAAAATTTAATTGTATTGCTGATTTAAAGCAAACACAGTGAATTAGATTACACGTGAACCATCTTTCGTGCATTTCAATGACCGAATCAGAACGATAGACTGAAATAATGAAACTCAGGAATGAAGCCAAAGTTACGGCTATTTACAGCATTTCTTACTGTGTATTTTCGCTTTCCTTCATTCATTAAGAGGCAGTCATGGCTTTTAAAGACGAAGTTATTTACTGCACATGTGACTTCCACACAAATAGGTGTCGGTATTTATGATAGCAGGACCGTCATCTGATATGCCAATACTGAATAAGACACCATATTAATGAAAATCAAGACACAGTACGTGATATGATAGAGCTTTTATAAGTCAGAACGATCTATTTAGAAAGTATTAGGCCTAACTAATACTTGGAAGTCAGTAGACTGAAATTGAGGTTAAGGACGGTAGGTCAATGATATTTTGGCGCACGAGACATTCTGGTGTCTTTCTAAATTGGAAGATAGTTCCTTTTTTTTTTTGCAGCAAACGAAAACAAACAAACAAAACAGCAATGACATTAAATAAAGTCAGAAAAAATAAAAAAATAAAAAATAAAGTGGGAAACTTTTAAATCTTGAAACTCAGGCTGCCCTGTAACGGATGGCCTTGAGGTTCAGTAGAAGATAAATGAGAATTTTGTCAAAAAAGTTTAAATTTAATTGTATACGAAGTTATGAAAATCTAGTAATGGCCAAGAAATTACGAAATTTAATTAATGTTCTTAAGAATTATGGTTTCTCAGAACACGTGGATTAAAAACAACAAAAAACGCTTGAGACATAATTAAAAGTTATGGACACTTGGAAATATTCAAATAGATGTAACCTTCCTTGATCATCATACAAAATTCGTTACAATATCTTAAGTGGAGTCAAAATCCATAACGAAT
>JAFIDM010009631.1:67229248-67242943 GCA_023159025.1 Thereuonema tuberculata | reverse complement strand
ATGGGGTGCCACTTTCTCCACCACCACCTGCGGGAGACTGTAGTATATTTTTCGAACGGAGGCCTCTGCCTAACCCCCGAACGCGGGTGACTTTATCCTGCGCCACACCCGATGCAGCATGATCTATATTAGAACGTGTTCTCATCATAAATGGTTGGACCCTTTAGCCTACCCTAAAGCTAGTGTAGTTCCCGCCCCCACCGCGAGGAGGTAGGGTCCATGGGGGCTTATTATTATTATTATTATTATTATTATTATTATTATTATTATTATTATTATTAATATTAATATTATCTCAAATATAGCTTCTCCTCATAAAACATTGCTCTTGACTGAGATGGATCCAATGAACTGAAAGTTGGGAAAATAAGAATAAACTAATAACGGTTTGTATATCTTGAAGTCTTGTTTGTTTGTTTTTATTACTACCTGTTACTACTGATATCATTTCAGTTCTATCTGATGAAGCGAACAAAGTCCATTCTCTCTCTGAATCCTGTTTTTAATATCTTTTTCCTTCCAACTGAAAATGTTATATTATTTTTTTTTTAATTAATTGTTAAGCAACGTTTATCGTAATTGCTTGTATACCTTATTTTGAATAAGGCGTTGTATATACTTTGTAATTAGCATATTTCGTTGGTTTCCATTAACAAAATAAAAAATTAATTCGTTTGAATTAAATAAAAAAACACCGGATTAGGATAATTCTCTCATTCCTTCTCTTTTTTTTGTTTTCATAAGTTATGACTTGATTTTAGATTCAGCCTCTTAAGATTTTAAATCTGGGGGCACGGCAGTGTCCCCGCCAAGACGAGCCGAAGGCAGGAAGGGCACTACGTACCTTTTCTCGAAGCGTTTCGTCGTATTTTCGAACCCTCGTAGCTTCGGCCTGGATAATACTAGAGAGCTCAAATTTTCAGGATAAGATGCAGTTAGCAGACTAATGAAATACGCTAAGTTTCGTTTATCTAGCTTTTATACTTTCGATTTTATTAATACCTAAAATACGTCGATTTCGTCAATGACTGACTGACTGACTTGGTCAAAAAGTATGGCTTGGCCGTTTCATGGAACTATTTCATCCCACTCAAAACATTTCATGTAAAATACGTTGCCAAGATGCTCATAACGCTTTCACTGTTAAAAAGTTATCAGATCTCATGTAGAGCCAAGCCTCTCACTCTACAAGGCCTAACTCTAAAACCCTACTATCTTGGTCAAAAAAGTATGCCTTGGCATACTCCATATCCTTTACATAACTCCATGGGATTGTCTGTGCGACAGCCACGAAACGGCCAAGCCATACTTTTTGACCAAGATATAGGGTTTTTAGAGTTAGGGCTTGTAGAGTTAGGCCTTGTAGAGTTAGGGGCTTGGCTCTACATGAGATCTCATATCTTTTTAACAGTGAAAGCGTTATGAGCATATGAGTCTTGGCAACTTATTTTACATGAAATGTTTTGGATCGGATAAACTTTATTATTAGCAGTGCTGTCATGCAAGAGAATTATAATTGGCGAGCCAATATCTCGCATCATGGTAAATGGTGATTTTTTTTTTTTTTTTTAACTTGTGGGTCTAATTTAGACAGTCTAATTTAGGAGGTCATTTTGGATAGCCATTGTTCAGTTACCATGCTTTGCAGACGGAAGAACAGACTATTTCAAGTGCATCCCCATAGAGTTCCTCATAAAAAACTAATTAAATAAATGTTGAATTAAAAATTCTACTGATGTTATTACCACACATTGGACTAATAGTGAAGGAGCTACCGATAAAACTGCCAATATAACTGCCCCTTAAAACGAAATAATGGAGACAGGGCCGTCGCGTGGGCGGGGCGACCGGGGCGATCGCCCTGGGCGCTGCGGCCAGGGGGGCGCCGCGGCACGGCAAAAATAAAAAAAATTTGGAAATTCCGTTTTGTTTTTTTTTGGTTGTAGATTTTTGGGATGGTGGGGGGGGGGCGCAAATATCAAGTGTAGGGTGCCTGACGAAATCTTGCCCCGGGCGCCAACAAACCACGCGACGGCCCTGAATGGAGATAATTCAAAAATTATTCATCCAACTAAGCTGAAATTTTACAGATAGGTACATGATTTTACAAGGGAGATTCCTATTTTGATAAAATCTGGATTAGTCTGTAAGAACCCAAGGACCAAAAACTGTGAACATCGTAAGTGAACAACTTTTTATTTTCAATTATTTATTTATTTTTTACCATTTGTTCTATTCAAAAATTGGCATGGCGACTATATCTTGTTCGAAAACTCGAAGAAAGTATTTCAATTTTATTTTTTCCCCTAACGAATTATCTATGGTTAAACAAATGAGAGTGGAGGGGTCTCTTAAAAGTCGTTTTCCCACTATTTGTTTCGGAAATAATTAATTAATTAATAATATTAACATCCTAAAGATAGTTATCTATGTTTATAGATTTGGAAAAATTATAAATTATTGATTTTATATTATTTTTTAAACGAATTTATTTGTTATTTTAATACTTAATTATTATTCATTCAAAAAATCTATAATAGAAAATTCAAAAAAAAAGTTAACAAACGAAGGCACAACGCTAAAAGAAGGAATTCGCACCCTGAGCTGTCACCGGGAAGAGACTGGGACGGACCGTTTCGTCCTTTTTAGGACTCGTCAGCCAGCCAAACTCCACCGATGACAGACTCAGAAGGTGCGAGAGGTTACGGATCCCGGGTCTCGCTCCCGAGAGCGGTACCTCCCCCGAAGAAATCCTAACCAAAAATAAACAAAAATACGAAACACAAATATTCCTTGTCCTGCAATCCGCTAGGCACAAAAGGAATTTAAAGAATCTCTCGCATCTTCTGAGTTTGTCATCGGTGGAGTTTGGCTGGCTGACGAGTTCTAAAAAGGACGAAACGGTCCGTCCCAGTCTCATCCCGATGACAGCTCAGGGTGCGAATTCCTTCTTTTAGCGTTGTGCCTTCGTTTGTTACATTTTTTTTTAATTATTCAGGCACGTTAAAGTTCTATTCAGAAAATGTATTTCTTGAGGTACATTCTGAACACAAGTAAACAAGATTTAGAAGGAAACGCCTCACTTTCAACGGAGCATTCTGGAGATCATTATAAATCAGAAAGTCCAGATCAACATACAGAAGGTAATTGAATAATGAAAAAGAAGCACAAAAGATGCTCTTACGACAAGCTATTTGTTATATATACGGATAGGGTAGGAGCCAGCTATCCTGGTCAGTTTTACAATAGCAAATACGACGCCGCTTGTGTAGTAATAAAGATATCAGACCTCAATAATTTCCAAAAAGGCATGGTTATTGTTCGAGCAAGGGGTTTTGTGATAGAATGGTCGAAATCGTAGGTGTTGCAAGAGGAACAGTAAGATTATGACTGCTCATCCAGCAGAAAAGTTCATTGCCTCTAGACGCGGAAACTGGGCGGAAAAAGAAAAAAAAAAGAAAAGATATCGGACAAGGATCACCTAATAATACGAGTTATGCACCGAAAACATAAAATCACCGCAGAGCATACAACAGCAGAGTCAAACATCGGTCGAGAAGATCTCCCTTCAACCAGAACAGTTCTCGGATTAAATATTTATAACTCTGCTTACAATACGCAAATCACATTACTGATGTGGCAAAAACCGGCATAGAATGGTGCAGAGAATATCAAACTGGAATAGGATCTTCGACGACTCGCAACGTATCATTTGGTCCAACAAATCGTGTTTCAGTTTGTTCCCAAGCACAGGGAGAGTTTATGTATGGAGACGTCCAACAGAAGCAAACCTTCTTGAATGCTTGGTTGCAACTATAAAGCATGAGGTGGGTGTGAGTCGGTATATCAAGGCACTCCTTCCGAGCTTTAGTCATTCTGAAGAGTCGTGTAGCAGCTGCAACGTATTGAACCACTTGCATGCAATGGTGCAGACAATCTTCTCTCATGCCTGTTTCAGGTGGGTAATGCTCTCATCGCTACAAAGTGCATCACAAGTTGGTTTGAAGAGCACGAGGATGAAGTAAAGCATTTACCCTGATTTCTCAGTCACCGGAGCTTAATATTATCGGACCTGTATGGGAACATCTTAAGCGGAGGTGAGAAGACGATTTTCTCCACCTTCATCATTCACAGATCTAGCAGAGATTTAACAGGAGGTTATCTTAAGAGCGAGATCTGTATACATCTATTCCACATCGAATTTCTGCTGTTCAGAATGTTCACGATGGACCAACTCCGCTTTAATAAAGATATCATACAAACAGCATGTCTTCTTCTCTTCTTATGTAGGCTTGCAGACTGTTCTTTAATCAACTAGTAAGTTATGTTTCCTCAGATATTGGTGTCCATCTCTTTAGGGGTCTCCCTCTTCCCTCCTACTGGGTGTTCTTCCATTGCTCGTCGTACCAATCTATCCTCGTCGATTTATGTTTGGTGTAATATAGTAAAACTCGCTTAAGACGCTCTTCAAGGGACCAGCTCGAAAGAGCGTCTTAAGCGGGAAAGCGTCTTAAGAGAGGAAGCGTCTTATGGATAAATTGGAAAAAAAAAAAAGAACAAACTCTAAATGCTTAAAAAATAGAAAAATATGTATTACTCATCATCCAGAAACTTCACAAGGTACCTACAATGTAAATATTGTACAATGTGAAATAATAATACATACTGAAATTTGTTACTTTTCTGATGTGCTGGAAAAGAAAGCATCTCTTTTGCATTCTCCTCAATTGTTGCATCAGCGATCATTTCATCCAAAGTCCGAGTGCTGCTGGTCACGAGTTTTTTTTTTAGCTGCATATCCTTCGTCGTACTTTTTCAAAATGTTCAGCTTGTCCGAAATCGATAAAGCTTTACGTTTTATTCCAGTTTTACTACTAGCACTGGCCATAACGAAATCACCGATACACTCCCCAACGAACTAAACAAACTAAACCATTCGATACATTCACCCGATATAGGAATGAGTCAACAGAACTAGTGCAATCACTCCTTCATCTGTGTCATCTGCCTCTACAATTTAAGGTCGGACGAAACAAAGTAACGAAGAAACAAAGTAACTAAGAAACAAAGTGTAGCGGAGGTCAGAACAAAGCGAGTACAATACTAGCTTTGGTCAGAACGTTTGGAGAGGGGATTATGAAGTGGGGGAAAAAGAGAGAAGATCTGAAAATACAGAGCAGAACAAAGCGTCTTAACAGGTAGATTTTACATTGACTAGTTTAGGAAATGTCCAGGGACCGACGGAAAACAGTGTCTTAAGCGAGTTTTACTGTATTTCCTTCTATACCTTACAAAATCTGATATATTTTGGATCTTGCACATTTCCCTTATTCTGTATCTTGTCGTAGAGCGTTTTATTCTGGATCATTCTTAGAATTTTCATTTCACTAGAGCTGATGAGCTGCTTAGTTTTTGTTGTTTCTGCCCTGGTTTTATTAGCATAGGTTATAGGTCTTACTATAGTTTTATGTATTCTTATTTTTTGCTGTCAGTTGGAATATTTTTATTCCTCCAGATTAGGTCTCTTAAGAATCCATATGAGGGATGCTTTGTTCACCTGGATTTTTACTTCCTCACTATAAACTATACTACTACTACTATGTTATTAGTATAAAGTATAAAACGGCAAGTGTTTTATCTACCCCCTGTAGGAACAAACAGCGAAGGAAGGAGTTTAAAGAGAACAAACATGAATTAGTCAAAACGCAATAAAATGCATTAATTTCGGTAAATTCACAAGAAATGTTAAGATAACAAACGTTCGAGATGTCAATCTCAAATTCAATATTAATATTCGGTGACTGAAGAACAGGGTAGATGCTTTCCGTGTATTAATTAGAGAGCTGATTGTAGTACTTCAGGATTGTTCATTTGTAGAATGAAACAAAAAATTTTCCTACAAATTCCGTTTGATAGACAATCGTAATCAATACACGAAGATCTCAGATAGCTTAGAAACAAATGAAATATGCTTTCTTTAAACTTCTATAGCTCCCTTCCTTTCATGATTTGGCGATAAGTTAAACTTTCGACTTGTAATAACCTCCAGAATGCTGTGTTGAAGTTATGACGTTTGTTTCTGGATGCCCTTCATTTATATTTAAAAATCAGTTTTAATTTAATATGCAGGAAAGCCTTTGCTTCTCTTCGTTCTCTACTTAACACATTGAATTTTTAAACTTTCAACAGGAATTCTGATATCAGGATCAAAGAATCTCAAATACTTCTCAGATAAATTGCCTGTGAAGTTGAGCAACAAACCATATGAAAATATTTAAAGTGTAATTTGAGAATAAAATATTTTGTAGTCATACTTGAAAAAAAAAATAATAATTCCACTGAGCAAGTTACGTACAGAATTAATGGGAAAAATATTAATTAAATTTATATATACATTATTAAGATAAAAGTTTATAAATAATTTTATAAATAATTTTAAATATCTTTGGCATATTATTTTGAATTAAAGTTAAAATACTTTCGTTAAATAATATCGTTGTGTGTATGTTCCGTACATTTTCAATTATGATGCAAATGCTATCTTGAATCCTGCAGTTTCAGTACTAAAATAAGACATAGGAGATTTGTTTTTTAGCATGCAGTTGTTATCGTAATCATTATTTACAGTTCTTGCAGTTATTCAGCTTTTATAGTAATACGTAAGGCAATAAACAAATCGTTTAAAGAACTTACCAAACTAAAAACAAACATCTATTTTTAGAAAACTAAAATATCATAAATCACATTTATTCTTTTAGAAGAGTTTAGAGTACAATTTGCTTTTCTCGTAACTGTCCGATGTCGATTAATAAGACTGGCTTCTTTAATTTTTAAATAACAATGATTTATTTCTCTAAAAATACTTTTGAAATAAATCTAGTTATATTTATGTTAAATGTTGTTCTACGTCCGATTTATTAAGCCGAAGGTTGATTTATTGGCCGATGTAGAAGTTACTTGCCATGACCACCTGCTAGTATTAATCATCATAACTACTCTTATTTAAATTAGAATATTTGTAATTCAAGTAGGAGTAGATGAGATTTTAATGATTTTTTTTTTATTGGTTTAAAAACAGTTTAGAATTCAACTTTTTTTTAACTTCGTTAAACATATTAAAAAGTATTATAATTACAATATAAAATTGTTTTATCTGGGGTCACGGCAGTGCCCCCGCCAAGACGAGCCGAAGGCAGGAAGGGCACTACGTATCTTTTCTGGAAGTGTTTCGTCGTATTTTCGAACCCTCATAGCTTCGGCCTGGATAATACTAGAGAGCTCAAATTTTCAGGATAAGATGCAGTTAGCAGACTAATGAAATACGCTAAGTTTCATTTATTTAGCTTTTATACTTTGGATTTTATTAATACCTAAAATACGTCGATTCCGTAACTGACTCACTGACTCATGATCATCAAAACCTCTAGGGTACTTCCTGAAGTCCTAGAAAGCTGAAATTTGGTATGCAGGCTAGGATTAGCACACAAACAACAAAAAAATTAAGAAATCCGTAACTTTCACATTCCAACCCCTCATAAAGGGGGGGTCTGGTTATGTATTATCGAACCCTCATAGCTTCGGCCTGGATAATACTAGAGAGCTCAAATTTTCAGGATAAGATGCAGTTAGCAGACTAATGAAATACGCTAAGTTTCATTTATTTAGCTTTTATACTTTGGATTTTATTAATACCTAAAATACGTCGATTCCGTCACTGACTCATGATCATCAAAACCTCTAGGGTACTTCCTGAAGTCCTAGAAAGCTGAAATTTGGTATGCAGGCTAGGATTAGCACACAAACAACAAAAAAATTAAGAAATCCGTAACTTTCACATTCCAACTCCTCATAAAGGGGGGGGGGTCTGGTTATGTATTATCGAACCCTCATAGCTTCGGCCTGGATAATACTAGAGAGCTCAAATTTTCAGGATAAGATGCAGTTACCATACTAATGAAATACGCTAAGTTTCATTTATCTAGCTTTTATACTTTGGATTTTATTAAGATCTGAAATACGTCGTACCCTCAATGCTTCGGCCTAAATAATACTGTGTAATAATGTGATTTCTTACAAAAGTGCAAACAGCTTATATATACAAGTTGACCAATAGAAAACAGAAAAGTAGGGTATTGAAAAAAAAATCCATTTTCTAAATAATCTTAAAACTAAATTTAGTTGTAATAGATAATCCCACCCAAAACATTTCATGTAAAATAAGTTGCCAAGACTAATAACGCTTTCACTGTTAAAAAGTTATCAGATCTCATCCTACAAAAAGAAATGAAATCCCACCCAAAACATTTCATGTAAAATAAGTTGCCAAGACTCACACGCTCATAATGCTTTCACTGTTAAAAAGATATGAGATCTCATGTAGAGCCAAGCCCCTAACTCTACAAGGCCTAACTCTACAAGCCCTAACTCTAAAAACCCTATATCTTGGTCAAAAAGTATGGCTTGGCCGTTTCATGGAACTATTTCATCCCACCCAAAACATTTCATGTAAAATACGTTGCCAATTTGCTCATAACGCTTTCACTGTTAAAAAGTTATCAGATCTCATGTAGAGCCAAGCCCCTCACTCTACATGCCTAACTCTAAAAACCCTACTATCTTGGTCAAAAAGTGTGCCTTGGCATACTCCATATCCTTTACATAACTCCATGGGATTGTCTGTGTGACAGCCACGAAACGGCCAAGCCATACTTTTTGACCAAGATATAGGGTTTTTAGAGTTAGGGCTTGTAGAGTTAGGCCTCGTAGAGTTAGGGGCTTGGCTCTACATGAGATCTCATATCTTTTTAACAGTGAAAGCATTATGAGCGTGTGAGTCTTGGCAACTTATTTTACATGAAATGTTTTGGGTGGGATTTTATTTTTTTATTCTGTATAGGGCCGTGACCCTATTCAGAGCTACTGTACAAACCCAAGAACTCAGATCCACCATAGCCGGTGGAAGAAGAGAAAGTGAAGAAAAAACAGACAATCACAGGAAAGAAAGGAAACAGCCATGCCGATACGGGATTCAACCCCAGGTTCAGACAAATCAGTCGGTTTTTCAGTTGTGTAGCTTTCACGACTTTAATAAACAATGACATTTTAAGAAAAAGTATATAGCCTTTAAGTTCTTTTAGGAAGCTCTTGTTAAATTATACATTTAACAAGAAGTCTTGTTTTGACTTCAGGATTACATTCCAAGGAAACATAATGTGAATTAACAAAACGGTGTAATCAGTGGCGGCTCAAGAACAAAATGTCACCCGTGCAGAATAGGCATTTGGCGCCCCTGCCCAACCCCCACTCCTAGCCTGCCCCCTCCCCAAATGGCACCTTTTGACTAGCCGGAAGGTCTGCATGTCTTCCAGAAAATATATACTAGAAATTTTTTTTGTTTCAAGTGTTTGTCTTAAGGGAGGGTAACGGCTGGTAACGGTAGGTGGCTCGCGGGCAGTTGATGTGAATCGTTTTGAGATCTAGATCCATTGCTGGTTGCTGGTTCTGCTCATTCTTCTTCAAAGCATTGTATAATGTAACAATTATAATCATTTATTGTTGAGCGTGATTTGGTTCAATAACAATATTATATATTTTTCCATTGGTATCGAAATTGATCATTGTCAGATTGTCACAAACACAAATTCGTTGTCCGAATTCCCATTTTCAACACTACATTTTCTATACCCATTCTGGCGCACCCCAACGTCGGCGCCTCTTGCGACCACACGGCTCGCACGGGTTAAGCAGCCCCTGGGTGTAATTTAATAAAGAGAAAAACTCCATTTTCTTACGCCTATCAACATTATAACAAAACAACATTTTTAACTTTACCCGAATTAAATATACAATTTAATTAGTGGTTAAATAATATAAGGAATTGTAAATCGATAAATTAACCTAACATTAAATAATAAATGATCCCTGAATTGTTCCTGTTGAACAGTTGTGCAATGATCCACAGAAGGTTTCAAAGTCTGGGATCAAGGTCACGGGTGAAGTTTTTCAAGATCTTGTTTTCTCTCATTCGTCTTAAAATAAGAATGTAATGTCGTCTGTTTTTTATTTATTTATTTATTTATTTTTTTTGCTGTATAGTTAAATAAAATGATTTTCTTTTTTTTTTCATTTTCTTTGTATTTTGCTATAAACACTGAACAATTACAACAATCTTAATGAAGGGAGGGGAGAGTCCTCTTCAAAACCAATATATACATACATAGCGTTTACACAAATACCCAAAGAGTAAGAATCTATTCACAAATGACGTCACAACTACAACAATCACTGACATGTGTTATGAGGGACAAGTCATGTGAAACCTGACCAGCATCGATAATATGGCACACAAATGATACTGAACATTAAAAGTCACCGTGGATATTACAATGAACTTGGTCGTGTCTGGAACCATCGTTGGACATTCTCTCCACTTTGCTGTCCAGGATGGATTTCTTGCTTTTTAACGATTTTTTTTTGAATGGCCCGAAGACATGAAAGGCTCAGGCTGACTGATCTGACTGTAAGCTTATGTTGAATCATGCCTCATCCACACGTCTATATTATCTAAAATCTAACCCTAATCCAATTAACGACAAATTCTGATTCACGAATTTTTACTTCCATTATCAAACTCCTAATGAAATTACTAATTCCATTTGGTGGCGACATTCATAATGTTCATTTAATGTTTATTTTTTTTTATTAAAAAAATGTGATTGTAGTTTATTTCAAACAATGTGATTTCGAACAATGTGAGTGCAATTATTTTCAAAAAAAAGGTGACTACAGTTTGTTAATAATGATACGAAGTTATGCTGTAGCGTTATTGTGGGATTGCATTTTATTTCATTGTTTATTTGTAATTATATTGTAACGTTATTGTATTCTTGTATTTTGATTTATTATGCTTCACTTCTGTTTTTTAAAATGGAAGAAAGAATTGTATTTATTTATTTTTCTCCTGAAGAAAATACTCATTCAGAGTATAGAAATATCGAGAAGTCATAAAGAGGCTTGAAATTTTAAGGAACGTTGTTTTCATTTATTTTAGAATTTTTTATTATAGTGGATTGCAATGGATTATTATTATTTTTTGGTCGCAGAGAAAAAGAAGATTGAAAACTGTAGACTGTTCTTCGACGAGGAAATGGAATTTATGGAAAGCTCTTTTTAGAATATTTATTCAGTGAAATTCAAATGTTAGTGCACTATTAATACACCAACGCATTGAAATCTCTAGTCTGATACATGTTTGCATATATTGCTTTAGTCCTTTTAAATGAAGGACTTTATTCGACCCCAAACGAAGAATTAATGAAACACAAATAAAGTTATCTCTAATAAACAGGTGTCCAAACAGATTCATAGTTATCTAAGATAATCTAAATATGTTTGTTTTTCATTTTTCTAAATAATAATAATAATAATAATAATAATAATAATAATAATAATAATTATTATTATTATTATTATTATTATTATTATTACTAATTTCAATTTTTATTCAAAAATAATCCATTGTCTTTTTGTTTTGTGTTTTTTTTTTCAATTAACTTTATGGAAGGATATGATCTGAACTGAATGTTTGAGCTTCTTCCATGTTGTGCATTGAACAAAAAGCTTATTTCGTTGCCAGCGCTCATAGAAAAGTGGAAATCTGTTTTGCCTCATCATCCTGACCTATATTGCTATAAATAACAAATGTGAACTGAACTTTTAAAACCATGATCTACTTTCCTTTTTATTCAACTGCAGATTGGTTTGCTTTTAGAACATATCTTCCAAAGGTTTACAATCAGGCAATCGAATAAGACGTTGTGCAGCTGCTGGAGTTAACAGAATATTGGGTACTTCATGATAAATATACTAAACATTCAAGAACCTTCTGCACGTATCTTTCGAGATCCAATCGTCATTAATGAAACAGTACAATACTTAAACACACTGGATACAATGCAAACAGCTATCATTAGGTATTACACAAATCTTATTAACTCATGTGGGATCTTATTCATATCTTATTATGGTTCATTTATCTCTACTTGAACACTTACAAATAATTAACAAATGATGATCCTTAAAATTCATCATTATTTTTTTTAAAAGCCGTGAAACGATATAAAATGAAAAGCCTACATTTATTTTTAAATTGTAATATCATACAAACAATAGAAATTTAGATAACATTTCCGATGATTTGAAGATAATTTAAAAATACAGTAGTTATAAACTTACGTAAATGTTTAAAAGATTAATGATGTCACAAAGTTACTCCTTTTTAAGGAGCGATTTTGTGACGACTTTGAATATACTTTGCTTCTTAATTGAGTAAAGCTTTTATTTTTTCGTTCATTACCCCACAGATGGTATATAAATAATGCATTGACTAGAAAAGAAAATGTGTCAGTTTTTGAGTGACACTGAAAATACTTCAAAACTTGTCTCAAAATCACCCCCCACTTATTGTGTTACTAAATTATTAAACAAGTTTATAAATTTGTATTGCTTGATTACAGAAGAACTAGTGGCGAGCCCACGGGGTGGGGGAGTTAAAGTCCCCTCCCCTCAAACCCAAAAAAATAAGATAGGTTTTCTTCTCGTTCTTTCTTAAATCACTGACTTGTACAATGTATCTTTATATTTTGGAAAACGATCTCTGAAACATTTTTTTTTTTTTAAATATGCCTACTTTTTATATATAACTCCTCCCTTAAGTGCAGTTTCAAATAGCCCACCCCCTCCAAACCATAATCCTGGCTGTGCCACTGAGAGGAACAATGCATTATATTTCAATCTATAGTCTAGAAATTCATAATAAAATGTAGATACTTCCAATATATTTTAAATGGTTTCTTTGTGACTATTATTTATAGAATCAACTCTTGCTATGAATTGGAAGTTAGGCCTATTGCTTTTTTTTTTTTTTTTGTGGTTCCACAACTTGAAAGAGAGACAAAAAAAAAACTTTCACGTCCTTGAAAGAAATCCCCCTCTCTCATCCAGGCTTTTCAATTCAACGTTTTTGCGAAGAATAATATTCATTGTATTTCCTTTCGTGCCATTTCTGTACCTGAGGACAGAGGTGGACTTGCTATAGGGGTACCGGGCGAAACCTGATGGACTAATATTACATTGCAACCGATCGCCAGCTGGCACTGTGTTCAAAAATAGCCTTCATCTCCAGAGATATTAAGCCTGGATGTCCAGTGAAAAAATAAGTCCAGGCCTCTCCCACATGGAGAAGCTCTATTTAAATAGAGGCTTTTCTCGCAACAGATATGAATCTTCTCATCGTCCTGTAGACCTATAAGACAGAAGGTAAATTATTTATAATATATTGAACTGAAAATTAAAAGCAAACAACGGAAACAAAACGATTATTTTTAGGAAAAAGTGCATTCAGATAATATAACATAAATTATAATAATTGCATAAAACAACACGATATACGAAAAATGAATTTTAATATTTTTTATCGGATGCCATTCTGAGGGAGAAACACTGGATTCGCCGATAGAAAAAACAGTTAGAACTAATTGTTTATTTTAATTTGGTTACTGAATTTAAATAACAATGCTTAATGACACTATTCAACAAAATATTATATATAGATACTCCCTCAGAATGGCATCCGATAAAAAATATTAAAATTCATTTTTAAACTGAAAATAAAAAATATTTCAATTTAATTTAAAA
>JAFIDM010009631.1:67146136-67228848 GCA_023159025.1 Thereuonema tuberculata | reverse complement strand
ACAAAGCAAAAAAAAAAACTGCAATAAAAATTATATTTTAAGTAATTTAGCTTTTCAAATATGTTAAATCAATTAATAATATCAAGAAAAAAAAAAGAAGAAAACAAAAAAAACATGCAATGAAAAACAAAATCGCTTGTTTTAATTACTAAATCTCTAGTTAGAGCCTCCTGGAGTCACTGGGTCCTAGATTACAGTTTATTAACTTCTTAGTAAAAATTGTTAATTATTCTCCTTTACTTTTATTAAAAATTATTTATTTATTTTCATTTCAGTGAAACCCGACTTATGCTTTAACATTTCTAAATTTATTAATTAAATTTGTGCCAATGAACTTCCTTTTGTTGTTGTTGTTGTTGAGAGGAAGAAGGCTTTCTTATTTTTATCTGTGGGTCTAGACTGTTTTCAAGGTGGCAGTCCTACCCTCAGCTGTGAAAAGCAAATGAAAGGGAAGGGGGTCAGGATAAAAGCCGGTGACCTTGCTAACTGTCTCCTGCCCGCTTTCCCATTCGAACGTTTCTACAATAAAAGGTAGGAAAACGACCTGGCACTGTCCCTTTAAATGGAAACGCTGCAAACTGCACGTGCAACATCGTGCCAAATGCCAATAACATCAGCACGTCCTTTCAAGGACACAGTCAACGGTTGTTTTCGACAGACAAAATTTTTTTTCGCATCTTTACAAATAAATTTCACAAGCGTTACCCAGAATATAAATCAATCAGTCTTAATTTGATTGTACTTAATAATAACAATTAGCTTATAACTATTAAAAAAAAATGCAGCTATTGAATTATGCTGCATCTCATGGTTCACATCGAAAAGAAAATGAAATTAGTAGCAAATGAAATTTAAAATTCACTACAAAAATGTTTTGCATAGACATTAGATTAGATTAGATTAATTAGATTAATTGAAAGTGGGTGGCATGACTGCCGAGCACGTCGACCTCAAAGATCTTTTGTACTATCCCACGTAAAGAAGAACAGACGGAGAGAAAGACTGAGAAAGGATGGTGTGAGAAATGCAGGGGAAACGGGAGAACCCCGGGAAAACCTGCCCAGCGCGGATTGCCACCATCAATGAAACCCACATGAGAACCGAACCCAGTACTCAGAGGTGAGAGGCCAGTGTCTTAGCGACAGCGCCAACCGCGCGGCCTTGCATAGACATTACTAAATTCCGAATCCATAATCACGCTAGTGATCATATTGCTTATTATTATAAAAAGATTGTACTAAGAATAGGAATATTAAATTCCTGCAAAAAAAAAAAAAAAAATAGCCAACATTGGAATAAAAATCATTTGAAAAAATTATGTTTATTGATGCAATAAAAGCGTCATTCTTTTTATTATAACTATTTTGACATGCGTGGTATATTTGTAAATACAAAAATACAGTTTGAAAGTTTTATTTTACACCGAAACAGAATTGGTGAAAATAAATGAAAATGCTGCTAGAATTCGAGAATTCGAGAACGATCGTAAAAGGATTAGTAAGGGACAAACATCATCTTAATATATAAATAACATTTTTATTTTGGATAAGTGTAATTCATACTAATTTTTTAAGCGTTTAGCGACTCATCAAAAAAACTGTCTCATTTTATTAATCAAAGCATTGTAATAAGGGAGAATGTTGAAGATAAATAACGATATGCAATAAAGCTATCACGTGACAGCTTATCCGTATATTATTGAAGAATTTCTTTTGAGAATTCCGGAAGTTCACTCAAAGTTCTTTGACCTGACTCATAAATTTCCCTGTATTAATATCTGTAAAAATTAGTTGGGAGTTTTTAAATTAACTTAGGATGAGTTTTCCCTCAGAATGAAAGGGAAAAAAAAAAAACGATTTGTTAAATTTAATGACAAGATTTGAAACATTTAAAAAATATCTTGTAGATTTATGTTGAAAATTTAAATGTAGACCTAATAATTGATGCTTAAGGGCTTTTTGAAAAAATAATAATAAAAAAAAGGTAGGTATTCAGATATCTATTAACCTAAATGCAGTTTATTGTTTCGTTCCTGGTGAGAAGCCTTAAACTTTTATGTTCATTTTCTATACATTTTTTATGTCATTCAGTGCATAATTTTGGAGATGGGAAATAGAAAACGTTGATGTTTCTCTTAGAAACCAATATTTGTTTTAGCAATATCTGTATTTATATTTTATAATTTTTCTTTAAAATGAGTTAATTTATAATGACACTCACTTTCCTATTTAGGAATATAAAAAACGCAAATCGTTACAACGTTTGAGAAAAAAAAAGGCGAGATAGAAGGAACAGCCGAAAAACAAAACAAAACAACAATACTCTAGTGGTTATCTTTTAATAAAGGTTATCTTTATACAGTATTTTTAAATTTATTAAATATAAAGATGCCTATATTTTAATTTTAATTATTTAATAACTTTAAATAATTTTAATTTAATTATCTTTTATTAGTGAGTTTTTTGTATTTGACTGAGACGCCACTGCGATTCCGATGGTTAATTATCTTTTTTAAACATTTTTTTCATCCATTAGCATTTCTTTTTCGAAACACACCGGAAAGAACAGAAAAACGAATTAGCAAAAATAAATAAAGAGATAATAAATAACTAAATAAATAAATAAATAAATAAATAAATAAATAAATAAATAAATAAATAAATAAATAAATAGGTAATCTTGTCATAGGCGTCTACCGTCGTATTTGGTCTACCGCTAGAAGAGGGCCCCCCAAGGTCACAATAGAATTCCCTTCGTACTTCCAAACGAAACATCCTGAATTAACTTAATCTAGTGTTAATTAAAAGGAAAATGCTTGCTTTTGTTTTGTTTCTAATACACTGTGAAAACTTAGTCAGTAGACTATACAGTGAAGGGGAGATTACATTTATGGTAGACTGCATACGACAAGAATACCAATAAATAAATAAATAAAATCAGTCACTGAAGACTAGTATCATATGATTTTTATGGCAACGACTTAATTATCATTTGCGAAAATAAAAGTGATCCCGATGGAAACACTAATAGGTTATGAGACTTAAATGATAGTTCAAATATGCGAGCAAATGTTCTGCCAATCTTATTTTTATGCAATAGGTTTCAATTTAACTGAAGCAGAATACGTATCTTAGTAAGATACACTATTCTTAAAGAGTAATAGATTACATAAGCAATGGGAAATTACACTAAAAATTAATCATTACCAATCTGTAGGTTTCTGAATTTCACTACAATGAACAATGTAAAATTTATGCTTATTTTTGTTAACTTACCTATGTCTACTCGGAACGCTGCTGAGCACATTGAAGCAGTGTCCAGAAACCTTTTTCACTTATTAATCTCAAATTCCAGTTAACATCAGATGCTTATAAACGAAGGCTTCTAATCCCCTGAGCAAAATTTTAAGTTTCTGGAAAGCTGCGGGTCGAGCCTCTTTTTTTTATTATTATTATTTCTGATTGAATAGCAGCGACCGGTCTTAGAAACTCTTGATTTATAGGATCTTTTACTCTTTCCCGTCCTTCCCAAAATAAATCTTATTTACAATGCCCGAAATCGATGTTACATCACACTCGCCATAAACAAATAAATCAATAAATAATAGGTCTCCAATAAATAAAAAAAAAAAAGTGAGGCATATCTTTGACCAGTCGTTTTGCTCCTGTAACGCTGAAGTAATTCTTTTCTCTGATAACCCGCCCGTGGCGAGTGGATTTTTCGAGCCCTGCTTATACACAGTATAGTTTCTAACATATGCGGAAAAACTAATGGATAATTTTTTTTTTTCAGTCCCAGTTAGAAGTTTTACATATTTGGGTTTTCAATTTATGAATTTTATCTTGCGAATAGTTTTTATGAAATAAAATATCTTTGTAAATTGAGAGAAACAGGTATATTAAACATAAGAAATTTATATGTATAGATTCAATTTTTTTATAGGTCCTCAATCTTACTGTAGAAACTATTTTAAACAAATGAAGCAACATTTTAGTTTCACAAACGACTATAACTACATACAGTAGAACCTCATTATAGCGGATTAATAGGGGCTGAAGGTTGTCCGTTTTAATGAAAGTCCGGTTTATAACAAATAATTCTTAAGGGGGTGTAATGCAGCAGGTGTACATCAATGAAAGTACAATAGTTAGCTATAAAAGGTGTTTATTATATATCAAATAAAAAACAGCCTTCAGCATAGTAGGTTGAATTGAAAAAGATGTGTACGTGTACACTGCATTAATCTTTAGAACAAGAAGGTCCTGGTTCATGTTGATTGCTTACATTCATTGGTTTGAAAAAAATAATTTATTTTCTGCTGGGTTTGTTTGCTGCATATTTTTTCAGTTAATAACTGACGGAGGTAAGTTCGTAATAGGCAAACACATTTTCAAACACATATGGTTGGAAATGTAAAACTCGTCAGATAAAAATAAGCATCCTTTATTATTATTACAATTTTTTTTTAATCTGTCCGTTATAATAGGGTCCGTTATAATGAGGTTCTACTGTACATACACAGTGGATTTATTTATAATAAGCACGGCAACATTTCAATTCAAGCGTTAGCAGTATTTGACAAGATTCACTACTATAACGATCAAATCTTCGCTAGTAACAAGAGTAGTGGTTGATTAAGTTAATGTAGTGTAGGGTGCAAAGTCATAAACTAATTTAAAAACTACTATTCTTTGTTTTGCGGAAATTTCACTTTAAAAGAAATGACATTAAAGCCCATAAAAATACTGTAATGCATTCCATCAAGGATTCTTTAATAAGGAATTTTGTGTGTATGTGGATCAATCCATCCAAGAAATTTTTAAACATCTAATCATAAGTTATTTTTACATATCATATTTATTCATTCTTGTTTCTATCCTTTTTTCATGTGAGGGAGATGCAAGAAGTGACATATTGCAACAATAACTATCATAAAGAGCATTTTCCTCGCTCACTTGCATCTCATTATAACGGGTTTTATTGTATAAATGAACAATGAATTTTATAGAAATATCAATTCAATAATTAAGGAATTTTTCTGGAACAGCAGCACAATAGCATTAAGTGGAAAAAAATGCACCATGAAAATTATTATAATAGAATTACTTTCATAATAATTTTTATTAAAATCTGTTAATAATCGTATGATTTTCCTTTCATATTAACAAGTTATCAAATAATGGGAAGTTTTATTTGACTATTTATCAAATTTTATTTTATATTTTGTTTTACTAACAAGAAAGTTGCCAAAGACGACGATCGGCAGATTAAAAAGGAATCGTTATAATCACAATGGCTGGCATTGATAAAAGTATTCTTTCTTTCGTTTAACCTAAACTTTCCTCTCAAGTAGAAATGCTTTCGTATTACCTTGCTTGAGACAGACAGAAGTGAGTTCTACTCACTTAAAGACTTTCTTTTTAATCCCTTTCTATCTCTGATGCATTTCTAATATCTTTTGAAACCAACGCTTATAATGCAAGCTTAAGTTATTCTTGGATGTAGGATAATGACTAACTTCTGTAACTAAAGTCATCAATTTTGTTTTTACTAGTAAACTTACTTTCTATCAAAATAGCAACTACTTTTTTAATTTAACGTAATCCCATTTAAATACGATTTATTTTAAGAATAGCACTGTAATCAACATTTGATGTTTCCAAACATCAAAATCCAAAAATTAAGAAAAGTAGTTTCTTATGTTCATTTAATTTATTGTTATAATTCATTTGTGGTTATTATTTAGTTTGTCTCGTTCTTTTAATATGTTTTATTGTTATGATTCGTTTGTGGTTATTATTGTTGTATGATTATTTTGTATGATTTTCTTCATGTAGGGTTTTAAATAACCTTGAAAAAGTTCTTTGTTATAAAGAACGAAATATTGGTGTTAAGAAGTCGTTTATTCTTTTAGAAAATAATATTTATTTCAATCAAAAGTAGTTTTGATTTGTAGTTTCAAACTATATTAAAACTTCATTATTTGAATAATATTCAAAAAACACGTTCTTCAATTTTTGGACTTCACAGGATTTTCTAAACTTCAACTGTTTGTGCAATTAATTAGGCATTTCGATCATGTTCTTTTCTCTTTTAAGACTCGATTTCGCAATTGTGAACATCGCAATTAACATTCACAATTTGTAATGAAAAAACCACAGAATTTTTCTTGCATCACTAGAAAAACAATACAACAATAAACTGTTGTCTCATTTTTTTCATTGGTTATTATTATTAGTACCAATTAAAATAAACGAGAATATTAAATTCCAACTACTATAGTTTTAGTTTTTTGCAATAGTGAATTTGGTCTTGAAATTATTGTAAATTATCTTTATTTTTTGCAGGTACAAACGATCCAAAGAATACAGCAAAATATTAAAATGAAAATTCTTTTTGTGATTTTTTTTTTTTAATTATCGAACAAGCTTTCTTTTAAACAAAATTTATAGAAAACAAAAATCATGACAGACCTCGATTATCTTCTTAAAGTGCATTATTAATTTTATTTCTGAACTTTTAACTGTATTATCTATAAACTGGAATGAAATGAATACGAATTTTATTAAAATTCTTATATCTTAAAATATTTCATTATCATTGAGTTAGTAATATAAGAAAGTATTTTCCTATTGCTTTCTTCTCTAGACGATTCACATTGGCTATGTTGCTGACTGTCTTGTTGGCATAAATTATGAGAAACGTTATCCGTGGCCTTCTTTATAAACAAACTCTCGTGTGACCCCTTTTCCTCTTCACCTTCACTTACCGATCCTTTTAATTCTCTCGATTAGTTATGTCATGTGGCTTACTGACCTATTTAAAAGAATTAAATCAAATACTACGTGCAAAGCTCCCATCAGCTTAATGTTTGATAAGAGGAGCAATAACAGCCGGCTTCCAAAGTAAACACACGTGTCTTACGATAAGCAACAATTCTTTTCTATTCTGATGCTTAATTGCTTGGGTTATTTCTGAGTACCGAAAAAAATTAACATTCACCATATTTATCTTCCGATTTTATTTTTTTGAGTTAGATCTTGAGCGTAGTCATATTCCCTTCAGTGAATAATAACTTGCTATAGTCGTGGGTATTTCAGAACTTTAATAATAAGTTTTTCACAGTATCTCCTGAGCTGAAGAGGACCATTTTATTCGTTATCTATATTTCTAATAAGTATATTTTTTTGTTTCTAATTTTATATAAAAGCTTTTCAAATAGATTGATTCTCTTACCCCGTCCCCCGTTTGTTTAAATCTAGAAGAAAATGTCTTATTGATGAAAGGTTTTTGAATTTTTCTGCAATTCTGATTATCATTCAGAAAATGATAAATTATATTAAAACATGAATAGAATAGAATAATGGTTGTGGTCGGGCACTTTGGAAAATCTATTATCCTTATACATATTATTTCTCAAAGGTGTTTTTTTGTGTCGGTACGCCATAACTCCCTTAATACTTCATCAAAATCAATGATCGAGATATCATTTTGAAGATTTATCTGTTCATTTATTTATTGCAACATTACCATTCGGTGACTGATCAAGATACCATGCGAATTATTCGAACGGGTCAACCTTTTTATAAAAATGAAGGCGGCGCCATCTATTGACAGTGTTTAACTAATATGCACGACATCTGTTGGATTTGTTTATTATTTCTCAAAGGTGTTTTTTTTTTGGTTGCGAATTATTCGCACGGGTCAACTAGTCATACTAATAATAGGCAACGGATGTATATTTGTCATCAAAGTGGACAGAGCGGAGAGAACAACAATATAATTAAACATGTTAGAATGGACGAGCAGTCCAAAGCGCTGCGTTCAGATAGCAGTCCGGACTTCCGGGCGTGGGTTCGAATCCCACTTCTGACAATATTTTTTTTTTCATTTTGTGTGGCTCATTCTCACGTTATATACGAAACATTCAAGAAGAATGTCTTAATGTTAGATTACTTTGATGAGATTGACCATATTGAAATAAAATTTCACAGTATTTCAAAAACGTGGTATTTGTTTTACTTCCGTGAATATTTCACGGGTTGCAACTATCTCCCTTAATACTTCATCAAAATCAATGATTGAGACATCATTTTGAAGATTAAGTTCACCGCTAATGACGAAAAATAAACAAATTGTTTAAAATTAATGTTTTCGTTAAAAAACTTTATTTTAAAAACCTTTCCATAAAAATATAGAAGGCGCCATCTATTAACAATCTGTTTAACTAACATGCACGTCAGCTGTTGGAGTTATTATTTCTCAAAGGTGTTTTTTTGTCGGTACGCCATATGATAATGTTTCTATCTGACAAAGCTAATATCTGCTTTTTAAATGTTTTACAATTAAACCTATTTTATATATATATATATATATATATATATATATATATATATATATATATAATAACGACTTTTTAGAATAAGACTGATATTTAGTACTACTCTTTAAAGTAAAATACCTTTCAATAATAAATAATTACATTTACTTATTTCCACATTATTATATTACCATTCGGTGACTGATCAAGATAGCATACCAATTATTCGCACGGGGTAATCTAGTGTGAAAATAAAGAGGATGCGCATCATAAGCAGACAGAAATTTCATTCAACTTTGTCCTTCTAAAATTTAAGAATGAAGATTATGATTAATTGTTAAGAATGATATCTACTGAATACTGGTAACTTGATTTTTGCCAAATATATAAGCCATTTCAAATACATTTTTTGACAAAGTTACAATAACCAGAGTGATAGTTTAAGCATCTGTTAAGTCACTTGTAAGTCTTGAACTTTAAATTCAATTATTAAATTATACAGTGCTCTATAGTCCTCCAAACTAAAATTGGTCGCCCTGTTTTTTGTGAGATTTGCGCATGTATCATCGATTAGTCTGGTCAGGCATTTCCGTCTGATCTTCTGATAGGAATCGGCCATTGTGCTAATCGCTGGTTAGTTAAGAAAAGGGAATTTTATTTATGAATTTATTTTGAAGCCATTTCGCTATTAGTAATGAGCAAATAGTTCGAACAAACGTATTAAATAAATAAATAAAAAGAAATCGTTGCTGGAGATGAGCCCTTAGGTTCTATTCAATTCATTGAATAAGAAAAAAAAAATAATCATGAAAAAGGCCTGAAATCTAACAGACATACTTTATAAATGAAAGTTTAAAAATAAACAAGTATTTTTCTGCTTTAGAACTTCCTCGATAATTAAACTTTACTTTAAAGAATTTCTCAACACATTTTCTTGAGAACACATGACGCCGTCCATTTCTCCAGGAAAACATAATTGATCAGCTAACGGAAGGCCCGCACAGTTTAAGTTTCCGGCGGCCAACTTTAGTTTGAAGGACTATACCATGGGTGCATCTATAAAATGGAATCAGGGTTGTGGCGACTACCCTCTCCACCCCTCCCGAGCAACCACGCCGTCTATAAAATGCACTGGTTACTCCAGCCAACCAGCGACCGCGTCTACGAATACGAATCGGATTTGTGATTGCAGCAACCACAGCTCCCTTTTTGGATCAAGAGGTGGTTTTTTTCTCTCATAGCATCCGACACGAGCAGTCGCAGCAAAATTTCCGTTTCCGCTTTTCTCAACAGCAGACGATGAACCATTAAATTATTAAATTTAATTTTTTTTTATTAATTTTAGACTTGAAATTTCACTTCTATTAAATTAATTTTTTTTTTTTTATTAATTTTAGACTTGCAATTTTGCTTCTATTAAATTTAATTCTTTTTTCTTTTTAGACTTGCAATTTCACTTCTATTAAATTAATTTTTTTTTTTTTTATAACTTCGTTCTGTTTCTTAAAAGAATAGTGAATATATTCCTACTTCTTAATTTCAATGGCAGTCTGATTGCTTCATTAATGACAAGTAACTAAAAATAAAGTAACTATACTTTTATGCAACACAGACAAGTAAAAAAATAAATAAAATTATTAGCCGTAATTTTTTTTTTAGTTCGCCTCATGTATGGTGGGTGGATGTCATCACGAATGCCTAAAGTGTCCCACCCCCGACCGACACCGGGCCCTTTTATTTAGGGCATCTTTGTCGGGCACCGAAGTTGGCCGGCTCTCTGCCGCGGACGGTACGCCTAAGGTCGGCAGGAGAGCCAACAGTACCGGACTCAGTCGCGGTGGCACGAAAATGGAGATATTGCAGTAGGTAGTGCCACGGCTTCATGGAACGGAACCATCGGCGTTGTATATGAAACAAAGAAGTGAAACAAAATATATATTTTTTAATTTAATCGTCGAGTAAAAAGCAACTCTGTATTGTAAAATAGAAATGTAATGTAAAATGCGTCCATTGTGTCGTCTGCTGGGAATGTTGTCGGCTGATACGAATGGGTTTCCACAGTTTCTCTTGCATAATTCTCAATTCTTGCTTTCTTTCTACCTACATTACTATACATTGATAACATAATAATCTCTTCATCTGACGAGGATGAGGAATCAGTACTTGATTCTCTTTCTAACAATGAATAAAGTTCTGATTCAACTTCTAACAACAAACCGATAATATGCCAGCCATCTTTGAACACAACTTGTGATACCACTCCGTCTATAAAAAGAAGGGCTGGGGAATAACCAAGCTCCTACGTCAGCGGGATCAGTGACGTGACTTCCGCAACCAGAGCGATAGTCACCACAGCCATTTTATAGATGCACCCCATATTTGAAATGAAAATTAAATTATTGAAGATCCCAAACCAATTCCTGCTATTACATCAGTAGTAACTTACTAAAATCTTTGGGTTTTATTAGCCAAGGAAGGTAGAATTTACATGCATTAAGGTCCATAGAAATATTCATTACTCCAATGCAGTAATTTTAATTAGTAATACAAACCAGCTTGCCTTTTTACTAGCAGTCCTCTCCAAACTTCAAAATTAATATGGTAAAATCTCTTAAATAGTTTTCCAGATCTGTCTGTGTGCTATGCACTTTCTCTGTGTTTGAAAAATAATTTTAATTTTCTGTGAAAATAGAAATAATTTCTACAATGAAACATTCGTAATGGGAATTGAACCTGCAACCTTGTGATCCGAAGCCAGGCGTCTTATTCATTAGGCCACGGAGACTATATTCAAATTATTGTAGTTAAATATCTTTTATCACTCCTTCTGTGTGTGACACAATGAGAGAAGAGCCAGAGCAAAAAAAAATAACTCACTAATTTTAGCCTACTATATTAAAATTTAAATTTCAATGTTCATTTTTTTAGCCTACTACAAGCACAGGCCAGACAAGCTTTAGATGCAGAAGCTTGTCCTCAGCAGCAAACTGAATAGTTGTTAGAGACATTTCTTGACATGAATGAAGAAATTACAAATGACAGGCAAATACTCTGTCTCAACTAAAAACTGTCACATTATTATCCCGTCATTGTTGATGGGCGTATATACTAATTTTAAATAATTAAAAATCAGTAAACATCAACATATAAAATCAACTTCTATATAATGATCTCTACTAAATGCATGCCATTTTAAACTGTTAAATTGACAGTACACAAATGAAAAAAGTCCAAAAAGGTTATAAGGCTTTGTTTTATTTTTTTATTTTTAGGAAATAAAAAGACTTTGCAATGGTAAATTACTTTGAGGTTCTGCATGTTATAGATTGGCAATCAAGTAGTGCACGAATTTTCAAAATAACAATACACTACAGAATTACATTTAATTATTTGAACTGAATTTCAAAACAAATAGTAATATAAATTAGAATTAAATCACATCACCCTTATTTTCATAATGCTGTAGTTCAATATAAATAAACATTTTCAAAAGCTATGACTTCTCCCTCCTAATGGTGGAGGGAGCTTCGGAGAAATTAACATTGTTAACTAAAGAAGGAACAGATTCTTACCTTTCAACTACAGTGAAGGCATCCCTGCCTTATAAAACTTATAAAAAATAATTTATAACAATACAACTACCATTAATATATAAATAAATAAAAATAATAATGAAGTAGGAGAGAGAGGGAAATGCAGAAAAAAAATGGAGTCGAGTCTACAATGCAAACTTAATAAACTTTCTGGTTTAATTAAGAAAACAGGTAGTTTTAGTAAGTTGGCATATAAAACAGAAAGGCAGGATTAACTTTCAACTAAATTTTAAAATTTGTATAAATCAACTTAAGAAACTAATTTTAAAGGATTTTTTTTTTTTTCAATTTCCAACAAGAATTAGCATTTGTATAGCTAAGCAGTAGTTAATTAATCTAATTGCCTGCCATTGACCCAAGACTATTGTGTAATATTAAATAGCAAAATATGGTGCAGTCAAGTAATTATACAAAGTAGGAGTCAAAATTAATTTATCATAATAAGGAAAACAAACTCTTACTAATATCTGTAAATGAGAATAAAATACACCCAAAACTGTCATGTAAAGAGATAAACAAATCTCAAGGGTATTATATTGAATTACATGGAAATGCAAGAAAAGAAAAAAAAAAAAGAAAGGAGATTCCATACAGCAGTGTTTCTTTTTATTTGATAAGATTATTTTCCATTTCAAAAATAAAAATAAAATAAAAGTACACAAAACAAAAACAAACTTATTTTTGCTGTATTTCATATTTTGTTTTCCTTGCATGGAAACATCTTCAAAATAATTCAAAGAATTAAATAAAAAATTGATAAATTTTTGCTTTTTAGATCTAACTTCTATTTCCAAAATAAAAGAGGCAAGTTTGTTTTTCTCTTTCTAAATTAATTTGTCCATGATTCCATAAATTACCAATAAGCTATCAATATAAAGTTGCAAACTGATACAATAGTTGACAATTTCTTAACTTCAGAAGTGAAAGTGCCTCAACATTTTAATACCATCCTACTGGAACTTAAGAATTGAGCAATTTGTCTTTTATCACCATTATTTACAAATCTCATTGTGGTAATATCCAGCAAAAACAAAACAAAAAAAATCAGGCCTTAGATTCTTCTGAAATTCTTATTACTAGCCATCCATATATAGTTAAATATTTTAACAATATTAGTTTAAAACCTCTGTTTCTGCAAAAACTGACATTCATTTGTACAAATAACAGTAAAATTAGTATTGAAATTAATTTATACATCAAAGCATCATTGCTTCAGGAAAATGTTTTAATTATTATTTCTTCGCTGTTGTTAAAGAGTCAATGTTTTAATTGACTCATACAGTACTTCAAAGTAGTAGTGGTTACTACAAAAACTATGATTAAAAATATTAGCATTCAGTCAAGGAAATGCACTTTATAATACTAAATCCTAAACTTTACAAGCATTTTCATCATATTATTAAATATCAGTCATTCTGTTACATAATTATTACAAGTTTTAATAATAATAATTACTCAAAAAAATTGTTATATATTAATAGTGTTTCAGAGAATAACATTAAAATATATTAATGTTTTTACATGCAAAATATATTTTCATGATTCTAACAATAATAATTTAACAGTATTTTTTCAAATGTGAGTTATATCCGATTGGCTTTCTATTTTTTGGAAAAGTTATTTAAGCTGCCAAAGGCTATTGAGATGCAATCTGTTGTACTGTTGATGTTTTTAATAAAATATATAAATCTGCATCACTTATTATGGAATAAAATTATTACAAAAAACAAACAAACAAACTACGTAACGTTAATAGTAATTCAACTTCTTATGTAAATGCAGTTTACTTTCTGTTAATATTTCAGTTGCTTGAAAAGTCATCAAATTTTAAGTATAATCTAAAAAACTAATTTTACAGAATAACATTTATTTAAAATGTTGTTGGCTATTTCTTGTAAATTGTCTATCCTTAATGATCATTTGTAGCAAGTTTTTTGTAGACGATTCTACATATCCATAAAATTACTTACTATTTTCTTTTCATTAAAATAAAGCAACTTTTTAACTACTTCTAATAGACATTCTAACCTTTTATATTTATACATAAAATAGAAAAAATGTTTCACTATAATTAATTACTTTTAAAATCTGTAAGTGGAATGTCATTACATTTTTTTTGGAACTGGTTCTTATTTGAACTTGAACTACTTACAGCTTACAGATATGCCAGCTAGATGTTAAAAATAATTTCTGTAGTTGGTCCCTTAGTTGAGGGAATGATAATACTATGTACAAATGTACAGTGCCTGCACTAGGAAAAATATTGTATCATTCACAGAATGAAGGGATGGAATTTTAATTAACTGATTTAGGCAGCTATCTTTGCTTATGGATTATTAGTAATTTATAGAAAACATATTTGCAATCTCTTATATTACAGATCGTGTTCCGCCACACTTTGTTGCAGATATTCCTGGTAAAGTACTTTCTGAAAATATCAAAAATACCAGCAATCAGTCTAGGCAAAAATAATAGTTTGAAATAAAATAAAGCATTAGAATGAATAAACAAACAAAATCTTTTTAAACCATATTAGATAACTTCTTTAATAACTATTTTAATTCTCCTTATATAACATAGGCGATATTTTTCATAAGATTAATCGTCTTACTTTTTCAAGCCTTTTATAATCTCCTGGGAAGAGAGAACCATTTCCCTCCTTCCCAAACACTAAAATCACAAAAAACAAACAATAATTCCAAAACGTGTTAACAAATAAAAAGCGTGAATCATAATGTTCACCTCACTTTTATATGACCAATTCATAGTTCAAATAATTGCCCATTGTTCATTCATTTTCTTTAAAAAAGGCTTGAAAAAGTTAAGACGATTAGTCTTATGAAATATCGCCTATGTGATATAAGGAGAATTAAAATAGTTATTAGAATAAATGTTACCAAACAGATAAACTGATGAGCAGTACATATGAAGATCATTTAAATGAAAACAGCAAAAATGGAAAAACAAATGGTATGCTGTTGAATCTACTCAAATTCATATAACAATGAGATAAAAATTGTAGTATAATAAATGTCAACCTCATCTGCCTCCTCTTGGGCTACACAACTAATTAAAAATGATGCAGAAAGAACAAGTGAATAAAATTGGATATAGCTGTAAGTTTTGAATGCAGGAGTGAAACCAATTTAAATCTATGGGAGTCAATGTGTAAGGCAGTAAATGTTTATTATAAAGAACAGTATGTGTAAGCAAGTTTAACAAAGTACTGCCAAATATTTTAACAATACTATTCATCCAGGATAGGCTGTGCACTGA
This sequence comes from Thereuonema tuberculata, assembly GCA_023159025.1. Taxonomy (NCBI): domain Eukaryota; kingdom Metazoa; phylum Arthropoda; class Chilopoda; order Scutigeromorpha; family Scutigeridae; genus Thereuonema; species Thereuonema tuberculata. The sequence goes on along the minus strand of JAFIDM010009631.1, from coordinate 67,213,659 downwards.
AGCTTTTGATATGCTACTCATCCATGATAACTTTCATATAAGAGACTGAAATCAGTGAAAGAATAACATCTGGATTTGTGCACACCACACCCAAAGACCTTTGACTCAACAAAGTATATCTATAAGTGGATATTACTAAAGATCTAAACAACAATTAAAAAAAACTGTCAAAAAATTATGAACCTTACAAGATAGGCAAAGCATTAATAAGGGTTTGTAATTTTTGGCCAATATGCCTATATTCTATACATGCTTGATGCACAGGAATGTTTTTTTTTTTTTTTTTTTTTTTTTTTTTCATGACAAGAAAGTGAATGGAAACAACACAGAGTCCTATTACTTCCAACCCAAGTCAGTGAAGAACAGAACCATCCAAGCTTTCAGACGACTGCACTATAGGACAGAAATGGACTAATTTTGGAAAGTTATATGATGAAAGGGACAACTATAAATAGTTCTTCCCCTACTGAAATTAGCTGAGGGATCCAATGAAGCCTGCAATCCCATCCAAACAAAGAGAACTCATTAAAAAAAAAAAAAATGAGTTTATCCCATAAAAGTACCTTGTGCAATGTATGAACCATTCAGAATCTTGTTTGAAGTAATATCCTATTCTCCTTATTTTATGGAGAACATAAAAAAGATAACCTATGAATAAGTCACCTTTTCTTTCCATTTATGATGTTTTCATTTGAAGATGTCTTGTAAAAATATACATATTTATATATCTACACTTATGTTTGTGAAAATTGCAACACCATGAAGGAACTATCCGAATAGAAGGAAATTTATTAGACACATTACTAATAGTGATACAAACAAACGAATAAAGTTTCAGAGCAATGCAATAACAGTACTTGCAAAAAATCAGTATGGCGTAAAGCCTCCACGAGCTGCAGTAAAAGCTCTTATATGCCGTGGCCTCAAATCAAATAGGCCTTGGATGTGTTTCTGGGGTATTGCCTGCTGGATGACAATGACAGGCTAGTTGCCGAGTGGTCATATCCCAGATATGTTCAATAGGTGACACATCAGGCGAACATGCAGGCCAGAGAAGGGGTATCTGCCTTACTTCAAAGACGGCCTGGACCTTTTTGGCAACATGGTGGGGCATTGTTTTGTTGAAATATAGCTACAGGAGTGTGCTGAAGGAAGGATACGATGCCAGCCTCCACAACTTCCCTGATGTAGCGGTTGCTGTTGAGAGTGCCCACAATTCATAGCAGCTGATATCGCCTATGATACTTAATTGCTTCCCAAATCATCACGCCTATCGTTCGTGCAGTTAATGCTGGACAATGCAACCTGGAAGATGGCACTCACCTTGATTTCGTCTAATACGTATGTGTCCATCATTGTAATCCAAGAAGTGGGACTTGTCCGAAAGCACGACATGGTGCCATTCTGCACGCCAGTAGGTGTGTTCATGAGCCCATTGTAGCCTAAGGCATCGATGGTTCAGGCCCAAGGAAATCCTCCACAAAAGAATGCATGAACACAGTCTCTGCACAGCAGATGCCATCGAACTGTGGAACCAGATAATGTCATACCTGTTGCAGTGTTTTAACGTTGTGCTAACACTCGAGAAGCAGCTGAATGGTCCGTCACTGTCATGTGGATGAGGTGTTTATCATCCCATGGTGTCATCACATTTTGTGGCCCACTTCCAGATTTTCGACTTATCCTGTTCTCGTCAGTCCATTGCTTCCATACTCTCATCGCTGTCGTGGCATTGTGCCCCATACGAACAAGCAATTTCACAGTATGAAAATCTTCCTTCACGCAAGTTGATCATTCGGCCCCATTCAAATTCCGTAGCTTGCTTATAAGGCACCCTTTGACGTCGACAAGACATACTGACTCCAGTAGGCACATGTACAGCTCATTGACGATGAAAAACTACTTATATGGATCAACAACAGTCCTCTACTTTTGCTCTTACATGACATTTTAGACGGCGCTGGTAAGTCTAAGCATGCACAATCATTCCCAAATTTTAATCATTTGCATATCATACCCTCCTTTACATTTCCTGTAAGTTTCACTTCATGGTGTTGCATTTTTCACAAACATGAATGTATCTACAAATACACACATTCGGCACACGATTAGTTACACCATCCTATTATGAATGCAGACCACTGTATAGATATGGTTTGCTATATAAGGCAAGATTATGGGATTCACTTACAGCTTCATTAAGTTAAACAAGCAATGAAGTGACTTTGAGCATATATGTCACTATCATTGCCTCAAATGCCTGCCCTACTGAGCTTTAAACAAATGTATCCTGGGTTGGTTTCACAAGCAAAAAACATCTAATCAGTGGAAATCCTGAAGGCAGAAAAAGCATGACGAGGAGACTTGGTAAAAATTGATGGACTCAAATTGGCTAACAGTAAACTTACCAACTGTCTGCAGACTGGCTTCTCAAAACAATTTATCAGTTCTTGTCACAGAGACTATAGTAGCAACAACTTAAATGAGGTCTTTTCCTGTCTGCTAAAACCAAGATGCATCTCTAGTAGGCACAAGGATCCACTTAACAGTGGAAATCTGGTAAGGATTTGGCTTGGGTAGCATTAAGCCATCAGCCACTTTAAAGTATCAATAGCAGTAATGGTACCAATTTTTTTTAAAGTTTTGTTCCCTAGACTTCCTGTTTATCATAAAACATATCCTTCATATTGCTTTTTCTGTTTAATTCAGTTGTTTCTTGCAATTTGTATCCAAGGGGTAGTTATTCAGCACAAACAGACACTACTACTGAGAGGGCAAACAACATGATCACTACAAATGTGCTTAACTGCTAAGAGCTTTCCATTCTACAAGAAAGTAATGGTACTTTTGGGATGTAGATGGAATTGTTTTTGTCTATGTTATTCCTAGAGGAACAACCATCAACTTGGAAGCATATGTGAAAATTTTAAAAAAGCTTCACCACTTATGTTTGACCATTCAGAAATGTGGCTGGTATTCTCCTTCAGCATGATAACGCTTAACCACATATCAATCTTTAAAATTGATAAGCCAGTATCGAATTCAGGTAGACTGTATTGCAACACTGACCATCTTTTTAGTAAACTAAATGATGATTCATCGTCATTAAACTTGAGGTACCAAGTTTGAGGATGATGAATGTAAGTCTCCATTGCTGCAAGGTTGCAAAAAACAGTTTAAAATAGTGGGAATTACATTGAAAACAAGATGTTGTTCTTAAAGAATATTTGTTCTGTGAAAAAAGAAAAGCCGTGAAACTTAAAAATATGGGGCATTAATTTTTAAGTATAACTTGCCAAAAAACTGATTAGCCCATGTCTATGTAGCGTTTTCTTCAAACTTCGAATGACCAGTAGAATGCAATACAGAAGTCTCCTTTTGCCTTTGGATATCCTATATGTAGGGATACATATTGGCCAAAAAATTAATGAAACCATTAAGGTAAAATATGAGAATCTACGCAAAAACAACAGTCACATGGGTTTCTGACATGTTGAGGCAAAACAAATAGCACACCATCTATTCAGTTGCAGTTGGTCATGTAAAATACAAGATCTATCAGAATTTAAAAAAAACCTAATCACCACTGTATATCTAGCAGAAGCCATGATTAACAAAATAAATAAGCAGCTTCTCAAAAGCAACCATCTCGAAGGTTTTAGCAAATGCAAGATAAGTAGATCTTTCATTTTCAAACAGCACAAATATGGCCAGAAAGCCATATTTGCAGAGCTTGACTGAGGATTGTACAACAGAACAGTGTGCTACAACTGACTTCATCCATTCAACCTACAGAATTGAAGAATTGGGCAGTCATCGTCTCAGTAAAGAACAGAATAATATGTTTACAATGGTGCCAAGAATGTTATGATTGGTCATTAGAGCAGGGGAAGAGTGACGTAGTCCAACAAATCTCACTACAAGTTGTTTTGCACCAATCGAAGGTAGAGAGTTTAGAAATAACCTCATGTAGAGCTGGACTCAGCCTGCGGGCTGGACGTTATCCAAAGATCTGAGAAGTCTTCTTCCATCAACGATAACAGAGTTGCACAATGTTTTGCTGCAACAGGGGTCTACTGAATCTCAAACAAAAAATTTAAGAACAATTCCCGTACATTAAAGGACATTTTCACAAAAAACTCTGTTCAACCAAAAAAAAAAAAAAACCTCTAAACCAATCTGTTTAACCAAAAAACAAAAAAATGCTGAAAATTTAAGGACATAGTCTGATTTTCCCGTACATTTCATGTCAACCCAAATTTCCCGTACAATTCCCGGTTTTCCCAGATTTCCCAGTTGGTAGACACCCTGTGCAAGAATGGCTATTTTTGGCCCTAAGACATCTCTTAGAATCAATGCTGTCATTTGTAAGAAAGGAGACCCTACTCTGTGTTAATATGATTCATAATTTTTTGACCACTGTGTGCAGGTATAAATTATTTAGTGAAGTATCATTATATTAATGATAATATCTTACAAACCTTTTTAGCTTTCACAAAGTTGTCAACATAATCTTTTCTTTCTTCTAAAATCCTTTTTTGTTTCTTAGTCAAAGTAGTGTGAACCCTAAATAGATATAAAATTCACATAAACAATGTTGTTGAATACAATTTTAGTTTAATTAAATCATGTTTTAGAAAAAGCAAAGCAGTTTATGAGTTTGTACATAAAAATGATTCTATAAAAAGACAGGAATGAATGAACAAGAGCTTCTATTAGAGCTGGTCTGTGATTGACATAATGGCTGCTGCAAATTGAACCATGACGAGATGATCAGAAAGCTTATGAAACTGATTTGATAGTGGGAAGAAATTCAAATAATTTATAGAAAAAAAGCTGCTGTGTATAAAATATCAACTTCTAATGAATAATCAGATGTAGGTGTGCAAGTGCCCCATTCATTTTAAAGCATGCTATCTGTGTCATGCACAGATAGAGCAGGATCATAAGACATAAATCTGCTGTAGAAAAATATTCTTCTATCTAAGCGATAACTGGCCAAGAAGCTATCAACAACTTCCTTATTTAACAGGAGTAATGATATTTTGTAAGAGCATGAGAGGACAAAGCAAAGTCTCTGATGAGAATTGGAAAGATCATGGCATAAAGATCAAAAATTGTATCAAGAATAACAATGCTCCGCAAAAAAATCCTCAAAAAAAAAAAAAAAAAAAAAGGATAAATTTGAGGACGTTGAATCCAAATGTTTATGTTTATATAGATTTATCGGGGGAGGGCCTTTCAATTTTTAGAAAATAAGGGATTTTTTTTTATATGAATAAGCATGATTATATTTCCTTCCAGACTACTTGAATCCTTGATTTTATTATGTAAGATAACCAACAGACGTGCACCCCTTATATGAGGACTCATTTGCTTCTAGATCCATAGTGTCTTTTCTAGTAACTTCATTAGAGTATAAATAGTTATGTCTGAGATGCCGTATCAAAGCTGATGTGAATTAAAATTTACGCAAGTGCTGGTTTGTAAAGTGTTCACTAAGTGCTTACATGTTTTGTGGTTCAGCATTTTATCTACTTTGTGAGAGCAGTATAGTGTCTCCTTAGTACTTCTTGCTACATAATTTTTTACAGTGTAATGTCTCAATCATCTTTTTACTGCAAATATCAACCTGACAGCAGGTTAGTAGATAACACAAAAAATCTTGTTGCTCTTTTGCATATTAAAATGAATTAATATTAGGATTAATTAAGAATTTTGTGAAAAAAATAAATAGAGACGGTGCTACAACTTTTTAGGCAATGTAAAGGCAGACAACTATGAAAAAATCATCGAAGAACTAGTTTCTTCATATAAAGCATTTCTTACATTCACAGATGAATTTTTTCCCGCAATTGATATGAGCAGTCTCAGATGAATATAAAGAAAGGCTCCATCAAGATATATCCCTGATGGAAAAAAGGATGTAGCGGAAAATGGGACGAGAGTAGGTTGGCGGACTGCTGTTGCACCCTGCAGTGAGACGCTCTAGAGATAAAATATGAGAAAGAAGACAAGAAAAAAAGTTTTTGTATAAATTTTATATTTATTATGATTTATTACTGTCAGATTTAACTTTTTGCAATATAAATAAGTATTTGGTAAAATATATTTATCTTCTCTTGAGTAAAATAATATTTTTCTTTATTAAACCTAGATCTCTCGAAAACTGTGGGTGATAGAACAAAATGGCTGTTGGATTTGGATTCATAGCCCTCAAAACCATAAAAATCAGACAAAATTTTGGAATGGGAGGTAAGGTAAGGACAGTGGAGGGTCGGCTATTTGCCGTTAGCCACTCAGACCTCAAATTTGGGTCCATTGTGTCCCCTCATAAAACATTGATGAAGTCAATGGTTATTCTTCAACGTGAAGTTTTGGAATGGGAGGGGGGGGGGGAAGTTATTTTCTGCAGACCAGTCTAATCAAAGCTACTTATAGTAATCTTTGAAATAACTGATGACAATTTTTAACGATTTGGTAGGACACAATCAAACCCTTCTATCCTAACAAAGTGTGCCAATCATCTAGGCAAGATAAAATATGGATCTCTAGGAGACAGATGTTTAGCAGAAATCTTCTTTATCTTTGTAAAAAAACAAAAAAAAAAAACACCAGAGAAATAGCACAGATTCTATGCGAGAAAGGTGATGCACTTTTATAGTTTTCCAGATCTGTTAGTGTGCAATGCACTTTCTTTGTGCTTTAAAAATAATTTTAATTTCATGTGAAAATAGAAATAATTTCTAATATAAATTATTTTGTCCTTCTAAAATTTAAGAATGAAGATTATGATTAATTGTTAAGACTGATATCTACTGAATACTGGTAACTTGATTTTTGCCAAATATATAAGCCATTTCAAATATATTTTTTGACAAAGTTAAAATAACCAGTGATAGTTTAAGCATCTGTTAAGTCACTTGTAAGTCTTGAACTTTAAATTCAATTATTAAATTATACAGTGCTCTAGTACCATATTTGAAATGAAAATCAAAATACTGAAGATCCAATGTTCACGACAGGAATCGAACCTGCAACCTTCTGATCCGATGTCAGACGTCTTATCCACTAGGCCACATGGACTATATTAAAATTGTTAAATATCTCTTATCACTCTGTGTGTGTGTGTGTGTGTGATGCAATGAGCCTGAGGAAAAAAAAAATACTCATTAATTTTAGCCTATTTAGCCTACTAGATTAAAATTTAAATTTCAATGTTTATTTTATAAGCCTACTATAAGTGTAGGCCAGATGATCATTAGATGCAGAAGCTTGCCCTCAGCGACGAACTGAAGAGCCATCAGAGATATTTCTCAACATGAATGAAGAAATTAAAATAAGATTTAAACACAGAAAAAAAAACTTCTACTTAAAATACTCTATCTCAACATCACATTGTTATCCCATCATTGTTGACGGGGCGTATATACTAGTAATGGATAATCTTTGAGATGTTATGGAGCAAATGGAAAGTCCTGCAAAGTCAATGACTGAATCAACTGTATCCATAAAACAGGAGAATATAGAACAGAAGGTTCAAAAAGTGAAAAGAATTTGGTAAATGCTTGAAGTTTTGGATGTGAGAAGGAACAGGTTACATTTTCACCTCCAGTAACACCAAAATGAGCAAATTGCAAAGGTTTGATAGAAACAGACTCTAATCAACACCCTACATATTCAAGAAACAATTTTGAATCGTAACTAGTCTGTTAAGATTAACGAAGCCATTGCCTTGGTAAACTCAAATACAATAGAAGCATCAGGAGCTGGATAGTTAGTACCCAACATTTCTAAATAAAAATGTTCCCTATTGTTACAAATCATATGATGTCAAGTCATTTACAAAGTGCAGTGTGACTAATATTACATCTTGAGAAGTTAAACAGCCAGTTTCCCAATAAAGTAGCAAAATAATCTTTATACAGCATCAGGAAATTGGAATAAAAGGAATGTTGCCATTGCCTTTCCTAGATACATTTCAGAAAAACAGATAAAGGACAGATTACCAAATTCAAAAATAATCTTTTGTTGAACCTTTGTACCAAGAAACAAATCAAATAATTAATTAGTCCTTTCTTCTTGTTTCATTATTTCAGAATTTGACGCAATCCTGACGTATTCTTAAGACCAACTACACTCCAAATGTTGTATATAAAAAGACAGTTTAAAGGAAACCACGCCAATTTTTTTCTGAATGAGAAAAAAAAGCATATCCTATTTCAGAAAGTTGGTGTAAAAAAAAAAAATCACAGTAAATTTTAATATTCATATACACATTAAGTTGCACCATTTACAAAAAAAAGTAAATAAAATTATACTGCCCAATTTCATTACATAATTTATTTTTTCCTCTTCTTAATTATTACATTTATTTTATTTCTCTATTTTAATTTGACTGATGTTTTTATTTATGAATATTTGCTACTATTTTTATTCGTTAATACTTATCTAAAACCACCCATCACGTCAACTGGCAGTTGGCACAAAACTGTCAGTCACAGCAGAAAGTTCAGTCATTGGAATAATTTACTTACTATTCAAACTTTTCAATGTAAATTTGTTTTAGAGGATTGCTCTGATCCCAAAAGCTTGTCTATGCCTCAGAAAAGTAGTCAAAAGCACTGCAGCTTCCTGGTTTGAGTCATCTATTGCCATTAAGATGCTAGCTGAAACCCCATTTTTATTTTCAATAGATGCTGTTACTTGATGATGCAGTCATAACAATTAAGCTATTATAAAGAATCTTGAGACATAAATAAAAACAAAAAACCACAACAGATATGGAAGAGCTAATATACAAGTGCATCTAAAACTTAGCAAAAAAATTGAAAGCACCACTGTCTATCTTTCATAACAGTTCATTTGTTCCTACGACAACAACAAAATCAGATGATTAAAACATTCAAATGTTGGATTGATGAGCAGCCAATAACAATATTGATATATCAAAATTGGGGAATCTGTTTTAAGATTTAAAATAACTTTATTAATAATAAAATTTATGATGCAATTATGTGTTTTATATTTTCAGTCTAAAAACATAAATAAATCTTTGACTCTTTTTTGTATCTTTCTAATGATTAACTTCTATAAATAAGAACTCTAAAGCATCTTTCTTACAAATACCCTGAGAAGTTTATATTGTCCATTTTTAACATGTTTTTTAAGAAGAGATCCAGAATTGGTAGAGAGAATATAAAAAAAGAGGAAGGAAATTACCGATTTATCAAATTTCCTACAGGAATCAGAATAAATAAAGAGGTTGAAAATGTTTGTAAGGAAAATAATCTAAACTTTATATATTATAAAGGTGGGAGGTTATTTAAGAAGAAAAAGTTAGTAAATGAAAATATATTACATAAGATGAAAGTTATATATGTTTTAACTTGTAGGGTGTGTTCTGAATTTTACATAGGAAGCACTGGTAGATTGTTGCAAGAATGGGTAAGGGAACATTGTAGAGTGTTTAATTAAAAAGAAAAGAGGTATATCGGAATGGGCAGACCATTGTGATAGAAATGGCTACGATCCTGATCCAATGGTGAATGTTTTATATGAATGTAAAGATGAGTCTGAAAGGATGATGTTGGAGTCAGGCTTTATTTATAGTAGTAAATGCATGAACAAGGATAAGTCCTTGAAAGTCAGTGATATTTCCTACAGTATTTTCAGGAAATTTATAAATAAAGATTTAAGAATAAGGAATTTACTCAATGGCAGTAAGACTGTTATTTTGTTTTAAATGTTCATTTATTTGATTATTGTTTTAACTGTTTATTTATTTATGTTTGATTATTTACACGTCACGTCACGTTGTTCACATTACTCTTTGTTAATATTTTGAATATGTGAGGAAAGGAGTTTCTTTCCTTTATGGTTTTTCTTTTATGTTTATAAATACCTTGATAACGTTCTTGGATTATAAGAATGAAATATTGGTAAGAAAGATGCTTTAGAGTTTTTATTTATAGAAGTTAATCATCAGATAGTCATATAAACTTTTTTTTTTAAATTTCCCCATTTTTGTCATGTACCCTGGCATGTTATATTTATTACTTATTATTATTTTCATATTTGTTTCCCTTCTACAATTTTAAACCAAAGCAACCTTTAAATTAATATATCTTAAAATATTATGCTTTACATTAATCACTGTGTGTACAGTTATAAAGAGAAACCATCTTTGTGCTGATATATGCCGTGTCCCCATCTCTCATGTTTTTATAGCCTTCTCATCTATAATCATCCAATCCTTATTCCAATCCTTGAACACAAACCTTTTTTTGTTTTTTATTTTTATTAAGCCTGATTGTCTCCTAGACTTTAAAATTATATTATGAAAATTTAACTCTTTCTAAATTAGTGTTACATCATCTTCATTTCTAAACCTGCAACTCAATTTTCAAGAATCGTGACTGCCTTTCTTTCCTGTCAGAAAATTGAAAAGAGGAAATTGTTGGGAAATCTACCCAATTAATGATTACAAATCCCACTAATAAAATTTAATTTTGCCTTTGAAAGTTCGGAAAAGTCCAGAATTTCTTCATGTAAAAGTCATGGATGATAAAAAATGAATATCAGAAAAAAAAAGGTTATAAACCTCTTAATTTAATGATTTAATATTTTTAAGATTTTATTTCTGAAAACTTGCAACAGGCTATAAAAGTGTTACACAGGGGTGTTTGTGGGACCCCAAAAAATCCCCGGAAACTTTTACGGACTTACTACCGACATTTTGGAGTTTCGAGAAGGGGGGGGGGGGGAGAAATGAAAAATCCCCCTTCTCTACTTATTGGCGCCACGCCAGGTCACGTGAGTCACGTGATCGCACATCTGGTCGAAGGAAGTCTCTCCCTTTTTTTTCTGCCGCGCCTACTTGCCGAAAAGAATCCAGAAGAGAATGTCCGAGAACCGGGGGAATGAGTCATAACTCGCAATAAGGAAAGAACAAAAAAGACGTTTTTTCCCCCCTTTTCACGCATTATCACTGCCTTTGGAGAAAGAAAGGAAAAGTTTTCACCACACACACTGACCTTGCGTTTTCTGCTTTCAAAGCAAACAAAATTACCCAGATCAAAATAAATAATTCATTATTATTCCTACTTCCTTTTGAACGACGATCTCCGGAATTTCCGGGTATCGAAGTTCAAAATCCCCGGAATTCCGGGGTTTCCCCGGAGCACAAACACCCCTGGTTACAGATACTTTATTTTTCAGTACATGGAAGTTCAGGCATTTGTAACAGCATTTAACAATTTTATCTCTAACTCACAGAATCACATCTTCATTGGACCGAAAATGGTGTACTGACAATTGCTCCTTCAAGGCTAAAGAAAGAGTTGAAAGTCAGTGGGAGTCAAATCTGGACTGAACAGTGAATATTACCCAGTGTATGGATTGCAGGAAGTTGCATGTTTCCTGCGTTGTATGCAGCTGGACATTCTTGTGGTAGATCACGAAGTTGTATCTTTAGCAGCTGAAGATACTTTCTTTGCACACACACACACACACACACACAAAAACATAACAGTGCTCTTCAATATGAGACCAGTTTACCAAGGGAGTTGCCATTTTGAAATGTCACTGCACGTACTGTGCCAGTAACACAACCCCAAGATCAAGTGTCCTGTAATGAGTAAGTCAGCCACATCACCATATTAATTAATGTGATATGTAACTTTTTTTTTTCTGAACGACCTTTATACCTTTAGCATAGCATCTTTTTAAGTTATGATTTAGTAACTTAAATGATTTATTTTACCTCCCACAAAATCAGAAAACTGTGGTGTTTTAAATTGTAACCTGTATATTCTTCAGTAGCACAGTATTCTCAAAATTTTCCATCTCTGAGGTCAATTTATGCTGCTGAATCAAGAATTAAACAAACATTACAGCAACTGTCTTGTTGAATATAACTTGTACACAGAAGCCAGGAAAACAAAAGAAAAAAAGGTTTTGTGCAGACATATTCACTGCAAAAATAAAGGCACAGAAACTGAAAAACATTTTTCTCTTCTATTTGCCATCTGTATTCAACACAGTGGTCTATGTTCTACATAAATAAATGGACTTTCTTTCTCTATTACATTAGTTAAACTTAATGAAAGTTCTGGTTAGAGAGAGGAATAAAAAATAATTTAATTAATACTCCCCTATACCTTTCTCAACTTATAGTAAATAATTCATTCATAAAACTTACCTACAACACCATTTTGCAAGCAATAACAAAAGTAAACAGACAGACAATAGCGCCCCTAAAATAGTCAACTGATAGTCAGGTTTCACCATCTTCCAGAATGTAATGAGTGGCATCTGTAAAAATACAAAATATATGAATAATTCCAGTCAAAGGGTGGTTGTTGCATAAATCATCAATTTATCTGAGTTTTTTTAATAGATGTTACCAATCTTGACTAATGAAAAACTGCAAGTTTCAAATTTTTGTATTGGTTTCAAAGAAAAAAAAAAGGTCAAATTTTCTGCAAATGGCATAGTCTGTTTGATGAGAATCCAATTCTTGATAGAATTATACCAATGAAATTTTTTCAGTATCTCTTTAATTTAAGACAGTGATAATATTTTGAGAAAATGATAAGTATTTTAGAATTGAATTTCTGTACTGTATTCAAACTTTAGCTTTTTTTTTTTTTTTTTTGCAAAAATGAATGTTATCAAGGTGAATGTTTTAAATGTGAAAAATGCTTCAAATGTATTCACAAATTTTTTAGCCTCTAAAAATTCAAAATGTACAAAATCGTCAATATTTCTAGCAACTATTTCAAAATGTTCACATGCTTTGATCACATAAAATATTTTTTTTTTTCCTGTGATACAATATTAGCAGATAACTGACAGTCTTTGGCTACTCATTTGTTGAGAAACTATAAAAATTGGAAAATGACATTCTAAGTTCTGCAGCCCAAATTTATTTTTGCCATAACGAATCTGCATATTGTTTAAAATACATTAAATTGCTTATGTTATATATGGGTTTCCCCAGTCCTTCAAGCTACTTGTCTCTTCCCCTGCAAAAAAACACTACAGATAGGTAAAATCTTAGAACTTATGCAGAATTAAATGACATTGGGACACACAATAGGCCTTTTGAGGCCACAGAGTAAGGGACTTTAATAAAGTACCTCCCATACCAAGTTATGTTATGTTATATATGAATGGATTATATACACTGTCCGGCCTCTTGATTAGGTACACCTACCTACTAGCATGTTGGACCTCCTTCAGTCCTCAAAACAGCCTGAATTCCACAAGATGCTGAAAACGTTGTTGAGGTACTGTGTACCATGCAGACATGAGTGCGTCACACAGTTCCTGAAGATTAGATGGAGGTGTAGGCCTGGAGCAAACGGCCCGTTCCAGCTCATCCCATAAATTTTCAATCGGGCTGAGATCCGGGGACTGAGCAGGCCACTGCAGCAAGGAAAAGTCATCATCATGTTCCTCAAACCATCCCATAATGATGCGGGCTTTGTGCACCTGCGCTGCGCATTATCCTGCTGGAAGTAGCCATCTGCACGAGGATAAACTGTTAACATGTACGGTTGCACTTGGTCAGCTAAGATGTTTAGGTACACTCTAGCAACATGACGTGCCTCCAGAGGTATCAATGGATCTAACGTGTGCCAGGAAACATCCCCCACACCATTACACTGCCCCCACCAGCTTGAAGAGTTGTTGTGAGACACAGCATTTGTGCTTACAGCAGGGTGTACCTAATACAGTGGCCGGACAGTGTATATGTATTTTCAATTCAACTCGATTTATAATAATATTAAGATTAAACTAGACCCGATTTAAACATGAAAGTGAGCAGTGGAAACATGATCTTCAAATTCATGTTTGCTTTGAGTCCAGACATTTATTTCTTTTTTTACAATTTGTATAATTCTCGTAAACTCATAAAGATGGTAATCCCTGTCATCATGTTTTTTATTTGTTAGCAGGATCTAAAGCAGCTCAGAGAAGATCTGAATAAAAAGTTTATGCCTTTCCCGAAGAGAAAGTGATCTTGTTAGTGCAACTTTCATATTTTAAGAGTTCTGAAATGGCTGGATAATCAAAAACAATTCTTTGCCTGTTAGCAGATCAAATACTTGCTAAAAATATTCTAGTAAAGGAGGATAAAAAAAAGAAAGAAAAGAATGAGGTTAAAGTATGCCAACTACTACAAAATGGCAGCTTGAAATATATTGCACATTTGTACATCTTTAATTTTCAGGGGCCAAAAAATTTATGAATGCATTTGAAGATATTTTCTAATTTAAATCTTTATCTTGAATGATTTCATTTTTGGAAAAAGCCTTGAAAGTTCTGCTTTCAGTAAAAAACCAAAAATAAATAAATAAATAAATAAAAGGACTAAGGGGGGGCCTTAGTCATCCTCAATAAGGATGATTATGATAGCATGTGTGAGAAGTTTATACATGAGCACAAGAGCTTCGTGGCGATTGGGGAAACAGAAAATCAGGTAATTAAAGAAATTAATAGAAAACTCGAAAAAGCCTGTATGTTAGGTTTTCTTACTGATGCTGTTTATAAGCAATGCTTAGATTTTAATCAATCCCTTCCGATGATTAAAGGGTTACCTAAAACCCATAAAGATAAAGAAGGGAGTTTATTTAAAGTAAGACCTATCATTAATTGCAGTAAAAAATCCATTATGGTTATCTCAAAAACAATTGAAAGGATGGTCAAGGGCATTGATTACCGTTCTAAGTACTCTATCGCCAATCGTGAACCTTTGTTGGAGTATTTAAGAAAACAACAACCCAGTCCCAACACTAGAATGGTATCGTTGGATGTCGCTGACATGTATACTTCCATCACACCTGCACTTATTAGACAAGCATTAGAATATCAAATAACTAATAAAGCAGCAGTTACCAAAGAAGGTTATTGTTTGAATCCCAAGGTTTTGTTACAATTGATCGATTTATTGTTCCATATACAATACTTCACCTTTAATAACAGCATTTATTTGCAAGCCTCTGGTACCTTTATGGGCTTACCATCGTCGGCGATTTTAGCTGAATGTGTTATGGACTACATTGAGTACCAAATTACCTCAATTGAGAGGGTGTATCATAACGTGCATTACTTATGCCGTTATGTTGATGATACATTTCTTATTATTAACAAGCAATATGTCAATGATGTCCTAAGTGATTTCAATAGTGTTAACCAGAACATACAATTCACTTTGGAAATAGATCAGGACGGTTATTTACCTTTTCTAGATGTGGGAATTCAAAAAAAACAAAATACATATGACACATCAGTATATCGTAAAAAAGCTGATGCCCACATCACTGTTAATTACAACAGCTCAGTGCCTGAAAGCTACAAGAAAAATGCCATCTTTATGGCCTTTGATAGGGCATTTAAAATATGTTCTAATCAGTACATATTGCAAAATGAGTGTGACACTATTAGAATGATTTTCAAGAGTAATGGTTTTCCTGATCAGGTAGTCGAGACATATTTTAGTAGATTCATTAGGAACAAAAGATTTGGGAAACAGGTTATTAAACCTATCAAGGACACTAAGGATACTGTAAAGAAGTGCAAACATGATAAAGCACTAAAATATGTATCGTTAACTTATGACAAGGACTTCATAAGACGTATTAAACCCATTCTAACTTCAGTGGGGATTGGTATCTCTTGTAAACCAAAAAACACTATAGGTAATATACTTAAACAACATAAGTGTATCAGTACCAACAATAAAAATATCTTGAAAAAACGGGGGATTATATATGGAATACGTTGTCAAGGACAAGATAAAAAGAATAATAAGTGCCTGTACATAGGCAATACAAAAAGAGAACTGGGTGTGCGAGTAAATGAACATGTGACCGCAGTAGATAAAGGTAACTTAAAATATAGTACCGCGGAACATTGCATTAGAAAATGCCATTTGTTGGATATTCAAAATGTTATAATCCTTAGGGAAAGAAAAGATAGATATCTAAGAGAGTTTTTTGAATCGGGAATGATTCGTGCATTGAGGAGCTACAACCAGGATTTGTCCACTACCAATGTGTTGGAATATGGCTTGTAACTCACTCCGCCCCGTTGCCTTTTCCCTTTCTTGAAGCGATGTTAGTTTCAGCAGACATCTACTTCCGTTTCTTATTTTTTAAAAATCCCGCCAGGAGGTCTGTCTTCTCCTTTCAGCTCCCAAGGTTCCTAGCGACAATCTATCTCATTTGCCTGACGACTCCCATAAAGGGAGGACGCATATATCTTTTAAAGTAAGGGGGGATCTCTTTTTTTTAGTAACTTGATAAAGAAACAATAAGTGTCGAGTTTCGAAACGTCGTTTTTGTATTTTATTGGGATTAATTAATTTTTTAAATTTGTGCCGAATTAGTTGATTACTTATTATAAATAAAAGGTAAGTTTGAAAATAAAACAAAAGTTTTGCAATTTTTTCTAAAATACTTTATTTCAGTTTCTGAGAATTCCCTTAATGACATTTTGCTTAGGCATGCTAGGAAATATTGCAATGAAAAAAATTATTGGTAAAAATTTTAATTTGACTAGAAAGGATTTATGTCAAAGGTTCAATGCATGCTTTCACAAATTTTGCAAGTAGAATGCAACTTTGTCAGTTTTTCCCCCCCTGAAACCAATACCTGTAAAAATTTGAAACTTTATAGTGTTTCATTTCTGTATAGGTGCAAAACAACTACACAATCAGCAGAGTACAAGCAGATTCAGATTTGATGGAATGACCTAAAAATATTGTATACAGTATTAATGATACAGAATCATTTAGACAACAACTTAGAAAAACAGTGCACGAGAACCAAACAAGTAAAATAGAAATTAAAGAACAAATAAAAAATTTGTGATGCCAAACTGATAAAAAACATTACTTGTTGCCTTATACAAAATATGACTTCTTACCCACATTAATGTATATTGCATCCAAAAATACAATAAACTCTCCATTAAAAGAAGACTGCTCCTTTTTGCAGTTGATTTTTATTCTGGAATAGGTATTTCCTTAGAAGAAATTGGAAGTTAAACACTAGAATGCTTGAAACTGGCGAAATGTTTTGCAGATATAGTCAGACGACTAAACCAACTTGTTCAAGCTGTTCACAGAGTTGGAAACAATTACAATAGATACCAATGTTATTCCAGAGATCTATTTTTTTCTTTAAGATCTACTGTTGAAAGACAATAGGAACAGGACCTTCAGTTAGTTATTTACAAGTTCAAATTTTAATTAATGAAAATTAAGCACTGATATGTGAGAAATCAAATCTCCTCATAATCAAAAGCAAATTTTTTTTTTGCCAGCTGCATCTGATGAAGGTTCATTGTCATGCATATACAGTTAAAGTTGCAAAGGCACAAGAGTTATGTAGTGGACCGTGCTCAGCCAACAGTAAAGTAGTATTTCAGTGCAGGAACTTTGATTGAGAAGTTGCACTTCGATAAACAACACTCATAATTGTGCATATTAAGTAGAAGAGCATTTCCAGATTAATAATAGTTTAAATTTTATTGTTCATATCTGACCACTGAATGAGGGACAAAACCTTGTTTAAATACTTGACTTGTGATGTGTGTTTAGCTTGAACCTAAGTACTAAATATTAAAGTGAAAATTGTAAAACCATGTAATGATAGTTTCTTGGAACCAACAAAGTAGCTTTTTCTTCACTCTGATAATTAACAACAGGGTTCTAATAGAACTGATTTCATGAGTAGTTTACAATCATTTTCTTCAGGCACTAATTAATTATTAGAGAGAAGCAGTTAGCGTCTTTAAGATTATTTGAGTTACTGCCTCACAAGCAGGGATCAACTGTTTGATTAGTAGATAATTAAAGATGAAAGACAAATTTAAGGAAACAGTTCACTTATCAGATGAATATGATCCTCCTCAAAGGTAAAGGAATTTATTTTATTATATTGAAACTCCATGTTAGTAAAAGTGTCTTCCTTACAACAAGTCATATAAGAATAATCAATTTGATATGAGAATTATCCAAGGAAACATTAAACACCCATTTATATACTACAACTATAAAATGTGAAGTAATTGTTTTAATTATTAGCAGGATTTTATTGTTTACTAGCAATAGGATAATCAAGCATTGCACAGGATACCAAGGTGGTAAAAATGACAAAAAAAAAAAAAAAAAGCATTAATATTATTTTTAATTATACTTCGATTTATAGTTTAAAAAATTAAAAAATGCAATGTTTTAAAGCATATCAGTATTTTGAGCAGCAGTACAATAATGCAAAAGCAGTGTCTAATTCAAATTTACAACAATAATATAAAGCAACAGATAATTACAAATTATATGATTTGGAGTATACAAAACTTTGAAATTTAAAACAAATAAAAAAAATTAATTCAATGAAATGCTTAATTCTATGTATGTAACAATGCAAACCACTACATGTTCCACAGTATTAGCAATAAGAGTTAGAAAAGCTTTAAGGTTGCATTTAAAAGCTTCCACTGCAGAAAGTCTTAAAATATTACATCTTATTAATGCCTTTCATGATTCACACACACTACATCTACTTAAAGACTGAAAATGCTTAAGTCAACTATCAATAATAAAAACTTCTGAATACTTACTATGTACAATTCCAGTGCAGCAGTGTTTGTCTCTCCTATAAGTGAATTCAATATCTGCAATGATGTTTTGCTTGCAGCAAAGCTTAACAATAGCAAAATAGGAAGAACAAACCCTGTTGTTGATAAGAGGACCCCTTTAATGCGAGCACGAGCATTTTCCACTCTGGTCTGGCTGTTGTGGATTGGGAAGGAGGGAGGGAAAGGGGAATAAAAGTAAAATAATAGCTATTGTAGAAGGTTGTTTCAATATATACAACAACAACAACAAAAAAATGCTTAGATTTTTACGATTTAAATTTCCAATTTTTCTTAAGAATTTTTCTAAGTTGAAAAAAGAAGAAGGTAAAAAAAAAGAAAGTTTGTCGAATGGTAATTTTAAATAAAAATAAGCGACAGAAACCTATTTGTTACACCATTATATCTAACAGAGTACATTAAGTAATTTCAATACTAATTCAAATTCACCTAGGATTAAAATAAATAATGAAAATCTAAACTCCAAGACATTAAATAGTGACAAGGCTAAAATACTTACTTATCTTCTGAAATCTTTTGATCTACTAGTTGAGAAATAAGTTTACAGTCTTTTTCCAATGTATTAAGGGAGTTCTGAATAGTTTGATTGATTGTTTTCTCAATATCTTTACAAACTGATTCAATCTGGTTTGTACATCTGCTTGTCTAATAAGGAAATTGAATTCCATTAGTGCTGTTTTTCTTGCAAATAATTATATATTAAAACAGAAAATAAATCAAATCTAACAATATGCCAGGGAGCACAATAGAATATACATGAAGGTACCTAATCCTCAAGTAATTAATTATTTTTAAATATTCTGATGTTAAAAATCATATCAAATTATAAGAAACTATATTTTACATCAATTATATTTTATATCTGAAATTTAGACATTATTAGTCAATGAATTAAAATTACGTTTTAATGGATTCCAGCACTTTAACCAGTAATTTATCTCATCTTTGTGATACAAAAGTTTCTGCATATATGCACACTTTAGGGAATACTAGTCACATATATTTAAATTATAAAGGTTTTTTTTTTTTTTTAATAATTGTTGTTTTTATTAATAATTTAAATAACTGTTCTTTGTTGGTATACTCTTCGTGAATATTGGACTTTTTATTGTTTTGTCTTCTTTTCATCTTCAGAACAATATCTTGAAAAAGATTTTTAAAACTTTATTCTTTAAACTGGAAAATGCTGTGGCACTACTGAAATTTCACTGTCAAATAATACACAAAAATAAGATCTGCGACTATGAATCTCTCTCCCAATTATTATAAAACATGAGATAGTATGTGTCCTCTTCACTGCCAAGTTATCTTAATTAGGAACCTTCATTTACTTAATCACCTAGTCTTCTCCAATTGAAACTAGAATTCGCAACTTACTTTCTTTTAAATTCAAATAACCTACTATTGAAAATACATACTGAATATAAATCTATAAAATAAAAATGCAATGGCCTCACCTATCTCTGCCAAATTTCTTTCTCAAAGAAAAAGTGAATTTAATATTTTAGGCAATCAAGTTTAATCAATTGAATCAAATGTTGTATTCAAGAGAGAATTATTTCTACGCTATTTCCTCAGAGTGTCAATTCATATTCCAGACACTGAATGATGATGAATTAATTTGTGAAGCTTAAAAATGGATAGTAATAATGGAGTCAATAACACCACTTATTATTATTATTATTTTAAAGTTAAATCTTTTTACAAAACCTAATCCATGTTTGATTTTAAAAACAAAATTTTTAACATGCAAATATCCATTAAAATTTTTGTTAGCATTAAACCCTCAAATTTACTCAACTTTGGAAAGGCTACTGAGTATTGTAAAAAAGGTAAAAGCTAAAGGAGTACCACTGCAGACCATGTAGGCCCTTGGTTGCACGGAAGGATAGGTTACCCAGAATAAAAGAAAAAGAAACTTTCGAATTAAATCAACAGTCTAAAAATATTCTAACTTAATTTTTTTCTGAAAACAAGTATGCAGAAAATTAATTATTTAGTTAAAGACTAGGTCTTTTAACGAAACATGGTAAGTCAAAGTCAGTGCTACACAAATGGAATGTCTGTCTGCTGTAGAACAGTTTTTGAATTCTTCCCTATAGTCAACCTAAAAATTCTGTTTGTGTAAAAGTATTAGAAATTTAAATTGGAACAACCTAAAGGACTTGTCAGATTCGGGCTGAATTTATGGAATATATAAAAACAAATCAAACAACATTTAAATCTGGAACAGACACTTTCAATCAACTGTAATCAGTAAGGAAGGTGTTTTAGAGTAGTGCAAAGACCTTATACCCACAGCAACTCGACACTTCTTTCAGTGCTCCAATTTAAATTTCCATCAGTTAATATTACCAAATTTGTGTCACCGTAATAAAATAAATGAAGCATCTTACTTTGTTTGGATTGGGTAAGTAGATGGTTGGCATATCAAATCCACATTTATTTAATCCTGGTCTTTTGCAGAGTTCTTGAACTATTTGCATCATTACTCTCTGAAATTTAAACAGGATTTTAAAATGTTCAAATGTACCAAAAAAATATACTGTTGAAAATATCAGAAATCAAGTACAGTACACTCCCGATTATCCGCGGAATTGGGTGGCGCAGCAACTGCGGATAAGCAAATTCCGCAGATAATCCGAAATAGGACGAAAATCAACACAAAAATGCTTTTAATGTGTTTTATTTACATTAAAATGGCAATACATACAGTTACAGTACATACATTATAAACAATTATTTTATTTTCACTTCATTTACGGAACGTTACCCTCTCCATGTACAACTACAACTAATACCTCAAGCGTCAGATGTCAAGTTTTGTTTCAAATAACACTCAACTTCGGAATTAGTGTACGTGAATGAAAGAATGTAAAACAAATTTACAAAATAATAAAAAAAAATTCAAGTTGGTGGTTTATTTGACAAGTTAGCTGTCTAACGTGTATGTAGAAAGGGAAGGCTCTCCCATAAGTTAGTGTAACCTAAGCTCCGCCCACAAGGTCATTCTTTAAATTGTTTGTCTATAATTGTCTTCACTTACTTTGTTGGCCTCTTTTATTGTTTACTTTATTCTAGATTTAATTTTTTTTTTAATTCTGTAATTTATTGTATAGAAAAAAAATGGAAATAGGAGAGGTCCGCGGATAATTGGGAGTTTACTGTAATTAATTACAGAACAAATGGCAACTGCTAATACTATGTCATCATATTAAGTCAATAAGAGAGTAACTTCAGAAGGATTTAGATAATGCAATTTTGATGAAGTTAAATTTCTTTCAATCCTGTAACTGTGACATCATATGAAAGAGTTCCTCATAAGACAAATGTAATTCTTAAAAATTATTTATATTTAACAATTCAATACCCCCAATAAAAACATAGTAACTCAATTTCACCAATCTTCAGAAATATCAAAATAAGTTTAAAATTCTACCAATACCTATAATAAGGATTAAAATACCAAAACAAAGACTCTCTAAGTATGTTCACAGTATGCAACTACTTCTAGGTGTATGATAGCCTTTGGATATTCAAGGATATCATCCGAAAAACATCGTAACTCAAATATGTTGTTTTTTGAGTTACAATATTTTTCTTTGAGGGTATCAAATTAAATATTTGTACATCTTTATATGTCTTCTGAACATATATATCAAGAATAAATTCTAAGGATTTCTTAAAACAATTACTTTGATTTGTCCACAGACAATCTTTCCAATATATATTTTTTATATGTGAGATATATTATTTTACATTTACATCCTTACAGGCACTGACTCTTCTTGATATGAATCTGAATCCTACAGCTATCAACTCGAGCCTGTATTTCTCTTAATATAATACTTTCTAAAAATACCTGAATAAAATGTCATTAAGAACAATATTCGGAAATAATACTAACTATATTATAAAAAATTTATGTGTAAATCAGATAATTTTTACATTGTTTTCAAACTTTAAATAATTTGTTTTGTTCTTAGAGAAAATAAAAACCAGATTTTCTTTTGCTAAAATGAAAGCCCTTAATATGAAATATTAAATTAAAATTTCACTTTGGCTTCAAATGCATACATAAATTTTTTTGACCACTGAAAATTAAAAATGTACGAACACTTTCGTTTTCAAACACATTTTCTTATAATGTGTATATCCTTGGGTCATATTTATTATTATTTTTTTTCCCCCTTGTGATAGAATATTAGTAAATAATTGCTGTTTTTAATTGTCAATCATTTAAGAAACTGTGACAATTTCGATATGACATTATTGATAGTTCAAGTTCTGAATTCGTCATTCATTTATGAATCAACAACAAAATTTTTTAAGTACTATTTTTAGGAAGTTTTTATTTTACTTAAAAAAAGGGAGGGGAGATTTAAACTTTTATCAATGGCAGAATGAATTTGCTCTAATTCAATCTGCCATTGGTAAAATTCTTTTTTTTAAGTAAAATAAACAACCTAAAAAAATAATAATTTATAAAATATCACTGATTCTAATTCCAACATTGTTTCCTCACAATTAACTTAATGACATTTTAGTTTAGGCCTACTATGATTAGAAGAATTGGATGATATTTGATTTGACCATATTAAGAAGATTTAGTGATGATTTTCAATTATTTTGAGAATAGCTTGCAACTTAACCATTTTTTTCTTCTTCTCCATTGCTTTAAGAACAAAAATATTTTAAAACATTTTAAAGCACTGCATTCTCCTACAAACACTATCAGTGGTATACTAAGCTATTTTTTTTTTTTTTTTATGCTGCCAGAGATTGTAAATAGTTGCCCATCATTCAATAGAAGTTCAATATTTAGAAAGCCACAAACCATTTTAAAATTTCTACTTGGTAATAAATCAGAAGTTGTTAATCAGAAGGAGCAAGTGGAAAACACTTTTTAAAGAAAGTGGGGCAAAAATATTAAAAGTGCAAAACAAGATATTTTAATCTGCAGATCAGGAAATTATAACTTGAATTTTTCCATAATAACAATTGCTAAATAATAAATGCTAATGTGGTAAATTCTAAATTATAAATAATTACTGTTTACCTTTCATGATTTCTCTTTCTTTTTTTTTTTTACTTTTTAAAAATATAAATACTAATGTTTCAAAAAAATAAATATATATACACAAGATAGACATAATGGATTTTCTTTTACTTAAATATACATATTTATATTTCATGTAAATGGTGATGATGGGAGACTATATAGATTAAGATCAAACTCCTTTTGTTGCCAGTTGCCACAGCTTTCATTTAAAAAAAGTTAAGTGGATAAAATAATAATAATAAAATTAAAACAAACAAAAAAGTTATGAAATCTGAAGTCTCTCCATTTTCATTTATTATATGATAAAATGTTATGGAATAAGTGAAAAGCAACTCTGAAAAATAACTTGTAGCACCAGCTTTTAAAAATCTGAAACTTCATTTTAAGAAAGTTTATGAAGAAGAAATTTGAAGAATAATATCAATCCTAACAAGATATACACTGGTTAATACAATTAGGGGATTATACAGTAGCCCTAATTGCTTTAACCAGTGTATATCTTGTTAGAATGCTAACATGAAGTATTAGAAAAAATCGCAAGTTTGTGATGAAAGGTAAGCTTTGAGCAGTGTATGTCAACAAAACAAAGGTATTAGAACATGCAAATAATCAGCAATGACAAAGCTGCACACTTATGCCCAAGTGCACCAAACTTCAATTAACTTTAACGTCTGCATTGTGGACGTAACTAAAATTAGTGGGGGGTGCTGCTGTAGAAAAATTTTAGACTTTGTTTTAAAATTGTGTGAAAGGAAACAAACATGTATAAAAATAAATTTATCAAGTTTATAAATAAATTTTCTTTTTATACATGTTTGTTTTCTTTAACGCAATTTTAAAGCAAAGGCTAAAATTTTTCTGCAGCAGCACCCCCCACTAATTTTAGCTACGTCCACAATGCAACCGTCAAAGTTAATTGAAGTTTGGTGCACTTGGACATTAGTGAAGCACAAACCAAAATGGCTATAAGTATTGTGTTAGAATCATTTTCATCGTTAGATGTATTTTAGTTGAGTGATGTCTTGTTAGTGCAAATTACCATCTTTTATCTACTGCTATCTATCTCTTAATCTTATTTCCAATACTCATCTATACTGTGTCTGCTCTTATATAGTCATCAGTAGACCTTAATTTTGTTGAGCAGCGGATTTTGATTTGAATACAGTACATCAAAAATCCACAAAGTATTTATGGAATTAGGAAACTTTCATTCAACTTTTTTTTAATGTTCAGAAAAGTAATGCTTTTTTGTGGGTTTTAAATTAAGAAAAATATTAGCAGTCTGATTTTTGTTTTGACATTCAAGAAGCTGTCTTCATAGACAAGCTGGTGTCCAATAAAATCCAATATATACAGGATGAGGCAAGGATGAGACAAAAGTAATGTCAGAAAATATATATCTATTAATCAAAATGTGTGGACTGTCCTGTACTTTTAATAGAAAGTTTCTCAAATCCATGCATGTTTTTGCTTACAGATAAATAGATGTAATGGTTAATGCTTTAAAACAGCATTTTGAATATTGGTAGGAAGAGAGAAAACAGAAAAGTTCCATTTCGGTTAGTAGGTATCAGTTTTTCCTATATTACTTAGTCCTTTCTAAATATTGTAGAATTCTCCAAGACAATAGTTAATATAGTAGATGTTGTTTCCCTTAAAAAGCCGATTCTACAGTCAAAGTTCCAAGTTCAGCAATTGTTGGAGAATTTATTATAACTTTTTATATATAAATAAGAACATATACTACGGAAGAAATTTTGGATCGTCAAATGAATATTACAAGTTTTGCAGCTGTTAACACATATTACTTATGTTAAAAAAAAAAAAAAGGTTTGTAATGAAATTTCTTCTTATTGCTGAAAATTGTTTAATATCAAATTAAAGACTTTAAAACTAAAAAAATATTTCAGACATTTACAATAATAAAAAGTTAATAATGCATTATTACCTGTCTATCACTTTCAAGACCAGCTTCATCAGCTTTGCTTAAGTAAAATCTTATTCTTTCTCCATGTCTTTCATTTAATTTCTCTACTATATTCAAAGTTCTCTTACATAAAGCTTGGCCAATGGGATCAAAAAATACAAAAATTAGATCTGAAATTTCTCCTGAAAATACGAAAAAAAGAAAAAAAAAAAAAATCAAATAACTTCTCTTCTGCATGTATTGTATATGTGAATACTGGAACCCTTTCTAAACCAATATCACTTGATTTACTCCCAAAATTGTTTGCAACTTCCATTATCATATAGAAATTTCTAAGGTATAAGATATAAATTCTTTCACATGCTACATGTTGTATAAAAAAAAAATACACCAACTTATAATTTAGCCATGTTTGACATTCAAACAAAAGACCAAAAAAAAAACCCCCAAAAATGTGATGGAATTCTTAGATTTCTTTTTCAACAACAGCAAAACTCTTATCCCCAGCCTCTTAAATATTGTGCAAGTCTTAAGAGAAATCCTGTTTCAAAATAATCCTATAAAAAATAATCACTACATAAAATTCAGCCAATAAGTATTGCAAAAGATCAATAGCTTGTATACAAGACTAAATCAATGAAGCTGTAACTAATCTCATGGAGGTTTATTTTCATATTGTTCATATTTCTCTAGCTATTATTGTTCATGAGATTAAAAAGTGCCAAAAGTATCTCAAGATTACAGCTCAATCTTGATAATCCGACAGATATGGGACCAACAGGTTGTCGAATTACCAAGGATTCCGGATTACCAAGGGTGCCTTTAAACAATGTTAAATAACCCATGATCAGAAGGGAAAATAATTTTTTTTTAAATGTTATACACATTATTTACTATATTTACCCTCAGTAAATTATAAAAAACTACGTTATGAAGATATTATGACGTTGTTTTATAATGTACAGTAGAGTCCTAAAAACTCGGCACTCGATAACCCGGCCACTCCCTGGCAGGGCGGAAAAACCCCGTGTGCAGACCCCTTACAAGTTACATTTATATACAGTTCATGTATTAGGTATTTTCTTAAGTTTATTTTGACAGTTTAAGTTTGAGTTACAGCATTCTTTGTAAACTGTTGTATTCTCAAGCAACAAATAAAAGTATTTTATGACGAAAAAAATCGTACTTATTCTTTTTTAACACCTCTCCCGATAACCCGGCAGTTTCACAAACTCAGCCACCCTTCGGTCCACATTAGGCCGAGTTTTCGGGACTCTACTGTATACATATTTAAAATAATTCCTTCTTTTTGTTCACTCACTTACTGAAGTTAATATTTAACCGATTTTGATGATTCTTTTTTTATTCAAAAGATAACTTCGAGTTCTAAGTTACTATGAAGCTAAATATTTGATTTACACTTTTATTTTGGTTACATTTCCCCACCTAGCAACTGAAATATGCCTTCACGAGCATGTCAGACTACCGAACGTGTCGGACTGGCAAAAGTCGGATTATCAAGATTGAGCTGTACTATAAGAAGGACTGTAGATCAATACAGCTTTTAAGATTGTTAGAGGTACACCTTCACAAGACTTTCTGCCCTCTGTACATAATACAATTATAGTCCAAACAGCGAGTGATCTAAATGCCTTCCCAAAGCTCAACCTGGAAAAAAAAAAATTCTTCTTGTCAAACAAAAATGCACATACATCCAAAATATATCAGTTAAAGCTCTCTTCTCACTCTTTCAAAAAACACTGCTAATAAATCTTGTATACTACTTCATCATCCAGGAGTCTTTATTATTTCACTATAACATTAAATGTAACAAACAGTAATTATCTAATATTTTTTTTTTATTTCATTTGCCAGTTCTGCCTTCCATCAATGCAATAGTTTCTTTGTAATTCACAATCTCTTAGAAAAATCATGCAGCCAATCACACATAAGATGACATCTTGATGGTAGTTATATTTTTATTATTCACTATTTGTAAATACTCAACTGTCAACTAAAGTCATCTACTATTTTAAGTGTTTTTTACTTTTTGTTATATATAAAGTACGAAAGAAAAAAAAAGCTTTCTATCATTCAACTATTTCCCTAACCAAATAAAATAATTGTTACCAGTAACATTATACGAACAACACTTACTGAGATGACACTTAATAATAATGTGAAAGAATATTCAATTAACCACGTAAGTTTCAACATTCCCCAGTTTGATATAAAACGTAGGATTCAAAAGGTCTCATAAACCTCATCCTATCAGCATCTTTTAATATCCTTGTCTCACTATTTATAAAATGCATTATTATGTATTTTTTTCAGTTTTATTGGCTGAAGCAATAAAAGAATTATATTAAAATGTAACTTTTCAAATCTTAAAAAGCTGAAAAACTAAATACTGATTAATAATACTTACCTAGCCATAATATTGCTTCATTAACATCAAAGGGATACTTCATATCACCATCAACAAGCCCTGGTGTGTCAATGAAAGTCACTAAACTGAATTTTTTTTGCTTCGATGTAGAGACTTCCGTAGATAAGTAGTCAGCGACACCTAATTAATTTTACAGAAACAAAAACAAATTTAAAAGGAAATATATCAGATCCCTTCCACTCAAACAACTGATGTACCAAATTACTCTGAAGATAATTTCTAAATTATCCTTGGAGAAAAATAATGACTCATATTTTTGGAAAACAGTCAAAACATTTTGTTGAATATAAACCCTTACAAAATTGATACTTGTAAGACCTTCATCTTTCTACCTTGAAAAGGAGAAGTTTTATTTTAACCAATAGCTAGGCAGGAATTTTATTTATAAAAAAATGTTAAGAATTAAAAACTGATTTTCTTTCTTTCTTTTTTTTTTTCCTTGTTATTTATAAAAAATAACTTATTTCATTTTCCCTAATGAAAAGGGGCAAAATATTTTTAATTCCTTTTTTTATTCAGTATTGAAAATTACTATCTTTGATAGCCACGTCCTCTCAAGTATGACTAAATTGGAGTTTTTATTTAAAATCTAGTTTTAAACTGTGCAACTGCAGTATCACACAAGGGTCTATATTAAACAGAATCAATGTATTTAGTGTCCCTTGGTAAGTCTTTTTTATCAGATAATAAAGGATAAGAGATGGATTTAGATCATCAATAAGATGGCCTTCAAAATTTGAGGTTGCTAAGATCCCAATATTTCGGACCAGCCTAGATGGAATGTACTCTACTCTCCTTAATCTTATCTATTCTGAAAATGTTATATAAGATTTCTTATTTCTTTTTGTTTTTTCTGCTTTCTGACAATTATATTGTAAGGCTATTTATAAAAGGCGTATTTTTGTCTTTGTCCCCCCCCCCCCTTGTTTGAGAAATTCAATGTTTATCCTAATGTAAATACATACAAAAACTATGTTTGGTAGGGATAGTCCAGCAAAATGAGTAAGGAAGGGAAATAATATAACTTCTCTGCATCATTATTTATGTTTAAGCTCTATTATATACATATAAACTCAAAACGTCCTGTTTACTTCATTTACTAAGATAAAAAGCTTAAAAAAAAATAGCTAATGGAAGACTTCTTTAATTGGCTGTAACATTATGGAAACATTTATATTTTGACAATTTTCCAAAAAACAACAACTTATTATTACTTTATCCTAAGAAACAATAACAAAAAGTAATAGTAACCTGAAATAATTGTTCAAGTAACAATTAATTAATAATCAAAGCCTTTCTTGGATTGTGAAAAGATTCCCATACAAAATATAGTCAAAGCAAAAATCAGTCAATAAAAACTTAATTTTATTAAAATTTCTATGCATAAATGACATGACAAAGAACAAAGAAGAAAATTTTAGACTGTTATGTATTGTTTTCCCTAATCGTATCTGATGATGTTTGATATCAGATTGTCTTACAGAAACATTTTTTTAATTAACAAATGAACCATATATCACTAACAATTTACAATCAATGTAAATATCGATGTTTTTAATTCAAAGTTACCATGTTTAACTGCATCAAGTTCTGAGTTGGCTACTAAATAACTCCGCAAAAATTATCAACACTACATTTGTACTAAAGCTTGTCATCATGCAAATCAAACTTAATATCTCTAACTACATCAATGATAACTATCTTTAAAACCAGGAAAAAGTGTGCTTAACATCTCATGTATGAAGACTAACAAAGGAATGGTTAGGTTTGTCAGATCGAAACATCCCTTGAAAGTTTTATCATTTATTCAGGACCATAAATAGTTGATGTATATCAAATTTTAGCTGCTTTTTTGCACTGAAAGGGGGTTAAAAAAAATGCTAAAGTTACAAGAAATAGTGATGTGACGCTATCACTCTTTGCGAGCCATGCATGTCGTCATTCAATTTCCTGCTGCCGGCGACACTCAAGTTCAGAAAAACGGACGGGCGCGGCACAGCAAAATACTTAATTTATAAAATAATACTAATATAATTACTGTTTATAAAATACAAACAATAACTGAAAAGTATGGCTACATTTGTATTTTAAAAGAAAGTAATTTTATAAAGAAAAAAAATATTACAATTAAAAAACTGAAGTAAAATTTATATAATGCTAACTGCAAACAATTGGAATATTATAAATTACAAATAAAAATCATGATAATAAATCAAATAATTAAGAAATTAGCAAAAAATAAAGGAATTGAAAATGTTTTAAATACAAATAGACAATACTTTTATAAAATAGTAAAGAAACTTTACTATAATTATGTAATTGTAATACGAATGTTTTGGATATTAGTTTTGTAAACAAGTTTAACTCGATGGCTTCATAACTCAAACTACTTGAAATTACAACAATAATCAAAAATAGTAGAAATAAAAATTCCATGGGTGTAGATAATGTATCAACAACAGATACAAAATTATCCAATAATTACTTTGCACAAATCTTAAATATGTCTATTCTTGAATTTACTTTCTTCTAAAATTTGTTGTACATTCATTTTAAGAATTTGTCTTTTTAAATTTATTTTTCTGGCGTGATATAAGTGGCATAAAATTTGGTGAACATCTGGGAAGGAATAACCCTGGGAGATTAAAAGAAAAATTGAATTTGTGTCAAGTTTACAAGGAAGATTAGTAAACTATGTAACGAGACCGTTACAGAGTATTTTATTCTTCTTTTAACTTTTCATATTCTATCCACGATTAACTGTTAACGGGACATAGATTAACAAATGGACATAAATGTTCAAAACGTATTTTACTTAAACTTCGTTTTTTTTTTGTTTTTTTTTTCCAAATATAAAATTAATTTCGTGGAAGCTGATTTAAAGATATTAAAATGATGCCACACTTTTCATTTGTTGCTTTTATTTTTCTAATAATAATGTAATTAGTAGTAAATTAGCCATTTGCTGTGATTTCAGTGTTTAGAATTATGCTAATTCCAGTGTGTTACGAGTCACAAGTGAGACAATGTCTAACAATACATATTAATTCTTTTAGAAAACACTTATTTACACATTTGATCGTTGAAATGTTAATCGATTAGCTAATCTGATTTTAAACAACGGAAGAAAGTAAGGTGGATTTAATCCGATTTCTTTTTTCAGGAAATGGAAAAATTTATATTTCAGCAACTTAAAAATAAATATAGTCTTTTCGTTTGTATGATATTTTGCGACTTTAAAGAAAGAAAAACAAAAGTATTAACAAAAAGAATTAGAAATTAAAAATTACAGACAATTTTTAAGAAAGAAACTTTTTTCATGAACTTCTTGTTTTGTTTATGCATATATTATATTTCAATTTCACAGTAATCCAAAAACAACAACACTTCTTTAACTTTAAAATAAAAAATTAAGTTGTTTCTTTTCAACGAGTTGTTTCTTCCTTTATATTGAGATTTCCACCTTCTTACCATATTATTAATTCATATAAGTATGTGAAACGAGCATTTTAGCGACTTTTGGTGTCATGTTTCCAACACTTTACTGATACTTTGTGGGTCCTATAGCTCCTAAACGCTTGGCCCTTTGCCCCTAAGATTTCACAGTTTTTCTACTTGTGACATAAGCTTTCAGAAAATATATGGGTTTCCGGAAAACCGGTATCAAAGGAGAGAAGGTTTACTTGTGAGGTAACAAAAAATTACAGGCAAATTATTTTTTCTTTTCTTTTCTTGCAAATGAACTACCAAACGAATCTAATCAGGTTTTAAAGTTATTTGAATTAGAGGAAGGTGGTGTACCTAGGTCCTATTTTTACTTTTTCATTTTTAATTGGATAATTACTAAAAGAAAGGTAATAAAACACTTTTTTTTTTCATATTTTAGGCCTTTATACACAAGATATATTTTTTGTAGATTTTTTTAAAAAGTATTTCAGTGCATTATTTACAATTTAAAAAAAAGTGCAAGTAGGATCAAGGTACACCATGGGTAGTGTACCTTGGTCCTGGGTATAGTGTACCTTGGACCAGCTATTTCTAGATGAAAAAAATCTAACCGAATAGTTTGAACATAAACATTTATTGGTATTTAGCTACAGAAAAATGTTAATATGCACTTTTACTTAATGAGGTCTTAGATTAGACCTAATATAAAATTATTAAAGCAACCGTTCATTCCTATGAGTAGGCTTAACCATCATTGTAATTAGACAGGTCAATTCCAAATGTTAATTTCTGAAGCTGCCTTTCAGATCCTCCAGTCAACATGGGATGTGGTAACTTCCACATTAAATCACATTTTTCCACAAGTGGTAGAATCCTGTCTTGTAAATTTCTGTAGTTTAGATCTTTCTTAAGGTATTTTACTTCATATGTAGTGTCACTTAAAGATACAACCTCAGCAACGAAGTACTTTATGGTTTTCTTCGCAGCAAATTTCACCAGAACAAAACTTCCGATATCGATAAGTCTATCATCAGGATCTTCTAGTTCAGCAATATCTTCTTCTGAAAGACCAGATTCTTCACACAAGTTATCAATGTCTTCAGTTTCTGACTGAGCTATAAGAGACTGTTTTTCTAGTTGACTTAAGAATAGTTTTTGATTTCTTCAATATCCTTTCAGCCTTTTCTGCCTCGATGCGTTTTTTTTTCCGGGTGTGTCAGTTAAATGGTGTATCTTGGACCATGCACCAAGGTACACCATTTGGCCATTTCATGAAAAATGGCTTACCCCCACATTGAGGTGAGGCTTAACATAATTTCTAACACATATTATTATAGCTAAAACTGTGCTGTATAAGTTATGCTTTTTACTATAAAGTAAACTATGTATGTTTAGGAACTATTAACACAAAATTCAACAGAAAAAAGTTACTTTTGATGGGTCAATTTCCTTTTTCGGAATTTATTCATTCAAATCAGCAGCTTGACAAATAAGTTCAGGTTCACTGGGACCTCTGGTGGCAAGTGTGCCAAAAAAAATATAGCGCTTTCTGTACATCTATACAGATGGTGCTAAAATCGGCATAGGTTCAAGGTACACCACCTTCCCCTACTTTAGTTTGTAACATACAATAATCCACAAATTAACTGGAGGCTATATTTAAAGAGGGGATTTAGATATTATTTTCATCAACCACTTTCTGAAGTTGGAATAAAAGAAAGAAGAATTAAAAAAAAAAAAAAAAAAGGTTAAAGGAAATGTTACAATGCATCAACAGGTATTTAAATCCTCAAGTTTGTTTTCTTTTCTTTGATTAACCACACAGTAGTTAAACCAATCTGATCTCATAGAATTCTTTCAAAATCATTAAAAAAAAAAAGCATGCTCCCGGAAATTAAAAACCTTCTTAATCAAAATTATGTAAAATATTCAAAACCATATAATCGTCTTTTTTTTTATTGCATGTAATAACAAATTAAAAAGTATTTTAACATTTGTACCCAATTTTAGTTTCAACCTAAACTTTTCTAAGTTTTTCCCATATTTTCTCATTTTATTTGAGAATCCTAATTTGCAGATATAAGGGGTCCCCACAACAGGCCCTTGGGCTCACGGGAAGTAAGGCGCCAGCGTTTCTTGACCAACGGGGCTACGATGAGGTCGGATGGTCAGCCCGACTGCCTTTAACTACCGGGAAAGAAATCCGGTACCCATGCAACAGAGGGCTGGGCAGACCCTAGAACCCATTTGAAGGAGAATGGTGTGTGGAAAAATCTTCGGCCTCCGCCGAGGCTGGGGATTGAACCTGCCACCTCCAACCCGCAGCCAAGCGTCCTTACCCACTTGGCTACCGGACCCATAATTTGCAGATATACAACTGCAAAAACTATAAAAATTAAAAAGCCTTGTTTTGAATTAAAATCCAGAAAGCATCCCGACACATATTTGAATATTTCACAATTAAGACCGCAGTCTGTACAAATAAGCATATTCTTTTCTTCCTTTACAAATAAAATAAAACCCCCAAATATTAATGGAAAAACATGAATTTCTTCTAC
Source organism: Thereuonema tuberculata (assembly GCA_023159025.1). Classification (NCBI taxonomy): domain Eukaryota; kingdom Metazoa; phylum Arthropoda; class Chilopoda; order Scutigeromorpha; family Scutigeridae; genus Thereuonema; species Thereuonema tuberculata. Next base: position 67,179,547 of record JAFIDM010009631.1, on the reverse strand, counting down.
ATAATTCTCTATACCATCTAAGGATGGGCAATAATTTGTTAGTGCTTTCTTCCAGGAATAACATTTGCACCAAGAGAAAAATTTTCAAATTTCTCCCTTTTGCTTTGTTTTCCCTACTCTACCTGAAAGGCTAATTATATGCATGTTTCAAGTCAGAATGATTTTCAGTTTACCACTCAATACTTACATTAACAATGTTTAAGAAAAATATACCTTTCAAATGCTATGAAAGTATTCAATAATGCACTCTTAAGGTCTTTTAGAAGGTATCACTTTCAAAAAGCTGCTACTACTTTTTTGAACTTGTGATACATCATTTTCATTTGAGTCATCTATTATTTTTTTTTTTTTTTTAACATAAAAATATTTGTGCTCTGCTTCAATTGATCTGTTGAGTTGTTTAAGCAGATGAGGTTTTAAAGATCTTGATTTTATGTAATCTGCAATATTAATTGTCTAATAAATTTAAATTCTAGTGATAAAATCTTTGCAATCAGCTCTTTTCTAAATAATAAAGCAAAACTGGTGAATAATACACTTGGGCATGACATATGTAAATGCTTCAAGATATTAATTCAGAAAATCAAACATGCTGTGACCTCTGTTATATTCTAGTTGTTTTCAAACAAAGAAACTCGATTACACTTACTTTCGTGAATACATTAATAATTGTGCATTACCACCAATGTGGGCAATTTGATTTGACAACAAAATTCAAGCTGGGAAGTTTTCAGCTACTTTTTTTTTTTTCTTCTTCTATAACTGTAAACATTATTTATCCTTCTTCAAAATGTATTGTTACGTAGGTGGAATTTTTCATAACTTCTCCTTCTGCTTGATAACGAATCATTTATTTGGTAATTTTGCAATAAACAGCCAAAATGAATGGCATGGCTATAGCTATATTTTGTTTTCTGTAATATTATAATTCCAGCAACTTCTTCAGAAGCAATAAGCTCTAATAGACATGTTTTCAAAATATTTAATTTAATTTGTTGCGTTCTTATCAAATTTAGAACTACACCACTGTTTTACAAGATTTTAAAACAGTGAGTGAAATGAAACATCTATACTTCAAATAATCCTCCAAACAATTAATTTTGGACTTTATTTCACTCCTTATGCTGGCATTGCATTTCACACCTCCATATTTACTATTATATTTTCTAACGAGTTATTTTTTCAGTTGGAGATACTACTTCGAATATATAACTACTAACTGAAACAATGTAAGAATACAATATTCACTTAGTTACATTTCTGTCCAATATTGCCATATGAGGAGAACTTTTTATCACCCTGACTGCAATCCTACATAAGTTGAACTGTGATGCCCCCCCTATGGCTGCAAAGGATGCATTGTACATATTCATAAGGTGACATCTTGCAGAGGTTAAAAAGGTTTGGAAAAAAGGAAAAGAGTGATCTCATGGACTACTTTCTGAATCTTTACTAGGGATAACTCATTTAGATCTATTGCACGTCAGGCTATCTACAAGGCATCATGATTTATAATAAGAATTATTTTTTAAATATCAACAAAAATATGGAACAGCTGCAATAAGAATTGTTGTTTATAATTCCGAAATAATATTTAATTCTAAAATAATGAACATTTACAATTACAAGGAAACTTTAAATTATTCAAAAGAGAAGAGCATTAACTTTTCATATCGGCACACTGCTCTTAACACTTAAAAAGACCAGATTACATTGCAATTTCATTTGAAGTAAGAATGTAGCAAAACAATTCTCAGGAATAATAATCGCCACAGATTAAATATGTTGCACTACAATATTAAGAAATTATATATATATATATATAGCCTAAATTGTAAAACTCATATGCTTCGCTCATATTTATAAGGGTTTCCAACACACTCATGGCCGAGTGCATCGACTTCAATTAACTTTGATGGCTGCATTGCGGAAGTAGCTAAAATTAATGGGGGGGTGATGCCCAAGGAAAAGTTTAGCCTTTGTTTTAAAATTGTGTGAAAGGAAACAGACATGTATAAAAAGAAAATTTATTCAGAAACTTGATGAATTTCTTTTTATACATGTTTCCTTTCACACAATTTTAAAACAAAGGCTAACATTTTTCTGGAGCAGCACCCCCCACTAATTTTAGCTACGTTCACAATGCAGCCGTCAAAGTTAATCGAAGTTTGGTGCACTCGGCCAAAAGAATCACTAAAGTATAGCGTAGTATTGCATGCAAGCACACAGACAAACAAATGACCTCACACTATCTCATCCAAATGAAACAAAACAACAATAATACTAATACAGTGTAAATTTGTGGACATCTGCTTGCTAAGCAACGCAGGAATAGGATTTATCAAGTAGTAATTAAAGGGGAAAAAAAAGTAAAAATAAATATAAGCGGTGTACCTCTACAGGCCATGCAGGTTCTAAAGTGAACAGGAGGTTTAGGCTTTCATCAATTCTCAACCAATGGAATTAGTTAAGATCGGATGGCCAGCTCTTCCCACCTTTAACCTCCAAGAAAGAAACCCAGTACCCATTTGACAGAGGGCTGGGTGAATCCTAGATCTGTCTACTAGGAGAAATCACTGTGGAAAAATCTCTAACCATTGCCAGGAATTGAACCCTGGCTCCTCTAGTCTACAGTCCAGTGCCTAAACCACTGGGCTACTGAACTCCAAAAAAGATATATAAGATTAGATATATGGCAAATATAAAGAAATTTCCACTTTTAACATTAGACTGAAGTTTAGTTTGGGTGTACTAAAAACTTCAACTTGCATGAGGAAAGTGGAATACATATATTCGTGCTTTACATAGCATCAACAGTAACTGCAAAGAAGTAAAGCCTAATGATTTCAGCATCAGATCAATAAGTCCGACACAACTGCTCCATCTTTGGCAGAATAAGTTAGAATTTGTGAGATTTATCTTGTTGAAAGATAGCATCAGTTGATCTCTCAGCTGGCCGTATTATACAGAGTTTATGACCAGATAATTGCCCATGATTTGTTTTTCCTCAAGAAGAAAAAAGGGAGGGGAGGGTAGCATAAGCATTCTCCTTTGAAAAGACAAGGAGCATTTAATTTTCGTCAGTATGATTCATACTTAATAACAAAAGAATATTATGATATAAATATGTTAAAAATAATGAAGTTTAACATGCATAATATACATTTATAAATATATACATAAAAACAATGAACATTTTTCAAGCCCAGAGTTGTCATCAATGGGAATCTGGGCAAACTGCTCATCCCACTGACCACAACTCAAGGCAAGGTTGAAAAATATACATTATTTGTAATTGCTTTTTGCATGTTAAAATACTTTATTATTACTAAGTGGATAATTTCTTTATTTAAATGCTGTTTGTGCATATTGCTTAGCTGGCCAAAGTTTTGTTACTGCAGTGGTTATAGTGATGTTCCTATTGTTGTTTATTTTGGGATCCCATTCGGAGTAGGAATGCAATCCATAACTTTTCACACCTTATCATTTGTTCTTCAAGAGTAAATCTGGCTGCTGAGTCCCAACAAGGAGGAAGTAACTGCCTCAGATTCCCTTGATGACAACTGTTATTTGAATGTTAGCTGACTTTCCTGCACAAGTGAATACTGATTCATTAAAATCCTAAATAGAATATCATAACAGAAAGTAGCTATAGGCAAACTGTCAAATTTTGAAACGGGGACTAAATTTGCATAAAAGCAATTCTTTGCATCGTTGCATTACGCATGGAAGGCAAACTTAGGATTCACATCTGTTATGAATATACTACTAAAATTGTGTGTTTTGTTTCATGACTCAACTGTCCTGTATAATTGTGAAACTTAAGAAAAAAATTAAAAAAATGGCCAGAAATAATAACTAATAACTATTAGAAATCTTAAAAAACGTGCGTGTTTTGATTTAAAAAATAAAACAAAACACACTGGTTATTTTTATTATATTCTCAGGACAAATCTTTGTTACTGCTGGTTTTTTTTTAAATACAAATCTAATTACTGAAAATTTTAATGAACCTTATTTAAAACCAGTGAAGCGGATTTCTCTTATTTTTGTCTAGTTAAAATAAGTTGTATCTAAGGAAAAAAAAAATCTAAGCCTGTATTACAAGGATGGCACTAAAATGAAACCCTTATTCCACTGAATGTGCAGTAGCAATCCTAGGACACAGCAATAGGATCCATCACCTTTTTGTTGGTTTAACTACTTCATCCTTAAACTATCCTATACATCAGGAGGATGTATATTCATACTTCACAGAGACAGAAGCAGACGAGTAAAAAACAGTAATCACTGGAATGTCTCTGAGTGTGTTGTTCACATGATAACTCTGTTAGGAAAGGTACAATGGATATAGTGTCATTTCAGAATGAGAGGATATTATCAGGACACTAATGGGAGCACTTAAAACTTAAATAATCAAGATAAGGAAGCAATGTCTGAGATAAACAGGACTCCTGAAGATTGGGGGGAAGCTTTTCCAAACGATTTCATGGTAGCTACCTTTTATGTTGAATAGACACAAATTCAAAATAATATACTTAAGTTATCATCTCTGGCAGCCCAAGAGAGAAGTAAGCTTAAAATATAACATATTACAATATTTAATGAGTGTTGTAGGTCTGGGAAGATTCCCAACACAGGTTTTATATTAACAAGAAATGAAAAAGGAAAAAAAATTATCAAATGGAAGAATAATTAGATAATCTCAATAAAAACAGAAATAAATAGAATTCACTGAACTACAGAAATTATGCAGAAAACTAAAAAGTAATCAAAATTAAAGATAAGCAAAAGTTGCAAGTCATACAAATGAGATTAAGTGATTTACCAAAAATTTTCAAACGAATTCCATAATGTTTTCTTTTCTATCTGAAGAAATGGGACCATTTGTTAACTCTTATGAAAATGTACATACAAGGTGGTACATGAAACAGTAGCTTAGGTCCACATAGGATAAATACTGAATAATAGGGAAATAATGCAGAAGCTAATTGCTGGAATGACTCACCATCAGAGATGTTGGAAGTGGGCCCCAGCAGCATCAATAGCAGTCATGCACATCTAATCATGTTTAAGGTAAACCCGGTGTAAAGTAGTGACATTGATGGTAGTGAATGCTTGGCTGAAATTGTCCTTCAGTTCCTGTATTGTGTGTGGATTTGTTTCATACAATGTGCTCTTTAAGTATCCCCATAGATCAGTGTTTCCCAACCTTTTTTGTGCTGTGCCCCACCTAAAGTATCTACAGTATGCTATGCCCCACCAAATTAGGTATAACTTCAAAAAGAAAAAATTAAAAAAAAAAAAAAAAACCCAAACTTTTTTAACTTTCACAACCCCCCCAAAAAATTACCAACATTTTTTTTACTTTCACAACCCAAAAACAAAACAAAAAAAAAAAAAACAACAACAATGCTCCATTTTTGAATTGCCCCCCTCAACAATCAAATTGCACCCCACGTTGGGAAACAGGGCCGTAGATCATATGTTGAAAAGTCACAAATGTTTGCTAACCGTTTGTTCTTCAAAGAAAACATCATTGACTCGCTGCAGGGAGACCTGAGAAGTGTAGCATATTGCCCTGTCTCAATAACTTCCGGCATGTGAATTGAAGGGGCTCCTTGTTTTGGGGTATTACGCACAAATTACGTAGCACCATTTTTTAACCAATGGCCTGTATGACTCTCTTCACTGGTTGGCATCTACAGAGAAACTTGTCCCCAAAAATGTAGCGAGTTTCCTTAATCAAACCTATTTTCATATATTCTTCCACAATTTACACTCGTTCCTCTATCGAGTATGGCATCTTGCACAATTTGGACAGAAACATTTGACTTGACTGATGCAGAGAAATGCCGACAGAAGACTGTCGATTATTGCAGCTGTTTCAGTCACAATATCACGTACACATTCAAACAGGAGACAGGCTACTTTTTCATATGCCACCCTGTATTAACTTAAGGTATGCCTGGGTGTTTTTTTATCTAGTGCTTATTATTTTTAACAAGACTAAGAGTTAAATATAATTGCACACTGAAGAATCTCATACTATTACTTTTATATTTCTACTTCATATATAAAATTTTGGGAACTCGACCAACTAAGAATCACTAAATCAATATCCCAGTATGGATGAAATATTTAAGAAATAATTATAATCGAATTTTTGTAGTGACCAGTACCACTGCCCTTTCTTGCTACAATTAAAAAAAAAAAAATACCTAATAAACTGTGTTTACTCAAATGTCATAAACATTATCAGACATTTCGTTACAGCCGAAAGTGAGTTTTAACCTCATTAGTAAACACTAAAAGCAACGTTCTTCTCTTTTATCAGTTTTCCAAGACCTCACAATCTTTATTTCCTAATACTGGTTAATATACCTAACCACTACCATCACTTCCACGTTTTTATGCTAACTAGTCCTATTAGGTATAATTATAAAATTACTCCTGTATTATAGGTGCTGAAAATTTAGTATGTCATAAAGATTAATTAAAAATTTCTTATAATTTTACTTTATATAACATCTAAAATTAATTGATTTTTTTTATTACTTTGATACTATTGCTGTCATAATTTTCCCACTTCAATTGACCAAAAAGATGAATGAAAAGATGAAAAAGAACATTTTTTTAAAAATATAAATGAACAGTTTCCCAAAATAAATAAATAATAATACATTCTATCATACGTATTATTATTTATTTATACTATCATATGATAATCCACGAGATCATAATTTTCTGTCAACTCAATCTACTAATTACCTAATTTTTTAACATTTTGCCTTAAACAAAACACTAGCAATAAGATAGAGAGGGGGAAAAAAAAAAAAAAAAAAAAAAGAGGTTCAGAGATTACTGACCTTTACTGAAGTCTTGAAAGGATACAGTACTTAAGTTTTCCAAAAATCCTGTCGTTTGGTTGGTTTCTGAATTGAGATGACAAGATCAGCAGACTGATTGGCTGCTTCCTCTTAATTTTATACACTTCATCTCTACTTAACATTTAAAATAAAACAGCAAAATTGAGCAAATTTTGCTTGTATTCATGGCCAAATGACTTACAGATCTAACACTCATACATAAGTACTCTACCTCCCCTTTCTCCCAACTAAAACAAAAGTGTGTGTGGTCCACAAAGTGTTGTACTGTCAAGTTCAGTATTATAATATTTTCACATGCAGAATGTTTTTGAGAATGCAAACTATTATAAACAGCTATGAAAACATATCAGAAATAAGCTGGAACAATAAAAGACTTCAGCCTATTGACCACTTCATCATAACAGTTTAAATATTTTGAGCACATATACTCAATGCTTTAATTAAGTAGTAAAGATCTTTAGAAAATTCAGCTTAGCTAGTGCTCCACATGGACTAAAGCAACTGCTCAAGAAATCACAGAAGACTGAATACAAACTCGATAGATCCTGGGGATTCTAGATGATATTTGAAGGATGGCCAAGTAATGCTATTGTGTAAAATGAAATCTTGGCCGGAAGAGAGAGAGAAAGACAGACATGAAGTTTATGAAGATATTAATCTCAGCATTAATGCAATTCTCTAAGGCCATCAATGAAGTGAGCGACATCTCTATTGTTTAAAACAGGATGGAGTGGGAATAGAAACAGCCACTTACAGCATTTCAGTAAAAAGTATCATTGTTTTTCTTTTGTTTCTGTTAATTTATACTTCTGTCAAAAGTAGCAGAAGCCACATTCTGGACTAGCTAAGCGAATTTTTTTTGGTCATACAGTGACATAGCTAAGTGAATATCCCTCCATTTTCATAAATTTGCAATTAGTTGTGTTTGACCAGCACTCATCAATAAGTAATCAATAAAAATATCCAAGCATTAACAGATTCAGTTTATTTTATTCCCCGACTGTTCAACTGATCATTTCTTTCATAAGGCTAATGGAATCACAGATTATAGATAAAGGCCGACCTTCGGTTGGCATCATACCTACTTCCAAGGGATGTTCTTAACCCTTCAGGCCGGCGAGTGTCTTTTCTGAATATGTCTTTCAACCGGTAGTTTTTTTTATTTAGAAAACAAAGAAACTGAAAGAAAAGTTTTTAATGGCTAAAATATAGTGCAGAAATTTAAATTCCGCCAGTGAATTATAAGCTTAAGTAATTATCTCTCGGTCAGCGGAAAATTACAGAATTTGGTTGAACATTAGCAGCGGGGGGGCCGCCAATTATCTACCCCTGCAGAGAACGTACCCCTGTACGTCAAACCGGCTGAGAGACTCAAACGAACGTACACGCATACGTTCTACCGGCTTGAAGGGTTAACTACATGTGGGCAATGTTTCTGATGGGACAAAATGCAAATTAACTATTATTATTGCCACCAAAGAATAGTATGGAGTGCAACATTAGTTAATTCAAAACAAATAAACCATTTCTTGCATTTTTTTATATATTTATTTATATAATAATTTCACGTAATGTCATAGTTCCAGCTTCTATATTCTGAATTATAGATAGAAACCCTTAGCCACCAAGAAAGAAAAAACAATTACCAATAATTTAAATGTGATGTTGCAGTTCAAGACCTAACTGATCTATCAGGTAATACCCATCTGATGCAAGTGTATTATCATCAACTCAAATAGTCTTGCAATTTACATTTTTCTAAAATGCTGCATTTTCGATTTAAATTTTTTTTTTTAAACTTGTAGTAAAGTACAATAATTCATGTGGACACCCGCGCTTCAAACAACTTTTTATTTTTTTGTTCATACAGTGACATTTTTAAATCGGCATTTCATTTTCTGATTCCCAATGCGGTCGGATTTTGCAGATCAGAATAAGCTTGTGTGGTTGACTGAAACCCAAAAGCCCAATCATGCTTCTTTGTTTTTTCCCCCATTTTCTCATGTTTTAAGGTAACATTTCACATTAAGGCAATAAATCAAAGATTTACTTAATGAAAATGTACGTGTCTGAATGTCTCATTATTAAAAATAGTTTCATATTTTCTTCTAAACTGAAAAATAAGTGGTATCCAAACTGTTTAAATCAATTTTTATAGAGTTTGTATATTTCTAAAATAAGTCAGTAGGAAAAATTTTAAGAACCAAAAACAAAGAAAAGAAAGAAAGAAAGAAAGAAAGAAAGGAGGGGGGGGGGGAAAGAAGATACACAAAATTGGGATGATGCAATATCAAACTAAAAAATACTAATCAATTATCAGAAGGATGTTACTCATTTTAGTTAATAATTTAGTCATATCTTCTCCCATCTTCTTCTTCACCCTTTTTCCAGTTTTTTTCTGGGTAGGGAGACAATTTTTCAGCTCAAATTAATATATAAGCTACAATTACGGTAGGTGTGGCTTCTCTTCTCCCTATGAAATTAAAATTATTACTAAAGAAGGCATTTTCAATTGTATCTTTGAAAGGTTGTTAAGGGAGGTTTTGTAATGCTGCTCTAAATGCAACTAGTTGCCTGGAAAGTTATTTTCTTCTGAACAGAAATTTCACTTACAAGATTTTAAAGCTAGATGAGAATGTAGAGTTTGGGAGGAATAGAAAAACACTCATTTTACCAATTAAAATTTGCCTTGCTTTGATAGAATTTATTCAACTGTCCATGGAAAGTACGCATCCTCAGGATTATTAGATTTTGAAATCACTTAAACTTAGGCATAACAGAAATGAAAAGTGACAATGATCATTTGTGGTGATATAGTGAGAACAGCAAAGATGAAAAAGAATTACATATAATAATTGCATTACAGCCATCTTATAATTTATTTATTTATTTATTAATTCAGTGCAATTGACAATTTCAGCTGAGTGCAGCAATGCTATAAGGAATAAAATCTACTGTAAAAAAAAATCAATTAGATTAAGATGCTGAACTCACGTTTTCCCTCCACAAATTTGACTTGAGTGACTCCACCTGAAGAATGACAGCCGAAATTGGAGGTTTTAAGTAATTTAATAAAGCACCATATTACAATGTCACCAATTGCAAAGCAATTTAACAAACTCTTTAATATAAAAACAAACTTTAAATTGGCCTCTGAGAATTTAAAAGTATCCTGAAATAATATTTTCATTTTCAAAATTATTCAAAACAAGTTTACCACATCTGAGAAGTGTTTGCTGGGAAATGTTAATTGTTAAAAAATAAACTGTACAAAAATGAACTCCAAATTTCCTGCAATTATCCTACTTTTTCAAAAAACTGTGGCTCACTAGCTTTTGTATGTAACAAAACAAAAAAGTAAGCTAGACATGAAAGTATGAAGTAAAAGAGAGAATCATGGACCTATTGTAGAGAGATAAATGGCTAAAGCAAGTGATGGGAAAATTGACTCTTTTTTTTTTAAGGGGGGGGGGGGGGGAAGAAGAAAAAGTTGAAAATAAAAATAAGGATGATGGCAAAATAAAATTATAAATACTTTAAATCATAATCCCCCAGCTTGGTTTGCTCCTTAATCTTACTATTTGGAATGAATTTATGATAGCATTAACTTTTGCTAAATCTTTTATGATGACAAAAAATGGATCTGACTAAAAAAAAATACTAAGACATGCTTCTGCTATCCTAAATAGTATCTAGAGTGAAATGATGTATAAAAGCATACTTTCTTTTCAATTTGTATCCCAATTTTTGTCCAATTACACTGGGAGCCGATATTCTAAGAGCATCATACTTGAACTGTATTTTCGATGTTAACAAGTTTCATTTTTGTACATTTTTCTTTCTTTCTTCAATTTTATTTATTAATTTGAATTTAGTAAGTGCCGATTTATAGCCAAAGGAATGTTAACCCTTTAAATAATAAATTAATAATATCATGGGACTTAACTGTGAATAATACAATATAGTATTTTAAGTAATTAGACTGCTGAACTATTTCTTTCTTTCTTCAATTACATACGTTTTTGAAGAAAAAAACCACAAACAAATCTGACTTAAATCTTAACAACTTTAAAAATAGCACATATAATTAATTAAATATACAAATTATGTAAGCTTTGATGAAGGATAATTCTACTCCAGGTGAAATTCATTCACTATTTTTGGTTTAGTTCCTTGAGCCTTCATCAGATGTTTGCGAGTTACATTACAAAAACTTCTGTGCTGTTATTTTGCCGAAGTCAATGTTTTACAGTGGATGATTTTCTGGCCTTGTTCAAGACATTGTAAAGACACTGGGTAGAGAGAATAGTAGTGGACATATGCAGGACAGACCCTTCAGGGTAAATTTATAATTGAATTGGGAGGGGATGGGGGGAAATAGCAAACAGGCAAGTTAAACAGTGAGAGGGAGATAGTAACTGCATATATAGTTTTATTATAATTTGCACGAATAAAAACATTGTCTTTCATTTGCTTTTAGAAACGTGACAATTCTCATGAACTTTTCATAAGTTCATAGACATGGTATTGATTTGTGCTTTATGAATCTCATTTACCATAATAAAAAAAAAAAAAAAAATTCCAGTTGCTCATTAAATTCCATGTTGTTTCCCCACATATCTTGCCTTGTCATGGAGTTTGCATTATTTTTAAAGACTATTATTAACTTTAAAGTACTTTTTGCATTCAGCAACATTTTTCCATCTTTTCTTTTATAATTCAATAATTTCCTGTCATATGGAAACTACAGATAGGATGTGTCAACAGCAGAATTTTAACATTGAATCAACTTATTAGTTCAGACATGATTAGGACCATCTTTTATTTTAAACTTCAGAAGAGTGCTGACTGAATTTGAATGCATTTTTATTATTCCTTATCAATACTATATATTAGTACTTCACTGTTCATCATTTCAAATCTATTATCCACCATATTACATATTAATGATAATTTTTAGATATTTCTGATGAAATTGTATAAAAAAATTCAATGTTTTACATATTTTGTAAAGCAATAAAAGATGATTTTCAGTTTTAAATGTTGTAAAGGCAACTTAATTATGGTCTGTTGGAGGCATGTTAATAAAACTACCAATAAGCTTCTTTATCATTTATTTATTTCAGAATAACTATTAGTTACAATACATTGTCCTTAGGATAAACAATCCTAAAGCTTCAAGAAATTACAGTTTCTCAAAAAAGCAAAACACATGCAGAAGATCAAAGACTTTATTTTTCTTTAAAAAAAAAAATTAGGAATTATTTCTGTTAGAAAATAATTGTTTCTATCTGAAAATTAAATGCTAAACAAAGAGAGGGATAAGGAAGTTTTAAGTTACCTCAATTTAATAATAATATTTTCCTCTGAGGAAAAAAAAACAACACACAAATTGCAAGGAAAGAAAAAAAAAAAGACTAAATTTTTTATTGTAATTAATAGCCACGTCATATCACAACAGTTTAATCTCGATGCTTTTACATCAGATTGCTAAAAATATTAACATTTGGTTTTACTTTAAAACATTTTATTATAATCAATATTCTTTTGGAAAAAAATAAAATAAACATAGATGTGGAAATTTAAGTAGCTTTTTCTTGTTGTATGCAATTTCACATGAATTTTATAGGCTCCCTTCACTTTTATAAATACTACACCAGGTAACTGTTCATTAAATATGGATTATAATAAGCAAATACTGACCGTCTCCTAAAGTAAGTAACATTTTATTTCTGCTAGATTAATTTAGATACTTCTTAATAAAGACAACATCAAATTTAAATTTTCATTTAGTCTCGTATATTTCATTAATGAAGATTTAAAATTTTAATACATACAGATAACTAAAACTGTAATTTATCAATAACATGAACATCTTAAGGTTACAATAAATCTGAATGTTGAAGAAATCATCCTACTCAAAGCATTATTAAAGATGTAGTGAAACTGACACAGTAACATGTCCACATAACCTTTCTTGCAATTTTTTTTTTTTTACTGAAATAATGGTTAATTAAAACATTACAATTTTTGGGTTAGATTGTTACTTGAAATGTCTAAGGAATGTAAAAAAAAAGAAAAAAAAAAAAAAAAGAAAGAAGAACTTATACAAAAGTTACAAGCAAAAACGAAAAAAATAAATTCCAAGCATTTTTCTTCCTCTTAATTTCACAATTTCATAGACCAATAAATGCGACATGAACTTTAATTTAAAATTCCTGTGATCAGCATGGCTATTCAGCTTTTTAAAATTTTTAGTGTTTTTGGGCCCCCATAATATTGTTCTTCAATGATGCTAATACCCTGGGCAGAACAGCCCTTCACTGGGCAGCTCGCATCAGATGAAAGCTAGCCGCCCAAAGAAGAACTGCACCACTGGGTTGGAAGAATTTCAACTCCTATACTGATTACTACAAAATAGATACATTTACCAACTGACAAAAGGGATAAAAGACAAATAACCTTAAAAACAAATTAATAAAAATGAAACTTATGATACACTTACCTTCCAATTCAGATAATGGCTGGAAATATGGGAAAAGAAGCAATGTTGCATTGCCCTAAGATAAAAGATGTATTTAAAAATCAAAATTTCAGCATCCAGATTGATATGAAAATTAAATGATAAATTAACATGACTAAAAAATCAATTCACTTTAAATTACATAAAATAATAATAAATGCTGCTTCATTAATACTTTTTCTTTTATTGACAAATTATTTAAGTGAAATACTGGCAAAATTTGTAAGTTCATTTTCACAACTGAATGTAAGCCTATTTGATCAAGAAAAGGGTCAAGAAATTTTTGGTTATCAAAAACATAATTTTGCTTTTTGATAAATATTTATGTAACAAATGGTTAACTGATGGAGTTATTCACAAACATACTAATGAAATTGGTTTGAACTTTTTACCACTTTTCCAAAAAATACCTGTAACACTTTATTCTGTAGAATTTTTAGCATAACCCAATGCAGAAAACTGAAGGTATAAATAAAATATAAAACAAATAAATAGTTTGTATGTGAAGGGGAAAAAAAAAAAAAAGAAAAAGAAAAAGAAAATTAGAATTGTGAGAAAATTTCTAACAGTAGTGCAGATATCACTTAGTGGAAGAGACAGGGTTGGCAACTAAATGTTAATTTTAAACATAATTAAAATTTGTTCAAGGAAAAAATGAAAATAAAATAGTTATAGATGTTTTAAGAATCGAATAAAATGTGACAATTCTAGAGCAATTCTGTAGTAATATTATGATCATAAAGCAAATGCATCTCATTTACATATTTTAGTAATAGCTTCAAAGTTCACTAGGGGTCCCCCACCAAAAAAAAAAAAAAAAAAAAATTCACAACACTTATTACAAACTTAAGACACCGATTTTCAATTTAAACAAAACTGTTTTTTTTGACTGTTAGTCCAAGAAAATTTGAATCAAAGCTGTAAGAATTACAAATCAATGAGTTATATTATTTTATAAAAGAGAATAAATATCATTACTAGCATTTTCAATAATTTTCTGTTTCCTTTTAGTGTTTAGTTTGGAAATGACAAAATCTTTATATTAAACAAATATACCTCAAACGTTAGATTTTCACATTTACTTGAATTGTTTCATTACTTAGTATTTTACAGAATAAACTTAAACAAAAATGTAAGTTATTATTTTTTTTCTCTTTCATTTTGTTCTGTAAAGAAGAACTATTAGTTGAGAAAAATTAGAATTTATAATAATAGTATTAAAAAAAATACTGCTACATTCATTAGAAAAGCTCACAAAAATGATTACCGTTAACGATTCTCTCTTTTTGCCACTGGTAACTACTGTAAACCCTTGTGTTTCAATTGCAACTCCAGTTCTCTGCACATGTTCTTCTATGTACCTGTGGAAAATTACAACTTGGCTTCTTAATATAAAGAAATAAAATCCAAATTATTATAAATTCAATCCAAGCTGCTAAATTTTTAAATGACTTCAACCATTTAATCCTATATGTTTCTACAAACTGTATTTAGGCCTCATTTATATTAACTATCAATGAATAAGATGTTTTCATTTCAGAAGATTTATATTTTATTGATATAAAAAGGCTGGAAGGAATCAAAAGCTTCATTAGAAAGGGTGCTGAATTTCATCAAGCCATAGCACAATTTCCATTTCTCAGAGGAACTGAAATACAGTAACTCAATAGGCAAAACAGGAAGTCACAACCGAGTGTTAAGACTTTAACTTAAATGATAAAAATATAAGTACACGTTATTTATTTCTTAACAAGCATCAAAGATTTACTTAATACAACTGAAATTTTACAATTAAACAAATCTTTATTAGCATCAGTACATGTGTACAGATGCTTGTGTTAATTTACATTTCTTAAAGAAAAATGTTCATAAAAGGAAGGCAAATGCCCTATCCAGAACTTTAAAACCAATTTCCAATTATCACTCATATATTCATTTACTGTAGTGAATTAGGCATACTTCAACTTGATAAAATTAATAAATAGTAATTCAATGGTATGAAACAACACTATTACAACATTATATATTGAAAATAATTGAGGAAATATAATTATTCTTTTTTAAATCAATTCTGGAGAATAATATATTTTAAACCTTCAGTTAATAGATGATTTTGTAAGATAAATTTCTCCTATTCACTAAAAATTCAATATGCAATATTTCTAAAATATTAACTAAGATGCAAAAAAAAAAATAAGGGGGGGGGGTTAAAAAAGAAATTAAAGATAATCAAAATTGAATTAATCCAAAATGGAAAGCTGAAAACTTAAGATTTAATTGATTTTTTTTTAAAGTTTTCGTAAAGACTTATACAATTACCAGTTAATAAAACTACTCTTTCCAGCTGAATGATTTCCAATCAACATCACTGAAATCTTTTTCCGGGGTGGGCGAAGCGTTAGACCAAGGCTTTCTGCTATTTCAACAAGACCTGCAATAAAATGCATTATTAATCTTTCACAATATTTTAAATAAATAAATACAATTGTGGGAATAGTTTATAATGACAATGAAGGGAAATATCTGATAATAACATGCAATTCAAAAGAATAAAGAGAAAAAAAGTGAGCAAAAATGAAACATGAACCAATTGAAAAAGGAATGGCAAGAATAATATTGACCTTTCAAAATGAAAGACAACTGAAAACCTTGCTTGAAATAACAGAGCATATTTTTATACAGTTCTTTTGGAATATGCTTGCTTTTTTTCAAAGTTGGATAAAAAAATGAATTTGAAAAGATGTTTTTTTTTTTTTTTCATGTTTCTATAACATCATTAAAATTTACCAAAAATTTAAAATATTAATTTCAACAAATGAAAGTCATTTAAAAACATTTCTACCAAGCAGTAAAGTTGATATTAAATCCTAGGAATAAACATTTTAAGAAAACTATGAAATATAACAGAATATCCACCAACCTACTCCCACAATAATAATAAAGAATTATTTTAGCACTATTGTTTAAGAAGAGTAGTCTTGTTTTTTTTATAACAGAATTAACAATCAAACTGGGGGATTTATTATTTCCAAACATTTTAGCTTAATTATAGAAAAACTTCAGTAACTATATGTTTAATGCAAATACAAAATTCTTCAATAATTTTTATTTAGCAATGATACCATTATGGAAATTTCTGGAATTTTCATTTACAAACAGTAAAAAAAAAATACACAAATTTAATAAATAGGGTAAATTTTACATATTATAGATATTATATTGGATACAAATAAATTTAAATAGAAAGCAGAACATTCCCATTTTCATCCTATCCATTTATACTATGTTCGCTGATGCATTTCTAGTGAACATACCAAAATGGTCTTCAAGTGATTTTTTTTTTAATTTTCTTTTCTCTTCTTAAATACAATGGTTTTTAACACTAACATGATACAATTAACATTATCCTAATCTTGAACATCTTCACTACACTGATTATAGAACGTCTTGCATGTAACACATCAAGTGTTAATTTTAGAGATAAAAATCACTTCAAATCTCTTTTCTACCCTGGTTGTTAACTCATTATTAAAAAAAAAAAACAAAAAAAAAAAAACAACCTCCCCTTTTGTATTCACCAAATGATATTACAAAGTCAGTAAAAAAATGTTAATATGATAATAATAAAAAAGAAAAACTATATTCTAATAATAAAATCTACAATACTTAAGACAAACAGTAAGGAAGTCATCAATGTCTGACATCTTCTTAATACTAATGAAATTCAAATTACAAAAATGTATACACGTCTTTTGCTGAGTCATCTGCTTAATTTTTTTAATGGGAACGAAAAAATATTATCAAGATATAATTTATTAAAATTGGCATATCATTTAACTGGGATTGATTTCACTGGATAACAAAAATTGAAATTTTGATTGGAGCAAGCAAGCAATTCAAATATTCTAAAGTGCCAAACATCTAAAACACCACAAATTTAAACTTTATAATACTAAAGATTATAGCCGACCTGTAAAAATTTAATTTTTTGGCTATTAAAACCTCAAAATATAATTACAACATAATTAGTCTAAACGATTGAAATTCTGTTTTCAAGTCTCACTGAAATTAAACACCTGTTTTCAAATAAAGTTTTCTTTTTTTAAACTGTCTTTAAGTTTGGAATTTACTGAGTCCATTTTACGGTTCAAACTGACGATAATTTAGTAAAAGCCGATTTCAAACAACTTTCCCGGACATGTAATTTAATCTTAGATACCGAGTGTTATGTTTCGTGTGATAATTTAACCTGGAATTTTTTCCCCCTCTAACATTGGTAATAAGGTATTTTTCTTTTAGAGAAACTTAATCATATGATCTCAATGGTTTCAGTATAAACAAAGTTGCATATTACACCGATATAAACTAGCAATGTAACAATATTTATACAATTTGTTCCATTAATGAAACATGTCGCGTTAACGATTTGAGGTTTTAATGCCATGATATGCTTTTAGAATAGGATAAATAAATAAAATTTAAAGCTTCACTTAAAAGAGAAAAATCTTTATTAGTCAACTCAAATTACGATGTTAAAAAAAAAATCAAATCTTAGGGTTTGCCGATGAAGACAGGAACAAGGAACACATTGTAGGCAACGTTAGAAACAGGAGAAATCAATAATCGGGAGGGAATTCCATACTCTGAGGGGGGTCGAAATTGAAGACAGCCTCTTGGGAATGGGGGAAAGCCTGTAGCGCTTTCGAAATTTTATAGCCCAGTGGGTGGAGGCACTCAAAATTAAATCTAACTGAAGAAGATTTAACTTAAATAGGTTGTCAGTCTTATCAACGATACAATTATTAAATGTAAAATGAAAACTCCACACACATCGTAAACGTTAATGATTTAAGACTGAAATCCTGTTACACCAACAACTTAATAAAATTTAGGATTTGTTAATGTACATTTCAAATTAATAGATCAGAGATGAAACTTAATCGGAACAAGCTTGTCAGAATTTGTTATAGTAAAGTGAAAAACAACTGATCGTTCGAAATTATTAACGAAAAGGCTCGTTTAACTAATAAACTCGATTTGGGGGTCAACCAACTTTATGCAACTACTCAATGTCTTTTGCTTTGGCATCTCCTCGAAATTACAAACCAACACAGTGCAGCAGTCTGCAGGATTATACATTCCCAACAGCTGCGACAAATCAATAAACTCAAGCTAGTGTTCTCTTCAATGCTTGTTGGCTAGGGAGACTAGTTTGCAGGTGCACCTGTAACGTCCGTTTAAACGAAAAGAAAAAGAGCTTGGGTAACCCTGTGCCAGGTGCTGTACATACTATAAGCAATGCATCCTCTTCCCCCTCCTCCCCGTATCTGTTATCAAATGACTTAATATACGAACAGAGTTGAAAATGAATTCAATCAAGTCAACGAGATGATCCGCGTACAATAACGTAAAAAAAAAAAAAAAAAAAAAAAAAAAAAACAAAATTATTATTATTATTTTTTACAGGATGATCTCATTGTAAGTTTTTTGTTTTTATTATTCCTATAAAATCTTTAAAAAAATAAAGAAATACAAAACTAACACAACAATATTATTAACTTCAAATTTTATGTTAGTGAAGCCATTCACTATGGCAATGATAAAATTTGTCGACAACAACAGAAGAAAAAAAAAAAAAAGAGGCTGCAATGTTAATTTACTGATAATTAGAAGAAAATACAAACAGCGGACCATAAACTATTCTAATCCTAAACATAAGTAATCATCAAATAAACGATAATTCAGTGTCACAAAATACTAGCTTAAGAAAAAAAAATGATTAACTAAAAAAAATTATGATTATACTTAAAAGTTTTACTTACCAAATGCCAGTTAAACAGCTTAGATGATTAAAAAAAATGGCAATAATGTACAAGTCGTCATAGGTTCATCTATGTAGGGAATTAATCAGACAGGTAGAGAATAATATTAAAATACTTGATTTTGTATTGATAGCAAAATAACGAAACCTGAATTTGATCATTATAACGGTAAATACTGGAAGTCGATGTTTGACGTTTAACTTAAAATTTTAAAAACACTAATAATTCCCTCCCTATCCCATCTTTGAAACTTGTCCACGTCAAATCAAATTTGAAGTTCTGTCTCGGCTGGTCAAAGAACAATGTAGCTCTTAAGAGATGTTTTTACGCTTTTATACAAACGAGAGGGAGTGAAGCAGGGAACGAGAGTAGTGGAAGCAAAAGCAGGATGTCAAACCACCCTTCTCGGCAATGGAAGAGAAAAAGGAAAACGCCTTATCACATAAATGCAGATCTGACTTATACATGGAAACAGGTGGTGGTGCCCATCGATACTGTTATTTACCAGAGATAAACCAAATGGAAAGAAGGGGGGAAGTTCATCAAATCGTGCTGTACCAACGAATTAGGATCAATGGCGTCACAAAAGCATCTTTGTAATAGACTTTCAAAGACGGAAAGCAAAGTCAGATTTCTATGATAGATGAATTACAAAAACCGGACATGATCTAGTCTGAGGCTTATATATAATTAATTTAATTATAATATAATTAAATAAGCAATCAAATAAATAAATCAAGTTAACGAGGAATAAATAATTTTTCACAACCCCGCAAACAGGAGGGGGATGGGGAAGACTGGGAGAGGCACTGTTGCTGAGAGGTCGGATCCATTCCAATCATCTATTGCAATTTTTCAGTCGAGCATCCTTTTATCAAATACTTATAAAATGTAGAACTGGTAGTTTATTTCTTCACAGGAAGGGGCAGAGCAGCCTAGCCAAAAGAAACTCCCACCTATTTCCTGCAGGGCCTCACAGACTGGAGTGGCTCACTTCCCTGATAAAACAGACTTGGCAGGAAGCTGCAGCTTATCAGCTACTACACAGGATCTCATAGTTACCCAAAACTAACTTTAAGGAAGAAATTCTGTCACTGGTTAATTCCCAAAGCTAGCGCTAAACTTAGTACATTTACAAATATACGTAAACATTTCTGAAAATATTGCTTAGACAGTAAACAAATAGTACATTCAAAAACTGTTTTGATCACATCGACATAAATACACACCGTGGACAGATAAACATAAAAGCAGCTTTTCAATTGATTTTAAATATACTGAAATATTTCATGGATCTAAAGATAATGTCCGATACCAAAGCAGTCTAATCTTCGTTAATTGTTCAAGTAGATAAACGATATCTTTTCGAAACTTAAACTCTTTGAGATATTCTCTCTACCTCCCACTCCTAAGTTTCAGGAGTATTTAAATTATAATAACAATTTTAATTAGCAAACTTGCCACACAACACAATCCTTGCAATCGACGAAATCAAAGTAATGAACCCCGCAATTCATAGATATTAATAAACATACTCGAATTATTCACAAAGGAAATTTGACACGATGCACATTCGAACTCCTTTTATTTATATGAAAAAAAAAAAAAAAGTAATTTCTATTATTATCAAATAAATGTAGCTGAATTTATGGCTTTTATTTACATATGTAAAGCAAGGTTCTTTTAACATTAATTATTCACCATAGACTAGCTTCTTAAATTACAAAAATAATTACAATTCTTTCAATCTTTTCTTTTCGTGAAAAGCTACAATTAAAAGAAAACTGACACTGCAAAGAATGTTTTGATGAAAACTTACTACTTTACAAATATCAGTTTCGTAAATTGAAATTACTTAATACGATGAAGTCTGGTGAAAATTGGTCTTCGCTTCCTCACCCCTCTATTATGGTCCTAGTTGAGGTGACGAATTGGAATAATTCTACACAGGAACACTGAATAATACATAAAGGTATAAAATTTACTTCTTTTGCTTAAAAACCTAAAATGGCTAAATAAATATTCGCCTTCGCAGGTTAAATAAAGTTTTCGTCTAGTTTGAAAATAAATTTGTAGGGGCAAATGATTTATGCTATAAATTTAGCATAGTATATATAGGCCTAAATAAGAATCAAAAGAGTTTATATCCTAATTTTCTTTACTGATTTTGATATTTCGAATATGGATGAAACCAATCCTGAAGCAAAGATGTTCCATTCCCCTCCTCCACTAAGCTATTAATTCTAAAAACAATTCAAAAAGGCCAAACTGAATTTAAAAGCATAATTCGTTAATAATAATAATAATATTATTATAGTTTTAAGTCAACCGAAACAGATAATTTTATTTATCTTTAATTAAGTAACGTTTTAAACTATAATTTAAAACTTCAAAATATTAACTGCGAGACAAAATATTTTCCTGTATAGCACAATATTACATTTGGATGCTGCAGATGCCACATCCAAAACGAAAGACTTCATCTTGAAAAGAAATTTGAAAATTTAAATTTTCTTGGAGGAAATTAATCAAACAGGAAAATAATAACAATAATTTGAAAGCTTTCTAAGGTCGAATTACTAAAGTAATAAAAAAAGAATTTAACACCAGTTAAATTCGGAAAAAAAAAAGAAAAAAAAAAAATCACTATAAACAGGAAGCCATGGCATCCTGTAAATTAAACCTTTCAACAATGAAGCAGGTTTCTTAATTACTAGTGAAGAGAGAAACAACTCTATATTAAAGATTCAATTTAAGTCAATTCTTTAATGTAAGCAAAATAATGAATGTAACAAAATAAAAAATAATATAAATAAATAGGTTTTTTTCTTCTTCTCCCGTTGCTATGATAAGAATATATAAAACCGGACACGTGATTTATTGTCTCATGTTACAGAATTGAGGGTTTTTTTTTTTTCCCCTGAAATTACAAAGGTGATTGACGATTACAAATCAGCGCGAGAATGCTAAATTACTCACACTTTTATGATTAATTATTCTTCTTTTCAAGTTTTCAAACGATTTGCATAGTCAATAGAAAGTAGGTTTATTTATTTGGATGGAGGACGGACGAGAAGTCTTAAATATAATAAAAAAGAATTATATTCAACTAACAACCAATTTTCCTGCATTTTTAGAAGGATGAGCCAATTATTTATTTGTCTAACAATTTTGTGCAGGAAATCATCTTAAAAATATCTTTTGTACTTTATATTTCGTCTATGTTCTTTAGAAGTGCATATGAAATACAAACAGCATATATACCGTACGAAGTTCACAGCAAATAATTTATTACATCAATTTTCAAAATTCATTTCTTTGCATAAGAATTCTTAAAGATGAAGTTTGTAAATGATAAGACTTCAGGGGAGGTGGGAACATCTTTTTTGTAGTTAATTCATTTTAAAAAAAGTTAAAAGATATTTATTACTAAAAACAAAAAAATCAAATTCAAATAAATAAAATCTTAAAAAAAAAAAAAAATTCTTCCTTTCGAATTTACTAATAGAAAGGACATGAAACAATCCTCCTTAAATTTCCATGAACAAAGGAAGTATGAAACATAACTTCCTTCACAAAACTTTATCAAAACACTACATCTTGCAAACATGAAATGCTTGGGCTTTTCAATTCTCTGAACTTATCGAAGGAAATAATTCTGAAAAGCAAGCCGATTTTTCAAGCGCCACTATTCAATTCTAAAAAGATCTGCCAATTTTAAAACAGAACGCTATTTCCAATGAAGTTCTTAATAATTCTATTTATTTATTATTATTATTATTTTGATTTTAGTGGAAATGCTAAATTTAAATTGGCGTATACGTTATCAACAGTAAATGAAGAAATACAGGCAAACATTAATAATAATATACATGATCAGGTATCACTTACTGTTCGGATTACACGTTCTGTATTAAGAACTCCGCAATGTAAGATTTTTGTTTTTTCAAACAATGTTAACATTACTAATTGGCAAATGCAATAATCGTGACGACCGACTAGTGATTACATAGTAGTATGATGATATTGTACTTTTTTTTTGCTCTCTCTCTCTCTCTGTCTTCTATATATATATATATATATATATATATATTTCAGTTGAATAGGTTTACGTTTATTTTTCTTCTATAATCCAAAATGAACATCGGAATTAACACCAAAAATTATTAGATATAGCTAAAACATAAATGATAAGTACTAGAAATTCGAACTTACGAATTCTTTTAAAATGTACTGTGAGCAGAAGGTCTTTTAATAAGATTTTCTACAATCACTATCAATGCAATGAAAATACACGTCAAACAGAATTGGGAACGTCAGATCAAGTTTTATTCTTTTTTTCTACGATGGTTGTAAAATAATAGGCTTTAGAAGTGTAAAACTACAATAATTTATATATAACCAAATTCTGCTATTTACAATTCTTTTGTTAAATAGTTAGGCAGAATAGCCGAAGTAAACTTAATTTTTATTAATTGCGTACTAGAGCAACACCTGGATACATGTTCATTTGACATTACAGGATGCAAAATAATTTTGCCTGTATTTACAATTTAAATGTTCAAAAATCAGGATTCCAAGGATATTTACTTTTAGTGCAGAGCGTGAGTGCTTCACAGGCAATCTTCCCAGTCAAATTGGAGGGCATGCTTCTCAGCTCCCAATTCTTAATCTAGCAAAACCAAATCCAAGATTTAAGCGATATTAAAATTCAATTTCAAGCAGCACCCTAATAAAGATGATCAACTCAAAATTATCGTTTAATATTTATCAAATTTCAATTTTGCGAATATAAGTTCAACCTTATCGACACTTTCTACTCAATTTTGGAATGGAATGGAAGAGGAAATGAATAGAAATATATGTTCCTGTTTATGTGACTGGGGAAGAAAAACAAAACAATATTTGCTTTAGTCCGAGTAATCTGTAATTGAAGTTTTATAATTTATAAAATACTTCCTAAATTGAACTACCCTGCTTAAAAATTTAAGTCTATTTTTCAATTTCTTCCATTCATGAATGCTAGAGTAAACGATATACAATCAACTATGCTAATTGAATACTTTAACTGTTTGAAAATTGCGTAAATACCTATCAGTTAATAATTTATAATGAATGGAATATAAATCATCCCTCTACTTTGAAAATTACGTTCGATGGAAGGTTACTTTGAGCTCAAATAATTTCAGACGTCCATGTTTGTGATAGCTGCTGAAAACACAATAAATTCGATTTCTTAATAGCACCATTTGATTAACAGCCTCCCAAAAACATACATTACGTTTAACCAAGATAATTAATAGTCTAGTAGCTGTAACCATCAAACCTTGATTAAACTGATATTTACACAAAATAATCGCAATGACAAAACAACTGCTCAACAGCAGTTTATTTCAAGCATTTTGAATAATATCTGTCATATTTAGAAAAATAGATTATTTTATCAGAAAATGTTACCATTACATTACAGATTTTAATTCGACTGAAACTGCCGTCGATAGAATACACAAGTTTCTGCACTGGATTTTGTGCTATTAACCGTATGTGACGCAATTTATGAGAAATACTGAATTAGAAGCTAATCTAGACGAAAGTTAAAACTCCTTTTAACTCATTTCAATTCTGTACATTTATACGCTTCGAAAGAGGAAATGGGAAAAAAAGAAAAGAAGAAGTGTCTTTATTAATATATAAATTTAAAATAAAAATGTATTAATATATCAGTAATTTCTCCCCAATTTATGTATAGCGTGTTTAGCTATTATTACTCATCTCAGATAACTGTGTTGGATAAATATAAAATGAAATGATGGCCATACTGTACATACACGTCACGTATCAATCTTTCAAGCATTTCAGGGTATGAGAAAATATTCAAGTTTTAGTAATATTTTATTAATATTTTTTTTTTTTTTTTTTTTGCAACAGAGCTTTTACATTATATAATTATTTTCTCATTATTCAAATTACATAAAAAGTTTAAAAACCAAATAATATTTGTGTTTACAAGAACGAATAGCAGAAGGCCTAAGAATGTTATTTGTTGCCGACGATAAACGAAATATTTCCATACTTAAAGAGGAATACTTTATTAACTATCAGCATTTGGAATAATACTGTTATTTGGAAAATTTTAGATTATTACTAATCTCTGAAGAAAAAGAAATATGCAAAACGAGCTCAATGAGTGGCATTGTATGTAGATGCTAATCTAACAATTACCCACAATTTTTTTTTTTTGGGGGGGGGGGGGGGGGATAATTTGGATAGCCTTCATATGACTTCATGGGCGTCGGCATTAGTTAGTGCCGCGGCATGGATTTTAAATGTATAATGTAACCACTAACTGAACACCCAATATTTATTTTCTTTTTTTTCTATCTAACACAGCTTCGGGATTAGAAACTATTATAATATCACTATATCCCAATGCACTATTTATTTTGAACTTCAAAACCAATTTTCTTTTAAAAAAAAAGTATGAATGTTTGAGAAACAAAAATGGGTACATAACGTGCTACAGGGACCCATTTTTTTAAATCGTCTTTTGGTGATTTCTTTTCTCTTTTTTTAAAAAACATAACTTGTAGTTGTCGTTATTTATGATACCGCTGGTCATTTCGAAATGGAAAGTATATTTTTTTCCGTCGTATATCCTAACAAAACATACTGAAAAGGATCACACCTCAATTGACCTAACCTAGTGTTAGTTAAAAGGAAAATGTTTTGTTTACGATATCAGGTAATATGCAAGTGCTTATTTTTATTAAATATTTGGAGGGGTTAATGATTTAAAATACACACCAGAAATCGATTATAAAAAATGGGTTCCGACAGTCAATTTGTTATATAAAAGAGACCATAATTATAGCGCAGTGTAATTCTTACGGTTGATCGCCTTCAGACGAATTAGTATCAACTACCGGGTATATAAGTTGTTTTTTTTCTTGTTGTCCTTCCAAAACCCACTGAATTCGACAGAAGGTTCCATCTGGAGAAGAAAAAATATCTGGAAAGATTTTTTTTCCTACCTTCCCTCGAGTTATTACCTTTCTTGTAATCTATAAACGACGGAAAACCACTATAATTTCCCTTTAAAAAAATACTATCTACATCAAAATTCAGTAGTATGATGGAAAACTTTGAAGATTCGGTCGTGGTAACTCCGGAACTGAGAAATGTTATTATTATTTAAATTAGACTTGAAAGAATTTGGACTCTGAATTGTTTTACACTCTTCAAATGGTGACGTGGATGAAATACAAAATGATTAATCAGATTTAAAATTTCTATTTCAAAAGTGTTAATATAAAAGCCAATTGCTTAATGAAAATATTTTCACTTCTCTAATATTCGTTATTGTTTCTCGGTGGATGCATATCCTCTTCATCTAAATCTTATTACAAATTTTATTTTATTCTCTCATATATAATCTAGCTTATACATTCAAAACAATTTCTTCAAAATACACAAAATAATGGATTAGGAAAAACGAAAAAGTCACCAAATTTTAATAAATCGTATATTTACTATATATTTTCAGATTTATTATCAGGAAAATCATTTTATTGCACCAATCACTTTTGAATGAAATCTGTTTGGTTTCTTGCCTTGAATAATTTTAAGTCGCTATATAAAAACTAATATTTTAATGTTAAATGAAATTGCACAATTTAAGAAATATATAAAACATGGCTTTAACATTTAACTACCTACACATTTTTTACTGTAAGGTTTCCGTGACTTTTTCGTTCTTTTCATTTGTAATAGCAACAAGATTCAAAAGAAAAGTACAGTATTAGAATTATAAGACAGCAATACGGAGAATAAGAAACAAAATATGGGAGAATAGCAATAAAAACTAAAGCTATAAATAGTTTAAAAAAAAAACTGATCTCAGTAACAATTAAAAACACCATTAACATCGGGATTCTGCGAATGGCTATCTCAAGTCTTTCTTAAAAACCCCGATATTCCTTAGAATTTGAGGTTAGAATCTGAACCAAAGCAGCAATTTCAATTTAAAGATTACATAAATAAGGATACATCATTTTAATTGTAATCAATAATCTTGTATGAAAATGCATGCAGTATAACCTAAACACACAATTAGAGGAATAGATTCATACCTAATTGATCAGTGTTATTAGATAGTACCATGGAGAACCTGCTAGTTAAATGCCCAATTCTAAACTGAATATAATCAAAGAGAGAAAACTGAAGATAAAGCAGTCTTCTACTACAAACTGACTATATTACTAATCCCTTAACCAATAATTAAAAGCAAATGTAATCGACCGAAAACAAATCTCGAGGGGAGAAATTGTGGCTCACTTGAACAGTAAGCCTAATCAGCTGGGTTGTAAATGCTTGCCGATTGAAGTCATGCAGGTCGTTCACCTTTAAACTAAGTATTTTAAAATATTTTCCTTACCGTTTCCTTCTTCAGTGTATAGAGAATGACATTCTCGTAATATTCGTTCATTAACACTGACGGTGGCAGATTCTGCCGCATTAGCGGCATTTCGTTGCCTCACTTTCCCCGACATATTTGCTGGAGACACTTTCCAATATGGCGGGATTCAAATCGATTTCAAGCACGACTCTCGTTCCAGCAGTTTTAAAATAAAAGCACTTTTCTGTTATTTTAAATTTATTTTTTTATTCTAATATTTAATAAAATAGTTTAGCATCCTACTATTAACTGCTGTTAAATTTGGGTGAATTACAATTCCATTATGACGCAATCAGAAACAACAATAAGCGCCCTCTCTCGATCTGAAATATTAATGGACATCAAAATTTGAAGCGCGAATCTTTCCAGTTCAGTCTCTACAACGCCTTCCCTTTGAATAATGAATCAGTTCAAACCATTCGTATATAAGAAACCTATATAAAAATATCAATAATAAACTTTTAAAATAAAACTAAACAAGATTCCCAAATGCTGGTGTTGTTTGTTTTAATTGGCGCCTTAAATTTAACTTTAGAAATGACATTTACTTGAAATATTCTAGAAGTGTTATATTAATTAGACAGTTTTATTTTATCTAATCACATGTATAACTTTAATAAAATGTTTAACAATTCGTTTGCATTGTAATCTGATCGCAGAACAAGGGTGTTATAACCAGTATAAATTTACTGAGTTTTTTTTTAATAAAGCACATTGAATTGTTTAGTGGAGAATATATATAAAGGGTTTTATTATTTCTTATTTTAGCAGTGTGTACTTCATCGATGGATTTTTTTTATACAGTATTGCCAACGTTTAAAACTAAAAAAAATATGTCATAACTTGAATATAAATACAAACCAGCAAAGCTTTAAAATAACATTATTCGGGGAAAAAGGAAATGAATGAAAATATATCGAACTGGTTTTAGTTAATAAAATACGCAGCTATATTTTGTATTTAATGGATTTCTAACTCGAGAACTAATAAAACCAAAGAAAAAAAAAACAAATTTAAGGCAAAGTAATGGAATAAATTTATTTTGCTTCTCTTGTGGGAAAGTTGCTATTGCTTTTCTACCTATTTCTTGATATTCAGAAATTTTTAAAGATGGGAAAAATAGGAGGTTATTGCTTCAATTCACTGCATCATACTTTCTAGATTTGAGATTTTATAAGAGGCTTAAAAATTGTTTTATATTATTATTCCTGCATGTGAATCTGTCAAGATAAAATTCCATGTAATTCAAATCTTCTGATTATCTGTAAGACTTCATTTGTATTAAGTGAGAATTAAAAGAAAAAAGGGTATTTATCCTGAATATTTAAATTTGAACACAAGCTACAGGAAACTAAATACGCCTACCATTTCTCTAGAAATCAAAATCAATCGTGACATTGAGATTTATCATTTTACTATATCCAGGAAACTAGGCGGTTTTCATTGCTTAAAAAGGCATTAAATGAACAAAAGGCTGATATTGGACTCTATGTAAATAATAAGATAGATCTGAAAATGAGTCTACAAAAAAAAAAACTCCAAACAAAAATGGAAATAAAGATTTGATTAAAAGATTTCTTTTCACAAAGCAGTTTATTATTATTATTACAAAATATTTTAATATAATATTTAGCAACAGCTTTAAACTACAGTGAATTGATTGCATAAATATAAAGCAAAATAATCATTTTTTATACTGAATCATTGCATGCTTTTAAAGAAAAAGGTAACTCTACTATTTAAGGGTTCTCTCTCAATTAAATTTATTTCTTTGCTTATTAATTAATAGTGCCTTTTTGATTTTCAATTTATTCTATTATTCTCTATTGATGATTCAAATAATAAAAATAAAAGATATCACAAATTTATTCAGTATTATTCTGCAATTGTGAAAGATAATTTAGAAACTTCTTGCAAACATATTTAAAAATGTTTTTACAAAATTTTTAAACCATCCTTGAGATTAATCAACTTTTCAGGAATTAAAAGAAACTGCTTGTTTTGAAAATAAGTTGACAATGAAAACTGAATGTGAACCAATAATCATATAAATTGCTGGCAAATGATAAATTTCTATATTTGTACTATAGTACTACTATCTCCAGGATGACACACGTGAATGCAAGGACTTACTTATTAATTATCACTGACAAACAATTGAGCTTTTTGTATAAATTATGCAACCATTTAATTCATTTGTAGCTAGTGTAAATGCTAGAAACATGATCAGTTTCTTTACTTTCATAATGATTTTATGTTAATTTTAAAGGTCCCACTGTTTTTTTTACATTTAAACCAAACTATCTATCCATTAAAAAAACACCTGCCAAAAAAAGAAAAATGTAGCTGAAATTTGATACTTGTATCACTAAGTTAAACTGAAGTGTTGAAAAACTGAGTTAAATAACTAAATTACTTTCACCAATATAAGATACTGTATATCAGAATTTTTTTTGGTGGAGTTGTAGCTAAGTAATCAATGTGATATCAAATCAAATGCCATGGTATTATAATCTGCTTTCTGAATCATCTGTATCTGGTTCTGAATTATCTGATTGTATAGCTCAAGCTAATTAACTACAGCTGTATACTATTATCTCACTACTGTCACATCTTATTCCAAATAATTTCTACTAATGGAATATCACAGAAGACCATTAACCAAGAATGATATATGAAGGACCATATTGTGTATGAAAAACATATTCTAATACGAGTGATGGATAGAAATGATTACAAAAATGACATTCCACACTGAATTCAGGCATATTTTTATATTCTAATTAGTTTAGTCCTAGAACCTAAATTTACAGTTATTATTAATTTCCTGCAGATGCTGCTATCAAAAACAAGAAGTTCCTAAAAGTTACTAATTAAAAACCTAATTTTCTTAAAATGTTAACATTTTTTTCTTTGCTTTTTATAGTTGTGAAAACTTTTACAAAGAAAAATCTCTGAATTTAAAGTATAAAACCTGATGAATATAAACAACCCACCTTTAATTTTTTTTCTACATGCTGAAAATTGATTGATTCACCTTCATATTATCAGGGATAAAAATGCAATCATATTAAAAGTCTTAATTCTGGACTACCGTACTTCAATATAATTTTAGGTTAAATTCTCTCTACTCAATATCTAACCTTTCATTCTGTAATAAATGCTGATGATAATATTGAGTAATTATCCATCAGACTGATTTTTTTTTTACTTTCAAGGATGCTAAGTAATTTATTCAAAAGACCTAATACACTGCCAAAAATTGAATCTCACTGTAATATGTAAGCCTACATCATGATTGAAAAGGGCCTAATACAATAAGGTGATTATTAAGAGCTGTGTGGAAGGGATGATCTCTAGACGATCAAGTAATGAAACTCAGCAATCAACAGATCCAGTGGTAATCTGATAAGGTACTCATGATAGAAGTCAAGTTCCTTTCTTTGATGAATCCAAAAATGATTCACAGTAGACAAAGTTAAGAAATGAACAACAAATCAAAAATCTAGCAGGCTAGTATTAAGATTTCGATTATCAAAATGATGAACAATCTCAGTGATTCTTGTAAACAGAAATATACATTCTAATTGTGACTTTAAATTTACTAATGGATGTTGATATTACGACATAGTAAGACTGCTTCAACAATATAAGATATTTTTGATTTTAAAATATGCTGTTAAATAAACATGCATTATTGTCTGTGAAATTACCCAACCACAGTAAGAACATCTATCTTTAATGAAAGCTAAACTGGAAAAAAAAAATACTATTTATGACTTAGTTCTTTTTTCCTTAAAAATGTTTTTATTTTTTTTTTTAATCATGAAAAACAATACAAAGGAAAATTCTTTAAAATTTGTAAATTATACTATACATAGTCTAGCTTCAAATTTGCTAATTGCTAAAAATTGAATAAATCTTATGTTGAATTACCTAAATCCAATTAATTTTAATCAAATCAAATTTAAAATGGATTATGATGCATTGTGAAGCATCAACATAAATTATTTATCATCATTGAGGATCTAACTTTTCTCTTCTAATACTTTTCTATGGGAATTTTGTCATGCAAAACTTCTCTGTAGGATCCAAGCTAAGAAATTTTCAGCTAAAAATATTGGCTCATGTCTTATTCATAAATGTAGATGCTATGTTTCAAGACCTATGCACTGGTTCAAAGGTTATTGGGTATACACACACACAGAACAAACATCCTGATTTTATGAGTCTAATTTTCTGTAGAAAAGTTGGCTAATTAGTGCCTTTTAAATAAATATTTGTCAAATTTAATTTGCAGATAAGTTATGAACTTAAGGATGCAAACAGTGAACCAAAAGCATCTTAAATATCTCAGAAACAGATGATGGAATAGTTCACCAAGAAATATTCTGACGTACTTTTTCCTCATTATACCATTCAATTTATTCATGCAGTTTCAATTGCTAATAATAGATTTAAATGAAAAATCTGTTAAACAATTTGCACAATTTTACTTCTTACAATACAAATGTTAAAAACCGAACTTTCCAAGATATACAGGGTGATTCGGAAGGAGTTACTGCCACTTATGAGCTCATTTATGACGATATTTTGAGCAAAAAAAGTCATATAAACCCGGGGTCCTATTCTCAATATTTACAGAGTTACAATAATGTGAAGGTTGTTTGTAAAATATGTCTTTTTATTAGTTGGAGGAGTAAAACAAACGAGAAATAAAGAATTATCAGAACTTTTCAGAAACAATGTTTTCTTTTATTGGCTAGTATGTTGAAGCTGAAAATGTGTTGTGAATTGCTTAATTGCGTCATGTAGAAAGTTGTATCAAGTTTTAACTACAACATTATATTATTCTGACACACTTTTTGGACAACTGTTACAAATCACACCAATTCTATCGATTTGAGTCTTGTTACATGCGTTGTTCATAGTAATGCATTTTCATTTAAACAAAACATTATTTCTGAAACATTCATTCTTTATTTTTCATTTGTTTTTACTCCTCTAACTAACGAAAGAGGTCTTTTACAAAGAAACTTCACATTATTGTAACTCTGTAAATACTGAGAACAGAACCAGGGTTTATATGACATTTTCTGCTCAAAATGTCGTCATAATTGAGCTCCGTAAGTGGCTGTAACTCCTACTGAATCACCTTGTATATAGTATTCTTTCTTTTATTTTATTATTTTCGCTTTAATTGTGGCAACCAATATTAACTAGTCTTGATGGTCACTAAAATGTTCTATATCTCAGTGCCCATGAGCCACAAAACCTCGTACGGGAAATACCTCTATGTTGAAAGGTCATTTAGTAAATTAAAAATTTAATAAAGAAAACAAAAATTTTACAAACCAAATGAAGTTAAATAATTTTGTTATTCTCCCTATTAGACAGAAAGCAGCAGCCAAAATGAATCTTACCCCTTTATGGATGGGATATATAGAGGAAGTCTCCGCACGGGACTGCAAAAAAACAGGAAAAATAACAATTTTTTCAAATTTTTAAAACATAACTTATATATCACACCTGTATTCTCCTCCTCAGTTTGTTGTGCCATATCCTTAAAGGGTTAAAGTATCCAGAAGAAATTTTGCAAACACAAAGGCCAGAAAGATCTTGGGGAGTTAAGTGCTTCGTACTGTTACATTTACACAAATCTGAAACTTAATTATTTTTAAGCCAACAAAAATTATTTTATAACAATAATATATAGTAAAG
>JAFIDM010009631.1:67135190-67146036 GCA_023159025.1 Thereuonema tuberculata | reverse complement strand
TGGGGGGGGGGGGCAGTGAATTCAAGTTAGCAAGAAGGACTGCAGATCTTAGCTAAAACCACTAATGTTATTAGTGGGCCCTGTTGCCAAGTGGCAAGGTGCTTGACTGATGCCTGGAGGAGCAAAATTCAAATCCCCAACTTTAGTGGAGGTTGGAATTTTTCCACACTGAATTCTTCTCCAGATGGGCCCACCCAATCCGCTATTAAATAGGTGGGTTGATCACCCAACCTCAACTTAGTTCCATTGATCAGGAAACGACGGAAACCTTATCATCCATGACCCCAAGGCTTATATGGACCTGTAATGGGATACTTTTAACTAATGCTAATATATTTAGCAAAGTGGTGCAAAGGAGACCAACAAGCAAAGACCAATAAATCATCAACTGAATGAATACTCAAGTTCTATTAACCATTATAGTAGACTTCAATATCTGTTAATTCAATAGTGATTCTTGAAAGGAGCTGTAAAAAGGTAGGTGATACAGCCTTTAAAACAGGTTTATGTGCTGTAAGGCTAAAAAAAAAATTAAATGGTCACTAATATTCAACCACAACCACATCTATTTGAATGATAGATATTTTCAATAACTGAAACAGAAGGATGATATTTATTTTAGCAAATACTGATTTGCATTCTTACAGCATTGAAATAGTAAGAGTATAGAGTGGCATCACTCTGTCTCCTTTTCACACACAAAATAACTGAAGACTGGCTACGATCTTATCTTGTTGCTGTGTGACTTTTGCTCTGGAAAAGAGATAATCCTTGCCAAAAATATGGTTCAATAATCAATCTGTAGTATTATATTGAACGGCTATTCAATGATGCAAGGTCACAATTTTCAATGACAGACAGGGAATTGCTGAAGATTATGATAAAACAAAAGCACAATGTACATTTAATGACAGTAAAACCAGCCAAGGACCAAGAACTTCTAATTCACTCTCTTTACAGTCAATCCCCATCCCATTAATTTTCACTTGTGGGTCAAAAGAAGGGATCAAACTTATGAAAGGAGTCAAGACAAGTGTCTGTTGGTCTGCTTACATGTTTCAGGCTCTGGGATTTGCCACAACAATGAGAAAATTGTTTGTATGTCCAGAGGAATATTTCATGAAGTCAAAGTTTGACCTTTAAGCTGTCTGTATTAGAGAGTAAAAAAAAAAAAAAACTTCTGGGCAATTTTGAATTGTATCCATTAAATTGTTCTTCTCAAAAGTGTTTTTTTCTTAAGGACGGAGTAAGGAAGAGTTTTTGTTTAGATAAAAATACCTGTAATTTTTTTTTTGAAAAGCAGGAAATACAGTATTTTATTCCTAGAAATAAGCAAATGTGAATGTTTCTCATCCATTTGTGGATGATTTCTGGATAAAGAAAGTATTAATCAAGTACCTAACTAAACCTTATCTATCAGGTCATTGTAGATGAAATGGAACAAAAGGCATTCGAACTTTAACGTTGCATAACTTTATTAGCAATGAACAAATTCAGTCAAGTAAGAACCAAAGGCATCTACACATCTCTGCCAAAGATCAGGAAGCCAATAAATGCCCTTTTTAAAAAAAATCAAGAGGCACAGGAACTGATAACTCATCGAAGGCATTTTCCAGCTGGGGGTTTGGTTGTGGAAGCGCTTGTTCCTCAGGTAGAGTTCCAAAGGATGAAACAAATGGTAGTCTGTGGGAGCCAAGTCTGGTGGATGCTAAAGAACCTCATATCCAAGCTGCTGGATCTTCTCCTTGGTCTGCTTTGCAATGTGATGAAGTGCATTGCCACGGAACAGGAGAATGCCAGACCGTTTCACCATGTTCCGATGTTCCTTCAGCAGCTTGGTGTGTATCACCTACAAATCTGAGCAGTGATGACTGTCTGGCCTGGTTTCAGAAAGGACCGATGGATCATACCAAGCAATGACCATGATTTTCTTCTGGTACAGCTCTGGTTTGGGAAAGTGATGACTCCAGGTGGCCAGAAATGGTTGAAGAATGGACACTGAAATTCACAGCAAGCTGTCGGAGTGTCTGTTGTGTATTCTTTTCTACACAAGCCTTCAGTTCGTCGTCATTGATGGCTGACAGTGCCCTACTGCGTCCTTGATTTTTCAGACATTCATACCAGCCTCAAACTTCTGGAACCAACGGTACACCGTGCTTTTGCAATGTGGTTTCCTCCCCAAACGCGATGTTGATTTTTTTCACCACCTCGCTTGCATTACTTCCACTCATAAAGAGCAAGTACATGAATATCGTGACTCTCCAACTTGGGGCTTTATGAACTTCACAGTGCCTTCAAGGACCATTGAGATGCTTGGTTAAGGTTGGAGTCTTATCTAACATGATAAGCTTACGTTCTGGTCACACATCAAACTTTCGCAATCCTTCCCATCAGCCAATGCAAGGAATGGAAGTTTCCATTTTCCCATTTCATCTGCAACTACCTGATACATTCTAAATTAAGATAGCTTGAATGTCTTCTTGCCTGGCAAATCCAGAGTTTCGTTATTATGATCTCTGCCACTAGATGATACAATCAAAATCCAAACTTTTCAAGCTTCATATGTTTTTTTGAATCCCTCCAAGTGGACCTTCCCATTTTCTTAAAAATTTTCTATTTATCACAGGGCAAGTGAAAAGTGTAGCAGCAATTGTTTCAAAATTTACAGTTCTGGAATTATTTCACAAAATGTAAACAATGAAACTAATGGAATTGTATAAAAAAAATCAGAAGATTAGATTTTTAACAAGAGGAACTTACTTCTAAAATGATCATCTTCTCATTTGCACTTCTTTTAAATAGCAGGGATTGTAATCTCACTCCACAACTTAAGATCTTAACCTCTTATTCTTTCAAATGTGATTTCCTAGGAAGCATCGTCAGTATAAACCACAATTACAGAGAGGGTGTGAATTTTCCCTCACAACTTAGAACAATAAGCAGCCAGGGAAGAAGAGCAAAATTGTGAGATCCCCTCCTCCCCAAGTAGATATTCAAAGGGGTGGCAAAATTAATAGCAAGATGCATATTTTCAATATAATTTTTTACTTATTGGTGCTTTACCACCAAATGAAATGTAAAATTCTAAAATGATGGTGCTTTACTTGACTTGAATTTCTGTTAGACTATGTGATCATCCACCCAAACATCAAATAATATACAACCGAGCGAGGATACGATAAGCTGAAATAAATGTTTTGTCTTTTTTCAATAATAAATACTGATGCTTAATCTGCACTGGTGACATAAATAAAGCAAATAAAAACAATATAAATTTTCAACAATGCCTTGAACTGGCATCATTTGGAATCTGGGACAGCTCTTTCATCCTTGTTAGAACTGATCAGTTATTTCTTGTTGGGGCTCCCACTCATGAGAGCTGGAGAGCCTGTAGCACCTTCTAAGTTGTTTGTCATTTGGATAAATCTGGCTGATAAGTCCTTACAAGGATGAAAAGCCACAACTCACAACTCAAAGCATGTTTGAAAAAGTGCATTCTTTGTTTTGCATTTTTTTCTTGTCTTTTTGACATTTAGACGAAATTTTTTAGTACTTTTTTATTGAAAGGTGAATTGGCCTCCTCCACAGATAAAACATGTTTTGTTATTATCATAATTTTTTATCTTGTCACAGTTATTCCTAGCAAACCAGATCTTGAAAGAGAATATTATGAGTAAACTTTTCTGGAAAGGCCTCCAGAAAACATTTACTCATAATAATGACGTTTGTATGGACTCTTATGAAGTTTTATTGTTTATGTTTTGTTATATAATTCCTGGTCTACTAATTTTTGAAACAAAAGTCTATAAAGCTTAATGGCTGTTATAAGACTCTAATATTAAAAAAATCAATAAAATTGGAGAGGTCCATTTGGGGTATTTTTCTTGGTTAATTTTTTTTCCCCCTTGGGTTAATTTTTTTTTTTTTTTTTATTTTCCATATACATATACACACACAAGGTGTTTAAAGTTCACATTTTGAAAGGCTGTAACTTGAGAACCAATCAGTGGAACGACTTCATATTTCACATGAGGATGTCTGTGCGATGGAATTTTGTTTGGTGCAAAAAAAAAAAAAAAATACTTCTGAAGGTGGCCGCTAAGGTGATATATGGCGCTGCAATACTATAGTGGATAATGCAAATGACAAATGCACGTTTGGTGTGGTTTCACATCCAAATTCATTGTCAGACCTTTCTTTTTTAAAGAGCTAGGTCTTGAGGATACGGTCACCTCCACAGTTACTGGACAGCATTATACATCTCTGTTAGCCTACCAGGTGATTTCCCACACTTCAACAATATCAATGTCTGGATGCAATGATTTTCATGCAGGATGGTGCCCCACCTCAAATCGCCGTCTCTTGTCAGGCAGTTGCTTTGGGCTACTTTTATCTACGACAGAAGATAATGTTGCAATTTCAGTGCATTGCCGGTACAGGGGATACGATATCAAACATGTATTTGTGTAACACACAACGAATCATGTGCATCCAACTACAGTTTTGAAGTGCCATATATCGTCCTAGCAGCCACCTTCAGAAATAATTTTTTTTTTGTGCCAAACAAAATTCCATTG
The DNA here is from genome assembly GCA_023159025.1 of Thereuonema tuberculata. Classification (NCBI taxonomy): domain Eukaryota; kingdom Metazoa; phylum Arthropoda; class Chilopoda; order Scutigeromorpha; family Scutigeridae; genus Thereuonema; species Thereuonema tuberculata. The sequence continues at coordinate 67,141,459 of JAFIDM010009631.1, read as the reverse complement.
TCATGAACGTTCTCATGTGAAATATGAAGTCGTTCTGCTGATTGATTCTCCAGTTACAGCCTTTCAAAATGTGAACTTTAATTATAAATACTCTGTGTATATACAGTGTGTGTGTGTGTGTATATAATTTTCTTTTTCCTAAAACTAATTTCTGTAATACTTTCATTTCTGTAAAATACAATTTAAAGTTTTACAAATTTGTTTTTACTTTGTCAAAGAGATTTGATTTAAAAATTAATATTGAATACTTCTTTACTGCAATTAATATTCATTGTGTGATAATAATAATAAATAAAAAGTTTCATAAGAGTTACTTAATCAATTGAGGAATTGCTGAACATAAGGGAAAAGAGAAAAGCATTCTAAATAGTTTTATATTTTTTTTTTTTTACAATTATTGAAACAGCAACATATTATCTTTCTCTCTCTCTCTCTCTCTCTCTCTTTTTTAATTTACTGCATAAATTTAAAAGCAATGTTATTAAACTTTTTTCAGAAATTATTTATAGAATTGATAAAAAAAAATAAAAAAGGACATTAAAAAACAAAAAAAGAAATAAAGAACAAAATAAAAAAAAATAAAAAAAAGCATTTTAACGAGGGAATTTACTTCCATCCATTTTCATCACTTCTACTGCTATCCCGTTAGGTAAAAGGGATTGTAACTTCCCTCCACAAGTTACATAGTAACCTCATTGACGGCAAGCTTTAATTTGGGACACTTTGATTACTTTATCTCCTATTAAAGAATCTATGAGTTTGAATTGATGATGAATAATTATGCTATTATAAAGGTCCCTTGATGTACAGAGTAGCTTCCTCTTATTATCATATCTGATACATTTTACTAATTAATTCTAACATCTCTACTGGTCTCTAGCACTAAAGAAAAAATGAAATGAAATTGTGTTGTACATCTTCGCAATCTACCTAAGTTTCCTACATTATACAATGTTTTGTCATCCTTTTTTAAATTCTTATATTTGGTTCATCTTTGAATGTTAATTTAGTTGATTTCAGAAATATTTAGAACGATAAACAAGCTTTTATATTGCATTGATTCTATGATCTTCTAGGAATATTTGAATAGGACCTTATTAATAGGATTGTATTAATAATTCAATTTCAATAAGTAGGGGAGACCGGGGTCAGTTGGCGTAAGGGGCTAATTGGCTCACAGCTTCTATTTCCTGCCACCGTGTAGCTAGAGCGCTGACATCTTGGTAGTGGGAAGTGTATGTAAAGGTGCACCATCCACTGTGACTTTAGTTTGCTTGGAAGCGTCACGAAGGAAGGACCCCTGTTTCATCGTTTTTCTGACTGGTGAGTAAATTTTTTCATCGTAAATTTTTTTGTTCTGGTGAACATGTAGATCGAATTGAGGTGCTGCTGATAACGGTTTTCGAAAGAGTGGATAACCGTGGTTGCACGCATGTATCATAATCTTTTGTTTCTAATGTTTGGGATTGTGTGGTATCCATCTTGTTTTGGAAATCCCTGTAGGGCTAGTTGGCATAGTTAGGTAGGGGTCAGTTGGCATAGCTACGACAAATGGTAAAAAAGGGGAAAAACTGGAGATGGTCAACGAGGAAGACTCAATTTGGTACAACCAAACTAAAGTTCTACGAAAACTGAACCCACCTGTTCAAATAAGCGAGCGCCCAACTCCTACATTTGTGTTTGATATCAAACAATAACTATAGGTAGCTAAGAATTCATTGTTTGTTCATACATTTAATTTTATTTATCATGCAGTTGCTTTTTGTTTAAGTATTATTAAAATAAAATTTTTGATAAAATAAAATGTTTTTTCTCGAAAATTGCTGTGTTCTGCTCAAGTACCCCTACCCATTTCACGTTATGCCAACTCACCCCTAGGGGTATGCCAACTAACCCCGCACCCGGGGTTAGTTGACATAGTTGCAATCTTTTAGGAAAAGTGTTTTTAGGGTTATCTAAACACGGATTTAATTAATGGGTCCTACATAATTTTGTAGTCAAAAAGTTAAGCTATCGGCTGCATTCACCAGAATCCCTCTAAGTATTGCACAAAAAAATAGAAAAATCAAAAACCAAAATCTATGCCAACTAGCCCCGGTCTCCCCTATTTCATGATACAGTAATGCACTATATTTGTTGATAACTGTATGGACACATTTTGGAGGATACATTCCAATTGTATTTGTCTCTCGTTTCTTAGGGACATCAGCTTATCTTTATTTAAACAAAAGTTTCAGGGCTATGAGTGACACTGGATCTTAAATAAGGAGATTTTTAGAGGCTAAACGACTGAAAAGAGACTTAAAAAAATGAAAATGACTAACAAAGAGACTAATAAAAAACAAAATAATACCACAAAACATGTACTTCTTTATGTTAAAATAAGGTATAGTTGGAAGAACCTGTATTTCAAAAACCTGTTTAGCAAGATCCAAAAACAATAGATTAAAAAGAAAAAAAAAATCCAGTTACCAAAAATAAACTGAAGATGTGACGAATGACAAAATTTCCTTAAAGGCTACTGAAGCCTATCTGATGAAAATTTGAAAGGGAGATGAGATATATACTGAAGCCTATAAATAAATGAGATAAAATTTCAAAAATATACTTAAGTCAATGCAAACTACTCTGCAGGAAAGCAAAATGCAGCTTTGAAGATATTGTAAATACTAGTCGGCTACCCGTCGCTTCGCTCCGGAAGCCTCCCTTATGTAACGGAAAACAATTTTTTATTTATTAAAACACACAGACACATAGACAGACAGAGAAATAAAAGATTTTAGTAATATAGATTGTCACTTTTCAGTGACGTTTGAGTTACATTTATTGATGGTTTTTGAGTTGCAAATAGTGATTTTTTCGGTATTCCACCTCAAAAAAAGAGTGCTTCTCTCTTTCTTGACTCTGTTTTCTTTACTCCAACATCTGGCGTGTTCACCCATATATTTTTCAATATCACATAGGATTTGGTTAAGTAAGAATATTTAAAATATTGCAACGTTTCGGCAATTATCGTTCTAATTGTCAGTTTCGAATTACAAATAAACTGACTGATGTGAAATAAATAAACAATCTTGAGATTCAAAAAAAAGATTGAATACATTCCTTATTGATGGGGGAAAGGAAAGGAGATATAAGTCAAAAAACCATATGAAGAGAGTTGTAGTCCCTATGGCCTAATGGATAAGGCAAATGACTTCGGATCAGAAGGTTGCAGGTTCGATTCCTGTCGCGGATGTTTCATTATAAAAATTATTTCTATTTTCCATTCGCTCAGAAAATTGCGCCGGACAGACACACAGACACACAGACAGACAGACAGAAAGACAGACAGACAGAGAAATAAAAGATTTTAGTAATATAGATTGCACTTCAATTTCAACATTTTTTGATGATTTTTGGCCCTTTACTCTCTACCTCTGGATCTGATCTGCACCAAATCAGTAAATCTATCTATAAGAACCTAAAAGTACAATTAAAATTTCAGCTTCCAAGCTTCCTTTAGTAAATAGTTTCTTCATCTGCTTTATTTTAACGTGTGTTACAAAATAAACCCCTATAATAGGGAATAATCTGTAGTATCCTATTATATAACCAGAAATGAAGGTTTGTCATGATACCATTAGTGTCTCAGGAAATAAATATTTCACTTCTTACATAACATTTTTTTTAATTACGAGACCACTAAAAAATCACCCCACTAAAAATTGAATGGTCTCGTATAACTAAAACTCTACAAATTTTATTGATACTTCTTCCATGCAGAATAGTAATATTAAAGTTAATTATAACTTATGATCTACATATTTTTATGTAGATCATATCATCGAGAACAAAATGGGACAATACCCTCCTGAAACTTATATACTGGATCCTGACAGAATCCACATAGGTAGTGGAAGCTTCTGTAAATTTTCTCTCTCTGGCACACAAGCTTCAGACATTGAATTTACCTTTCCAGATTTTCTTTTTCATTACAATTATATATTGTGAAATATGCCTAACTCCTTGATGCAGGTGCCTGTACTTCATGAGGGGACCACCCATACAGGATTCCTTTTCCATAGGTTAGCCTCCAGGGTCCTGAATGCCCACCCATATGTTTACTGCATATGTGGACTTACGTCCGAGGAAAGGAGGATCCTTGTAGTTCAGCAGCTGCAATTTGTTTCCATCTTGCTGAAATTGCAATACACTGGTTGGCCTCTGCTTCTAGTAAAATGAGTGGTGTCAGGGTGATTTCCCTGACATCAATCGACAAGTCACCTCCTACTACTTCAGTAGAAGGTTCTAGCTAGGATCAACCACACAGGTAGGTAGGGTATGAGATTAGCTTAATCTTGTATTTTCTCTTTCTGTTTGGGTATAGTCTTTGTAAAAAGACTAGTATTGCTTTGAAAGTTTTTTTCAGAAATCATGACACTTCTCATTTCTTTATGAAAACGGATACAATTAACCTTCATGGTTACCCTATGATTAGCAAACAGCATCTTGATAGAGGAGGAGGAGTTTATTTCCTCATTTGACAAGATATTCCATCATCTCCTATAATAATTAATACTTCTTTTGTAACAGTTATTGCTCACTTGCAATCATGATGCCTAATTACCATTTGTTGCCTTTATCTTCTTCCCACTTCACCAGTTTCACACACTTATAAAACTTTACTGATCCATTACCATCCTCCATTTTTATTGGTTGGCAACTTCAATGCTCACTCTGGACTGAAGATCTTCTAGTTTATCAAAATCCTTGCATCTTCAATATTGGATCACTCGTGCACTTCACATCCTCACCCAAATTCTTTTCCACAATTGATTTGATGATTGGTTCTGCTTTGCCTTTCCCCTTTTTTCTTGGACAGTCCTGGAGACAGTGGCCATTTTCTGATCATCCTCAAAGAACTCCCTAGAATTTCTTTTAGTTGTCTCTTACCTAAATAAAAATTTGAATCTGTAAATTGGGCCAAGTTTACAAATAAATGTGATCTCCAAATCATTGCTTTGTCTGACAATATAAACATCATCATCTAGAATATTAATAATGTACAAGTCTAATTTCAAAATACTATTTTTTTTCACAAATTTCTTTGTACTTCCCACTCCATCCTAATGTATGGTGGAAGTTAACATGCACCTCAAGATAAAAAGCACAGCAAAATGCTAGAAATATATTCTACAATATCCCACATTTATAAATATCCTACCTTTTGAAAGGGATTAATCTGTTTATATAATGTATCCCACAATCTGCAAAGATTCCTAGAACACATATCGTCTCTTAGTAGTCAACTTTCATCAGAGACACTGGAATAGGATATATAGAGTACAAGGTTTCCACTGCTCTCCACTAACAGTTCTAAGAGAATTATATTGAAACTGACAGCATCTGAGATCAAGTTGAAGCAATTGGATGTTTTTGCTCATAATTCTAGCTCTGTTACTTCATCATCAGATTTTCGAGCTATCAAGGAGAGTACTGAAGCCATTCCACTAAGGTTCCCCTCTTCAAATACAGAAAAATGTACACAATTTTTCCTTTATTTTGGATATATAAATTATCCTTTGTTTTGCAAACCAGTCAGAAGACCAGTATGGCCCTGATGAGATACATTATGAAATGCTGTGCCATTTCTCATCTGATTTCTTGAATGCCATTCTTACTATCTTCAATAAAATTTTTAGTTGGAGCATTTATTCCCAGGTTGCTGGCAAAAATCCATTATTATTCTCTGCTAAAGCTGGGAAAGACTGTAGCAATCCTAAAAGCTATCATCCAATTGAACTCCCAGCTGTTTCTCTCTAACTATCTTACACTAATACAGTATGGCTTTCATGAACATTGATCCACTATTGATTATCTTGTACACCACTTGCATCATTTTTGTTACTAAAAAACATTTAGTTTCCATCTTCTTTGATTTGGAGAAAGCTTACAATCACATATAGCGACTTGCAATTTTAAAAGATTCTCACAATTTTGACTTGCATGAACACATGTCCATTTTCATTTAAAACTTTCTTACCACTTGCACAGTATAAGTTCAGTTAGGATCAACTCTTATCCTAACAAAACATCTTATCCTCAAAAACTAGGAGCGGCTGAAGTCTGTATTTTAAATACCATACTTTTCTCCATCAAGATAAATGGAATTACATTTTATATCTCCATCGATTCACACCTCATTATATTTAAAATTGATAAATTAAAACTTCACATTAAAAGTTAAAAAGATTTAAAGATAAAAATATAAACTAACAGTTTTGATG
>JAFIDM010009631.1:67108284-67134790 GCA_023159025.1 Thereuonema tuberculata | reverse complement strand
TTTGGTATTACAGCCAAATTTATATAAAATGCTTAAATAAATTTGATTTTCTTCATTTTATTTTCACGAAAAAGTTATATTTCTTTTGTTTTTAATTTTAAGTAGTAAAGTTCTAATAGCCTTCTCATAACTTATAATAATAAGTTTTTGTATTCCTCCAACATCTGTTGTTTGTTTCATTGATTGTAATGATCTGGAGGCATTTGGTTTGCTATGAGAACAAGATATTTTTTTGCAATATGGTACATATATTGCAAATATAGTAAGGCTGCAATTTTATATGTACTGAAGTTATTAATATCTGCTTCCAAATGTGCTGATAGCATAGGTTTGACTTTAACAAATATTCTCACTAATACATTTGATGGATAGCTATTTTCTTTGAAGATATTAAAAAGAATACTGATTTCTGTTATTAGTGCAGAAACATTAAAAGAAATGTCAAAGAAAACAATACAAAACCGCACAATAACTAAACAACAACAAAAAACAAAAATCACTGAGCTTATTTTGGATATTTTGTTGGGAATTGGATACGGTAACCATTTGGGGTTTCAACACCCTCTTCAGTCCGATCCAGCCCAACATAACCCAGCTCAGTGAAAGGACAAATACACCAAACGGACAAACAATTAAAACAATGACCCCTCAGTTCAAAAACATCAAAAAATTTAAATCAAAAATAACATTAAGAAATTTTTATTAGAAACAAGAATTTATTTAACAGTAAGACTGTTATTTTGTTTTAAATGTTCATTTATTTGATTATTGTTTTAACTGTTTATTTATTTATGTTTGATTATTTACACGTCACGTCACGTTGTTCACGTTACTCTTTGTTAATATTTTGAATACGTGAGGAAAGGAGTTTCTTTCCTTTGTGTTTTTTCTTTTATGTTTATAAATACCTTGATAAAGTTCTTGGATTACAAGAATGAAATATTGGTAAGAAAGATGTTTTAGAGTTTTTATTTATAGAAGTTAATCATCAGAATGAATACAGTTTGTTTTTGTATTCCTGACCTATCTATGGTATAGTTTGTACATGTAATTTTGAATCTTCCTGTGTATTTTTATAAATTTAATTTCAAGTGTTTTTATTATTTCCTATACGAAAACATTATTTTTTTTATCTTTGCTAAGAATGAGGAAGCTATCATAAGCACAGTCAACATACATGGTCATTTCATCATTTATGATTTGTAGATTAATCATGATATTTATGATAAATTTTCTGTAACTTGTATGACTGCTATTACAGCTGAGAGCAGTTTGTTTGATGATTTTTGCCTCCTGTTTAAAAATAATTTAAATGAACTACTCACTGAATAACTGAAAATAATTTAAGTAGAAAATCACAAAGCTAAACAATTAAAGAATTTATATGAGAAAAATTGCACAGAAAATAATTACCAGTAATTAGTCTATTGTCATAAAAGCAAAGGCCACTGTTTTTTCCCTTAAATAGATCTTAAAAACTTCTACATTATTCTAAATTCTCAGATTATTACGAAAAGATTTGAAAGTTCAACAAATAGGCGAAGCAGAAGCTACGATGACAATGTCACTTAAATCATTTCTTAAACAACTGAAAAACAATCAATCCTCAGGAAACTAAAGAAGGAGGTTCAACAATGTGTTTATGTGATCAAGAAAACATCCAGCAGCAAGATGAAACCTTTTACAGTAGGTGAAGATTAATGCTGCTTTAGTTCTAAAAGTACTGACATTTTAGAAAGGAACTCAAAATGAAGTGATTTAAAGAAAAATAGAAATAAATTAAACGCACTTACTTACAAAAAGTTGAGAGAATTATACATGGTAATAATCCGACAGGTTCAGAATACTGTGCGTATTCCTTCATCAGGGATGACACAAACATATAGGACATAAAGACAACATTTAGGACGACATGATGAGGGAAGGTATGTTGAAAGTGAGGGAAGTAAGAGGATTAAGAAAGTTTAGCAATAGTGACAGGCGTTTTGCCTGCCGGTTATTGAGTTGTAAGCTTTAAGCTGGATTATATAGAAAGATTCAACTAGGAGATGGTGGGAAAGTCTATTATGGTTTAACAGCAGAGAAGTTGGGGATGTGTCCTGTCTCTTTAAAGTGAGTAACAGTGTATGAGCCTGTGGGATCTGTGTTTTTGAAGGCCTGTTTGTGTTCGTTGATGCGTGTGGATAGGGGTTGGGATGTTTGTCCCACGTAGCCAGAGGAGCACTGGCCACATGGGATCTAGTATACTGTGTTGGAAGGGTTGTTAAGTTTCTTTGTTTGTGTTATGTTTACGTTGTGTGATTTGAAGGCAGGGGCATATTGGTGTTGGTTGAGGAATTTTTTGATGAAGCTTTCGAGGGGAGGATAGTAAGGGAAGGGGATGTATTTGACAGGGGGTTTGGGGGTCTTTATGTCCTCTATGTTTGTGCCGTCCCTGATGAAGGAATACGCACAGTATTCCGAAACTGTCGGATTATTACCATGTATAATTCTCTCAACTTTTTATAAGTAAGTGCGTTTTATTTATTTCTATTTTTCTTTATTTCATTCCACGCAAGTTAAGCCTACTTTGTATGAAGTGATTTAGTCCTTAAAATAAACTATTCTGAAATTTCCAAGGTAAAATTAAAATATCCTCCCTAATTGAATGTTAACCCTTCCAAAATGATTAGGCTTGCAAAGAAACTGTAGTGGAGGAAAATTCTTTCTCCATATTAAGTGTTGCTTATTTTAAACAAAAAGTTCAGAAAAGGTTATCAGTTTCCCCTGCTACATCAGGATATTGAGTCAGCAGATGTTGGAAGATGAAAGAAAGGATACCAGTACATGGGAATTCATCATTACATCATATCACTCAATATATACACACACACATCGCTGACGATGTTGCATTGGTTGTAATCGAGAAACACCTGGAAGTTGTCACCCTAACATCGAATGTGGCTGTTGCCAGGATCCGTCAGTGGCTCTTAACGGTTGGATTACAACTAGCAGATCACAAGACGGAGGCGGTTCTTGTGACCAGCAGGAAAGCGAGGGAGATCGTCACCCTCACTATGGGTGATCATGACATTCTGTCGCAGCCTTCTCTCAGGTATCTGGATGTTCAGATTGATGCAAGGCTTCGGTTCGATGAACACCTTCGAATCGTGAGTGAAAAGTCTGCACGAGTGGTCAACGCCTTGGCTAGGATCATGCCGAACATCGGAGGACCTCGGCAAGCCGACGAAGACTCCTGTCCAGTGTGGCTATTTCTACCATGCTCTACGCGGCTCCGATCTGGAGACCATGGCATGGAGACCAAATCATACGTATGTCAAATGACCTCGGTTCACCGGAAATGCGCTCTACTGGTAGCTTGTGCATTCCGCACAGTTTCATATGATGCCCTGTGCATCATAGCAGGGATGCCGCCTATCGATCTCTTGGCGAGAGAGAGAAGTGCGATATGCAGTGGTATGCGGGAACGTCGTGACGCTCACCGACCCAAGATCATGAGGGCTGTGAAGAGCAAGACAACGCTCAGATGGCAGAGACGATCGGATTCATCGACCAGTGGAAGATGGACTCATAACTTTATACCTAATATTGCAACATGGATGGAAAGAAAGCACGGAGAAGTGGATAACTACCTGACTCAGCTACTGAGTGGCCATGGTTGTTTTCTAGCGTAACAGAGGTGCTTCGGAATTGTCGACAGTGCGTCATGTCTGACTTGCCAGTTCTTTAACGAGGACGTGGAGCATGTCTTCTTTGTCTGCCCACGCTTCCACAAAGATAGAAGTGAGCTGGAGAAATCCCTTCGACAGCATGTGACTACAGAGAACATTGTTGGCTTGATGACTATCTCCGAGGCTAATTGGACGGCAGTGGCTGACTATGCTGCCACTGTTATACGGACACTTCGTATGGCAGAGAAAATCAGACGTGATCAGTTGCAGAATGAGACCTGAGTCGGACTTTTAGTCATTCTGCCCTACTCAATGTAGTACCTGACGGTGGTTCCGTGTAGGGTGTTTTGGAAGTCGGACGTAGGGTTTTAGTGAGCAGGAGTCTTTTTGATTGAGTCTCACATTACCTAATGATGGTATGCGTAAATGCATTTCCCCCCATCCATAAAAAAAAAAAAAAACCACACACACACACACACACAGGTGTAGCATGGACATGCACTAACAAAGTGGTAGCAGGTAGAAGTTCCATAGGCAATATGAATACTGACTAAACTTGCTATAAAAATTGATGATAGGAAGATGGTTCTTGAAGGCATACTAAATGCATTGTTCTTTCTGGGGTATGCAAAACTATATAATGGATTAATGGTGTTCAACCAACTATTCATCATTTGAATTCAATGCAGAAGGATTTACCAGATCTTGAATTTCTCAATCATCTCTACAAGGTTTAAAATTAAGCTTAAAACAACACAAGTACATTTCTAAATCTGTGTATTCTTATATTCGCTGTGGATCATCTTCACTTATAATGAATCACTGATCAAGTTGATGACAAAAGCACAGAAACATATCTATTTAAAAACATTTAGCGCCTTCATGAAAAATAGGATATGATATTAAATGAAGCCAAATAACCGACAAAGGATTCTGTCATTTCATGTGCTTCCTATCAAACACAAATTTTCTAAGTTCTTCCTTTGTCATCATTGATTTTATCATATCACATCTTACTCACTGATTTATGTTTGTTCATATGTTTGCTGTTATTCATATTCTCATCCATATTCAGACCTTGATTATGATTTCCTGAGCAAAACAGTAGTTGCTATTTTTTTTTTTATAAAGTAAAGACACCGATAATGGAGAAGGAGCCAGTAATGGACAAAAAAAAACAAATCGTTTAATATAAGAATTGGACTTAGTTTTTATACACCGGCAAAACTCAGTCATAGACAAAAGACATCGAATGATGAAAATTTGACGTTTTGTTGAAATCGGCCATTTTGAAAAGAAATGACAAAAAGTAACAGTGTTCATGCGGGTGAAAAAATATTTTATGTGGTTTTCTTAGTGAAATTGGTAGTGAGGTTAAGTAGAAAATTTGACTTGTCAGTTTTAGTTACTTAATTTTAACCAGAACATGCTTTATTGGTTGGTTTTATCATGAAGTTAAAATGCCAATAGACTATACTGTTGCTCTAGAAAGGTTATGTTTCACCTTATTTTATTCTATGTTTATGACTGGTGTTCCTAACTTCAATGGATGCAGATATGGACAAAAGTCAAAACTTATTTCTATTAAAATTTCATTGAATTTTGAACTTGTTTAGTTGTGTTTCTTTTTCTGTATTACAAGCTAGTTGAAAAAAATTGTTTTGATAAGTCCTACCAGTAAAGGACATTTAATAAAAAATGATGTAGGTACAGTAAACCCCCATTATCCCAGCCCCGATTATCCGAGTTTCTGCTTTAACCGAGCTATCAAATATTTCTAGAATTTTTTTTTTTCGTCCATAGCTAGAGGTTCATCATGCTAGGTGTCGATTACTAGGTGTCCATGACTAGATTCATGTTCGTTACTGTGTATCCATGACTAGATTCATGTGCCCCATCACTAGATTTTTGTGGTCCATTACTGGATGAAAGTAACGAAGTTTTTATTCAGTTATATCTCTGTAATTTACTTCAGTATTTTAGTTTTAAGATAGGAGAAATATCGATTAAACACAGGACCTTAACTTTTAGCATATCAAGTGCTATAACTTTCACAGGTATTAGTACAATTTCAAAAATAGTACAAATTTCTCCTTAAAGTGTCCGTAATTGGAGCCTTTACCTTATATATTTTGTTTTACTTGTCCAATCAGTACAATCTGTAAAGTTTAACTACACTGTAGCTTCTAAATTCCTTTGACAGTAAACAGTGTTCTAGATAATCTACTATGTATGACTAAAGAATTTACCAACAGCACAGAGAAATTTCAAAGAACCTTAATGATGAGAACACTTTCCTCAATAGAATACATTTTCTGAACTTATAAACTGGATTGCAAACGTGAAAAAAAGTTGTGGTTGAATATTCAAAACTTGGCTCTTTGGGATCCAAATCTAGATATTTAAAAAAAAAATCTACAGCTCCTTTAATCACAAAAGCTTGAATATATTTGCCCAATTTTCTGCAATAATGGCTTTGCTGAATGCATTTTCAAAATGTTAAAGTAGGTTAAGAATTATTGTAGTTTAGTTAATTGTTTGTTCTTGCCTTACATTATTCTATTCAACATTCAATTTATATTGCATGAAAGCTTCAGTACATAATACATTTTTAGAGAAAAAGAATAGAAAAGTATTCTTCATCTCAATTTTGTATCTTGTTTTCTTTCATGAAAGCAAACCCTTTTTTTTTTATTTTAATTTATGGTTTCAAAAGATAATAGTAGTCCAGGTCTTAACTTTCTCATATTATATAAGACATCCAGAATTTAATAATTTAAATAAAATTATACATCCCATTATATAAGTCGACTCGTATAAAAGAAATTATTTATTTTAAATCTTTGAATTTAAAACAAATATCACTAAAATATAAAATTTAGATATTTTTAATTCTCAGAAGAATCCCTGTCACTAGTTCTCTTTAAAAAAACATAGAAAAGAAAAAGTAGCTAGTTTTTTCTGTGAAACTTTTATGAACAGTGTCAGAACACATGATTCATTACAATTTCTTACAATAGGTAGAAAAAATATCAATAAATATCAAAATCTGTGCTATGTAATTCTATGGACAGTACCAGATTTTCTATCATTTATATTGAATGTGAAGTAACAATCCTAACCAGGCCTTTCAGGATTTCTGTGAGATATAATTATATAGTAAATGAGTTATGCAACTGAGTCCATGTGTGTCTTTTTAAAAATAGGCTTTTTATTCATTTTAAATTTTGAATATTTCCTCAAGAATAAAACTTTCTTTTTTTTACTTAAATATCATACTATCAATATGGAATTTTACAAGATTTTTTTAATAACTGATAATATCTCTATAATATTAAGGTAATCACAAATCAATTCTGATATTACGCAAGAGTTCATTTGCTCTTAATAGATTTAATACATTTTATTACATTAACTGAAGCAAATTATCAGGAACTCCAGTTCTCTACTGCCAGCAATAATTAAATTTAATCCATATTTAAAGAGTTTGTTTTTCATGATCTGTATATGTAGTTGAAAGATCAATCTTAAAGCACTTTTAAATTAATTCAGTTCCTAAATTTCATGATATATCCTTTATTTTTCTTTCAGATTCTTATAAAACAAACAATCTCTGAAATGCCATTCAACTCAATTCAATCTATCTGCTGTACAATTTTGTAGCTTAGACTTCAATTAAATAAATTTGTATACATAAGTTGAAGATATCAGTTGTAACTTTTCTAACAAATATAATTTATCTACAATCAAATATTTAATTTATCTAATATAAAAATGCCTTTTATAAAGAAACCTATTATCAAAGGGTTCTGCGAGTTAAAAACCAAACTCGTAACTTATATATGTTACAGCTTATTTATAGATATAAAACTTCTATATAACTGTAAAAGCCACTAATTTTTGAAAATACTAAAATATATTACTATTACTTGAAAGCTGAAGGTATATAAACCTCAATAATGCAAGTATTAGAAATAGGTTTTTCAATCAATTACCAGCAGAGCATTAAGCCAATCATGTCATATTAAGAAATATGATTTTATTATATTTATTATGATCAAAATAACTCCAAAGATGAATTACTGCTACATTTACTAAAATAAACTATTGAAACATAATTACAATTTGTTTTATTTCTGAATACAATGCTGTAAAGAAATCTAAAATAAGTTGGCGTTGATTTGCACTTGCATCCAGATTTTAACAGATTAAATCAAAATTAATTTAATTTTAAAATAAGGTAACTATTTTATTCAATAATACCAAATAATAATATTCTGCTTTAAATGAAACTGCTGCACTAATAGCAATTCATTCATAAGGAAAAATTTACAAAAGCAATATCTCCAATATAACTGCAGCTAAGTCACAACTTACATTTGAAAAAGGTAATTTGCTAATCAATTTCAGATTGAAGTCTCCCTGGCAACAAATCAACAATATAAATACTGTTTCCAGATATAGCAGCAATCTTGGGATTCACATAAATTTGATTATGGCTAAAAGTGAAGACAGCCTTTGGAAGATTTACCAATACACCGACAGTCTAGATTTGAAAGAAAAAGGAAATCAGATGGTTGAGAAATTATCTAATAATTTCATAGATGGAAATGTATTCTAATTTCTATTTAGCAGTAAAAATAATGTTAGTAACATTTCTTAAAAAAATTCTTTATATGGTTGTTTTCTTTTTTCAGAAGATTTCAAATAGATAAAATTCTAAATTAATTATGCTGAATGATTTAGATAAGCAATTATTTTTAAACTGAAAATTTGTTCTTTGGTATATGATCTATATTTGATCACAGATTTTATGCAATCTATTGGGTCTTCAGTCTGATTTTAACATGTCTCAAGTTCTCAAACAGCATGGATTCACAAGGTTTTTATCCTAGAATGTAGAGGATAAAACCCTTCAATTGTCAGTATACATAAGGAAATTTTAATCTATAAAATTATGTGGCTGAAAAGTATTGTACTTCTTTAACCCTTCAGGCCGGCGAGTTTCTTTCCTGTATATGTCTCTCTGTCTGTACTTTTTTTTTCTTAAAAAAAGAAAGAAGCTAAAAAGAAAAATTTTCACTGGCTAAACTACAACTTGGAAATTTAATTTCTATCACTGAAATATAAGCTTACTTCATTGTCTCTCGGTCTGTGCAAATTACGGAATTAAGTAGAAAATTAACAGTGGGAGGCTGCCAATTATTCATCCCTGCAGAGACATACCCCTGTATGTTAAACCGGCTGTCAGTCAGACACAAAATTGATGAAAATAATGTCAAATATCTCGAATACACTTGAGAGTTGGCCCCTCTCAACCCACATATATTTTTGAAGTACTCCACGAGTACTTTCATCTCACAATAGGGCATTGATTTCCTGATGTACAGGCCATGATCTCTCCTTGTGAAAAGATAGGTTAGGGAAAACAAAAAAAGCTTAATGTTTGTTTCAAAGTAGTGTAAATAGTCAATGGTCCTAACACTTTCAGCTCCAAAAGAATTATAGTTATATCAATAAAAATAATTTGGAAAAAAAAAGAATGTTCATGTCAGAGACTACCATAATATACTATAGTATTGTAAATTCCGCAGAAACCTGCCCAACCATAAGTGAAAATTACAGAATGCTTGACAGAAATCTATCATTAGTCTGACATACAATTTTCCACTCTCAAGACTAGAACAAAAAGATTTGTTAATTGTTCCTTGTTGTATCATTGACTTCCAGCCATTGGAGCTAGAAGCACATGAGTCATAGTGTATTAATGTGATGGCTGTATTTATAAAAATTCTGTAAGTAAAAGTTGTCATATATGGTTCTAAATGAAAAAATTGAGAGACAAACATGGTATGCACCTCTTTATGTCTCACTCTGTGAAGATAGTAAAAAGGATTATTTCAACAATCAGATTCCATAACACTGACTCCAGAGAAGAAAGGAGCACAAAAAAGATTAAAACTTTGGTTAAATTTTATTAATCACATGGTCTTACAGGATAGTGCACCACAGATCAAAAGAATGAGTTCAATTTAGTTAAAACCTAAGTAAAGTTTATTATTGCAGCCTGCTGTGGATTCACTTTTTATATGAAGTTTCCCATAACTGTCACTTAGCTGTAGGTTTTATCCTGAAATTTATATACCCTGGTATTAACTGAATCCAGGATTTGACAAAGAAAAATGCCTATATTTGAAGTGAGAGTCAAATAATTACTCATCCCTGAAGTTATATCAGCTTTAGTATCATGATATTTTCCTCATACAATATACAACTATTTTTACGTGATACTACAGATACTGCTCTGCTCAGAGTAAAGGAAACGAGTTTAAAGAAAAGGGAGGTGTGGCATAACTCGTGTGGCAAAGGTACTTATGAAAAATATTCCATATTTTTCAAGATTCATGCTTCTCATCATATTTTTATAGTGTGTTTCCCACCCTCACCCCACATATGTAAGCTCCTGAATTTTGTCAGGAGACCAATCATCATTTCCAATTTGGATAATATTTTTAAATTCAGAATGAAGATGATACTGCTACACAATCCCCATTCAGATGCCAAAAATACTGCCTGAATTTTTGTTTAAAAGTTCTAAGTCCAATAGTTCAGGAGCTTAAGAGTTCTTGCGACTTGGGAAGGATGG
Organism: Thereuonema tuberculata; assembly: GCA_023159025.1. NCBI lineage: Eukaryota > Metazoa > Arthropoda > Chilopoda > Scutigeromorpha > Scutigeridae > Thereuonema > Thereuonema tuberculata. Next base: position 67,124,473 of record JAFIDM010009631.1, on the reverse strand, counting down.
CTTGACTCGGCTCTATGGAGGCCACAACCGCATACCAGGTCAACTTTTCGAGTCTGATGCGATGTCTGCTTTAAGTTCTTCTTCTCCCATGAATACGGCTAACCAAGTCGGGGAACAGTCGCTTCTGCCGGGGTCGAGTGTGATTTGCATGGCACAACCCTTTTGTTCCACACCGTGGATTGGCGGTCACTGCTCGCTTTCACTGCTATTTACTGCCGGGGCTGGTTATCTGGACTTCTGGACTTGTCAGTCCAATTATGTACTTCTCTCTTCCTCTCCATTGGAAGGCTTACTTCTCACTTCTTCGGCTAACTGCTGCACTCTGTTGCTCTCGGCCACTAACTGACTTCTCTGGCTGCTTGCTGTGGAGACTGACTCCTCTCTTTGTGGCTCTCGGCCACCAACTGACAGCCTAACCTGACTCTGCTCCGCTATTTAAAGCTGTCTGACGCCTCCTTCTCATCTCCGGAACAGTCAATTCTCAATAGGGAGGCAGGGTTAGACTAGTTGACCTAGAGGGAAGTTGGCCTATTCCACCGGTAACAATATCAAGTAACTACTAAGAGTTTTATCAATATTCCTAAGGAGAGTTAATCGCACATATAAGCATCCTGAGGACTGACTAGAAGAAACAAAATCACATCTGCACTTTTCTGGATTGCTATATGGTGCATCAATTTTGTGATAAGAACTTCCAATGCTTTAGTGTTACAAACAGTAATTCTCTAAATTAGTATATTTCTGTAAATATTAGTATATTTCTGTAGTATATTTCTGCTGTTGCACACAGAATTTACATATCTCTGAAGTTTTCTTTATGATCTGTTGAACTAATAGAAATTATTTCTGGTAATTTGGCGAACAAGACAAGGCCAATGTAGATTGCAGGAAACAACTGTATAACTTTAACTGATGATGTACAAAGGGTCAGAAAATATTTCAAGATTCTGCCTCTTGCTTTCTCCTTCCAAAAACTATCAACTTCTGTACTTATTTTTTTATCTATAATTAATTGAGAAAGCCAGTTGGAAGAAAGAATAATACTCATCTGAGATTTTTGCAGTAAAAAACTAAACCCCTTTAATTGTAGAGACAATAGATACTGGATGATAGTTTATCCATTAAACAGAAGAATCTATTACCATTAGGAAAAAAGAAAAGCAGCAAATGGGCACCAACTATGACGACTCAAGATAATATGTGATATGAAAAGTCAGTATTTTCCATTAAATCCTGAAAAAATTAAAATCCTGACTGAGAATTTCAATTGTTAGATATTTTATATGATTAGCAAGTTGTCCCACTTCCAACTCTAGATCGATGAACAGGAGAAATTTTAAGCCTTGTCAAGCAGTCACTCTTGCAAAGATATGGACAGATCTTCTTTCTGTGAACCATAGTAAGTATAAAAGCATACCAATAATTTGCTTATTCATATATTAGGGCATTCCCAAGATGATAGTAAATAGGATGATGACAGTAAAATGGAAAAATATAATAAAATGTTAATGCGACCAATTTTTATAAGTGATACTGATCTTTCAATCATTTAAATAAAGTTTCAGTCCACAAACTAAAAAAAGGTGAGGTCATGTTTTGTCATTATCCTTCAATGTTCTTTTTTATTTACAACTAGAGTATCTGCCCATCATATGACTGATAGAAAATTAAAAAGAATGCATTGCTAAGAACATAAATGAATTTGTTTATTGGAAGGCTTCATTATAAGTCACATTGGGAGTGGAAATTCAAGCATAATGACTTGATCGCTGTTTTGTTTTTTTTTGTTTTTTTATGAGTACTTGATATTGCCTGAATGTGACATGCAACATAAAGCTAGCCATGTGATAATACCAGCTCACTCAAAAAACTCCCACGTGCTCGAAGATTTGTCCTCGTGACTTATTAATAGTCATTGTGAATGTGGGCATTACTGGTTCAAACACAGAATTGCTATAGACTATTGCGTTGCACACATTCTTCCATTACACACAGAAGAATACAATTCTCAGAATTGGAAAACTATATAAGAAATGTATTATTCTTTCATCAAAGCAAAATTAATAGTTTGTAGCATATTTGCATTTAGTTTTACATAAACTAAATAAACATGCTTTTAGGCTTTCTTGATTGCCTCACTGGCTTTTCTCAGAAAGTGTCCCAAGATGAAATTAAGCCACTTTTGGTCTGAACATCTTAATTATTCCTTATTTTAATATTTTTAAAGTTTTGCTTAAGGTACATAGAAAAAAGTAAAAAAAAAAATTACTTGATTTGCAACTTTGTAAGGATATTAATATTTTGATAAAATATCTTAATTTATTTTAAAACATGCATTTTAAAGTTTAAAATGAAGGATTTATATGATTCCGATGGAATCTAAATATTGCAATTTCAGATTTTGTTAAGAATTCTTTAAAGCTTAATGGACTTAAGAAAAGACTTAACTATTAAGCTTTAGAAGTAGGTTTAATTTGCTTTAACTTAAGACTAAACTATAATTTCTACTTAAATCCACATCCTATTAAAATTTCAAATATCAATATTCCCAATCTTGAAATCTAAAAATATATGTATTTTTTTAACAATATTGTAATATATATTTAAATCATATTGAATAAACACTGTTAATCTTGCTATTGGTAAAAAAGGATATAATCCCAATACTGGCGTGATCGTAGTCAATATTTTGGATACAGTGAAACACGGATTGTAAATTCTTTGACTCTTTGAACAGAGATTAATGATTATACTTTAAACTATAAGTATATGATAAATTCTATCAATTTACAAAAAAAAAAAATAATTACCATGTAAGTCAATCTTTCAATTACTCTAATCAAATTAGTATCACTACCACTTGACACAATGAAATCAGAACGGATGAATTGGCCAGAATATAACTGCAATATAATAAACATTATATTTTTAAAATTGGCATCAAGCTAAAGAAAATTATAGGTAATCATGAAATAGCATCAACAACAGCATTTTAGACAAATCACTCTTAGATTTGATAGTTTCTATGTGCAATTAATCCATTGAAATTCAGAAATACTAGGGTCAATCAGAAAAAAAGTTTACAACGCCTAGAACTAAATTTATGGGTTTGCCATAATGCCAGAGGTTGCTGAAATATTTGATAGAGGACTGTACTTCTCAGTGCCACATGGTCTGTCTCATGTGTCATTGGAGGTGAGCACTGTCATTTCAAAATGGCGATCTACTTGGATAACTGTCTCCTATTGAAGTTCTTGCAGTTATATGCTTTCTTTGGACACACAGCACAACAATATCAGAAGAAACATCCTGTATTCTGAACGTTAGTGTGAACTTGCTTCATGACAATGCCTGACCACATGTTGCACGAAACACACACAACTTGCTGCAAGGTTTCCACTGGTAAATTTTGGGGCATCCACCATACACTCTGGATTTGGCTTCCCAGTGATTTTCATCTGTTCCAATGCCTTAAAAGAGCACGTCAGGTTGACGCTTCACATTCAATGAAGTATGCGATGCAAAACAGTGGGTAAAAACAGCAGAGCCCTAACTTTTATATGGTTAGGATGGACAAACTGATCAAAAGTTGTGACAAATGCCTCAATCATCAAGGTGACTTTGTAGAAAAATAGTGGTATCTGTGTCACTTCAAGGGCACCATCTCGTTTTCTTAATATAAACGTTTGCTTTTCGTACACAAGCTTTGTAAACTTTTTTTTCTGATCAACTATAATTTCTGAGGAAATTATGATTCCAATAATTTCCTCAGAATAATTCAAATAGAAGTCTATACTGAAACTGAAAAGGGATTATAAATTTAGCTGCTTCTTGGTTGTAGATGACTATAATATTCCAGTAATTTATTCTAATCTTCTTCAGGTCTTTTGGAGAATTTATGAAATCTAATGCAAACTTAAGAAATTATGTTATGCAAAGTTTTAACTTTAAACAAGCATACTCATTAATTTGTCCTGCTGAAACTCTTTCCATCTTGAATCCACCACCTCATACATCAAATGTGCCAGTAATATATATATTGTGTATGTAAGATGAATTGCTGTATATAGCATCAATGCAAATCAATTTAGATTTACTTAAGATCTCAGAAAGGAGTAAAGAAAATCTTTGGATTCTGGGAATAGTTAACTGGAAAATAAGTTTTATACTAAGTCTCAAATCAATTTTTATTAAATTAAAAGAGCATAATTCTTCTGAGATTTAGAATACACTATCAAAGTGAAGCACTTGCCATAGAATCCATACAAAGGAAACTAAAACAATATTTAGTAATGTTAGAAGAATCAAAATAAATTTTCTGAACGAGTTGGATCATAATTGATGAGGAGGCTATTAAATCATTTATGCTACTAAAAGATGCTTAAGATGGAGATTTGCAAATTCCTAAGAGCATTACTCAACAAACTGGTGTTAGAAGATTCTCAGAAGTCTTCCATCTTTAACTTCATAACTGTAAGAATAATGGCTCAAGAGAATAAAAAAGAAATTTCATAGATGGCCAGAAACTTCACAGCAGGAGATGAGATCATGTCATCATGCCAATTATAGTCATCATCATAAAAGGCAGATCCACTGGAAAAGCAAATGCATAGGCTACTGAACTAAACAAGAGTAGCAGCGCTCTGAAAAAATTCCTGATATTGAAAAAAAAAAATAATCCTGTAATGATATGACTTGTAATAGATTAGGTACAGTGTATTCATGTCTGTAGACAAGCATTTATAAAAAGGATGAGAGTTTGATTTAGATGAAAATACAGTCTGAAGGCATTACAAGTTTACAGGACTGACAATAGTGCTGATATATCAGATTGGTTGATGAGCACAATACAGATGATACACAATATACAGACGATACTGATCAAGATGATGCTAGTCATTTAGGTACAGACAGATTTGTAAACTTTGACTGCATAGGTGAAGAGACATAGCTTTCATAACACTTGGGTAAATTAAGATCTAAAGCACTGGATCTCAAACTATAAAATGCATGGAAATCTAAAGGAAGGAAGAAGAACATGAAGATAATCTTTTTCTGATTGACTAATGGGAGTCAACTTTTTTTTTATATGATATATGAGGTAATATTAATGCTAATGATATATGATATATGAGGGGATATATGAGATTAATGCAATATTAATATTTGGAGATGTAAAGCTAAAAAGCTTCTGACCTGAGATCAAAAAGTAACAACTGAAATGATAAGTAAAACAGACATATATAGACAGCTGGACAATTGCAAAGGACGGATGACACTATCATCCCTAGCAACCACAAAATGCAAGCAACCCACATGTCAACCATTGGAATAAGTGCAGGATACAGTAAGAGGTGTGCATATGCAAATTTTGCATTGCCATGCCTGTGCGTCACCTGACAGTGCTGATAAGAGATTTGAAGGATTGGATGCATATGGACAGTTGTTGTTCGAAGGGAAAATTTTACTGGAAAACGTTAATTGATGAACTTGAAATTTTCAGCATGTGTTCTCGATATCACTTAGATGATTTTACGAGTGGACGTATTATTGGAAAGATCGAAGAAGGACGACAAATAACAGATGTTACTAGGGAGTTCACCATCGCCCACAGCTTTGTTTCACGCCTTCAGAAGACAGATACATTGCCCTAACGGCAAAACGGAACTGGCGCACCACAGCTCAGAAAGTGGGAAATGAGTTTCTTGCTGCCACAGGAAAGCGGATCTCCCGAGAAACCGTAGCCAGACGTTTGGGACAAGGAGGACTATATGCCCATAGACCTGTTGTGTGTGTCCCATTGTTCAGACTGCACTGTCCAGCCCATTTGCAATGGTGTCGTGAGCATCACAATTGGACAGAAGAGGAATGGGCTTCCGTACGATTCTCAGAGAGTAGGTTCAGATTGTCATCGGATTGTAGATGTCAACTGGTCTGGTTTTAGAGTGGTAATGCATATCGTCCGGAAAATATCCAGGAAAGGGACCGATAACTGACTTGCAGTATCATGGTATGGGCCAGCATCGTGATCAATGGCCACATGCCCCTGCATGTGGTTGCAAGTGGGACTATGACCAGCCAACGATATATTGATGAAGTTCTACTATCTCATGTTTGCCTTTTCCGTGGTGCTGTCGGTGACACATTTCTGTTCATGGACGACAACGCACCATGTCATCAAACACTCGCTGTTCAGGATTGTCTAGACAGCGAGGGTATTCAGTGCCTTGTATGGCCAGCCCATTCTCCAGATCTAAACCCTAGTGAAAATGTTTGGGATGCTTTGGGGAGGCGCCTTGCTGGTCGACAAGATCCTCCAACAAACAAAACCACCCTCATCCGTGCACTGATAGAGGAGTGGGATAACTTGCCTAACAGCTGCTGGATAATGTTGTGCAAAGCAGACACGATCTGTGGAATGTTGCATCACCCTTCATGGTGGACATAGCCCATACTGACACCGTTCTCAAAGCTGCCTATTGTCGTTCATATGCATTTTTCCATTTCTCCATACACAGCATCAAATGAACGCTTTTGTTCTTTCAGCTATTTCACAACCTTTGTATTTTCCAGAACAATAAATGATCTTTATTCTAATGTCCAAACAGTGTGGCAACAATATTGTATCCTGCTGGGCCTCCATCCTGCATAATGTTATGTTACATCGCAATTTGTGATCCATCCTTAGCAATTGTCCAGCAGTGTGTGTATGAAAGTACTAAGACTAAGAAAGAAATGAGATTAGAAGCTCCATCTTGAATACCAATGAAATCAAGAGAATGGAAGGATAATACTTAAGTTTTCATTAGGCCCACTGTGCTGCTGCCAATTGTCATTGCATGATGGACCACAGTATGTTATGTTCATTTCCACTTAAACGACCAAGTGTCAACCATCCCTACTGACTTGTAAGCTTCCAAAATGATTAAGACTTAAATTCGGACCATCTGAATTAGAAGCAGAGCCACACAAAGCAGTAATCAAAGCCTCTTCTTCTAATGGACTATTCAAAAGTGTGAGATTCTATAGAGCAGGGATGGGCTCTACCTAGACAAATCACAATCCATGTGATTTAGAAAATAGAAAATGTGAAAATAGAAAACAGGTTGCCCCATGTTATTTCTATGGATGACAGACTGTTTTGATCTTCAACCACATACAAGGTAGACAATTAGCATTCAACTAATCAGCATTACTCTGAACATATGAACAAGATCAGATGACAATACTTAAATACTTTATCTTAAATACTTTAACAATTTTAAAACAACCTAATTAAATTAAATGAATTCCTCTTTCTAAATCAGTCAAAATAGCATGCAATCATGCTTTCTTAAGAATTAAGCAATTTATTTAATATCAGTATATTACTTTTAAATTTCAAAGAAATTCATTTTAACACAGAGTAAGATCTATTTTTTTTTAATAAACAAAGTCTAAAGATTGAAAATGATAATAAGCTTCTTTTTTACTTGTGATGGATTAACAGAAAAGCTAATTCAAATATAGAGGGTGATCATAATTAAAGTACCCCTATTCAACACTGTCTACAGAGATATATAGCAGTCCAAATGTAACGAAATTTGGTAGGCTGCTGTTTCAGGACATGCAGCTGATATTTCCGAAAAAAAGAAAAAAAATAGCATCAAAAATCACAACTATGCCACTTGTGACACTGCAAGCAACGAAAATGCAGTTTCATGTGCAAAAGCACATGTGTTGCAATCAAGTTCATGTGTTGTAAAAGTGGCCACAACTGTTGGATGTCCTTTGTATCAGCTACGATGTCCATCACCTTGCTGGAACCAGCATTACTTGTGAAACTGTTTACAGCAATAACACAGCTTCACTTTGGAAATTCAGCTCTTGTAAGCAATTATATCAAGGAATTGACTTTAAAGCTCTCAGGAGAATAATCACTCAATACGAGGAAACTCGGACGTGTAGGAGTTCAACCAGGTCAAGGGCACAAACCTATCACTTCACAATATTAAAGATATTACCACAGCTATTGTTGAAAAGTCAATGAATAATGTTGCAGGTTCCAGTAGTACATGTGCTGTGTCATGGCAGTTAGATGTATCCTGTGGCATAGTGTGGAAGGTACTACTACCTTTTATCCTTGGACAATTCTTTTTCAAAGAAGCTACTAGCAATGGCTCTGTGACATGCTCTGTGACAGCCCAGAGATACTAAGAGATGCTCAACACCTTTGTAGTATCCCAACAGCAACAATGCCTGTAGTCAACCACTTTCATGCAAGATGGGGCACCTCCACATATTGGACGCTGTGTACAGCAGTTTCTATCACAACATTTTACTGAGAACACAGTGATTAGTTGTGCGTTTCCTACCATCTGGCCACCTCATACTCTAGATTTTAATACAAAATTTCTGGTTGTGGGAGCACCTAAAAAACGTGGGACAGTCTTAGTTTGGCAGCCTTGAAAGACATTATCACACTCCCTGAGAGAAGCATCACATAGGATCAGTTATGGTAGGCCGTTGAACACAGCATTCATCGCCTTCAGGTTTATACTTTCTGAATGGGGGGCCATATTCAGGAGTTTTACTTGCATCGTTAAGAGTAGTAGTACAGCATGAGTGTCTTTTACAAATAAAATATTTGTTGCTTGCAGCACCATAAGTGGCACAGTGATGACTTTTAGTACTTTTTTTTTTTTTTTTCCAAAAACATCACCCTACCAAATTTTGTTGCATTTGGACTGCTACATATTGCTCTAAACAGTACTTTAATTATGATCACCCAGTACAAACTACATTCTACCATTAAATAGTAATACAACTTAGGGTAATATCAATATTTTTCTGCTCTGCCTATGGAGAATAATAGTTTGTATATGTCAACTCAACTGTATTGGAGTGCAACAGATAAAGAGGAAAAAAAATCTGGTGTATTCTCTTTCTACATGTTGCATTTATTAGGAATTTGATTTTGTGTTTATGAAGAATGTTGTATCAATACGGCTGTGCAAAAAGTTATACTAAGAATTAAACACTGCTGAAATGAATCTGAATGGTGAAGAAAGATATAAAAAATCCATTCCTATTAATAGTACCTTTCTTTCTATGAATTTCTGTCTTTTTAGGAAGAGAAAAACAATGAAACTGAAATTGCCGTTGTCAAACCAAGTTTACAATGTCACATTTTTTAAGTAATAGAATTCATAATCCTACTGTATTAGCAAAAACAAGTTGACTAAATTATACATTATAATTTGTCAGGATCCTTTTTGCAAGATAGGTAAATGGGCTCTCAAAACAGCAAAACACATTTCCACGAAAATCATAGATCAATTTCATGTCTCTTAATTGTAGCTAAATATGGCACATATTTAGTTGTAGCTCCCAAATATAGAGAATGCCATTATGTTAAAAATATTCAGATTTCAGCAGTTAAGGATTCGGTTGAGATAATCATGGATTGGAAATCTTAAATGGGGAAAAATGTTTTTGCCTATTTCTCTTTCTCTCCCGCTCTTCACTTAGGGTGAACAACTGTTGTGGATGAAGCTAGAAGAAAAATCCATGGCTCACAAATACCATTCTATCAATAATTCAATCAACAGAGGCTTATGAATAATTACCTGTATCTAGCATGATTCCTGCAGATGCATGGCTATTTTCTAAACCATTGATTAATACATAAATGCATTAATATAGAGTAAACTCCCTCTTATCCAGTACTCAAATAACTGGAACTCTCAAGCAACCGGCATCTGAATGGCGGTTTTACCATCAGCCGGCAGGTGCCAGCAGCGATCAGTCATTCATGTGTTTCATTTACAGGTTATCCATCCGTTTTACCACCAGCAGCTACCAGCGAAGTAATCAACATACATGAATACACATGACATCATGTAGCTTCATATCATTAAGAATGAATTTCTTCATGAAAGAGCAAAGGCATCTAGACAAGATGATATACCAGAGATGCTGAAGAAATTTAAAAAAAAAAAACAAAGAAACAATCCAAACTCCATCCACCATTATGGACACTGATACCTTTCTATTATTTTTATATAATGCAGTTTAGTGTTAAGTGTTTAAAAATTTAAAGTAGTAAAGGTAATTTTATTTTCATTAGATATTCAATTTATGTTTTATGTATTAGGTTAATAAAACTTGTTCTTTACTTAAATTACACTTTTATTTCTACTAGCAGCAGATATGTAGAGTTTTAATGAGTTTTGTACGGTGCTACAGTAATTTAAAGTGATGATGATAATCAGATATTTGGAAAATTATGTTTTCCAGCAATCTTCCAGTCGCAGTGGTACCGGATAAGAGAGAGTTTACTGTAGTGGGTAAATACAGTTTTTTTCAGAGAAGGCAAAATAGACAATCAGTGCCTCTCTGAGAGAAAAGTAATCAGTTCATGATTGAAACTGAACCCACTATTGAATAATTAAAACAATTTAACACACAAGAATTCCTTTTGTTGTTTGAAGTAAAGATTATTCAGACTATACAAGGTAATTCAGGAGGAGTTACAGCCACGTATGGATCTCATTTATGACAACATTTTGAGCAAAAAATGTCATATAAACCAGGGTCCTATTTTCAAAATTTACAGATTTACAATAATATGAAGGTTGAATGTTAAAGACTTGTTTCATTAGTTGGAGAAGTAAAAACAAATGAGAAATAAAGAATGAACGTTTCAGAAATAATGTTTTCTTTTATTGAAAATGTATTACTATGAACAACGCGTATAACAAGACTCAAGTCGGTAGAATTGGTATGATTTGTAATACTTGTTCTGATAAGTGCAAAAGAATAATGTATTATTGTAGTTAAAACTTGATACAACTTTCTGTACGACACTATTAAGCAATTCACAACACATTTTCAGCTTCAACATACTAGCCAATTAAAGAAAACTTTATTTCTGAAAAGTTCATTTTTTATTTCTCATTTGTTTTTACTCCTCCATAATGAAAGAGGTATTTTACATACAGCCTAATAATTACTATAATTCTGTAAATATTAATAGGACCCGGGTTTATATGACATTTTTTGCTCAAAATATCATCATAAATGAGCTCTGTAAGTGGTATCTCCTCCTTAATCCTCCTGTATAGAGAGATTTCCAATTGCATTATGCTTTGGTTGGAACTGATCAAGTTGTATTATTTATTTTATTTTAGTATTTAATCAATATTCACTTAAATGCATGACAAATTAATATTTTTTTTATTGACTGAGCATGCAAAATCTTACTATTCTCATTTCACATTTTTTGTCTGGCTGTATGTGCATCATACTGAAATAGCTCCACCAACTGTCTTAATACTTGATACAGTTTTTATTTATGGGTCAACTTACAATATAAATATGAATATTTTGATACTGATCTTTCCCCACAACCCTCAAAAAAAAAATCCCTTAAGCATTCATAAATAAGTAAATGAAAATAGCAGTAGTAATAGCACTGAGTCTTTAACACTTTTTTCATGAGTGTTTACCTTTCTAAAGGGATTCTGAAAATAAATTAAACACTTCCTTAAGTCTGTATCATTCATTTATTTATAAATAAATAAAATAAAATATGGAATACTCTTCTTTAATTATCAACAATATTTCAAAGAGGAGGAAGAACATATTTCTTGTCCTCAAATTTGTAACCTGAAGAAGTTTTCTGTTTAAGAAAACAAAATATCATTGATAATTAAAGAAGATGGTTCAAGAGTATTGGATATTTTATTTTATTTATTTATAAACACTTCCTTATTTTAAATATGTAAAAAATGAAACAATGGAGAAGTGTTTTCAGTTTGTTGGGTATTAGGAAAATACAATCTAACTTATCAATTCAATGGAATAATTTCAATTATCAAAGATAAATTCGTAATGTTAACCATAATCATGATAATTTTGCTGCCTGAAAAAAAAAAAAAAAATGTTTTAAATGCTTTACAAAAGCAACTTAAAAAAAAAAGGAGATTGTTTTATGGGAGGCTATTTGGTAATAATGCTGCATGCTCAGCCACTACATGATAGATAGCTAAGCATATACCTAGTTTAAGAACAGTTTAATTAATAATTCCTACCAACTTTGTTGACTGAATCATATGCTGCATTTCATCTCAACTGGCTTTTCCCCTTGATGCTGCATTCTGATGTCCATCTAAGAGATAAGGCTAAATGTTGATTCTAATGTCTGTGATATTTCTGTTGTTGCTCTTATGATTCATCTTTATCATTTTCCCATATCTTACAATGGTTTACTTTATGACAATCTCTCTCTCTGGAGATCCCAACTTGACTATTCAGCTTCTTCTGCTCTTCTGCACTTTTTTCTGTTATTTACAGCACCTTGGTAAATACTTCTTTAATTTCTTTCTCCATGTTTCTGAATCTGGTGGTCCTTCTTCTTCTTCTTTTTCGAACAAGCATCCAGCTTCAGGAATAGCCGATAGCCTGATGTCCATGATAAGTCGCAGAGGCGAGAGTCGAGTATTTCTCATGGCAAAGGATTGACTTCATATCTGAGGCCTTGGTGGTCCTTTAATTATATAAATATGATGATATTTGCAGGATTTTTTTTTGTAAGCTCCATCGTCCTTTGCTATGCCCTCAACCTATCTATTTGGATGCTACTATACTGCCAAGCCATCCATATGGCTATTTTCTCTACCCAATGTAATATCTCTGCCTTTATTTCTACAGAGATGGTGTGATTTATTCTTGGGCACCCCATCTCTTCATCATCCCCCAAAGACTTTTATTAGATATTAGATACCACATTTGCTTCCTGGAAGAGTTTTACAGTTACTAATCCTTCAAAGTTTCTGCAACAAGGATTTTTTGTTAGAAATTCTTCACTGAACAAAGAATGATGAATATGACAGCAAGCCAACAAATTATAAAAAAAAAAACCTTCTAGTTGACTTCCTTATGTAGATTAAAACAATCACTATTCTCCATATAGCTAGGTTTGATTTTGCCTGTAATGCAAACTAAAAATGTAAACTTGGTACTTGCTAAAATTCTGCTAGGATGACTTCATCCACCAAGCTCAACTGGCGTAAACCAAAATACAATATTCAGGTTAATTAATGTGAAACATCTGCAAATAGCAAATTCTTCTTAACATAGATCTTCTTCATTAATGGGAATGATAAAGTTAGCAGATTTTCTGTTAACATTTTACTCTAAACAGAAGCAAAGTTTAGTCATCTTTCATGATGACTGAATATGCATAACAGTAATAGAATCCTCACACTCAACAACCATTACTATTACAGTTGATGGATCTTTCCACTAATGAATATTATATATTCCTATTATTATCTATCTGTGCTAATAATTACAATAAGAGATCTATAAAGACTAACTCAGAAGAGATAAATATGACAGCAAATAAGAATATGACTAATTTATAAATCATTATTTTTGTTATACTTGCTTTTTCATTCATTTTCACATGAATTTTATAAAATTTAAAGATTGAATATTCAGGTTAATGATAATACCCTGTTTGCATTAATTAAGGAAACCGGTGTTAAGGAAAAGAAAAACAGAAAAATAACAATTATATGGTAAAAATGAGTTGGAAAGGCATTAAACTTGGATATATAACATGAAAAATAGTGCAGAATTAGGGTGTTTTTCGCAAATGAATGGCTCTGTCATCAGTTGATGCAAATGACTGCAGCATAAACGATGGTGTTTGGGAGGTATTCATCAATTTGTATTCAGGTTGTAAAGAAAGGAATTTGAGAAAGCAGATTTATTGTAATGGTTTCGAGACATTGTTTAATAGATGAGCATAGGTGGAAAGCTTTTGGAAGACTAGAGGCTGACCAAAGTCAAATGGAAGTGACAAGATACTTGAGTAAGATTAGAACCAATTTCAAAATATGCAATCATCTTCCCAGTACAGTGAAGGAAGGTTTAAGGTTATGCAATCTATGGATAACCACTAACTGCACTTATTTGCCCAGAGCCACAGCAATGTTACCCTTACACAGCTGTAATTTGCTCTTCTCTAATTATAGGAACAGTAGTATCTACTTTCAGTGTATAGAAGGCTTCATGAAGGAGGGCTACATGCTACATAACCAGTAGTCTGTGTGCCAATTACTCACCCCTCCCCTCACAGGAGCAAACATTTGAAATGGGCAAGACCTCATTGTGATTTGGACTGAAAACCCATGGAGATCACTACAATTCACAGAGGAGTCCCGATTTGCTTTGTAAAGCAATCCCAGGTGTGTTCTGATTTAGATAGAATGAGGGAAGACTATCATACCCCTTATATCCATGAAAGGTACATTTGTAATGGAACATGATGGTTTGGGGTGACATCTCATTAGATGACCTCAGAGTGCTTTCAAGAAGAAACATGAATGTTAGTTGATATAGGGATGATGTCCTGGACACCTATATTTGCTCTTACACGGATGCAATAGATAGCAATTGTCTACAAGACAATAATGTACACTCTCACTGAACTAGATTGGTAGATCAATTTTTTGAAGAGGAGACCATTGTATGATGTATATGGATTAGATAACCAAGTCTCCCTAACCATAATCCTATCGAGCAAAGTATGGGATGCTCTTGGGAGATGTAATGCTATCCTTAACTCCCCTTCCCAGGATCTGAAGGGATTTTAAAGAAGAGCATTTAAAAAAAACAATGGTTGTTGCTATCTACTGAGCAGGCACCACCATCAACAGCAAGAACCATTACTGTGAGACCTGCACTGCTGTTAGGGGTAACCACACCCCATTTTCAGGTACTTTGGATATTTAATTTGGACACCTTTTTGATATGGATCTGTACAATCTTTGAAGGAAATTAATATTTCAAACAAAATAGTTTTGGGTTTTTAGCTAATGTGGCTTATGCTACAGATTTTCACCAACTTTCATACAAATTAATCATACATTATTATTTAATGACAAGAGGTATTTACATCCATATAGTTTATTTTCTAATGTGAATGAAATGTAAAAAGCTGTAGTTTATTAATTATTATTTATAACTTGTAATGACAAATTTTAATTTTACAAAAGTAATATATAGAAAGACTGTTTCTGCTCCAAATATTTCAAATAAAAAGTAAATTTTTGATGAATTTTCACTGTGATCAGTCATGGCTTCATCTGATTATATTTCTGCAAAACTAACTGTAAGATACAATTTCAAATTCCAAATTCCAATAAACATTGCAACAATGTTCACATTTTATGAATATATTACTGTAAAAATGATGTTAAATTAAATATACAGTAAATACTAAAGTAATAAGTTACATAAGGCGATATAATTGAAACTCATCAATACTACTACTATTTGCTGTCTTCAACACAATATAGTGTTTTCATAATGTTACAATCATGAAACCACTCCAATCGTTTGTAGACACTCTGTATTAGGTCTTAAAGAATAAGAAGGCTTAACGTGGATTGATGAAATAAAGAAAAGAAATAAAGGTAAACTGCACTTACTTGGTTAACACCAAAAGGTTTCAGAACACTATCTGCATACATAATCAGGGGAAGCACAAACATATAGAACAGGACAATTAACTGTTCCTGTATTGTCCTATATGTTCGTACTGTACCCTTATGATGGATCACAGTGTGTTCCGTAGCCTTTGGGTTTACCTTCACATACTAATGTTAACCAACTAAGTATGCCTTTATTTCTTTTCTTTTGATATTAAAGAAATTATTATCTCGTAACAGTAATAAATCGCCTCTTCTCTAGAAATCTGTAAGCAGGGGTGTCACAGTGATTTCCAAGGACACTTTCTGTAGTTATTATTATTATCTTCAGTACAAATAAATGTCTTCATATTCATCATCATGGTCTAATGAAAACGCACTCAAAGAAAATAGAAAAACAAAACAAAGCCAATAAGAACAATGATCTCAAACTCACTTTAGTCTAAGGGCCAAAATGCAATGTAGCAGACTTTTGCAGGCTGTCACTTCATATTCAGGTTAACCAATAGACTGCAGATAGATATGCAAAATTAGTTAGCCTTAACATTTTTTCCATAAATATCAGAAGAAATTTTTTTTCCACTTCTCATCATATTGTTTTCAATTTTGACTTTTAAATTTAGAGTGTGTTCTACCTGTATTGTGAACATAGATGCTAGCAGAAAGTTTTCCGCGGGGGGGGGGGGGGGGGGGGAACGCCACCTCTC
>JAFIDM010009631.1:67093563-67108184 GCA_023159025.1 Thereuonema tuberculata | reverse complement strand
GACACAAGTGCTCCCTCTTGCTCACATGTGCAGACACCAATATGATTGTGAAGCAGAACATGAACTAGATTAAAGAACAGCCTGAAAAATATGCAAGTTAAAAAATGCCCGACAGGTCACATGAAGATACTTTGCAGGAGTTTGAGACCAATGAATTAGAACAATATCAATTAAGAGTGATTTTGTCAAAATTACTTAGTTGTGATTTCTTTACAATTTAAATATTGTGTAGTTGATAATTATAAGACTCCTACTGTATACTTAAAACTGAATTACAAATAATAAATATTGAAAAAAAAAATAATTTAACATGTCATAATATTCAAAAACACCTCCAACGTCAAATATATATTATTAATAAATTATTATTAAAATAATATATTATTTTAAAACTTAACAAAGGAAAGAAACATTTTCCAGAAAATTTGTTTTATAAATATATGTTCTTTTATATATATATATTTGGCACTGGAGATGTTTTTGAATATTATATGATAAGAAGAAACATTATAAAAGAGAAGTATGGACTTAATTTAACATGATTTGATAATAAAAATGTAAGTAAATTTCGAATAGCTTTTTCAATTATTAATACTGAATTGAGCTTATATTAAATAGAATACCATATTAGTAGTTGTAAGGACTTCAAGCTTATATTTATGGAATTAGAAATTCTTAGAGATTTCATCCTCTTGTGCAAGACCTCTTCGGTCATGATGCCCTTTGCAGTTGCACAACATGAACATACCTATTAACAATAATGTTCCTAAGAGAATCTGAATACTATCACTTAAATTAGGTATTTCTTTCTTTTTTATTGTTAGAAAGGCCTCTTCATGATACCCTTTGTAGCTGCCCAAAATGAAACTGCCTATTAACATTATTGTTCCTAAGGGAATCTGAACACTATCACCTAAATTGGGTATTTTTTAAAAATTTTTTTGTTATTGGTTTTGTTCCACTGATAAAATGTAATGCAATTATTAATTTAAAGAGGAAAAGGATAAGGAAAATAATTCATTACAGTATTGTAATACCATAATAAAAGTTCTCCCAACCCCTTAATCGATTATTATCCTGGGATCATTGTGATGACCGCGGCACCAATTCCACAGGCGTCGTTTACGCCATTTCATGCATGCGCAACTCCTGCCGTTACGTCGGCGAAACACGCCAAGCCTTAAAAAAGCGGGTTGCCCAACACTCCAATGCCGTCATTAAGGGCGATACTAATTATCTAACCTTCATTCATTGTCGTGATAACAATCACTCTCTGGACCTCCACAATCCCACCATCATTTGTCAGGAGATTAACCATTTCAAGCGCAAATGCAAAGAAACCTTCTTTATTATCACTGACAAGCTGTGTTACAACGACAACCTATCAGTTTTCACTATTCCCCAATTCGGATTCCACAAATAATTCCAACCCCGGAAGTTCCATGCTCCTTCTCATTAACTTTAATTCTGCATTTGCCACCTTGGTTTTTTTTTTGTTTTTTTTTTTTAAATATATATATAATTCCTCTTCATTCCAAATTTCCCCTTCTTGTTCTCGTAACTGGGTTTTGCTATCTCCCTTCATCTCTCTCCCTCTCCACGAGGTTCTTCCCCACTCCTCTTCCTAGCCCCCGGCGACAGGGCCCAATGCCAACACCCCTAAATCCCGAATGGTTCCGCCCAACTCAAAGCGTCCGTTGGATCTAATTTCTTATTTTTCGAATATGTTATTCATTTCTCCGCTTGAGAACGAAGTGTAGCTCACTTCGAAAGCGCTCGCATTTATTGTATTATTATTTATGTATTTTATTAGAACTGTGTGTGGTGGCCAGAACCCAGTCATTCCATGTTAACTTAAAACACATGTAAAACATCTTCCATAATAAAAGTTATTCACAAAATTTATCCTCTTAATTCATTTTTGTTATAATGAAAAAAACAAAAACAAAAACAAATACAATTAAATGAATGACGACAACACACAAAATTTAAAAGGTTTAAAAATATTGAAAAAACATTTAAAAAATACATTTAAAGGACTGGTTTCGCCCTGTATTAAGGGGGTTCTTCAGCTGTGTTACAAATAAAGGTTACAGTTTCTTAAATACAATATTTGGAATTTGAATGTGAGGCTGGAGGCCAGAAACCAATGGTAGGGACTTGAGCAGGAACCAATGGCGTTGGCTGCGCTGGTTCTACTGAGTGATGTCGTCGTGTTTATATAACTGCCAACTACTGGGTTTTTTGTTCAAAACTATCGTCTACGGAATCTGGAAAAAAAAGGGGGGGTGCTAGATGAGGGTTAACGTTGTATAGAAGAGGACTTATTAAATCCATATTCTGCTATGGTTTGAACGGAAATTGACTCGTTGTAGCAATTAGGCACTGTCAAAATAAGCAACGATTCTTTGCATTTGCAGAGAAAGTTACCTGATTCTTTGCATAAAACAGTAGGATTTGTAAAGTTAATGGAATGGTTGGTAAGAAGAACATGTGCTGCAGTGGCATAATTTGTGTCTTTAGTTCGGATAGCGGTAATATGCTGTGATAAACGCTTGTGTAACCTCTGTCTCGATTCGCCTATGTAGAAACAAGGATTATTATCACATTGGACGGAGACCACATTACCCGTGGAGGTTAAATGATCAGATGAGACATCTTTGGGCTGTAGTAAACATTGGATGGTGTTGGAGCACTGAGAGGTGATATTGATGTTAAGGGGAGTAAGTTTTGGAGTTCAATGGTAAATCAAAGGTAAAAGAAACTAACGATTCAATCCCTTACCTCGACGTCTTAATCACCTGCAAGCACAGTTCTATCCTTACTTCTGTCTATAGAAAACCAACAAACCAAGGTTTAACTTTCAACTACCTTTATCACTTTCCAATTTCATTTAAGATTAATGTGATATACATGGCTGTTAACAGAGCTTTCAATCTCTGCAATACCCTCAATAGTTTTAATAATGAAATTGAAGAAATTCAAAATATCCTCAGTAAAAATGACTATCCGGACACCTTCATCTGTAGGCATTTGAGAAATGCTATGCGTAAGCATTATATTAATGATACATTGGCAACTCCTAAAACAGTTTATTATACTCTATACCCTGCCATCCTCAACTGTTTGCGGCACTCCGACACTTACGATATCCCCTTAACATCAATATCACCTCTCAGTGCTCCAATACCATCCAATGTTTACAACAGCCCAAAGATGTCTCATCTGATCATTTAACCTCCGCGGGTAATGTGGTCTCCGTCCAATGTGATAATAATCCTTGTTTCTACATAGGTGAATCGAGACAGAGGTTACAAGTATTTATCACAGCATATTACCGTTATCCGAACTAAAGACACGAATTATGCCACTGCAGCACATGTTCTTCTTACCAACCATTCCATTAACTTTACAAATCCTACTGTTTTATGCAAAGAATCAGATAACTTTCTCTGCAAATACAAAGAATCGTTGCTTATTTTGACAGTGCCTAATTGCTACAACGAGTCAATTTCCATTCAAACCATAGCAGAATATGGATTTAATAAGTCCTCTTCTATACATCGTTAACCCTCATCAAGCCCCCCACACTTTTTTTCCAGATTCCGTAGACGATAGTTTTGATCAAAAAATCCAGTAGTTGGCAAGTTATATAAACATGACGACATCACTCAGTAGAACCAGTGCAGCCAACGCCATTGGTTCCTGCTCAAATCCCTACCATTGGTTCCTGGCCTCCAGCCTCATATTCAAATTCCAAATATTGTATTTAAGAAACTGTAACCTTTATTTGTAACACAGCTGAAGAAGCCCCATTAATACAGGGAGAAACCGGTCCTTTATGTATTTATTAAATGCTTTAAATATTTTTAAACCTTTTAAATTTTGTGTGTCGGTGTCGTTCATTTAATTCCATTCACGTGCACACGTAAAAGTTTTACTAAACCAAATAGAGGATTTCGAGATAACAAGTAAAAGTGGATAAATTTTCAACTTACCATAGAAGTATAGGAATCTGGGGTTATATCTCGGATTTTTTCTCCACTTTTGAAGTCCCACATCTAAAACAGAAAAATTTGAAGAGATTATAAAACATGTTAAAAAAAAATAATTTCTTATATTCTAACAGACAGAGGGTGGCAGAATAATAACCAAACTTAATAAGGAAATGAAACAAGAAAAATAAAGGTTTTAAAAATTCATATATTTTTTTTTTTAAGTGTAAGTCATTATCATTTTTTTTTTTTAAATTTTAGAGCTGCTGCTGTACTGATCACTGTGTAAACCCAAGAGCTACTTCTATAATTGATTTAAAATCTACCATTGAATTGAAAGCACTATTAGCCACTATCCATGAAATTAAAACATTTAAAATAAAAGAAATCTTATTACATGTCATCATGATCTTTTGTAACATGCCAACAAATATGACTGTTTTGCATTTCAGTCCAATGCTGCATTTAAACTTTCTCTGTGTGCCCCATCTAATACATTATCATATGACTTCCAATATCATTTTCATGTCATTATCTTGCTTCCATAAGATTTATTATGTCTGCATTCTTCATCTAAGAAACAATGAACATTATAACAGCATCCAGTGGCAAAACTAATGCCATTACTTTTTTCTTTTTTAATTCTGAATATGCCTTCTCAATTTTACCCCAACAGCTGAAATATATTGTAACTAGCAATGACAACAACACACACTGCTTCATATGTCAACCAGACCATCAATAATCCATGTGCTATATATACAAGAAATTTGGAGAAATAAATTACTTCCTGCCCTTTCTTATTCTTATTAACATATTATTATTATTATTTGATATTAACAAACTCTCAATTACATAATTTAAAAAAAATCAAACTCCAAATTGAACTCCTCTAATTTACATATGATTAAAATGATTCATTCAATGTAATCAGTTTTCTCCAATTGATAGATTATGTCTCATACCTGCAATGAATGCCTTTTACTCCATGATGCTGTTAAAAGTACATTTTTTACTGGATCAATGTCAATTCCATCTCCACAAATATTAGGTCCAAATATGGAACTGAAATAAAAACACTGATTACTTCAAATATTGCATACTGTTAACTGAATATATTTTTTTTCCCTAATTTCAGGAACACTTTGTTCTAGAATCTTCAGTAAATTTAATTTAAGTTTTACATATAGCTGGTTTTTTTTATAATATCTTATCTCTGTTTTAATTTAATACATTTAAATCATGCAAAAGAACAAAATAGATCAATATTGATTGAAATCATCAGATATTCGAACTCAAAGCTTATATTTTTTATTAATCCAAAACACAATTTTAATTATTTTGATATATTAAGCATAATGTTTCGAGAACTGATTTTAAGTTGTTTTACTATTTTAATAGTGAATATGCATTATCTGATTAATAAAAAAAAAAATAGTTTCTTCTAGTAAGACTTCCAGTAAGCATGAAATTTGGCATGTGTAACAACAGATGTTGAATATATTCCAAAACACAACTAATGGACAATTTAGTAGTTTTGGACAGGAGCCGAATAGATAAAATCTTAGTAGTGTACAATTCTTCACTGTAGGCTATAGAAGTAACTGTACCTTGTAATAGCCTGCAGAGACTGTTTTATATCATGAGATGCTACCTCACCACTGACATCATTATTCTGGTCATTTGATGCTCAAGAACAATACTTGCAGTCTACTGTTATGTACGTATTGTTTTCATATTTGACTTATAGTGATCATGTACTTCAAGACTAAAGCAGCATTCACCAATGAAGGAGAACTGTCATCATCCTTCCAGTCTGTTCATGTGTGACATCAGATGAAGCCTTCTGATATATGTAAATAGTGGGTAGCTACTGTAGTGGATGATGTGAATTAAGTCCTCTTCCAGATAACAATGACAGACAGTGTTCAGGCTGGTCCATATAGATTGCCATGTTTCTGTATATGGCAGAATGCCATGACATGTTAGTGTGTTCAGGTTTGTTGAAGGATTCAATAGTTCTACCATGATATTCATCAGGGCCCCATCACATACTTATCAATGATCCTAAAAGATCATTCCATCAGCATCTGGACAGCTAAATGCTGCAATAGGCTAGCATATTTAGTCAGCTCAATTCTGATAAATTATGCCACCCTCTTAAAATCACTGCTGTTTCTTACTTGAAGATGACATCTCGTCATCAAAGTAGCACAAGACAAACACTTGTGAAACTGAATTCTTGTTTCACAGGCACATTCCTGTTTGGAATTCCTGTTTGGTGCAAAGGATGCAATGCCTTCTGTGGCACTGTTGCTTGAACTGACATATCAATTTAATTATTAGCAAATCTGGCCACAACTAACTGTCACATCCATTGGACCCATCCTTTGTGGGGCAATCATGTTTCTGCCAAACAGTATACAGTGAAGTCTCACTTATATGAATTATGAGGGGGAACCAAAAATTATTCGCATAAGTGAATTACATATAGGACTATGGGGTTTCGCCGGGGAATGAGAAATTCTTCATATAACTGAATGTTTCGTATAAGTGAGACTTCACTGTATTTTGAAATGAAGTGATACTACAAACACGAAAAGAAACAACAATATACAAATACTACAAAAAACTAGAAGGTATAAAATGAAGTTAACTCAAAAAGTTAATTTAGTGAAACGAAAATTATAAACATATCCATAAATAGCATCCATATTATATTAAACAACTATATGAAACATAAATTCAGAGAAAATATCTTCAAATGTGAATTGATTCATCACTGCTTGGGAACTTACAACATGATTTCTAAGAAAATTTTCTTCTAATTTAAGGTTAGAAACTTCAGTTACTAATTTCAATTAGAAAACTAAAAACAATCAAGATGGAGAAAACAAAAATAAAACAGCAAAGTTAAAGCTAAAAAAGATGATACTCACCGAATTGAATGCTTCTGTCTGTCATCCCAAATCTAAGAAAAAAATAAAGTTTATATGTAGCAACAAGTTTTCATTGAGACATAATGCAAATTGTGAATCTGACTACCTACAATCTCCAGTCAAAATATTATGGCAAACTTCTTAATAGTTCATTGGGTATTCTCTTGCTGCCAGAACTGCCACAATGCTGCAAGGTATGGATTTTAACATCTTTCAACATCATAGGCGGATCCAGGGGGGGGGGGCTAGTGGGGGCTATAGCCCCTCTCTTTAGCTGTGAATACAGATTGGATAAAATGTGGTATCCAAAGGCTGCTGCCTGATAGACATTAATATTGCCATGATGACGATTTCAATTGCTAATAAAAAGCTGTGTACTAGCGTGCGTTTCAGACACGCAGGTATAGCCAGCCCTTCAGAAAAGTTAGCCCCCCCTTTGAAAAATCCTTGTTCCGCCCATGTTCAACATTGCCTGATTCAATGTCAGATTCTTTTCAATAATATAGTTCATATATGTTTTATAGGATTCAGCTCCAGTGAGTATGAATATGGAACACATCTTACAACAACAAGAATCACTTTTGTATTTGAATAATTTTTCTGAAGCAATACTGGAAATGTGGCATGGCACATTATCCTGATCAAACACCCCATGTGAAATGCAAGTCACTATGCAAGGGAATATTACATTAGCCACAATAAATACATACATTGTAGCATTTAGAGGACTGGGTATCAAACCTCCAAATATCCCCTACCTAAAAATGCAGCTATCTCCTATCTGCTTTGCTAGACCATGAAATCAGCATGATTACTATCTCATGTTTTCATTGAACCCTTCACCAACTATCTACACAGCACAGCTGGAAATGAGATTCATCCTAAAAGGTATTTTTTTTTCTAATTTTATTGATCTGGTTTGTACTGATACAAACTGTAGATGTAGTCATCAGTGATTCAGTATAAGCATTAATACTTAACAGAGTATCTATCTGAAGGCCCAAACAGAGTAAGGTTCTTTTGATATGGTTTGTGAAACACAGTCTTGATCCTCTGGTTAAATCCATCGCAACCTAGAGAAACAACAATTTTTCAACTGTAGATTTGCACAAATTAAAACAGGTTACATTCATCATAACTATCAATAAGGCACAGGGTACCCACCACTAGCTTATCCAATATCCTTCATTCTTGGGATGCCTCGACTACACCTTAACTCAGAACACCTTAACTACCACTTTACACCTCAACTCAGAACAGTTTGGACAGTTTTACTAGATGTTGCAACTCTATAACCATGCCATTCTCATAGTCTGTCAGATAATATTCCTTGTCAACCAGCAACTTCAAATGGACAACACATTTCCAGTACATAAATATACTAAGCATACTGTTTCACCATAATAATAGTGTCTAAGGTGGGATGGAATGACCAACTGTAAAATAATAGGGTTACTCATAATACTTTGACCACATTGTGTACATCTATGTCTAATACATATCATTTGCACTTGTAATCTTCATTACATCTGACTTGGAATAGATAAGAGAAAGTATTATATCACTCTCAGGTAAAATGACTAAGTAATGCATTCTTTTAATCTTCATTTGAATAATAAATACAGTCGGACCCCGATTTAACGAATTCATCGGGACCGAAAATTTTATTCGTTAAATCGGGGGTTATTCGTAATATCGGGGTCCAAAATAAAAAATGTCTGCACTTAACCTTATGGAACAGCCCTAATAAGCAACTACACAAAAATATCCATAATTAGAAATTGTATATTTTTTATTCAGCAGCTAATAATACAGCGAATAATTACGCACTAGTTAATTTGAAATTTTTAAGTATGTAATGAGTAATGTTGACAATTTCCTTGATTCCTGACTCGAAAAAGTTCTTTTTCGACTTAATGGAGAGAAGAAAATACAGCGTCATTTATATCCTGCTGCATTAGATATGTTTAACCAAACTAACAAAAAAAAAATAAAAATTTTTTCGGCTGTTGAAATAATTTGTTAATTCTGGGTTTCTTATTCGTTAAATAGGGGTTTTTGCCTTCATTTTAATCGGGGAAAAAGAAAAATTCGTTAAATCGCAAAATTCGATAAATAGGGGTTCGTTAAATCGGGGTCCGACTGTATCAGTATTTATTCATATTTAGCAAAACACACACATAAATGGATAATAATGCTGTAAATCAAAATATAGGCTACAATGAAAACAGATGAAAACTCATTTTCTTGTAGTAAAGAAACTTGACTCAAATAATATTTCTTTATCAGCCCCTTATAGCAGCTGCTGTAAGTAGGGATGAAGATGTTTCAAACTAAACTGAGATATTTTTGTGGAACCCACTACCAATGAAGGTTTGTGGATCATACAATTTCTTGATGGAAGGTTCCTAGCAAACTGGTACCTGCTTAGGGTACTGTCTTCATTGCATCCTGGGTACGAGATCTATGATTATTAATGATTTACAAAGAAATATTGTTGCAATGCATGAATGCCACCAATCGAGATTGCATATTATAAACTGAACTCTGTCCCCTTTAAGATAAATTGGAACAGCCAGATGATGTATTATTTATCCTGACCCATTGTACAAAATACTTCCTATCGGAAGCAAAGGCAGAGTCAGGGATTGATGGAAAACAGTTTAGAGTGACTCAAGTAGTCATAGGAGAGAGAGTGTGATTCTGGAGTTTTTGATTTTCAAGACGGAGAGATTCTTGGATTTCATTCCAAGAAGAGAGTGGTTTCCGAAAACAGAACAGAACAAGAACCTTCCTATGAACTTTAAAGTACAGAAACTTGACATCGGACGGAGCCTTGTGACGACACAGTGCTCACGAACGCTAGACAATAGATAACCGCAGCAAAAGTTATTAAGTGCTTTCAATTTATTTGGTTAACTTCATTAAGTTAAACG
This sequence comes from Thereuonema tuberculata, assembly GCA_023159025.1. Taxonomy (NCBI): domain Eukaryota; kingdom Metazoa; phylum Arthropoda; class Chilopoda; order Scutigeromorpha; family Scutigeridae; genus Thereuonema; species Thereuonema tuberculata. Next base: position 67,098,314 of record JAFIDM010009631.1, on the reverse strand, counting down.
ATGTTTCAGTGCAGAATTCAAACAGAATTCTCTGAATTAAAAACAGTTAGAGAACAGTTTATTAAAAGAACTAATAAACTGAAAACTATGTGTTACCGACACAGAATAAGACACAGTATAAGGAGGGACAACATGTAAAGTGCCTTTTCTCCATAAACAAAAAGACAGTGCAAGAGGTGCCAACATGAATAACATATTTTCAGTGCTTGAAGATACAGTGCAAGAGGTATTGATACGCCAGGTGAATATTATTAATATAGACACAGTGAGAAAAGTGTCGAGGTGCAAATATTCATAACTGAACTTGAATAAATGTATCACTATTGCTATTAGAGGAGAATGGAACTAACCCAGACAGTTAGGTTATTGTTTGTAACCCTTGTTTCCCCATTAGACCAGAAACTGGGCAGCAATATTTTGAAACACACGCAGCAGAGTAAGTGCACTTTCAATTAGAAAGAACTGTTACTAAAATGTTTTTTGTTAATAATCTGTAATTTCTTCTATAGAACAAAGCAGATATTCAAATACAAATCTCATATTTCAAATCTTGCATGTCTAATAAAAACAATCACAATGCTTAGGGGTAAACTATCTTATCCTAAATGAGCTTTTTAACATTCTGAAAATTTTCCAATGATCAGTAAGACAAACAAGCAAAATGCACTTAAAATTCTACTGTAAGATTAATAAAAACATAATTTGTAGACTGTATAAAAGAAGATAAGCAAGTTTAGCCTTTGCATAGAATCCAGGATCATACAATGTATGGAGAATAACATATACTTATATAGCTTTATTGTGTGGCCAGGTTTATCATATGTCAAAATTTACTATTTGAATATAGTGATCATATAGGAAATTTTTACTAATGTATGTTGGAATAAAAATGGCTATATTTACAAAAATTATATTCAAATAGAACTGAAAAAGAAATTCAATTTGACTTTCAGAAATAAGTGAAGGAATGACAATTATTTCTTTTTTCTATAAAACTAAATATATCATATTAAATATTATTTCAATATTATCAAAGATAGATTAAAGAACTGATCATAATGCATTCTTTTTCCAACATAACTATTTTAAATCTACTTTTAGGTAAATGAAAAATAAGTCAATCAAAGTAGTAATAAAAATTAAATAAATTAATTAAAAAAAAAAGGTACAAACATGAATCACTCTATCCCATCCACCTGATATAATTGTTGAACTCTCTAAAGGATGATAAAGAACTTGGAAAACCCTCAATTTATGGCCATCCATTTTCTCATCTTCATCACTACAAAATCAAGTAAAATAAACTATCTTCAATTTGCTTTACTCGCCAATAAATACAATACAGGTGGTCCCTGGGTTACGGATGACCCGACTTACGGCATTCTGTACTTATGAACTGGCTCCCAAGGCTCCTCAGAAGGATATTTATAATTGAAAAATTAAAATTAATAATTTTGAAACTAGTTTCTTCTGCAAATTTAAACAAACCCGCATAGCTTAAGGTGGAAGTCCAGGTGAGTCTGCAGCAAAGAGAAACGTGATTACAATGGAAATGAAAGTAGAAATAATTAAGCATTCGGAGAAAAAAGACCAGACACCATCATTCATTGGAAAAGCATTAGGCTTCAGTCGCTCAATATTATTATTATGATAAGTATATTATCATCATTAATACCATATATGATCTGTTCCTCAGGGATCCGAGTTGCATACAAATCCAACCTAAAGATGTTCTCAGGAACGTATCTTGTCTGTAACCCAGGGACCGCCTGTATTATTTTTGTATTAAAGTATCTCATCTTATAGATGAAAGATAGATTTCTTCATAATATATTAACAAACAAAAACAATAGATTTCTTTTTTAGCAATAAAATGTTGATGTGACATGAGAAGTGATGTTAAGTTGCTTCATTTCATCAGGAATGATAAAACAGTTGTGAATAAAATGAAATTCTGCCAAGCAAAACTATGAATCCACAGAAATTTCATAAAAAAAAAATAGCAAGTATTTCCTAGCAAGAACAACTTGACATAAAATACTGAGGTTAGTTATCTTGGTTAAAAGAAACTAAGACAATAAATAGAATGAAACCACTAACTGTAAATAATTTTAGATTATTCTTTTCAATCAGAAAGTACTGGCTCTAAACAAAGTAGTTCTTAATAGCAATAAACAGATAAATGAAAATCTGATTACCCATCGTTTTACAACTGCTCTAAAATAAAGAAAAATTTGGATTTCCAATAAAATTAGGACATGAATATTTTATATGAATAAAATCCTATTTTACACATCAGCTTTAAAAATGAAAATGATTAGGAATATTACAAATAAAAAAAAACTAAACAAATTATATTTGCATGTCGTTTGTAGCATATACTATCCTACAATGGTATGGAGAAAGTAACAGCACAGCCATTCGGATGAAATACAGGGTAATAATTTTGATATTGATGGAAACTGAATTATAGAAAGTTAGAATGTACGAAGAGGTTGACTAAAAAGAGATAATCCAGTTAAAATAAAATGATAAATTTGTTTGTGGAAAAAAATTGTGAAGTGGGGAAAAAACTGACATGAAGTTAACAGCAATTTGAAAATGGCAAAATATTACGTGTGTGTGTGATGTGACAATAAATGTCTGTTCATGTCTAGAATTTAGCTTCTAATAAAGATCAAAGGAAAGTATAATAGTTAAAATGGGATTCATTAATAGGACAGGTACCAATTTGTAGAGCTTGTGAAAATAAGAGAGTTTAAATCTTTAAAGAGGCAGCTTGGACCTATTTCTTAAGGAATTCAACCCCTAAACTGCCCAAACAAAACAAAAATAAAAATAAAAATAATTGAAATTATTAATGAAGATGTTACACATTTTCTAATCGGATTAATGTTGCTACACATTATTTGAAGAAAAAAAATAAAGGATAGAAAGAGTTGGCACCAGGGTGATCAACCATCCCGATATGGCTGCGACTGTCCCAATTGAGAATGAGTCCCGCATCCGATTTAAGAATAAACTGTCCCAAAATGTGATCTCAATTTTTGTTTGGTTGTATAAGTTTGTAGAAGTTTATTTTGGTTGTAGAAGTTCGAAGAAGTTTTTTTTTTTTGGTTGCAGAAATTTGGAAGGTTTGGTTGTCCCACATTGCAATTTTAGAAATATGGTCACCATGTTGACACTCCTTCTGAATATATCCATATTTTGAGATCAATTCCACTAGCTGATTGCCATGAAGATTTTAAAGATGCATAATATAACCATTTGTACTAATGTCCAGTGGAAAAAAATTCCAATGAACTCTCCCTTCAATTTGTATCAAAAACAATAAACAAATTGTAGCCACAGGCATAAATTTTGAAAGGAGACTGGGCCCTGAATTCTGCTAATTGTCCTATCTTATTGTAGGTCAGTCTGGATTCTTTTAGGACAGCCTTTGTAGGTTTGTTCAAACTGTTGGTAGTTTGTGTAACATTTTTTTACTCAGGCAATGGCAAATTCTGAAATAAAAACTAAATGTAACTATTAAGCTTTATGCCAAATGCTTTATTAATACTGAAATTCAAACAAATGAAAGTTATTCTTCACTGGCAGGGTTATAACTGGCAGAATTATATTTAAAAAAAAAGTTTATCATTTACTGTTGATAAAATATATATAGTACAAAAGCTTTTATTTCATACAAATCCTTTCATAAAAGATTCTTAGTCCTTTAATTAATTTCCAACAGTGTAATATCAATAACCTCAAACTGTAGGTCCTTAAATCATGAAAGAAAAAGTGCAGTAAGTTGATACAATAAGCTAATATATTTTCTCTCATGTGGATCCCAACTTCTATTTTTACTTTTCTTTGCAATATTATAAAGAAACATATCCTCAATTTTAATTATAGACACTTCAATAATTTATGACTGTGTATTTTTGTCTGGATGAATTACAGATTCAAACTCTTGGATCCAAATTTAAACTAAGTACTATTTACCAGTAATAAATTCAATAGACAATAATAATAAATATTTGTGGTCATATGTACATCAGAAAGTATTGCTTTGTGCTTTAATACAGTAAAAAAAAAATTCTTTCATACATCCCATATAAAGGATGAATCAAGTTATAATAAATGAAGAATTGATAGAAAACCAAAATGCTCATAATTGTCTCTTTTAAAAAGAGGCCTTTAGATCTTTAACCCTCCACCTCTCAACTTATTTGGCATCTTTTAATTTATTTACCTGGGACCAAGAGTGTTTATAGGAGTTTTGATTTCCAGATCATAGATGTAAATTAAGGCATCTGATCCTGATGTAGCCATTTTTCTACCATCTTCACTGAAAGCTAATGTGAGAGGTTGACGATCTTCAAATACACTTGAAATACATTTTCGAGAAGTCATCTGCCAAAGTTTAACAAATCCTGAAGCATCTGAAACAAAATGTTTATTAGTTTTATTACTGGTGCTGTAATCTTTGAATTTAGGGAAAAATCATCAAAATATGCACACAAAAATGAACATAGTTTTGAAGTAAAGAAACTGAAGAAAAATTGAAAAACTTCAGGATATAAAGGATTATATAATTTCTTAACTGTGATTCACTGGAACCGTTTTGTTTATAACACCAGTTCAGTTTTATTAGGTTCAGTTTTTATATATATATTTCAGGGTGTTAAATGAAAAGTTATAATATATATATATATATATTATATTATAACTTTTCATTTAACACCCTGAAATATATATATAAAAAC
>JAFIDM010009631.1:67010637-67093163 GCA_023159025.1 Thereuonema tuberculata | reverse complement strand
TGTTAGTGGCACTAGGAGAGGGGAAGCTACTAGGATGGAGAAGTGGGTATGACAAGGGGGCGGGGCAAACCAAAGAGCTTGAGTTGTGCCAAGCAGATTAATTGCGCCTGACAAGTGTTAAGAAGATAACCCCATCTAATAAAAGTTACTGTGCAATGATGTATTAACAACTTTTAAATACATTAAATAAGACTTAAAAGAATATCAAGTTTTATTCAATCATTCTAATAACAAATCATTAATTAAAAAGCTGCATTCAAAATCAAGACGATAAATCATCTTTCCTAGCCCTCTCAGTGTTTCCGACAGAATGGAAGAGCTATATAGGATTCTTTCAGAGACTATTTTAAGAACTGAGTTCTCCAAGTCTAGATATACCTCCGTATAACACTGTTAATTTTCTATTTATATTATCCTATCAGGATACCTTCTCCCCAGACTGGTAAAGTAGTTTGTTTGTTTTTTTCAAATAAGGATGCCTTTTTGAGTTGAGCTGATACTCTGGGATGGCCGTTTTGAGTTTGTTGGGCTCTTCTCAGCCAGAGCTAATCGGCCAGTGCAACACTCAAAAGGTGTATGAGGGGAAGAATTGGGAATTCACGATGGAGACAGTGACCCCTCAAAAACTAAAAGCAAGAAAATAAAAAACGAGAACAAAATGTGGAATCCAAATCCTTGGGCAGCACTCAGGCTACCACAAAAGGAATTTGACCACAAAAAAAAGGAATAAATAAATAAATAAATAAATAAATAAATAAATAAACAAATAAATAAAATAAATAAACAAATAAATAAATAAATAATCCTCTAATAGGTAAAAGAAAAGCAATTAATTCAAATAAGAATGCCTTTTTGAGTCGAGCTGATAAACTGGGACGGTCGTTTTGTTCTTGTTTTTTTATTCTTGTTTTTTCGTTTTTGTTTTTTTATTTTCTTGCTTTTAGTCATTGAGGGGTCACTGTCTCCATCATGAAGTTTTTTTTTTTTTTTTTTTTTTTGTTCATTCTTACTTTCCCAATTTCTTATCATTATCAGCTGCAACCATTTTTTAACTGGTATATGATTCTTCCAGCTTTATGACAAATTAGCTCCCTTTTTCTAGCCACTTTATTCATCTTGGCATCCTTTTTTGTTTCTAAATGGACCTACATCGGTCCTAGATCATCTCACGCAGACTCACTGTGGTCAGTTACGGCATAACTTCAGCTGTTAGTCTTCTTTTCTACATCAATTGCTTTAACTATTACAGACTGTCTATTCCTACATTCAAGAAATTTAGGAAACCAAAATTGGAAGCTATGGATGTAGGTGTCAATAATGCCTAGATGTTTCCTCCAATTGTAAGAGCTTTGTCACTTTAGGGATAATTCAATATCTCTGGCCTTTCCATAATATGGATTTATTCTAATTACAAGAATGAAAATCCAAGCTGTAGAGATTTAGGTCAAATGTTTCGACAAAATAATTATAACAGTGCAAACTATAATTTTATTTATCTCTGACTATCTTTCTTATTTACTATAGGTTCAAAATGACAAGGATAAATGAGTTATCAGAACAAGAAAATCAGCAGATTTTAAAAAAATATAATGATAAAGCAGATTAATATAAATTAGAGGCTGCAAACAATCTTCAATGACAAGTATTTAGCAGACAAATTGCTTGCTCCTTGATTTGTCATCATCACTCTAGCACAAAATCTAAAAGAATGTGCATAATGTAGCCTTAATCTGACAATAATGGTATATCATGAATAGATAATAAACAACTGCAAAACCATATGTTTATCAGATACTTAAACAGATGGTATCTCTCATTATATCCTAATGATATCCATAATTTGATTTCGTATATCCTGCTTTCTCTAAATGTAATTCATTTCGTGAAAAACTGGATCATGAGTAAAGTAGCCATATAGAAGACTATATTATTGCCTGCTGCTTTCACTGTCCATCACATTTTCTCATCACAACTGTGTATTTACAGCTGCGGGAAGATACATCTTTTATTAAGCAGTGTGCAGAGAAACTGAAGTATAAAGGGAGCATAAGTCTTCTTTACAAAATAAATAATATATTGTTTGGTTGGTTGGATTTAATGACCATTCTGCATCAGGAAAATACTAAGAAATACAACCATCATAAAGAGATAAAATGAAGAAAAAAAAACTAATTCACTAAGGATTCAAAAATGTAGTCATAAAAACTGCAACAAAGACAACAAGATAAAAAAATGGAAGACATTGTTATAAAAGGTAAACAGGTAAAACAACATGGGGTAATATATTCAGATTGATAAAAAAAAAAGTGATAAGAGGATAAAAGGAGAAACCTAAAATAAAAAATGTAATAGAAAATGTAGAATAGGTAAATAAAATTCAAAGATTGGACAGGTCACAGAGATGAAGAAATTTAAAAACAGATGAAAAACATAAAAGATAAGAGTTATTTAAAAGAAATGATGGTATGCTTAAAAAAGGATAAAACTCTAATGACGATGTTGTTAACGTTGTATATTCAACTAAAATATGATGAATGATTAAAATAGCATTGTACATAGCATCAGGGACAACCTTAGGGGGAAGGGAGCAATCTAAGGGCCCGCGGATGGTTTAGGATTGTTTTTCTTTTATTATTATTTGCTGTAATATTATCAAACTTCCATTCAGCCAGCCATAAAAATGTTATGGTTATTTTCTTTGTTTAAAATTCGGTTTGTTCCAACAAATCTCATGACTGTAAAAACTGTAGATAACTAAAAATAAATGTAATTTTAGAAAGTGTCTGTAAGGAGGTTTAGGGAAGTTCGATTTGTGTGTGTGTGGGGGGGGGGGGATCAGGACATTATCATTGAAGAAATGGGGAAAGGAAAGAATTGGATGGGATTTCTGGATGTGACTACATAAGACCTGCAGAGCACTCTCAGATTGACAGTAGGTAAGACTTTTGGCTAGTTACTCTGAAGTGAATATTTCAATGTCATAAACATGGTTTATACTTCAGCAGTAAAGATTGGTTGGTAAAACGCTGTCCTTGTCAGAAAGAATATACATAATGATTTGGTGGATTCTGTAGAAACAATGTAATGCATGCAAAATAATGAAGAGAAAAACAATGGATGGAAATTCAAGGATGGTTCATATGCTTAAACTTAAGAGACTTTCAAAGGCTGAAGTCCAAAATGCACCAAAACATAAATAGAGGGCCTTGATAATAGATTGGATCACTTATGCATAGAGCATATGGTCAAGCAGAACCATACCAAATGCAGCCATAATCTAATTATATCAAATCAGAGCTTTGTAACGTTGGAGCAAAAACTAACAATCACTACCTGTAATAGTATGTGAAAGGACTTTTAGGGAATTTACATTCAAGATACATTATTATCTCAGTTTCTACAAGTGACTTTGAAAATTGGGTTTATTTATCAAATATGAGATCAAGAAATTTATGCTGTGATATACAAGAGGTTGGATTCGACCAAGTGTTAATTTGGACAGTGTGAAGATCCCTTGCCTATGATTAAAATGGATGTGCACAGACTTTGAAAGACCATTGGAAAAGTCCAATAATGCAGGTGATTCAGAGCTAACTGTACTTGTCTTTTAATACAACATAGTTTATTTAGTAGTAGGAAATCTGTAAGTCATGAACATGTTATGAGTTACGGATAGATGAGCTAAATAAGATTTAATTATATTTATCTTGACAGTTCTTGAGGGCAAAAGAGTTGGTCTTAGGTGAACTTGGAATCTGTGTTTGGCAAGTTTAGAATGAATATGAGTACGTGTTTACGCAAGCCAAAATTATGATCTTCCAAAATTTCAAATTGCTATGTGGAATCATAGCTTTCTCCAAATCGAAGAAATTAGAAAAATAGATGTTCTCTGTTAACAAAATCAGTGTGAATTTATGTTCTCCAAATGTACAAATGATGAATAGTGGACTGATGTTTATGAAGCTTTTTGTAGTACCAGAATACTGCTGAGTTTTACTATATGTTCAAGTCTTCTACAGAGGCAGCTGGTAAGTACAAATGGAGCAGTTACTAGGATCACTACTATTTTTCCCAGATTTAGCAAATGGAATAACGATGTCATAACATCAACGATTTGCATATAAAAAGTATATAAAAAGCATAAAACCGATGCATATAAAATGTTCCAGCCCTATAGTACATTTTAAATTTATCAATATAGAACAAGAACGGCAATACCAGAAAAATTGTCACTGAATGCACTATTAGGATATAGCAGAAAATGGTTGTATTAGTTAGTTTTTTTTAAAAAAAAAGGCTTATGGCATTTGGAATTACTTTCTTCATTTGCCCCTGGCAAAGCTAAGACAGTTTCTATTTTGCAGATCATTACATAGAGCTTAAATGCACATGTAGACAGAATATTTATGTGAAACAAAAATGTAAGTAAAAGCTGAGAAAAACATTATTGAAAAATCCCAAACAATTTTATTTTTCTGTCTTTGTCCTTAATGCTATTAAAACTAATTACTTAAAATATTTTGTTAATTTGTAGAAAATGCAATCAGGAGTGAGTTTTCAGTACCTTATCTGCTAAATATCTTAAGATAACACTAAAGATTCTACAACCTGTTAACAAATTAGGCTCTTAAATATCAGAATTAAGGATTCGTTAAAGCTTTAAAGAAAATATATACAGTGTCTTCACTGACTTTTTTCTTCATTAAAAAAAAATGTTAGCTATATAAAATAAGTAAATAAATAAAATAAAACTGCTATTATGTAAGATGTCTGATTATACTCAACATACATGTAACTCCAATCAAATGGCGAAAATGTCCACCAACTACTCTCATTGGACGGAATCTTAGGCATGTTACAGGCAATTTCATATTTTCAATGTCAGGATCAGCTAACACATTAACACATTTCAAAACTGGTCCATCATATATCTGTAAAAAAATATTAATTAAACTTATTTACAATCAACACATTTTCAAATCTAGTAATGTGCACCTAAATATTAAAGAGTTCATTGAAAATTATGACCTGGGGTAAAAAAAAAAAAAAAAAACTCATTTTTCTTGCAGATAAAAAATAGAAAATATTTTTTGGAAATGTTATATAATTATTTGCATTCTAAAGGTCTTTTGATAATGATAATAGAAAACTTGTTTTAGGTTCACCAAATCTGATAAAAATAATATGAGTTTGCATGAACCTCTATGAATTCACTAGAGTTGGCGTATAGTAAACTCTATTCAAAAATTCAATATTCAATGCTATTCAAAATCCAAATACTTTAAAATACATGTCACAGATGACATTTATAACAATAGAATAATAAACAAATATTCAACATTTACAATAATGAAAAATAAATTAATTAAAGTTTCCCATATAGGATAGGAAGTACAGCATTAAAATTTAATTGTTTTAATTATTAAAAAAAAAATTGGAACCTTCCTGTTGAGGATTCCAGTTCCCCCTAAAGATAATCTTGATTTATACTTTTAAAGTATTTCAAGCCGATATCCCATGAAGTGCAGTATACACAGAATATCAAGAATATCTCTGGAAATCTTTTCATTGCAAAAATTTAAGGTGGTAGCTTTAGCTTTTTTTGCCAATCTAATCAAACTCCTCTCTCTTTTTTTGTCTTTATTGCCTTTGCTCTTATCATCAACTTTAAAGAAACTTTCCACATTTCTGTTACCAGCTTCTTCAGCATTTCAAGTTAATTACATTTTCAATTTAATTTGTAGCCAATTTTTTTTTTCTTTTGCCAGATTAACTATCAATACTCCAGGTGAGTAGGTCTAATCTCAGACAGAGGAAATGATGTCAATGCCAAATTCCAGCACCTAATTATGATTATCTAGATCAGAAGACTTTCTAAAAAACTTAGTCCTAACTCTGTTTCATCTTAGAATAGAATGGATGCTTTATGGGATCAATGGGTTTGATAGTTCCATAATACTATCTAGTAAAGACATTTCATAGCATCAGTGTCATGATGCACATTTCAATAAAAATGAATGATTTGTGATAATTGACTCTTGAGACTTGCTTCTCATGATAGGTTTTAGTTTAACGATTTTAAATAAAAAGAACAAAATTAACTAACAATTAAATTAATAGTTTGTTAGCATGTTAGCAATTTATGTGAATATAGATTAAAAACAAATTTAAAGAACACAAAGATTATGTTCAATAGATTCATTTATAACAAAAGGTCGGCAACCAGTCATGATCGATCACTGGTCCATTTTTGGTTATTCACAGAGAAATATGAGTCACAAGATTTTTGGGCATTCCAAGTAACAACCATTGGGTTGTGATTATCACTGCAGGAGTACAGCGCACAATGGATGGAAGAATGTTCAAGAATGAAGTTTATAAATATATATATAAACAGACTGACAGATGAACATTTGGACTCTTGCATCTGGCTTGGTATAACCAACTATGAACCAGACATCAAGAAGCTGACAGACAAAATGGACTATCAAACATCACATTAAAAAGATAATGATTTTGTTATTGAAGTGTTATGACTAGGGATAGGAATTTGTTCACCTGAATTATTTGAATTTTAAATATTTGGTTACTTTTATTTCATTATATGTTATATCTTCTGTTTGTAAAAAAAATACAGTTTGAATACAAACATAAAATTTGTTCAAGTTCAAATATAATTTTTTCTTTAATCTGCTTAAAAAAAAGTATGCAAATAACGAAGAATCTGATCTTTACTACTTTATACATCACAATACATCACTGGCAGTTAGTCATTTTGCTAAGCAGGTCACGTATATCTGTTGGTTGCCGACCCCTGATTTATAAGGACAGAATAAATGTGGAAAATATACAAATGATGAGCATTAGGATGGTAATTATCATAGAATCAAACTTGAATGATTTGATTAAGTTTAAACATTTGAACAGATTCTTTCTTAATTTTTTTTTCTTCTTAAACTTGAAATCTTGGCAGAAAATGTACATAAGAAATGATAATTTATACCAATCCTTAAATATTTGTCTTTTTAAGCAAAGTGATATTGTTTCTTTCAATATCTTAATGAGTGAAGACATGGATATCGACTAGGAAAGAAACCAGAGTAGCTAACAAACTTGTTATAAAGAAACTAAATTGGAATGGGCAGGACATATAACAAAATGAAATGATGATTATAAATGGGTTACAGAAATTCTAAACTAGATTAAGAGAAATGAGAGGTGGTCAAGAAATTGTCTACAAGGTGGATGGATGAATGAAATCAAAAAGATTTGTTAGATTTAGTTGGAAAAGGAAAGATTTCAAGCAAACAAACTGGAAAGATCGTCATCTTGCAGAAGGACTGATAATTAAGAACTTGCTGGGTTTTATGTTGCAAGAGAATGATGGGTAAACTATATCAGAAAAGGTAAAACAACACGAACTACAACACACTGAAAGCATATTAAGCAGAACATTAAAAAGAAAATAAATTACCATATGGCCAAAAGGATAAAGTAGCATATATGGATATAAAAACTGCAATAGTCAAAAATGCAAGACAGAACAGTTAATAATAATAATACTAATAATAATAATAATAGTATCAATGACCTTAGAGGAGACATAGCTAAGCTCACACAATACTGTGCAGGAAACAAAACAAAGAAACTTATGTCTCAGGTTAGGAAGATATTCAAGCATAAACACTCGCCCCTCAAATTCAAAACATCATACCCAGGTTCAGGAACATCTCGATACAATGAACAAAAACTGAGTGCACTTGCAAAAAGATTACAAAGATACAAACAGTGCACTTGGCGCAAACAACAGAACAACACTTTCCAATACAATGAGAAAAATTTTACATCTCCCTATCCTACACCCAACACAAACAATCCCACCAGCGAAGCATTACATGAATACTGGTTGTCTCTGTGGTCAAACCCATCCCCTATAATGACAAAGCACCATGGATCACAGAGGAACAACAACTCACTGAACATCTACCAACATGCCCTTCCATGACATTACTCTTGCAGACACAGCAGTGAACATGCACATAACTGGAAGGCTCCTGGTGCAGACGGCGTCCAGAACTTCTGGATCAAGAGGTTCATGTCCCTGCATAGGAAGCTAGCTCTTACACTCACTGACGTAATTCAACACCCAGAACATATGCCTCTTTTCCTCATGCAGGGTGTCACATACCTATGGAGTAAGAACACTGAAACAGTGCACACTGCAAATTACTGTCCAAATCACTTGTCTCCCGACACTTACAAACTCCTCATCTCTTGTCTTACAGACAAAATCTACACACACATCGAGACACATAACATCCTTTCCTAACAACAGAAGGGCTGTCACAGGAATTGTGACAGGAATTCGCAGGGTTGCAAGGAGCAGCTCAGTAATCCTGTGGCAGGCATGTACAAAGAAAAGGAATTTACACATTGCGTACATCGACTACAAGACATTTGATGCAGTCCCTCATTCCTGGCTCCTACACACTCTTCATCTCTACAAAATACACCCCAAGATTACGATATTCTTGGATGCCACGATGAAGAGTTGGAATGCAACATTACACCTATGTACCTCCAACACTACAGACCCCAGTCCCATAAGGAGAGGTATTTTCCAGGGAGACTCCTTGAGTCCTCTTTGGTTCTACCTCACCTTCAATCCTTTGAGTCACAAGCTAGACAACACAAAACACAGCTTTAGGCTTATCTCAGGCACTCTGACACCATACAAAATCACACACCTTCTCTACATGGATGACATCAAACTCTACACCACAACAACCCACAACTTATTAATTTACTATATACCATATTTACTTTTATATAAGTCACCACACAGTTCACCAAAGACTTTGGGATGGAATTTGGAATCGACAAATGCCGCAAACTACATATAACATGAGAGAAGACCTCAAATTTGGAGGGTTTTGAACTGGAAAATGGGTTAGCCATCTAATCCATAGAAAAGGGAGAGACCTACAAGTATCTGGGCTTCCAATAAGTGCGAGTCACAGACAACACAAACATCAAAACTACACTCTTGTAAACTCAAGAACACATACAGTGCTCATGTTCACAACATCCTCAAAACACAACTCAATGCCAAAAATAAATTAAAGCCATCAACACTTTTATTGTCCCCATATTAACATACTCCTTCGGCATAATCCCATGAACAAACACCGAACTCGAAGCACTACAATGCACACTACACGAAACACTACATGAACCACCTTAAGTCCGCACCGGAAAGGATGACCCTCCCCCGCAAGGAGAGAGGTCGAGGAGTCAACAACTTCATTGCCCTACATGAAAAACAAGTACACACACTTAGGGAACACTTACACTAGAGAGCACAACACTTCTCACTCCACTTAGTCAATGTCAAGGCTGACACACAACTCGCCCATTTAGACCTCGAAAACCCTTGCCCAACACCACTCACTACGCTCACACTCAGAAGCTGTGTGAATCATGGGCTTGTAAGGTACTTCATGGCAGACATCGCCATGAACTCAGCCAGCCTCATGTTGACATGGAAGTGTCGAACAGATGGCTGATGAACGGTGAGCTGTTCGGGTAGACCTAAGGGTTCATGATCAAGCTTCAGGACCAAGTCATCCCCACACACACAGCTACAAGAAACACATTCTACATTAAATGGATGCATAACCACTCAGAAATTTTCAGTCCAAGAAATCTTCCAATTGTGAATGAGAGCACAATGCAATGAGCTCAAGAGTGGAGAAAGAATGAAAGATATTTCAGTCATCTAGTGAATGAAGATCAATAAGGGTTTTGATATAAAGAACCTTTTTTTTCTTTAACTTCAATAAAATGCATCAAGACCCACATATCCAACCACAATAAAAGCCAGCTCACTGGTAGAGAGAGAGACAGAGAGAGAGAGAGTGAGAGACCAGTGTCATAGAAAATGTCATAGAAACCATAAGGCATTCTTCTTTGAGAGAGAAAATGTGGATGCCAACTTCTGGCCTGATTTAGAGCTGAATGTCTTCAATTCAACAAAGCGAACCAAAATCTCTTTATTGATATCTTCAGATAAGTAAAGAACATTTTTTTTACATCAACCAGAAGACTTCAAGGAGTTACTTTCTGTTTTATCATCTCTGTATGATGAAGGAGTAACTGAAAACACATAACTGCTTTTCTATGACAAAACCCAACTGTAAATGTCATTACTGGCATCCAGGCTATAAAAACCATGAAACCCTGCAATGTGGCAGGGGGGAGGGGTACTCTTAGGTGTCCACAATTTGTAGATTCGGGCCTGTTATCAGTTGATAAATGACAATCATCTATCAAAAATCATGTTTGAAAATGTTAAAACTCAAATGGTTTTCAATTTTCAATGGCTTAACAAGATCATTAGGAAAATCAATTATAGCTGCAGATATACAATCATCAAATCATCTGCTTCAAGATAAAAAAAAATAAAAAATGAGCAAACAAACTGGAACAGAATTTTTGGTACCATAGACAAATGGATGAAACTTAATATCAACAATTATAGCATTATAAATGATAAAATATACTTCAATTCATTATACTGATTTTCAATTTTCTTACACAGAGAAGAATGCAAGTTGCTAAAGCTGAGTTTGAGGACTTAACTGTCAAAAGCAAGGGATGAGATCATCTGGGCTTGAAACTGGATGATTAGATTCAGCTATATTCTATAGATGCACAAAGGAAATGTGAATTCTGAAGGTAGCTGAGTTAAAGCAATGTGCAAGATTTTCTATCATTAAAACCTGTCTAATTTTTGATCATTATAATCTGAGCTACATTATAAAATAGAATATATGTTACCCGTATGATTCCAGTTATTAAGCCAACAGCAAGGTAACGACCATCAGGTGAAAACTGGCATGTTAATGCTTCACACTGAACAAACCTGAAAAACAAAATTCTACATATTTATACATGAAAACTTTCTTACTTTTTTTTTATTTAAAAAACCTAATTTAATGTAATAAATTAGTTTAAGCATGGTTTAAATGGATTTACTTTATAAAAGAATCAGATATCTTTCTATTTTGCTAATAATATTTGTGTTTAATCAGTGCTAAGTCATTTTGGGTAATGAAGGCATGTCTTTATAACATCAATTTTCAAAACGCTAATATTACCATCTTAATTTCGAATGAAAACAAATTTCATCTGAGTGAGGTCAGATGAGTAGCAAGCATCTAAAAATATTTTTGTACACATATATTTCAACAATTACATCTTAAAAACAATATCCATATTTTTATTTTAAATTTTAAATAAAAATATTTTAGTCAATTTTCATTAACTCAAAAAAATTTGCAATAATGGAAGATAATGCTAACAAATGTTCTTAAGAAATTCCAAATTTATGAGTATTCTTTTTCATCAATTCAATGTCAGTCAGTTTTTGACAAATGAACAATAGGTAAATATCAATTCATTTACTTATTTATTTTTATACATTTGCTACATTACAAAAAACTATACTTGCTTTCTTATATCATAAATCAATAACAGGAGCTAAAGAAAAAAAATAAACTTGTACTACTGCCAATTGCTTAAGATTACAGAAAACATTTTTCTTATCTGTTTCTTATAAATAAACTGTCCCTTAGAATCTTGGATGATTTAGGCAGATCAGATGATCCTGCTATAATCTTGTCATAGCTTTAACTTCAATCCACAAGAAAACCTCCTAGGAGGAAACTTCATCAGGAGAATGTTAATCTCAAAGATAGTAAAAATTAATGTTTGGAAAATAGAGTTCTTGGTGAATTCCCTTTTGAGGGAGGGGAGAAAGCACAATCCGTATCAAAGTTGATGAGGAAAGAAAATACTGAATTGGATAAATAAGAAAATAAAAATTGGATAAAAGAATAGCAGAAAAGCAGTTAATCTGGAACAAGGAAAAATTATACCATGAAGGAAACCAGTTAATATGGAACAGAAAAAAAATTACAATATCACACCGTATATGCAATGAAATTTTAGTAAAAATAGTTTTATTAAAAAAAAAAAATTTTTTTTTTTTTTTTGTGAAAAAACGAAGGATGAATAAATGCTTATTATTGCAAATGCACTTTAATATCACAGCTGCAGCTGATTTTAATTAAAAAATTGTATTTAGTAATGAGAAAATTTTTATTGGCACTCTAGAACACCTTTTTTGCAATTCTCATCACTCTTCATCCATAGTCAGCCATCTCAAATGCATCCAAGTTTTCCAATGCCATCTCCATCAAAAAGATATCAGAGATGAAGGATGGTCATCCTCTTCTTCTCAGACAAACCTGTCTAGATAATCAAGATATTCACAATAGTAAGCCAAATTTAATCACGTCATAAATTTCATGATTGTTATCACTCTTTTCAACTTGAGGAGAATTTAGCTGGAAATTTGAATTTTCCATTCGACACAAAGAATTTTCTTTGTTGTTTCTTTTTGTGGCGATCATAAGAAAAACTAATTATATATTTCAAAATTTTATGTGCATATTTTCTCTTATACATACTACAATAAAATATGGTATTAATGACATATCTATTTGTAAATTTTTAATAAAATGTCTTGCCACAGAGCATCTACTTTCATTTTAGAAACTAAATGAACTGACAGGTTCTGTTAAGTAACGGAATAATTTACATTTTTTATGACTAATGTAAGAAAGCAAGGAATTTAAAATATGCATTTTGATCAATCAGTGTTATTACAGGTGTTTCTATCTGTATTAGACAGCAGACTATATTAGTTTTATATTATAAGACTTTAAAAAATTGAAAAATGGTTAAATGAAGCAAAATACACATAAGTTTGAAATCATTGCAGCAAAATACACATAAGTTTGAAATCATTGCAGCCTTGCAGTTCTCAGATATGGAATATTGGGGAAGTTTAAAATATGTATTTTCACTAAAATCTGCTATTTAGTCTTCTATATTTTTATTTTTAACTTCATTAACTTTCTATCATTCCAATAAAACATTAAATTGCCCTAATACTGTTTAACTTATTAGGTTGGCCAAAAGTTCGATCTTTTTTTTTTTACCTAAGCTGGCTCTAGTAGCGCTTAGGCGTCTTTAATGTCATTCAACACCATTTTGTTAGATTGTATTGTGACAGCTGTCATATCGGATGCATTTAAAACAAAAACTGATTAATATTGGTGAATTTAATATTGAAAATGGAAGATGATAAGCACCCAAGACCACATTTTTCTTTGATGATCAGGCAAAAACTGTTACAGCATGGCTGGGAAGTTCTGATTCATCCTCCATATTCACCAGACATTGCACCTTCGAATTTCCTTCGATGTCAGTCTTTACAAAATTCTCTTAATGGAAAAAAAATCAATTCCCTGGAAGACACCAAATGAACCTGGAACATTTGTTTGCTCAAAAAGATAAAAAGTTTTGGGAAGATGGAATTATGAAGTTGTCTGAAAAATGGCAGAAGGAAGTAGAATAAACTGCTGAAGACATTGTTCAATAAAATTATTGGCGACAATAAAAAATGTCTCTTATTTTTACTTAAAAACTGAACGAACTTTTTGGCCAATCCAATAAAAGAAACAAGAAAAGTAACAGAAGAAAATTTAGTTGACTTTCTTGCAAGAAACTGCAAATGCAAGGTTAGATTATCCAATATCAGTAATATATCCAAACAACAAGAGATGCACTTCAAGAAAAGGCGCCTTTCTAGCAAGTGTGAAAAACATCAATTTCATTCATCATAAGTCTTAATAGGAATGTGATAGGTTTTGTCATTAATAAGCTATTTCATGATTTTCTATAAATGTGTTCCTTTAAAAAAATAAAAAAATAGGATAAACAATTATATTATTAGACATTTTCACAACCTTTAAATTCTAATGGCAAAACAGCAGAATAATTAGGCTACTTTATACTATGAAATTTTAAGGGAATTTATGTTGACTATTATGGAAGGAACTTTTTCTTATTTGTCAATATTAACTATTATTTCAAATGCCTCAGTGTGTTGTATGCATGAATCCATTCTATTAAAGCAAGAGCTTCTTTAAAGATTAAGAGCGTCGTCAGACTTCCTGTTGTTGCCCCTTGATTCGTGACCCAAGATTTTAGTTGAAGTATGGACACCAAAGAGATAGCAGTGCTCGTGTATCATGAGAAATGCAGTTACACCAGAAGAAAAATTAGTCATCACTCTTCGATAAGTATATATTTATTTATTTGAGTAAGTAAGTATCAAAGGCGGACGTCATAAACTTTATTTTTTTTGCTTAATAATAATAATAATAATAATTAAGCAAACAACTTCATGTGAAAATAATAAATACCGTATTTACTCGCATAATTTCCCCTTTTTTTTCATCAATATTTTGAGAAAAAAAAGGGGGTGGGGAAATTACGCGATGTTTTTCAATTTGAGGAAAAAAAATATGGTGAAAGTGTAAGGAAAACCATGTTAAATATTGATTTTTAAAGCAAGAAATGTAATTAACAACAATTTTATTAACACGCAACATTTAAAATATATGAAATCACATCTCAACATTTGTTTTTTCTTCAAAGTACAGTTACTGTTGTACTGATTCAGAAGGAGTCTGCTCTTGTACTGACCGGGGTGGGGGTGGAATCTTCCCCTAAAGTAGCGTGGGATAGAGAAATGCGGAAGTAACGGTACATTGTCGCGTCGTCGTGAGTTCACCGCCAGTCAAGATCATGTTGGAAACGCGTTGAAGTAGAGGTGGGGAAATTATGCGATAAAAATAAAAATTGAATTTTGTAATCCACAAAAACTGGGGTGGGGAAAATACGCGATGGGGGAAATTATGAGAGTAAATACGGTACTTCACAACAACAAAAATTACCTTATTTCAAAATTTTTGAAAACTACAGATGTCTGCTTTTGATATTAACTTTTTTTTTTTAATAGCATTTTGTATGCTGGGCCGAAATAAATGCTTTTTTATGTATTTATTTATTAAAAAAAACACCGGAATCCAAAAAAATAGGGTATTCAGGGAATATAAACCTAATTAATTTATGCCAAATGAAATAAACTTAATGACATTCAAAATACATTAATATATTTAATATACTAATACAAATAATATACTTATTATAAAATAAAAAAAAATCCTTAACATAAGACTACAAATAATGAGAACTAGTTCCCTTCAAAATAGTTCTATGTCAAATATGACTTGAAATGCTGATGAATTTCATAAATAAAGGCTTCAGTGTCAAGCTCCATTGTAAAGTGGCCACTTCTCAGGTGGTGTCGTATGACAGACAATAGAAAACAACATCATGATGGGTCGAGGATGGTCGACCCTCACGAGTGACTTGTTGGGTGGTGCCACCCAGTATGACAGATGCAATTGAAATGTATGTACCAACTGGATCCCCCCCCCCCCCCCGTCTGATGCTGGTCTAAGCATCTTAGTACTTAAGCTGTCTTCTGGTAGAAAGGCATTTACTGAGCAGTTTTAGATGACCATTACAGCTAATTTTGAAGTAATGATATAGGCAGTTGCACTTAAAGTTTCGATTAAGAAAAGATAGCCAATGTATTTTAATTTGCTTATTGCATTCTCCTTTCATATTTTAAGTATCCGTCTTGTAACAAATTACAAATAACTTATGTCTGTTATGCCTGATCATAACCATTTTTACATTTAATTCATAATTGCCATTATGTTTTTTTTTCTACAGTATATTCAAATGTTAAATAATTTTCATAACCTAATTTTGAGCAAATTCTTATGCTTGTTCATTCTGTTATGAAAAACATTACTGCTAGTCCATCTTTGATGTAGGACACTGAAATGTATATGCATGTAAAAAAAATAATATAATATGGAAGTACTGCATGCCTATACTGCCTTAAATATTTTGCAGAAAGCTACTATTATTTTTTTTAAATATTAAAAAGGCATAAACTCACTTGTCAGTTATAATTTAAAAAAAAAAAAAAACCATCCTAATCATTACTTCAAAAATAGCTGTAATGGTCATCTAAAACTGCTCAGCGAATGCTTTTCTATTAGAAGACAGCTTAAGTACTGAGATGCTTAGATCGGCATCATGATGGGGTGACCCAGTGGGTACACACATTTCAATTGCTTCTATCATACGGGGTGGCACCACCCAAGAAGTCACTTGTGAGGGTCGACCATCTGCGACTTGGGTGCGCTACTTACAGGGGGCATAAGCATCAGTTATAATTTCATCAACTCAGTAATAATTTTTTAAAAAATAAAAAAAAAAAAAAAAAAAAAACAACCTAATAAGTGGTGGTAGCAATAATAGCTAATATTTGGATTTTTTTTTTGTATATAAAAGCTTCTCCTTTCTCTTTTGTTTCAGCAGAAATATAAAGGCTTAAATCTTACTCTTGGAATACCAGAATCCTGCATTCTATATTCATCTTTTTAGTAGTGCAATAAAAAAGAAAGCCAAGTTTCTTCTTGTAGTTGATTTCTTATTCTAATCTTTTACATATTGTTCTATAGCTTCACTGACATTGATTCGATGATAACTAAACTGTAATACTCCCTAATACAGTAGAGCCCCGATTATCCGCGGGATTGGGTGGCAAAGGCTTCGCGGATAACCCGAAAAAAGACTAAAAATGAGGTTTAAACACGAAAAAAAATATTTCACCATTAAAAACTATGTTTTATTGTACAAAAAACATAATATGTAAAACTTTTAAAATATGTACAGTAAAGCAGAAACCTTTGCTCTACGTTTGCAGCCACAAATTCCGAGAAGGCCTATAGGATCACGATGCACAATAAACCTATCAGTAATTTTCGACCTTCGCACTGTAGGGCCTATTGTATTTTCCCTGTTGTTGGCTTGAATTAAAATTGGTTTTTTTGAGGTTCGTAATAAAAAAAAAATTTTCGCGGCACTTGCGGATAATCGGGGCTCTACTGTACATAACAAAAGGTGCATAATTGTTTTACTGACATGTGTAATAGTTGAAGTATTACAATATTAGGTTATGCTAGATCAACATACAAAAGTAACCTGAGTTGCAACTTAACCCTGTGATTCTATTTAAAAGAGAAATGTTATAGTGTTTTTTGTTTTGTAAAAATTAATGTTTTAACACTACACACCTATTTCACTTAGAGCATCCATGTTCATTAATGACAAAGGAGAATTCTGCATACTGTGTAAATGAACATTTAATTTTCACATAGTAAACAAAATTATACATGTTTTGAAGACAATCTACAAAAGTTTTTAGTTTGCATCACTTTATATCTTAATTTTTACTGCTAAGTTTACATACCAATAACAGGGTAGTAAGAAAAAAAGTGCCTGTCTGCTTTTAATGCCCTTAAATTTAAGTTATGTATTGAAATAACCAAATTTTTTATTAATTATGAATACACGATGGAGACAGTGACCCCTCAAAAACTAAAAGCAAGAAAATAAAAAACAAGAACATAATGTGGAATTCAAATCCTTGGGCAGCACTCAGGCTGCCACAAAAGGTATTTGACCACAAAAAGAGAAAAAAAAAAAATTTATAAATAAATAAACTCTCTGATGGGTAAATCAAAAGCAATTAATTCAAATAAGAATGCCTTTTGAGTCGAGCCGATACTCTGGGACGGCCGTTTTGAGCTTGTTAGGCTCTCATCAGGCAGAGCTAATCAGCCGTGCAAGATTCAAAAGGCATATCCTCCCCTCGTACGCCTTTTGAGTCTTGCACTGGCTGATTAGCTCTGGCTGATGAGAGTCTTAACAAGCTCGAAACGGCCGTCACAGAGTATCGGCTCGACTCAAAAGGCATTCTTAATTTTTATTAATTATGTTCGTTTTTTTTTTTTTAATTTTGAAAACTACACTACTTGAGTAATCACTGCATGTACTTGAATTATTATTATATAGTTTATATGATTCCTAGTGATATCTTTCAATACTACTACTTATATCTTAGAGTCAATTTCAGGAATTTAGTACTGAAATTGATTAGTTAGAATTGATTATATACCAATTTAAGATAATATATCATACAAAGCTAAATACTCACAATATTCTCTAGAATTGAGACACAACAAAAGAGTGAAGCAATCAAACACTTCAGTATACAATATGAAAAAATTAGTATTATTTGTTGTGGCTTATCTCATAGTATTTTACCTACATATTGATTTTACATGCATAATGCTAAGGGTACAATATATACTTATCTTACCAAATAGTTTGAACAACCTTGCATTAACTTTTTTTAGACAACTTAAATCATGGTTTTGATTTCACAGATAATTAATACTAAATTTAAAAGCTATTTTAATACTTTTCAGTCAATTAATATATTATCATCAAAATATGACCTAAAACATTTTTAATAATCCACAACTCACTAAATGTTTTGAATCAATTCTTTATTTTTTTTTAAGTGACGATGTCAAATGGCATTTTTTTCTATACAGCACTATAATCAAATACAAATATCAACAAAATAAATTGACTTACAAAAGGAGAACAAAATTATGCAATATTATGTCCAAGATTATTTTTAAGAGTTCAGATAGGCAATAATATTAAGATCTATCATATATTTCTAAATTACTATTCTCTCTTCAGCTTAGCATATTCTTCTCAGATGGAAGCATTAGAAATAATTTTTACAGTCACAGCAAAGCTATTTGAACAATACAGAAACAGGAAAACACAATACATCACTGCAAAGCTGTTTATATTTCACAGCAATGTTACTGTTAAAAATACAATGGTATCTACGAGATTTGTCACATAATTTATAATTGTGAATTCATAAATTACAAATAAATTAAAAATTCTGCTACACACTCGTGCATAGACAAGTCATTTACCCATTATTGTTTCTATAAGAATAACAGTACTAAATATGTAGAATATAGAATAAACAGTAAGAAATAGTGAGTCCAACTGCAGAGCTACATGAACTGAAGGTTCTAGGGTTACGTCCCTAGTGGGGATCAGCGAATTCTCCTTGTTTCTCTTCCAAATGGGTTTTAAGCTTCATCCCTAATTTTCCATAAAGTGGGGAAAATTTCTTCCCTGCGAGTTAATGCAAATGGATACCAGACTCTGTGTTGTCCTACTTGCTACTGAAATACTAAATTATCCAATTCCTGCACGCCCACTCTTTGTTAGATGAAGGTCACCTAACCTGAATAAAAACAGCACTAAATTCAGAGTTATCAAACACACAACTGTCTCTTTCCATGGGCTTTTTGTTTTTGTTTTGTTTCTCTTTATCAGTATTTTTGTGGAAACGAATTTATAATTTTTCCGTATAAACTTCCATATCAGTAATATCATCAAATATAGAAATACCAGACTAAGTTAACTTAATTTATTTTCTTTATCTCAATTTCTTTAACACTTAATGATTACTGATTGCAGGAATGATTTTTTTACTGCAAAACAAAATGTTTTTTACTAAGCATGCGAAATTTCACTATTCCACTTGAACATTTTTGTCCTCTGTTCATCCATTTGTCTGTCTGTATTCACATCAAATTAAATTGGTTGGGATGGATTTCCATCCAGTTTTGTACAAAGCTTATTTATAGTCCACATAAAACATAAGCCTACTTGTTTTGATCTCCACCCCTCCCATCCTTGAAAAATGATCCCAAAATTCCTCACATAAATGGCTAGAATTATTTCTTTAAAATTTGATGTGATACTTATTTATGGTCCAACTAAAAATATGAGCATGATTATTTTGGTCTCCAGTCCTCAAAATGAAAATGCTCAGTTCCCATTAAGCAATGAAAAGCTGAAAATGTACCTAGCAAGGTATATATATATATATATATATATACATACACTGTCCGGCCACTTTATTAGACACACTCTTGCTATGCACATGAATGTTTGGACCCATCGTGTGTCTCACAACTCTTCAAGGCAGTGGGGGCAGTGTCATGGTGAGGGGGATGTTTTCATGGCATACGTTGGGTCCATTGATACCTCTGGAGGCACATCAGGATGCTAGAGCGTACCTAAACATCGTAGCTGACCAAGTGCAATCGTACATGTTAACAGTTTATCCTCATGCAAATGACTACTTCCAGCAGGATAATGTACCAGTGCACAAAGCCCGCATCACTATGGGATGGTTTGAGGAGCATGACGATGACTTTTCCTTGCTGCAGTGACCCGCTCAGTTCCCGGATCTCAGCCCGATTGAAAATTTGTGGGATGAGCTGGAACGGGTTTGTTCCTCTCCAGGCCTACACCTCCATCAAAGCTTCAGGAACTGCATGACACACTCATGTCTGCATGGTACACAATACCTCAACAATGTTTTCAGCATCTTGTGGAATCCAAGCCTCGGCGAATTCAGGCTGTTTTGAGGGCTAAAGGAGGCCCAACACGCTACAAGATAGGCGTACCTAATAAAGTGGCCGGACAGTGTATATGTACATAGGATTGTTAAAATTAAAGTTCCTCTATTTAGAGGGCTCTGTTGTGCATTCTAAGGCCCCAAATGGAAAGATAATTAGACAGCAGGTACTTCAAATATATTAGATGATATATACAAGACAGCAGGTCTTCCATGAATATGGTTTCCTGAAGGAATCTGTTGTTGAAGCTCTGGTATCAAGAAATTCACCAACATTTCATAGAACTGCTGTCTGGGTATGGAACAGATGCGAGACCCAGTTGAAGTTATCCCTTCAAAAAAAATATGGCCCAATGATGAAATTAGCAGTAAAGCCACACCACACAGTTACGTTTGAAGAATGCAACGGGACTTCTTGGATAACATGAGGGTTCTCTTTTGCCATACACAACAGTTGTGGCATTCACTTACCCATTTACGCAGAAGTAGGCTTTGTCACTCCAAAGAATGTTCTATGGCCAAGTGATATTCATATAGCACAGATGTTATATGAATTTCCTCACCCCATGCAACTTCTGGTTATGGGGCTCAGAGCCCTCTAAGTAGACGAACTTTAATTTTATATATCAAATTTTTATATTTATTCAATATATCAAAAACGCCAAACTCAAAGCCTAATCTTCAAGTTTCGCAATGCAAAGATTTCAATCAATCATTTGCAATTTAGAAATTTAGAAATATAGAATATAAGAATAAAATTAACTTATATTACTAAACATATAAAGCTGGACAGTAATCTGAAATTTGAAAAATGCCAATATAAAATTCAAATTACTGCTTCTGTGAAAACACGGTCGTGATGAAGTGAAAACAAATTGGGCCGTGTTTTCACAGAAACAGTAATTTGAATTTTGTATTGGCATTTTTCAAATTTCAGATTACTGTCCGTACTGTAAATATCAATGGCTTTAAAAATAATAAAAAGAGCAAAATGGGTTTCATAAGATGAGCTGTGGCTGTTCTGAAACCAGGCTGAAGTCACACTGAGTTGATGTTTCGTTACCTTTGCATGAAATAATGGCTAGCAAATAAAAACTTTTTTAATTAAAATTTTACTTAAAAATTAATTTGTTTATTTTAAACAACTAACATTAAATATTATTTGAAATATGCTTAACATTTGCTATAATTAATTACTTAATGGAGAAGGGATTTCTTTCCCAAGAATTAAAGGGAAGCAGGTGTTAGGCTGATCCTGCTCAATTCAATTTAGTCCCGTTGGTTGTACAATACAGGTAGCCTTATTTCCTATGACCCCAAGAACCACATAGTTCTGTAATGGAAAACATTAACTTGATAATTAATTACTTAATACCTAAAATTTGAAAATAAAAAAAAAATTGGAAACCAAAAAAAAGGACTTAATATTTTATATAAGTGCAAGTTGTAAAAAATTATTCTGCTTTCTTGGCTACAGTTTTTAAATTAATTTATTCTAATATCAATCTCATCAATTGATTCTGGATGGAAAATTCCAGACAGTTTAATTATTAATGATTTTTTTTTTCTGTTTTTGTGTAGGAAATATTTTTATATTATGTATTTTCTGAAAGAGTAAAAATTGAGTTGAAGTTTATCCCATCAACTATTTAACCTTTTTTTAAGTTTTAAAAATAAGCACACATGAAATGTACAAATTCTATATAATAGTAATTTGAGTAGAATTAAACTACAAAAAGTTTTTATTTTAGAACTACCTTAAAGTGCCCGATGTTGTACAGGGAGGGGCGTTGGGAGGGGTAAGGAGTTCTGGTTTTCTTGCAGCCTATATTTTACACAGGGTAGTGGATCATTTAGAAACTTTCCCAGTTTGTACAAAAATCACACGATAGGAACAAAGTAATGTTATATTAATATTGCGATCGGAGAATATAAGACTTCCTACCCCTTTCTCCCCAACCTTATCACATTAAACCTTGCTCAATTGGTAAACAATCATGTGATCAGTACAAATTAATGTTACATTTTTAATGAGTAACCCAGCAACCCTGTAGAAGTATTAGTTCAACAATATTTTCCCATCCTCTCCCCCCCCCCCTTCCCGTTCACACCCCTTAGAAGCCTGGATATCGAAAAAGCATCTTTTCAATTTTGCCAAAGAACACTCAAGGCAACTTTTCGTGTTTCCACCTCAAGCAGATCTGGAGATACGCAAACCCTTCAGAAAAGGTTGCCTCCCACCTTTTACACCTGTTAGGATTCAAATGTAGAAAATTCATCTAATATGTATTGTTTCGATTTTGACAAAGAACACTTATGTCAAATTTTGTGTTCACTATGAAGAGGATGCGAAAGAGATTTATGCACAAAAATATTTTAGTTCTATTTTGTCACCAGGTTGCTATGTGGCACTATTATGCACAACAATATTTTCGTTCCTATTGTTGCACAATAATACTTGTGTACTTTCCACTGTCATAGCTAGGTTCATATGTGTCACCCCTTTTCAACCCCTTAGTGGGTTTAACCAAGTACCAACGTAGCCTATATTTTCCGCAGGGTAGTAGTGTAGCTATGCAAAATTTGGTTTAGATCAGTCAAAGGGTGTAAAATTATAGAGAGAATATACTTACAAACTTTGACTTTTATATATATGTATAGATGGTTAAATTTGAGAGAAAAAAAATTAAATTTTCTTTTTTTCTATTTAAAAGTAATACTTCTTATGACCAATATTTTTTTTTTATTGAGTATTTTTTTTTGTTAAGAAAAAAAAAATACTGCCAATATATTTCAGATTATACAACTAGATTATCCTAATCTATCTTATCCCTCCTGCAACTCAATGCATCCCAATTTGCTAGTCACTGCTACAAAGACAACATAACAGTATAGCACTTTTATCGCTTCAGTGTAACTTAACCCAGCTTCAGAATAACCACACTGAAAAGTATGAAACCTGTTTTTCTCTCCTATTTTTTTCAATATATATATATATATATATATTGAAAGGGCATAAAATATAAATAATACTAAATATTTTGAGTTGTAGGTAAAAAAAAATATTGTTAGGCATTTCTTCTATTGTTCCTTCAACTGTTAACCAATTCTGGGTGAAATAGAGCTTTGCACAGACTTGTCTGGTTGATTATTAAAACTCCACACTATTTTGAAAAAAGCCTAAGTATTCTGAGTAAGAACTTTCTGTGCTCCAACTGCATTCCATATATGGATTTTTTACAATACACCCTGTCTTCTATAGCTTTATAATAATTCAAAACAAACAGAACTGGGAAGAATGTCCATATCTGTTTTTTAAGCTTCAATTAATTAATAATGTGGTATTTTTAAATTAAGTATTCGATTTTAAGAAGCGTTTAAATATTGATTAATATAATAACCATAAAATATTCAGTACTACTTAGATGACAATTTTTGGTTACCATACTAAATCACATAACAGACAAACAGAATTAGACTGTTCTTGAACAATTTTCCACTTTTATCATTATCTATTGTGTTTGGACAAAGTATATTAAAGGAATGATAACTTCAAAGAGTATTGAAAGCTGTGCCTTAGGTAAAAATGTGGCTGTATTTGGAAATTTATTAATTATTAGTAGAAGCTCTGCTCCTGACCAGCATGACCTTAACCCAAATTGTTCTCACATAGCCACACTTTTCTGCAATGCAGCATTATGTTATAATTTTAATGCTGAGAGAGATCATAGTAATTACTATTCTTATATATTGGTTTTTACAATATCTTTTAATTTTTTTATAAACTTGGAAACAAACTAACAAACATAAATAACCAAAAAGTAAATTAATAAAATTAATAAGATAACCAATTTAATTTGTTTATTCTCTTTAATTTCATTCTGTGAAGAATCTGATGTCTTTCGGTGAAGCAAAGCAGAATAACATCTTTTTGGGTACAATGCAAAGTAATTTACAGTTTGTACAGAAAAACAACATTTAGCATTTTCTTAACTAAAATCAGACCATAACTTAAGACCCTAACAACTGATCCAACTAAAACAATATCAAGGTATTGATGCACCTCCCCTTTTACACTGTGGAAGTTTCATGGTTGTAGTTTTTATAGGTTTGAAATGAATCACGAACCATAAGCAGATAAACTTCTTAAAATTTACATCTTAGATTAAATAAAAGATATATAGAATTTTATAAATTAGAATTATCTGTAGTTATTACAATTACAAATATTTTCTAAATTTGTTATAATTGTTACTTCTTTAAAAGCTATATTGTTGTTTTAGAAAATCCTTTAAATTTATTTGATTTTTATTATTATTTTTGATCAACTGAAAATTTTGGTACAAATATTAAAAGTTTTAATAAGATTCTCATTATTCAGCAATGAAAAATATTTGCAAATTTAATTGATTATCAGCTGTTTCAGAGTCAGTTTTTAGAAATAAAAGATTTTATTGGAAATCACTCAAATAGACATAGTTAACTAATGAAATAGTTTAATGAGGCACTGCAATAATAACTGAAGAATAATGTTTATATTTATTCAAATTTATAAGTCTAATTATAATAGGCATGTAAACATAGCAACTGGATCGTTCCAAGCAGTTTTCAATGTGACAATTCTGTTTTCTTTGTAAGATTCATGAACATTTACCAAAAACTATTTCCAACTAAGGGATTTTGTAGGATTATTCACAATTAATTTCCTTAATTTTAGGAAGACAAAATATGATTCTGTATATATATTTTTGTTTTATTTTCTTGCTGGAGTTACTATAAATAAATTAATATACTTAACATAGAATTAGTGAATCAGTAGAAAATATAATAGCTATAATGCAAAATCCCAACAAAACCTTGGGATGTAGACAAATACCTAATTATTAACATCTACTGACATTTACTTTAAAAGCTCTCTTAATTAGATTTATCACTTAATTAACATTATTCTTATATTTAATAGTTGTAAGTAGACAAAAAAGCATGTTCAAAGCTTTCATTAAAATAAGACATTTCATATTTAAAGATCAAGAATAAATGATGTAAATGAAATGAAGTTCAAATACACTGACAATTTAAAAAAAAAATACTCATTACATGAGTACTCATTTACCAAAGTTTAACATTAAGTATTAAGAATTTATAGTAACTTTGTTTCCTTTCAATGGGTGAGACCAATTGTTTATTAAGTAACATCCTAGAACAGCTGTTTCACAACTCTTTGGCGATCATCAGCTAGGAGTAGTCACCAGTAAACAGCAAGGTACTGAGGCTAATAGAAATAATTGTTGGAATTGCAGTGGAACTTCCAAAGCTTCAATAAATAAAAACTCAGTATAGAAATAGTGGTGAGAAATCTCATGTGCCAGCATTCTGCAATGAATTTTTGAGGAATGGGCTGCAGAAAAATTCAATGAGGCCGGCAGAATGCTGGCACATGCGATTTCTTACCAATATTTCTTTTAGTGAGGTTTTTTTGTGTTTATTGAAGCTTTGGAGGCTCACAACGTTAGTTACAATGACATTTCGTTTGTTTCCTTTCATTACAATGAAATTTCATAGTAGGTCTACTTATTATATCAAGCTCAGACTTATTTAAATTGCAAACTGTTACTGAATATAGGAATTACAGACACATGTGCCATTTAGTTAACAGATGATTCACCGCACTTAGTTACAGCATCATGCAGGTGTTATATAATATAGAATTTTAAATAATTCTCACATTATTCTCAAATACAGTAATAGCTTTGATAAACAGAGTTCAAAAATCACAGCCTTAAAATTCTTAACAAAACAAGCATCACAAGAAAAATGTATCTGGAGGTCTTAAGGTCATTAAATTCACTATCTAATGATTTCTTTTCCAGGACCATACCCAGGGCTTATTGCTAAATGCTTTGAAATGTCTGATCTTTTCTCCACAATTCCTATTAACTATAATCAAAACTGTTTGATTTGGAAATGCTTGAATTCTAAGGCTTTCCAAATCAAACTTCAAAAATATGATATAATTGTAAATAACAAAATAACTACAACTTAACCTTTCAAATACAAGTATCTTAAGCTTTTAAACCTATATATAGAATACTGCTGCAAAGGACCACAAAAGTCACAAACATTTCTTCATAGTAACTAGGCTTCATTCAGTAATGATACAATTGAAGAATGAAATAAAAAAAAGAAGTGCTTCATGGAACTTATGATTCAAGAAAGGGAAAACAAATCGAAATTCGTGTTTGTACACCACTGATATTTTCAATCGAACACTATAACACCTGTCTGTGCAAATTAACACTTTTATAAACCAGTTATCTGATGCTCAACATCTCAGAGGCTATAGCAATTATGAACATTTTAACTTAATAAAAACAGAACCATAAGGAAATTAATTGTAAATGATGAAGCATCATTATAATTCATCAAACTTATTTAACTTATATGTAAGTATAAGCCAGAGGTTAGTACATTTAAATATTAATATTAGAATACACATGGTGGATAACATGAAAATCTACAAATTTCATAGGAAAATGGGTTATAATTTATTACAGATAAGAAAAAAATATATATACTACACATAAAATGATGTAGAAGGAATTTTATGTAAGGAATGAAGAAAAGAAAAATAGAAATAAAATGACCTTACTTGATAAAAATGGATAGTTATCTGACATTACTCCATTCTTATCAAGTGACAATGTATTTTATTTTTATTTCCTTTTCTTTATTTCTTCAAAGCAAGTAAAGCCTTATCATTTATGTACATAATGACAGAGGAAAGCAGTTTTCAAGGCTGTGCAAGAAATCTTAAGGTAAAAATTCAGAAAGTATTAAAAAACGCCAAATAATTAATTTTTAGGATAAAGTGTGATTTCTTTTATTATTATTAATGTAAGCAGTGATAATATTAATTTGTGTAACATCTATGATTCTTCTTATGCTTCAGAAAAATGTCCTGATAACACAAAATCTGGCAAC
The DNA here is from genome assembly GCA_023159025.1 of Thereuonema tuberculata. NCBI lineage: Eukaryota > Metazoa > Arthropoda > Chilopoda > Scutigeromorpha > Scutigeridae > Thereuonema > Thereuonema tuberculata. The sequence goes on along the minus strand of JAFIDM010009631.1, from coordinate 67,065,817 downwards.
CCTAGGTGAACTGCTTCCTCAATTTTCTTTATTATTATTTTGCAATCCCTTGATATCGAATTTACAATAATCCAATATAAAGTTAAAGAAAAATATGCTATATTTATGATTTACAATATTCTTTTCAAATCATATACATAAAATGAATTGCAGTTCTGAAAAATGTTTCAATGCTTGGGTTAAAAAAATTCCTAGACGTCACTGTTTACCTACAGCTGATAAATCCACACTTCAGAGAAGAAGCCAGCAATTTATAGTTGTAATAATAAAATGACTAAATTTGAAATATTTAGCAAATTTTTAGAGGTTAGATCCATACTGAAACAAACTATTTTAAGATTAAACCATTCTGGCTTATTTTTTGTACACTTCACTTTGTAAAATGCCTGAATTTTAACATGGAACAGTGATATTAGAATGAAGTCTTATAAATAAATAAATAAGTATAAATTTTATATAATAAATTACAGGAGATCTTGTACCTTCAAAGAACTAAGGTTCATCATCATAATAATAAAAAAATCATCAAAATAATTGTCATCAAAATAATGAAATTCAAATTAAATCAACAAGGTTTTAAAAATTGAAATGGACCAATCAGAAGATAATGAGAGACAAATAAATCTCCCCTAATTTGTTTTTTTTTTTAAATTATGTTAACTTTAATGTGTATTTCTCAATTCCTCCATGAATTTTAAGCCATGAATATATATGTTTGTTTTCACTTTAAAATAAAAATAATAATATTTTCTTCGAATATAATAAAAAAATACTGTATATGTCCACTGAAGATGTCAACATCTGACATTAACTACAGTCAATTACAAAGCTCACAGGATTCCAAGAATTTTAACTTCTCTTCATCTGATAATGAATTCAATTTTTCTTTTTTCTGTCAATTTTTTAAAACGAAAAAGTTTCTAATAATTAAATGCTATATTTATAAGATGCTGTCATGAAAAACTCAGGTTCCTAAAAACGAATGAATAAAAAAATTCAGGACTAAATGATATAATATAAAATCCTGAAATTTTAAATATCTTCCCTCCCCCCCCCCTCAAAAAAACAACAACAACATAATAACTCATTAAATCTTAATAACAATTAAAGGTAAGTAATTAGAAATAGAAACAACTTAATGAAGAAAAAGTTATTAACGAAGATTTATCCTTTGGTGGACAGGAAAAATTTATAGTCATATATTATTTTGAATCAGAAAATTGAAGTATGCCATCTATTCATCACTTTTTTTTCCTAGTTAAAAACTGATCTTCACTAAAATCTTAACTATTATTAGATTCGATCTGTTTTCCATGTTAATTTCAACTTCTCTGTTTCAATTGTTATAGCTATACCTTTCCTTTCATTAAATATACTGAAAGGTCTCATACTCAAATCTTTTTTACAAGGATAAATAATGGTCAGTAAACAATGACTGACTGAGAAGCAGCAAACAAGAACTAAAATATTTTAGAATAAACGTTCCACAGAAAAGTTCTATAAATGTCTTTTTTTTTTTTTTTCAAAAAGTTAGATATTGGGATTTTATAAGAAAATTTTCAAAGGAAAAAAAAAACTATATTATGAATGGTAAGGTGACCATTTTTTCTAAAATGAAAAGGACGATGCAAATAATTTGAAGAAAAAAAAAATGTTATCAGGGGTTTCAGGGGTATAAACCTATCTGTTCAACCAAAAAAAAAAAAAACCCTGTAAACATATCTGTTCAACGAAAAAAAAAAAAAGGTTTTAAACTTCACATATCAAAAAGGAGGACATATTACTCTTCAAACATCAAAAAGGAGGACAGAATTTACAAAAGGAGGATATTTAGGAGGACACTTCTCAAGGGAGGACAGAGCTTCAAAAAGGAGGACTGTCCTCCCTAAAGGAGAACGGTTGGTCACCTTATGAATGGTTAATATGATTTTCCCATTTATTTATCCTGTCTGAAATCTTTAATTTTTTTTTTTTCATAGTCAATCATTTGCCATAAACTGGTAGATTATAATTATAATCTGTTATTTGAAAATAAAAAGTATTTCATAAAAACTCATATTATGCTACATTTTTATTTCTCCAAATTTATTCTAAATACTTAATAAAAACGAATGATATGTAATATCGTAATGGTTGTAAATGCTATTAAGCATTAATTAAGAGCAAAATTCATGCTCTTAATTAAATTAAGTAAATTTTAATTATTTTGAAAACCATATATTACAAATAGTCAATAGTATATTATTTCTACAGTTAAAATTTTATTTCAGTATAACCTTTTCTGTTCAATATGGATTCTCTAACAGTAAGCTTGTAACAACAAGGGGATCCAGAAATAAGTGATAATTATTTATATGATTATCGCCTAATCACTGTGATTTGATTATTGATTGAAAATCAATAGTAATAGTAATAATTTATAAATGATAAAAAATATTTTTTTTTTATACATATTAGTCAGTATATAATTTACCAAAGATATATGTTAGAGAAACAACATCCAAATTAAGAATAATATCAAATATTACAAATAAGAATTATGAAATATTCTTAACAAATTAATCAATAACAAAATTATTTAAAGATGAATTTTAATTACATTTTCAGAACATTTACGTTTGCCAAATCAGGTTTAAAAAGCTTAAATTCTGCAATGCTAGAAATTACTCATTTAACAAATACTTAAATCTAATAATTTAGAAATATATATATATATAAAATGTTTAGGAAAAAAAATAAAAAAAAGTATTTTTTTTTTTCAAATTGTAAATATGACTTGAGATTCTGGAAATGATATGCTGTGATAATACTTTGCTATTTATTGTTTTAAAATGCAATATAGAATAAAGTATATATCTATATTAATTTCTGGGCATTCTAGGATATTAAACATACTTCATCATCATCATAAGGCACATCTACTTTTGGTAGGATATTTTTAATAAGCAAACCAATAAGAATAGTAATAATAGTTAATAGTTTATATATGTAGGGAAATGAAAGATAGAAGGAAACAATTCTTTTAAAAACACTTCAATTTTACTTCACACTTAAAATCAGTAATAATGATAATTAGAGAAAACCTAAAGACAAATAGGATAAAGATGCATAATAAATATTCACGGCTTCATTCTTCACTTGAAAATCTGCTTATGAAACCAAAAATAACGAAAAAATAAAGAAAAGGCAACAATACAAATTTTCCAAATTACTAAAGTAAACATTTCCAATTGTTAATATGGATAATACGGATATAAATGAATTCGAAACGCATTTACTAACAATTTGTTCCTCCAAATATATTCGCAAATAATTTACTGCTGATAGGCAATATTAATTCCCTTCAAACTCTGTTTCTTTGTAGAGCTAATTCGTTCTTAATTATTTTCCCCATATTTCGAATATATCCATTGGAACTCCGTTAAAGCTGCTAACAGATATGGCAAATAGAAATCAATATCTTGAAGAGAAATCAAATTCTTACACTGTATGATGTAGTCTAACTATTCCTTTCGAATGGAGACCTGTTTCGGATCCTTCGCTCTCCTTGTCTCTATCAGCCAACGATTTTCGTCCTCTTTTTCCTCCTTCCGATGCTCGAAACGCATCCTCCGACACTTTTTTCTTGCTTTTTTTCTTGGTTACCTCCACCACTTCCTCTTGATCATCTGCATCATCCTCATCCTCAAAATCCATTTTCGGGGGCTGTTACAAATATTCAAATTAAAGGATCGATTTCGTATTCGCGAACAATAATTATGAAATTTACTATGAACTTGTACTAAATTTGAAATTTAAGATCAGAATTTGTCGGAAAAGAATGATCATGGATGGGAGAGACGCCGAGGAACCCTGTTGCCATAGCATTTCTCCGCAGTTGTCAGCAATCGCATTGGCTCGCTGCAAAATACGACTTAAATTTTTTAATACGGATCACATTTTTTTTATTATAATTTTTCTCTTAAAAATTATTGAATATTTATAATATACGATTTTATTTTTTTTAATAAATATTCGAATTTGTTGTAAAATTTTGCTGAGTGTGTGGAATCAATCGTTCATTAGGAAAGCTCCATTAACCATTATTATGCCCATTATGACGTTCAAAAAATTGCCAATAAATTTAAACAATAGAGTGAGTAATTCTAAACCTGTTGAAGTTTTTAAGTTCCAACGTTTGTTTATCGATTTTTTTTTCCCTGATTGCATAATTTTGTCTAATGTTTTTAAAATTGAATTAATTTCTACGTCGGTAAAACAGGATCAAATATTAATAAAATAGATAAAAAAACCTGCTTACACTAAAATGTCACTTCTTTTACACTGAGTATTAAATATCTTACAATTCTAAATTTAGTTACTTAAATATTTATAATTTTTCAAGTCATTCTAAACCACAAGGGTAAATATTTGCCAAGATTGTTTCACAGCCAAAGAGAAAAATGTGTGTAGCGAAGAAATAAATAAATAAATAAAACTAATTAAAAATAATGCTTTAAGGTAGTCAATATGTTCAGTTGATTTAATTATACTCAAGTTTAAAACAGTGTTTATATTAATATCTAAATTTATATTTTTTAAACTGAATAATAATTCCATAGAACTTGAATATTTGTTATCTCATTTTAAAAATAAGTTATCCTATTTAGGCCTAAAATCTCTTATCGGGAGAATTTTTGTTATCTGAAATCGAGATGTAAGAATAGAGTTACATTTGTTATAAGGTAATCCCATAAAAAAAAATAGAGAGATAGGAATTCGTCCCGTAATTTTATTATGGTATAGGCTTCCGCCTTTCTATTAAGTTAGAATATATTTAGAATTGTGCCTATAGTAGTTTTCATAAAGATCTGATTATTACATAATGCACTGGAGAAGAAAAAAATCACAAAATAATGTCATTTGATTTTTATTATTATTATTATTTTAAGGTTTAATTTGACAATAATCTAAAATAGCTTTCCAACCAAAATTAAAAAGTTTATGAATACTGTAATGGTTTATTTTTATAAAATGGAATTTGGCAGTTATAACCCCAGACAGAACCCAAATAGATACTCGGTCAAGTAGCTGTCAAATTTTATTGTTAATATAATTCACATCCACAAGTATGGTTTTTCTTAAAGGATGTTGATTTCTAATCAGCTAGCCAAGTATAAGGTATATTTTTTTGCCTGATGTTTGTTGACCATTGCTTCATAATCACAATAAATTTAGTTTTAAGCTTCAGCTCAGTAAATTACAATGGATGCTGAATGAAATGAATTAATTAACTAATTTACTTATTTATTTATTTATTTATTTATTTATTTATTTATTTATTTATTTATTTATTTATTTATTTAAATTTAGTTTTCTTAGTGATTTTTCAATTTGTTTTCTCATTTATCTATAAATAAAATAAAATATAAATTGGCACTAGCTTACTACTGAATAACTTAATGTGTATTTATATTACCACATTTAATAATAAATGTATTACATACAAATACATCTAAAAAATAGGTTTGAAATTTTTAAATTCTTTTTCTATTTCTTTAATTTAAAATTCATTTTTTAAAATTTTAAATAATTTGCATTCATTGTTGTCTAATAAAAAGTTGAAAGCGTTCCATAAAAAAAAAAAAGATGGAATTAAGGCAAATCTTTATGGAGCTATTAATTATTATTGCTTTTTATTTTGAATAAATTTATTTATCATTTTTGGAACTGATGAGAAATTGCAAAAAAAAAAAAGTTAAATTTCCGATTATTGTATGAAATAAAAGGGGGAAAAAACCAAACCAAACAATAGTTATTGCAAATAATGTCTCACACTTGGCCTTTTCAGTATCGCAGAATTGCAGCACTACAACTAGAGCTAGAAAAAGAAGTTGTAGTTTTTAATTAATAATTTAAAACTTAAGATTTATTATACATACCTTACACTTATATAAGAAATGACTCGTGTAATGGAAGCCATGCTTGTCCAACTATCTCTGCATATTATGACTTGAGAATGGATGGATCAACTCAAATGAAATTTGAGATTTTTAAATAACATTTAGTGAGATATTTTATAAAGGCACAATTAAAGTTCCTGTTTACTAGTGGGATGTGTCTTTGGATAAATAAAGTACTTTTATAGATAAAGTATTTTGAAAATATGTAGATTGTTATCTGTTATGTCCTTATTTCCATACAAGTAGAATCCATAGAAATTCTACAGTTGGAAATGTAGTTCTCCTAATCGTAATTAAGTGACAATTCAAGTTAACTAGGATCTTTTAATCATATTTAAGTGAAAAAAATTACTTAATTACAGCGATTACTTTGATGCGAACAGATTCAACCACTTTCTAGTTGTAGGTGGATTCAATAACAGGAATTTAGAAGGTGTCAATTTTTCATGAATTTTTTTATTAAAATTACTTTTAACAAAAATTATGATGCTCATGCATGCCTCCTTATCAGGACCTTTAATTTGATAGCACATTTACCCCTGTATCTCATGTGGTTCATGAGAAAAAGGGCTTACAGACTCTTCCTTTAATATACATGTATAGATATGAGTTTTATCTATCAAAATGATAATTAATAAACTTGTTTTAGAGCATATCCATTTGCTGTACCATGATCTCATTAAAAGAAGCTATTAGCTGAATCTATTTGCTTTAGTTTCATACATATGTAATTAAAAGCACAAGTATTACACCATTAAATGTAGCCCCACACAACCTTATCACTTATCAGTGAGTTTACACAACTTTAGAAAGAAGTTTCCTCAAGCCATGCATAAATACAAAATAATATTAGCTATGAAAATTGTTTAAAAAATATGAAAATTTAACAGTATATGAAATAAAGAACTTTGTGATCAGTGCTTTGTTATTGTTAGGTTCCATCAAGTCGTCTGCGACTTCTGGTGACTTCATGTACAAAGGCTCTCCAAATAGATCTATCATTTGCTGCATATCTTAGTTGTTGTAAAGAATTCCCGGTAGCTTCCTTTATATCTTCCAACCATCTTCTTCATTGCTTTCCTCTTCTTCTCTTCCCCTCTACCTTCCCAAGCATGATTATCTTTTCAATGGAATTATCCACTCTCATAATGTGGCCAAAATAGAACGTTTTTGCTTCAAAATCAATGCTTCCAACGAATAGATTGGTTTAATCAGTGCTTACAACAATTTTAATACCTATACTATTAGTGTTACTAAAAAGTTACTATTTTATGATTTTTGAACCATATTTTTACTCCATAGGCTAAATGTGTGTGATGTTTGAATTTTTATTTCAAATTTGTTGAATACAACCAAATGACAATCATTTGGTTTATTCTGGATACTTGTTTAGAATAGAAAGTGGCAACTCTGAAATTGTAAAACTTGCTCATTACAGTCAACATATCAGGTTTCAGCATCAGTTCTATGTAGAATAAAAAAAAAGCATTTTACAAATCAACCAGATAGTTATGAATTAAGTAATGAACTAAAGATTTTCACTAATCATTGTTCACAGTTTTTGAAAATTAAAAGTAAATTCAGTTTATTAACGTAAGACCATCATTACCAGCACCTACAACACAGGTACTTTTATGTCACCTAGTAGGACTGGTCTAGTGTAATAAAAAAAAAACTAGCAATAAAAGTGTTAATAATAATAAAGACATTAACTGAGACAGCTCAGTTTATTAATTTTACCATAAGCTGATTACTACTTTGTTATATGCTATGTTATCTAGCAGTTTGCTCACAATATTGCATATAGCTCATGCTGATTGGGGAAAAAAAAGTTGCTTTGAAAATTCATTTAAGTGATCACATTTTCAAAAATAGTTCACAAATTTTAAATTATTTTTAAGGATTTCATTTGAAGTATGTTTTTAAGCTGATCTTAGATCTCCCTTACTGATCGAAATAAAACGTTTCCGTTCCTTCCCCTCCACTGTTTTGAAAATTTCTTGATATGCACTATTTTCCCATATCTTTATTATTTACTTTAAGTTTATATTTCTTTTCCCTTAAATGACATCTGGTTATACTGAGTTTCACTGATCTTATAATAAAATCAACAAATTTGGAAATTGGATGAAACAACACTCAAATCATTCAGTTTCAGAATTGTTAAACGATACAAAAATAATTAATTCTCAGAAATTATAATCATGAATTATTTTGTTCATTTGAATTATTTAATAACATTGAAATTTATTAATAATTCACACAGTTGTTTGGAAAACCTATAAAGCAGATAAATCAAATTATTTTTTTTCACGAAATTTATAAGTAAATAGTCTTAAAAAAAAAGAAAGAAAGAAAAATTAAAAAAAGAATAGGAAATCTTAACAGTAATGCTAAAGATTTAACAAGAAATGTTTTTCCTGATCATAATTAATATTAATATCAGAAATTTTAAGTAATTTATGAATATACAAATGCATTTCCTAATTCAACTAACATTTGGAAGAACAAATGTCTCAGAACAGGCTTGAATATAAATTTCAATTAAATGCTTTAGAAACTACAAGATTAAAATTTTTAAATATATAATATATGAATAATATTTACTTTTTAATAAAATTAAGGCAAATTACTATAATGACATGTCTCAAGTTTTGAAAATTCCTTTAACTAAATTTTTATATATACCTTCATTATTTTTATACTCCTCCGTCCAAAAATATGGTATACATTTTAAAACACAAATAATTTTAAAATGTATACCATATATTCGGGCGGAGGGAGTATATAATTTTACTATTATTAATTCCTGTACTCGACAAATGTCTGTTGTTGTAATGGCATAATGCCAGCTAATAAATTAAACAGTTTGTACTAGAGTAAAATAAATACTAGAGTATTTTGAAATATGAAAAAAAAACCTCATTGAAAATCAGTTCAGATTTATTAATTTTAATATTTAATATTTTGGCCTCATCATTCATTTAATTTGGAACATAAAAATGAGGCCAAACTTAAGGAAATTCTGTCAATGGCAGAATTGCGGTTGCATTTTGCCTAAATTAGAATATTTAGTTCAGCATTGACTGAATTCTGTGAAGTAGGATTACTAATAAAATAAAATTAATTCATTCCCTTTTGTTCATAACAGCTGCTTGTTAGGCATATAGCAATTTAATAATTGTATTTGCATATCCTTTATCTGGATGAATTTTTTTTAGGTATATATGATTATGATTAACTAATAAATGAATGAAAATTAATGAATAAGTCATTGTGTTCACAAGTGAAACCTTGAGATGGCTATTTCACAGAATTCAGCACTCGTCAACCATGACCAATCTATCTCTAGACACAGGTGTACTGTCGCTGGATTTGATTGATGAGCACCAAATAGCATATTACAGGTGTCCAAGGATGTCACTTGTATATGAGGACCCCAGAAGCCAAGGGGTCCAAGTGACATTTTTGAAAAAATCGAGTTATTGGCTGGAACGTGTAGTAAAAATTATGTTCTGTTGAGTGGACAAGTGATCTTGTCAAGACTCAAACTGAGAAATGACACATTGAAAAGCATTCTACTATTAAAACCCATCCAATAATAAAACTTTGACCTCGATTATCTCAGAACAATTTTTTTGTCACTTGGATCCCTTGGCTTCTGGGATCCTCATATACAAGGCCTCATCAGTTAATTATTATTGATAAAAAACACTTATCAATAATTTTGGTTAATTTGTTACCCATTTACATCTTTTTTTGACTGATGAGACCTGAATTAGATTATGAAACATTTATTTAGGATGAAATATTGGATAATACTCACAATTGAAATTGGCAGATAAAATTCCCAATTTTAAAGAACTCTTTGTGTCTTCTTCTTCCTTCGATTTTGGCCGACTATGGACCACGTGAAACAACTTTGTCATGATTTCTTTTCTCTCTTCTTTCTCTCCCTCCAATACCTCTTCATTCTTTCTCTCTGTAGCTCCCTCCTCTCCTCTGTCCACTGCACACACCCCTTCTTCCTAGTCTTATCCCGGAAGCCCTCAAAGGCCTTGATCTTCTTTCTAAATGTGTTCCTGTTCATTATCTCCTCCTCCCCAATGTTCATTTCTCTCAGGTCCGCCTTGACACCAGTAAACCAGGTCATCTGTGTTTTAACATTCCTATCAAAGTAGTCAAAAATTCTCCTTGTCATCCTGTTCTCATCCATTCTCCTCAGATGTCCATAGAAGTTAGCCCTTCTCTTCTTCATTGTGTCCATCATTCTTTCAGTTCTCTCATAGATCTCTCTGTTACTCCTCAATCTCCATCCATCATTCACAAATCTTGGTCCCAAAATTTTTCTTATTATTTTCCTCTCCTTCTTCTCTATCTCAGCCAACTGTTTGCTTGTGTTCATTGTCAGACATTCAGAACTCTTTGTGTATTATATTGTCTTATAATTTTTAATGAAATACTTTAAATATCCAGTTGGGCATAATGTGCTTTTCTTTTCTTTCTTTTTTTTTTTTTTAAACAAAATCAACAGGAGCTTCTTAATAGACCATAGGGTTTTAACCAAAGGGCGAAGCACTGTGAGAATGCTAAAGAAAAAATTATTGATGTATTTCTGATTATTTTACTAGTCATTTCACGATTCCCATTGTCATTGACATTTGCTATGACCTACATCGTACTGCTATAAGGAAAATGTTAAGAAATCTTAATGCAGTGAATTAGCATTTGTTTTCTAATTTGTACTTTAAAATATTGGATTGTGCCAATAAATATAATAATTAGTCATGCTACTATTTTTCTTAAATAAAATCTGAAATTATACAAAATTAAAAACTTATTCCATTTCAATTTAATAAAATTGACTGTTTTTCAAAATATATCAGTTTGAAGACAAATAAATATACAAATATTTTGTTATTAAGCTGACAAAAATATATGAATGGCAATCACATTCACGTGCAGTACATCACTTCGTTTTCCATATCGTACAAGTGATAAACTTTAAAAAATATATATATATATTCACCAAATATTTTTGTCCATTATTAATGAGAACAAGTTACTAAAATGTAAGTTCCATGGTGGTAATATATATTTTTAAAATGCATACATCCATCTGCCCTAACAGCTACTGCTTTATAAAATAATAGAATAACAGACGTGATATAGATGTTCATGAATTGTAATTTGTTTGAAAAGATGCCAATATCAGCTTTCTAAATAAATACAGAAATGTAGTGTCATTACATAGATTAAAGTAAAAGATCATTTTACCTAATTTAAGATTAAAGGAATGATACTTCCTAAATGAGTTAGGACATAAAAGCCATTGACCTATCTCTCTCTTACACATGCATTTCATTATTATGTTGTTAAATACAAATTTTTGGAATTTGTTAAGTCTGAAAAAACCAATAACCGATAAATTGATTTTTAAGAAAGATAGTATGTTTTTTTTAACAATATTCAACACCCTCCATACAGGAATACATCTAAAAGTTAAATAGTGTTGGCGAGTTATTCTACTGTTCCCAAAACTTTTAAAAAAAAATAGTTAAATAGTTTAACCTGAAATCTTAAATAGACATTCAGCTTTTCAAAAAAAAATGAAATTTAGAATTCAAATCTATACACCAACAATTGTATTATATCCAAAAACCAAATTAGAAATGTTTCTGTAATATTATATTGTGCATGAAAATAATGTTGTTATTTTAAAATAAGATAACTTCCTTATAATATTTTTAATGCATTTTTTTTTTTAATATATTGGTGATATTCATTTTGAATTTTCGTTGTTTGAAAATAATAACTAGGATTACCAAAATCATGATAGCAAAAACCAGAACACTATAAAAAAGAAAAAAAAAAAAGACATTATTACATCCAAACTAAAAATATTTTCACTAAGACATTGTCTTAGGTAAACAGAGCATTGGCTCTTAGGCTTTGGATGATTAAAATCAGGATCAATGTAAGTCAAAATTTGTCACTAGATGGAATTGTAGCAATAACTTACATTATTTGCATAATTTTTACTACTCAACTGTATAAAAGCAAAGCAGTCTCTTCAAAATTATAGAGATGTTTGCCTGTACTACAGCAGCAATGACAATGTTGCAGGAAAAGGCACTATTATTCAGTGCCGTAGCTAGAGGATTGGGGGCCTGGGGCAGAGCCGGAGCGTGAGGGGCCCTTGACAATCTTATTTTAAACAACCAACAAAAAAAAACAAAAAAACGACGATCTTATTTTAACAACTAAAATAAAATAAAAAAAAAAAACGACAATCCTATTTTTAAAAACCAAAAAAAAAAAAAAAAACCCTAACGCCGGCTCTACCCGGGTCAACAAGTGATTATGATTTCGTCAAAAAAAAAAAAATCCCCCTTTGCTCGGGGGCCCCGGGGCATTGCCCCGGCTGCCCCGGTGGTAGCTTCAGCCCTGCTATTATTGAAGCTATACTATCAGAACAGCAACTGTGGCTATCTGAGAATTCCGGTATTAAATCTTTAAAAAGATCTTTTACCAGACATAATATGGTCTAATCAGCCCCAACCATTTAAAACATAGATAGATTTTATAAAAACAAATTATACTTATTTAAAAGAACTGGAATGTCCCATACAGATGGAACCGATCTTTCCCTAAATCCCGTTAGATTATCACACATACTATATTCAGTTGGACCTAATTAAAAAAGTAAGAAAAGATGGAGTTTTGCCATATGATATAAAAAAAAAAAATAACAACAACAACAACCTTGAAGACAGATTTGCTCAAAAAGAATGGTCACACACACACACACAGTATTTTAACTGGTGAATCCAACAATGCTAGTCTTGGTATGTATTCTACATTCTTTTCTCATTATAATCAATACAACGGTTCAAAACAAATGTTAATGCAGAAATAGAAGCTATCTTATTAGCACTTGCAGAAAGTATCTATCAACGTAATAAAATCCATAAAATAGTCTTTTTAGTTGATTCAAAATCTGCAATCCAAGCAGTATCTTTCAACAAATGCCCAATTCTACATTCTACAAGTTTTAGGAATAAGAAATTTAATAATGAGAATACATTTCCAGCAGATATCATCCCATGATCTTCTCGGAAATGACAAAAAAAAAGATACTGCCAGAACTAAACAGTAAGTTTTATACATTCAAATGTTTAATTAAAACAAAAATTCAACAAAAACCACCAATTTATTTACACAATTATCATAAAATAAAAGATGGACGAATATAGATAAAACTTGGAAACAGAACTGTATAAAATCACAAAAAGATGCTGTAGCGAATTTTTTAGACTTAATCCAGGACATGACTGCCTTGCAACTCATTTACACAAAATACACATTATAGACTCTGCAATATGTATCCTTTGCAAAAAACCAGGATGATTATGAACAGCAATCATCTTAGTTCTTGTAGAAATTTATATCTGAATTTTCAGATCTCAAAAAATTTTAATGGTTTTCAGTGGTAGATAAGGTAATTTGAAATGTTTCCAACTGGAGGAGCCATTGGACACCTACCTACAAGATGATAATTATTACATTTCACAAAAATGAAAATTATCTACCATGCTTTGTAGTTTATTTTGACAATATCTTGATTCTTCATGGTAATTTTCCCTGGCCTCTTCATTTTTCCATTGGTGCTACTGGAAAAGTAAGCTTCATGACATCTGACTGGCAAATTGGGTGAATTAAAAATGGAAATCGGAGAGCCACAACATGCTGGTGAACCCCATTGCAGTAAATCCATTTAAGTCGCCTTACTAGAGATTTATATGTATTCATTGTACATATAGAAGCCTCCGTTGGTCCATGGGGTGCCTGAAAGTATGGACTCGGACATTTCACTGATCATTCCCAGAAAATAAACCCAGTTCTAATTTTTGCAGAGGGCTGAATGAACCCTAGGGCCACTCCAGAGAAGCAATAACCTAGGAAAAGTCCTCTGCCTCCACTAGAATTGAACTCTGCTTCTCCAGCCTGCAACCCAGTGCCTAAACCACTGGACTCCCTGCATTCATTGTGAGAGTAATCAATTATGTAATTATCAAAAGTGAAACATTGAATAAAATTTACTGATAGAGGAAAAGCATAATGAATAAATATGAATTTTGAAGAAAGTTTAATTTTAAAATGGTTTCATTATTTTTAATCATTTATAGTGTTGTTTTGATAACATAAATATTTAGTTTGATTTGCACCTTCCAAAATATAAAAGGAAGGAGATTCAAACCAATTTGTGTCTTTATCTGCCTGTCTGTGACAATTTGTGAAATTTGCAGGTAAAAGAATATATTTTGAAAACATCACTTTTAGTCCAAAACTCTTTATTGGCATTGTATAAAATCAATACAAATATATATATATATATATATATTTATATTTATTTTCTTAATGAAATACAGGGTGTTTCAAAAATACACGGCATAATTTCAGGTATGTATTTCCCACATGTAGACAATCAAAATAGTTCATTACAACATATGTCCGGAAATGCTTCATTTCCGAGTTATGGCCTTCACAACATTGAAAATCACCGGAACGTTTTTCGTTCCGCCGGTCGTTGCCATTACAGAAGATGTTCAAAATGACCACCTCCTGCTTGAATACAGACCTCACATCGATGTCTCATTGAACGTTTTTCTTTCCGCAGGTCGTTGCCGTCAAAGGACACATTAAGAGGGCACTCTGACAGATCATTCCGAGGCGAAGGTTAAATTCAGTGGTGTGTTTGGCGTTCGACTGTGTGTCATGTACACAAATCAGGAGCTGGCAGAGATGCACTTCATGTACGGTAAGGCAGACGGCAATGCTGCGCTGGCTCGTCGTTTGTACCAGGAGAGGTACCCACAGCGACAATGTCCAGATCGGAAGACATTTGTAAGTCTCCATCACCGTCTGTGCGAGTATGGAAAATTTCACTCTCCTGGATTGGGAAGGGGACGACCAAGGTCTACAACTCCAGAAGAACAGGAGGAGATTCTGGAGACTGTGAACAGAACTCCTTCTGTCAGCACACGAAGGTTAGCGTTGCAAGTGAATGTTCCCCATACGACTGTCTGGAGACTGCTGAAAGAGCATCAATTGTATCCTTATCATTTGCAACGTGTACAGGCGCTGTCACCAGCAGATTACCCTGCACGAGTTAGGTTCTGTCAGTGGTTCTTGCAGCAGTGTGCTGCAAATCCGAACTTTCCTGCCTTAGTATTATTTACAGATGAAGCACAGTTCACACGAGATGGCATAACAAATTTCCACAATCAGCATGTATGGGCGTATGAAAACCCAAATGCAACTGTTGTATCTCATCACCAGGTGCGGTTCTCCCTCAACATGTGGGCCGGTATCATTGGTGATCGATTAGTTGGACCCCATGTACTTGTAAACAGACTTACGGGGCAGGCGTACACAAACTTCCTGGAAAACACCATACCTCATGTTTATGACGACACTCCACTGATCGATCGTCAGCACGCTCACTTCTTGCATGACGGCGCTCCTGCACACTTCAGTCGTACGGCTCGCCGGTACTTGGATCGAACGTTTCCTGATCGATGGATAGGTAGAGGTGGCCCAATTGCTTGGCCTCCACGCTCACCTGATCTGAACCCTCTCGATTTCTACTTGTGGGGCCATTTAAAATCATTGGTTTATTCGTCTCCGGTGCCTGATTTGGAATCCCTTCGGAATCGAATTGTGGCACGTTCTGAGGACATACGCAACATTCCTGGAGTGTGGGATCGTGTTCGCAGGTCATTGAGACATCGATGTGAGGTCTGTATTCAAGCAGGAGGTGGTCATTTTGAACATCTTCTGTAATGGCAACGACCGGCGGAACGAAAAACGTTCCGGTGATTTTCAATGTTGTGAAGGCCATAACTCGGAAATGAAGCATTTCCGGACATATGTTGTAATGAACTATTTTGATTGTCTACATGTGGGAAATACATACCTGAAATTATGCCGTGTATTTTTGAAACACCCTGTATATTAAAAACAGAACAAAACAAAAAGCCTTTTAAAGACGTGAGGTCAAAATAGTATTTCTTTTTTTTTTTTTTTCATTGATTTTTGTTTAATTTTTAATTTTTTGTCTGTATATTTTGTAATAGTATCAAGAAAATTTTTTTTTTTTGGGGGGGGGGGCAGATATATTGGAATTTATAAAGAAAATCAAAGCATAAGGTTCTTTTGTATGATAAAAATGATGGGCCAAGCCAGAAGTTTTTGAAAATGAATTATCAGATGATGAAGGTCAGATATTTGAAAACTTGATTCTCGGTTTTCTGTAGTTTTTTTTTTATTGTTTTCATTTGAAATTGACTTCAAATAATAAATAAATTAGGCTATTGTCATCAAAACCTCAACAATCAAAAGAGTTTAATTATTTTTGAATTTAGAATTTATGAGTTTTTTTTTTCAGGTTTCTTAAAAAGCTAAAAGAAGAATGTAAAGGAAGATTTGGATAAAAGGTTCAAGTTCCTTGACAAACATAGAAAAGAACTTAAAAGTTTTAGAATCAACAAAGTAAACAAATCAAGAAGGACAGGGAAGAAGTTGAGAGAGTAGTCAGGAAAATTATTGAAAGAGGTGAAGTTGAAATGGAATGGAATGGAACAATTGGAAAAACTAATGTTAATGAAATTGATGCTTTTATTAATTAAAATGATAAAAATGAATCATTGAAATGTTAAACATCATGATAATATAATTCAGATTCCAATAAATTATTATTACATAAGTTCTTTTGACAAGAAAAACATTTTAAAGTACTGCAAACGAGAGACTGGGGTATTTCCCACATCATGAAAGAGAGATAGACGAGGCCTTTCGCATCCTATTGTTCAGGAATCGTCTTCAGGTTGTGACAAAATTTGAAAAGCTTTTTATCGAATTTTAAATAATAATGAATTAAATAGATGGCAGTTCAACTGTGTATTAGTTAATTTTTCATTTTATTAATTAAAAAAATAAATATATATACTACTATAAATACACACACTACTACTATTCGCGAATGGGCCCCAACGGACCACGCACTAGCCCCACTTTACTACATCAGGACAAGGCTAGGAAATCAGAGACGAGAATTCACTTCCCATCGAGGTGTATATATATATATGATATCGCCTATGACAGACTTGTCGGACATAATTTTGTTTTAATTTTTGCTGACAAACAAATGATATCTCTTATGACGCGGGACTTGTCAGACACCCTGTATATATATCACAATACATGAATACCACAATGGATTTCAAACCCTGAAGACCAGGTCATGTTAGATTTAAGAATTTATTTGAATTCATAATGAATCGCCTTTAAAATTGTTTAAAAATGAATAAAAACAATATGGCACTATCAGCATAAACAAATTAAAAAAAAAAACAACAACATTTTTTTGATTTGCAATAATTGACCATCATTCACTAGAGGGTGTACCATTCATTTCCAAAAATCCTGACTTGGTCTTTATCATCATCTTTATAGTCAAAAAGACCCTATTCACTAATTTTTGGTATGAAATTCATTGTACACCCTTGGTTAGCATCTTTTATAACATTAATTTGCCATTTTGAAACATTTTTTTTTTCTGATGTCATAGTAATTCAATAGTGATGACCTATAATGCAAGGAAAAGTAAAATATTTATATGCCATGTTTACCTTGAATCACGTTGAAATAGATAGACAGTAGATAAGTTTAGTCTCATTTGAATTTTATACTCAAGCTTCTCGAATATTTATTTATTTATTTATTTATTGTTATTTGTTTTATGGTCATTGGTTATTATTTATTTCATTTAAAAACTATATAAAAACAGTTCCAATTGTGTTAAGTGATGTTTTATATTAAAATTATAGAATTCTAATCAGTGACAGTATTTGAGACAGTAAGGCAAAGAGCATGTCTTGACCCTTTCCAAGTTGAAATAATACTTTAAGGGTAGCAAATAATTTTCTTGATATAATTAAAAATAAATTGAATGTATACAAACAAGGGATGATTTGAAATGTGATATTATACCATTTTTTCTATCATCACAAACCACAAAGGCCATATCAACGTGTACAAACTGTCAGGGGAAAGGAGTTGGGAGTTTAAAGAAAGTAAACACATACATTGAATGAAAGCCACTTGTTATAGAAAATCAGAACAGTAGATCCTTTTCTTCTTTTCTCTTAGCGCCTCTATAAACATAAAAAGATAACAAATAGTGCCACACTGAATCGCATAACATCCAAAACTTTATTCCCCAGTGATGATGACACTTGCTAGGAATGTATTACAGTAGTTGTGTATGGTTTTTGGTGCCAACCAAGCTTTCATCATCACTCAGATACTCATGAGGGGTATAGTGGTGCCTGAAAACTAAGTTGGCATGGTCAATGAGGGGCTGTATTTTGGCACAAGGATCATATCCTGCTTCCCCTGGGCGAGGTAGATTTTTTTGTGTCAGCTAAATGAAAAAAATTTCAAGATCATTTGGAATCGATTTCTAGGAAACATCTCATGAAACCATCTGATGTATTGCGATTTTTGAGTGAACCAATAAGATTCAATTGTTGGCCTTCGAATTAGGTCCATATTCAAAGTGCATGCGATGAAAGCATTTAGTTCGGCAACCGTTATTTTTTCCCAATTTTTTGCACAAGCATTTGGAGTAAGATGTCCATCACTACTGAGAAAGTGTCGAGCGTATGCATTTGTTTCCCTAACAATTTCATTCAATAGAACATCCGTAAAAAATAAACGAAAGTATTGGATTGGTTGTGCATCACTTGGAGGAGCATGCTTTGGTCTTGGTGTCTCGAGAAACTCAATGGGTATCTTCGGAGGGTTATCACCATTCACTCTCACTTCGACCCACTCACCTTCGTCTGGATCAGCATTTCTATCCTCTTCTAGGTCGGACCCATATGAGTCATCTCCCTTGGAGGAAGATGAGATCCGACGCCTATTTGTACCTGGCCTTGAGGTGTAAACGAAAGATTCTTCACTGCTAGAAGAAGAATTCTCTTCATCGGAGGTCTCTGATGGCAAATCACTGTTGTCATCATTAGCGATGAGCACATCTTCAATATCCTTTTCAAACACTTTGACGTTTGTCACAGAGGCAGCCCTACAATAACATTTTCTAAATTGTATCAAAATGAAAAATTATAAATCACAAATTGCTGTATCTACTCGTCCAACACTAAATGACATGGAGAAAGAGGGGCGCATAGTTCAGGAAAACTTATTTACTTGAATAGGTAAAATGTAACTATTTTTCCAATAAGACTCAGTTCTGTGAGAATTGAACACCACAGGTTTTGCACCAATTCATAGTAAAATTAAATGACAGGAAAGGTCAAGCAAAATGCCATAAACAACAGGTTCACTAATAAATATGAAGAAGGAAAAAACGTGAAAATATAATGAAAGATATAAAAACACAGAAAACTCATATTTTATTATAATGTAAAATTGTAAGATATATTATTCGTCAACAAATACTTACTCAATATTAGAAGAATATTTGCTAATCTTGCTGGAAACTGACACTGTAAAATAAATACTAAGAGCCACAGAGAAAACACAGACCAGCGCTAGCTCTAACCTGTATGAGCTCAGCACGAGCTCTGACCAGCACTAAAGATAGTATGATACTGACCCGAGGGTAAAGAAAAAAACATGGGAGAACTTACGAGGCAAGCATAATGGGAACAATCAATATATATATATATATATATGGTGAAACCATCTTAGTAAGCAGCAGAAATAAAGCACATACCAATAAATGAGACTGGAGCACTTGAATAGGCCAGATATCACGAGTAAAAAAAGTCAGGCCGATAAACCGGCCCATGGCAGTTTTCGCACAACCAACGAGGGCTGATATATCGACCCGCTAGCAGTAAAAGGGTTAAATAACTTAAATCTAAACAAATTATTTAATTAAATAGAATAAAGATAAAAGTTTAATAAAAAAATCCCACTGATTTCTTGTGTTTCTTACATGTTTATTTCTGGAAGTTGGTTGAAATCACTGATCGGCAATATTGTGATCTATACTTAAAATAAATAATTTATTAAGTCAGTTTTACAGTATTTCTTAAATATGTTTAATTTTTTAATCTGAGAGTGCTCCTTTCAGTAACAACTACAGTAACCACATGAGTTGTTATATCATTCCTGAATATTAGTAGTGAGATAGTTTTTATTAAAATAAGGTTACAGAGTTTCAAATAGAAGTCATTTTTTTACATTTCATTTCTTAAAAAGGTCTTTTATTGTCGTTGAAAGTCATCATATATATCATTGTTATAATATTCTTCAAATTCTATATACCTTCTAGATAGTAAAATTTTAAAATTATTATGACATTCCATTGTGTATTGAGTCATTTTTAAAAATTAATTTACTACAACAACTAGGTTAGGTTATTAAAATGTAGATCAAAACCTTTCAAGAGCTTGAACTAAGTCTTCAAAAATCTTGAATAGTCAATGTTAAATGAAAAATTTTGCTTGGTTAAGTAAACTTTATGAAATGATTGAACATGATCTTATTTTTTTTAAATTAACTTTGAAATTATAACAAATGGAATAGAGAACATTATAGTTAAGATAAAAGAAAAATTAATTCAAAAGTTTCTTTTTGTTTTCTTCAATCCAATTGCTTATTTATTTATTTATTTATTTATTTAGTTTTTGCATCCTAATCTTTTAAAACCAATATTATTTTTTGATAATTTGTTTTAAGGTCTGTGATCTATGATGTCTAGCTAATATTTTGCTTCTCTAAATTATGTAAAATGAAACAATAATTATTATTTATATATTTTTGTTAACTATGTGAATATAACAGTTTCAGTTAAAGTGACAATTTAATTAATAATTTCTCCCTTTTTTTCAGATCATGATTTTGAAAGAAATAAGGAGATGCTGCAAAACTTATACCACAATGAGAAAACATCAAAAAGTAGTGGTAACTGGTATGGGCACTGTCTCATCTTTAGGATGTGGTGTTGAATATGTTTGGAAGAAAATTTTGCAAGGAGCATGTGGCATATCAAAAATTCAAGCTCCTGGTTATGAAAAAATACCCTGTCAAATTGCAGCTTTTGTATCTCCAACAACATCAGATGGAAAATTGAATATAGAAGAACATGTCTCAAAATCTAATCTTAGAACAATGTCATTAGCAACAGTTCATGCATTAATTGCAGCAAAGGAAGCTTTAGAGGATGCAAATTGGTTTCCAGAAACTGATAGAGATAAACAAAGAACAGGTGTAGCTATTGGTATGGGAATGAATGACTTGGAAGAAATTGTGAATACTGGTTTAGCATTAAGGAATCAGGGCTATAATCGAGTGAGCCCATATTTTATACCTAAGATTTTACCTAATATGGCAGCAGGCCATTTAAGTATAAAATATTCATTAAACGGTCCTAATCATAGTGTGTCTACTGCTTGTACTACTGGGGTTCATTCCATTGGTGATGCTGCTAGACTAATTGCCTTGGGTGATGCAGATGTAATGCTCTGTGGTGGTACAGAGGCTTGCATTTCCCCTCTTGCAATAGCAGCATTTTCTAGAATGAGGGCTTTGGTGACAAGTTTTAATGATACTCCAGAAAAGGCATCAAGACCTTTTGATAAAAGAAGAGAGGGGTTTGTCATGGGCGAAGGTGCTGGAATTCTGGTTCTTGAAAGTCTTGAGCATGCCCAAAAACGAAATGCCAAAGTTTATGCTGAAATACTTGGTTATGGCTTATCTGGTGATGGTTATCATATGACAGCTCCTAGAGAAGATGGACTTGGTGCTCGACTTTGTATGGAAGCAGCTCTACGAAATGCAAATATTCTTCCAGATCAAATAGGATATATTAATGCACATGCCACCTCAACTCCCATTGGTGATGATATAGAAAATCAGGCAATCAAAGCATTGTTTGGAGATCATGCAAAAAAACTGGCAGTTTCTTCAACAAAAGGTGCAATTGGTCATTTACTAGGTGCTGCTGGTAGTATAGAAGCAATTTTTACCATACTAGCTTGTTATTATGGTCAGTTACCACCCACCATTAATTTAGAACATCCTGGAGAACATATGGATCTCAATTATGTTCCCAATTCATCTCAACCATGGCCTAATTTGCCCAACTTGTCTAAAAGAATTGCTCTCACTAATTCATTTGGATTTGGGGGTACTAATGCTTCATTATGCATCGGTGCAAATAGCAGTTAATTTTTTTAAAAGCTTAACAACACTGTAATATTTTTAATCCACAAAAAATATAACAATATCAATCTATATTTGAATGAAATTCCAAAAGAAGAGTCAAATGATTATTTAGGGCTATAAATCTGAAGGGAATGAAACTAAAGAACTCTGAATATGTCTGTACCACTCTTTTTTGTTATCCTAATTAAATTGTATTATGGTAGATTTTGAGTTTAACTCGATGCATAAATTGCTTCTAATTGTTTCAGAAGTTAAATGTAAGGTAGTTTTCTTTCTTCTGTTTGTTTGATCTTTTATATAATTCACTTTTTAACATCATTATATGTTTATCAATTTACCTTGGTCTTGTGGTAATAAATAATAAAACATTAATCAAAGCAGAAAACTTAAAACTACTTATTGTTTCTTAATGTCATTCATTTTGAGAAAATACTGCACTTATGGATAGATTAAAAATTATGTGTGCTTATATTAGTGAGAAACTATGGCATCTGTTTTACTATCAAAATGCCCTAATTCCAAACTGTGAATTTGTGGGAAATTCAATTGAAGATTTATTTTCATATGTAAAGTCATATATTAATCCTATCTTTTTGTAAAATACCTACAAATATTAGTGAGTGGCATAAAAATGTATGAAACATAAGTGAAATATTTTAGCGTACTTTCCCCTGAAGAAACAACAACAACAACAACAACAAAAACTAGGATTCTGAGATTCTTTAGTTGTTGGTATCCATATCTGTTCGCTTCCTAATAATTTCTGAATCTTTGAAATGATTTCCAACAAAATCAGCAGATATCTAACGAAGACATTAAAATTTTGTATTTCAGTCTCTTTCAATGCCATATTTCAAAATAATATCACTCAAAAATCATGTTACTACTATAATTATACTATTAGATAGATTATTATTATTAAATTGTTATACTGTTATAATTTCAGTGTACAAATAGTTCCTAGCAGTGACATTAAGCCTATATGATTTTTAAATCTCTAACTATGATTGTGGTTGTGTATCCTAGGACAATAATATTTATTTTGGTTATGTTGTATACATTAAACACTTTCTTTTAAAAACCTTCTTCTCAGGATAAGCAATAAATAATTACAAGAATATTTTGATAATGAAAAGCAAAATGTAAGCATTAAGATCAATTATGTTTGTAACACATCTTGATTTAATTATACTTACTATTTAAATGCAATGTGGAAACATGAATTAGAAACAATTTCACCTACATTGTGCATGTTAATATTATTCTTTCATTCACACAGTATAATAAGAATTGGTTGCACATTGTTGATTCTTTGTCAATCTGGTATATGACTTATCTAGAGGCTGGTAAACTTCTTTACCATTCTTAATATTCCTTTGGAATTGTATTATCGAACACAGATTCTGTTCTGTCCTTCTTTTTTTTTCTTATACTAATTTGAAGTTTAGTAACGTATGCCTTTCTTCAATGTAGCAGATTATACAAATTTTAAGGGCTGTTCTCTATGGAAGCAGTTTATGGTACTGTATTCTGCTGTGTGACTTATGGAAGTACTTTGGTTTTGTGCATATTTTTTCATTTAAAAAACATTTTACTTTCAACCAGTTCACATGATTCCTTCCTCATTTATGGTAGTATTTCTGATTAAGCATTGTGAAAGCTCTGTATATCATAGAAGTAATTGAATTTAAGTTTTTTGTGAGAATTTTTTTTTCAGTGTTATTCTTCTTTTAATCTGATTTCCAAGAAATAGAATACATCCCCAGTATCCCTCCACAACATCTGAAGGACCTTATAAAATATTTGCAAAATAAAAGATTAGTTTTGTAGTTTTGGATTTAGTGCAGTTTCATTGTAAACAGATGATGGTTGATTTCCTATCAATGAAAATATGAAATAATGAACTACTAGAAATATTAAATTCTTAAGAATGTGTTTAATTTATATAAAACTTTAAAGATTGCTTTTTATTTACTCAAATGTAGAAGCTAATGCTAATACAGTGCAAATAATTTTTCAATTATTTTCAACAAGGTTATTTGACTAGAAAAATAGTCAGTCTGTTTTTCCAACACTTTTGAGGATTCCATTTTAAAGGGAAAATTATAGATAATCACATGACACCTCTAACAAGGGAATGGTTAGGTTTGTCAGCTTGAAACATCCCTTCAAATTTTTATCATTTATTCAGAATCTTAAGTAGTAGACGTATACCAAATTTTAGCTGCTTTTTTGCACTGAAAGGGGGTTAAAAAAAATGCTAAAGTTACAAGAAATATGTCTTCACTCTTTGCTTGCCACGCTTGACATCACTATCTCTCGCTGGTTTGCCAGTGCTCAAGGTCACACGGATGGCACGGCAGAGCAAAATACTTACTTTTAAAATTATACTGTTATAATTACTGTTTATAAAATAAAAGCAATAACTGCAAAGTGTGGCCACATTTGTATTTTAAAAGAATGTATTTCTTGTAACTTTAGCATTTTTTTTAACCCCCTTTCAGTGCAAAAAAGCAGCTAAAATTTGGTATGCATCAACTACTTAAGATTCTGAATAAATGATAAAAATTTCAAGGGATGTTTCAAGCTGACAAACCTAACCATTCCCTTGTAAGATATAAAAAAAGTAAGAAAAAATTCACTATAAAAAAAACAAAAAATCAATTTATGTGCCAGCTGAATAATTTGCCAGAAATGAATTTGTTAAATGTAATATAAATAAAAGGCATCTATTTTTATTGCTACTAGAAAAGATAATGTTTCATACTTCTAATCATAATGGGAAGAGTTATTAATGTTACAGAAGTTTATAGTTAATATGTAAAGTTCCCATATTTTTTTAGTAGATCTTTTTTACATTTAAATTTGGTGTGATGTTAGAAGTTTATAGTGTCATTTTATTTTTAAACAAATGTTAATGCAAACAGTAAATTTCTCAGTTCAGTAGAACTGATTTATATGTAGTTCAAGGGAAACATTTTTAACTACAAACAACTCAGAATTATGTACGAAGACATGCTGATAATTTTTTCCTCAATGTAAATAGAATGCGTAATACATAGCATATGACAAAATGGTTAACATCAAATAATAGCCTGGGATGTCCTCTTCAATAGCAAGTATTACTTTTGTACATAGTCACCACCTACAGCAATACATTTGCACCAACAATGAACTAGTTCTTTCATCCCATTGGCAAAGAACTCAGGTCTGTTGGAGTGGAACCAATGGCAAACAGCAGTCTCAACTTCTGCATTGGAGTTGTAGCAATTGCCCTTCAGTTGTTTCTTCAACTTTGGAAACATAAAAAATCGCTAGGTGCAAGATCTGGGCTATATGCAGGATGAGAAAGTAAAGGGAAGTTTTAGTCTCTGTGCTCACATCCACACATGCATCTCCATACACTACCACCATTTGACAATAGATCTTGGTAGGTGAAATGCCCTTTACTTTTAGGAACTCTATAACTGCTTACTAACTAGTTAGTTACTGTTTCATCCAGTGTTGGATGTAATGTTGTCTTCGGCTTCGAACTCACCCGAAAGTGATCCTTGAACTCTTGTAGACAATCTGTGGATATCTTAAAATTATCTTGGCAAATTTGATTTCATTATGTCACTGTCATTGGAAGCCATTCACAAGCTTTTGTTGAATTCATGATGAAGTGTTATGTGAACAAACAAATGACCAGGTTTGAACAGAGATGGAGGTTCTTGAATGTCCTTTACATTCTGAAAAGATTACTGTATGGTTTGCCATTTCGATTTTCAAAACACTGGACCCTATATTTTTTTGGACGATGTGAATGGTAGACATGTTACTGTCAATCAGAAAAGCACAGAGAACTGGTTTTCTCACACTTTGTGGCAGATTTGAGATGATTTTTGTGCCGCCACCTTTCAGTATACTTTATTTCCAGTCATACTATATATATAAACAAAACTGTGTATAACTGGGCTATTTATGAAACTGTATTATTTAAATAAAGAGGACCTATAAAAATGATTAGAAGCCTTGAAGTCATTTTCACATTCCTAATTCTCATTCTTCACTTGTCTCTAGTTCTTATGTTCATTTTTTTATTTCTGTAAATTACACTGCTGTTCATTATAAAACAAACAAAAACAAAACTAAAATCATTGATTTTTTTCCCTTTTATGTACTGTTTAGGAAGACTTAAAATTACGTATTGTACAATTATTTGTTGACTACAGATTGAATTTTGGTTTTTCTACTGTGATGCATTAATATCATCAAGCAATAAAATGACTTTATTATTTTGGACAGAGGTACAGTAATACCAAAAAATAAAACAATGGAAGTTGGTGGTATTGAGTGTTGCATATACATCTTAGAGGGCCCTTGTTTGCAATAGTACAGGGACACATGTTCTTTTCAGCAGCCCTGCATGAACTTCTAATGATAGTTTGTCATCTGAAGTAGAATATATTAAGGAAGCTTTAAGTAAACAGCACAAACTTTTATTCTATGTTATCTCTTGACTTTTGATACATGTTTTCTTTGTTATTAGATGACCCCCACCCCCAGGCATCCCTTTTTTTCTTTTTTTTTTTTTGGCGTGCTGTTTTATAGTCACAAGATTTGTTTACTTTAATAACAGTCTTCTTTAACCTTGAAGAAAAGTTAAAAAGGATCCATAAATTCTTACTTACCTTTCTTAAGTCTGTTGACAAACCAATGGGGAAGATTCAATAAAAGAATCAAAGTAATTTTACTTTTGATATCATTTTTAATATACTGTATTTACTTGCGTATTTCACGCACTTTTTTTGGAAGAAAAAATTGTTTTGAAATAGAGGGGCGTAAATTGCACGAGAAATAAAAAAATCCTTCCGAAATAGCAAATTCCCATGACCATTATAACTGACCAGTCTACTATTCAACATGAGAAAATTATGCAGAAAAAAATCCAAAATATGCCCTTAAAATTTGGTGTGCATAAATTATGAGTAAATACAGTAGTAAAAAAACAAAAATTACATATGTATTTGTGAACTTTTCATCAGTGTTTTGCAATATGATCATCTTTATGTTTCATGATATTCAATCTTTAGACTATAGCATTATTTCAAACTTTTTAAGTTTTTTAATCAGCTTATTATGCAGGCATAAGACATTGGAGTAACCTCAACACAGGATAAAGTTGAAAAAATACATAAGGCCAGTCAAACTGTAAGACAGGAATTAATATTGGGAGGGGGAAAAATATGATTTTCTTCTTTTTTTTTTTTTTTTTTCCAATGAATGCTTTCTTTCTTTTTGTAGAAAAATAAATAAAACCATTTTTTTTATCAACGCTGCAATTAATGGCTTTATTATTTTACACAAAAGTTCTTAGTTTAGTTTCTCTTATTTCTTTTCATTGTTAATTTTAAAGAATGTAATACCTTTTGATATTTCATTTTTTTTATTTAATTACATCTATAAAATAATTAAAATTTATTGTACAGTATTTTTTTAACCTTTCTTTAGATTAACTGTTACTGTTGCGTGAATAAATATATAAGACAAACACAAGTATTATATTACACTCAGATCTGAGAATATACTAAATTTGATGTATCATCATTTTTTAACTGATGTCGGAGGGGGGGGGGGGGGTGATAACAAAAAGTTTGAGAACCACTACAATAAATAAAAAGGAAATTTTGAGTTCATATAGAGAAAGCTTAGCAATAGCAGAATATTTAAAGCTAAAATTTTTTTGTAGGGCTGTTAATGGAAGCATGCTGTCTGAAAATAAGAATATGCCATTTTATAGCAAGCTTGGACTATAGTTTCTTTCACATCTAGAGGTGTATGACCAATGACTTGACAAGAGTCCTTGAAATGTACTGGTAAAATCATGCATGTTTAAATCAACTGGGCAGGACTGGGTTATCCTCTGGGCTTTAAAGTTACTACAGGACAGCATTGTATCTGCATTCATTTAAGGACTGCTGTTTTGAGGTAAATAGAAGTTATTCTATAGATATGAACCATCATAAAATGTACATACTACCATGAATAAAATTTAGACTTCTCAGATACAGATACACACTTTGAAAGACAAATGCCAATTAGAGAATTCAGCAGTAGGATCATAAACTGACACCCCATTCTGAAGATGTGTTACCAAATAACTTTGATATTGTATTTATTATTGTATCTAATTGTATGTGTTTATTAGTATGGCACCTATACAGTTAAAGAACTGAAATATGTGATCCTTGACAACTTAAGAGTTGTTAGACCCTAGTCTATAAAAAAAGTTGGAGGCTCCACCTAACTACTGCTGCAATTACTACACCTTCTGTATCCTTATGGAAACTTTGAAATAGCATTATCAATAATAGTATTTTGTTTATTTTGTTAAATTAGACACCATTTCTGAGATCAAAGTAATAATAGATTACATATATAACTTGTATACAGAAAAAATAAGGATTAATTCACCACTTTAAATATAAATACACTAATTGTCTTATTTCAAGCCTTACATTCTTATCCATCTTCAAAGAAATATCCTTAGTAATATCATATTCTTTAACTGTAAGAACAATCAGTTCTCTTTCCAGCTAAATGTATTGTGGCATAACTTTCACCAAAGCCAGTTATAAGAAGGAAAACTCAGTTTTGCAATTTGTCTAAATTAAGACTTGATTAACATTTCCAACAAACATCAAAAACAATGGGGTGAGGGTGGAAATCAAAGTGAAGTAAACTTAAATAAAGTAGAAAAAATGTGAAACTTCTAGTTGTAATGATTTGTCAACTTGTTACAAGAAGCTATGTAACTGTTAAGTGAAAATTTATCTGGAGTATTAATGTGCCACGCATTGATACTCCAAAATATATACTTTAATCACAAACAAAATGAATGGAAAAAGTTTTGAACAGAGGCTTTTTTTTTTTTTAATGTAACATTTTTCTTATATGAAGATTAGTTACTAAAAAGGTGATAAGGCATATTTGATTTTAAATCTTAATGAAGCACTTTCTCTTTTACTCCTAATTAATTCTTCATTGTAATTTCTCTCTTTGTAATTTCTTTACTGCAATACATTGCAATAAATAAGAATTTTTTTAAACACCTCTTGTCCTTTTAAGCATTACAAATTTCAAATCTCAGCTGATAAAAGGTGAAACATACTGAGTACGGGGATATTCAATAAATTGAAAATTCATAACTTTTCTTGGAAAATTTTGTAAAAATATTCTTTACTTACTGCAACCCACTCCAATAAAGGAACTCTAATGAAGAATTAATGAATAGCTACTTTATATCACTTTTATATAATAGAAAATAATCAATATATTAAACCAAAAAAAAATCAAATAAAAGATATTAAGTGTAAATCAAAAGAATCATATTTATTTAAGAAATATCTTTTTTTTTTGTTTTTTTTTTACTAATCTTAATATCTGTGTACAGGGATGTCATTGGTCCCTCGAGCACTTGTTTCCTGGGACATTCAGATCCTTCGTGGAGGTTATGTATACCCTTTTGGATCCACTGCTGCCAACATCGTCTGACTGCCACATCACTCTGACCAAGGTGGCAACTGATACATCTTCAAGACCACCTAGCTTCTCTTAAACCGATGATGCAACCTCTCTCAAATGAACTCAGTTGCTTGTACTGCCAAAGGGTGCATCATAGAGGCATCTTCACAGACTACTTAAGGTAATAAAACAACAAAACCAGTCAAATTTGTCCATCGGTGTGAGCATCGCTCCTTACATTGGCCCTAGAATGCACCCTTCTTGTGCTCTGGAAGTGCCTGATGCTTTCACTGGTGATGAAATTTTAATCACTAACATATCTAGTTGAAAGGCATTTGCACACTGAGTTTCCCAGCTCTCACTCTTTTTTAGGGGGCATGTCATTTTTGCAAAGAGTGTATTTTAACAAAATAAAATATAATTAGCCACAAATAAATAATATTGCACTTTAATTAAAAGTAACATTATTTACATTTATAATACTAGACGGGTACCGTCGCTTTGCTCCGGAACCCTTGCATATATAGCATTAAAAAAAAAAAACTTCATTTATTTAGCAAATTAATATGGAGATCGGAGAATACATGACTTCCCAGCTCGTTGTGGGCTTCTCTGCTTAACTCAGTTGTATTGCGCTTTGGCACTCACACGGGGGGTTGCCGCAAAAACACTTCATTTTTGCATGTATCTTCCAAACGCAGAAACGTTTGTTAATGACTGATATACCGTTCGATAGAACTTTCAAATACCAACATTTTCTCAATATAATGTTCTCTTCCAACTTTTATACATTTCGTTTAAATTGAGAAAAAGTCAAAATTTGACCCTTTAAAAGGTGCCATCTTGGAATCCAAAAACTTTTTTCGAAAGATTTTTGTAGCATTTTGTTTGTCTTAAAAAGCTCTACATTTTATCCATTTACATGACCAATGTATCTCTTATAATTTGGTCACAAAATTGGAAAAACGTAAAGTCTTATGACAATGACAGACAAAGTAACGCTTTTATATAATAGAATTTTCTTTTCTGATCCAAATATTAATATCAGAAAATAGAATCACAATAAAAGAAAGTGCATTAACATAATTTTTGTTAAGTTATTAGTTTATTTTTTTATTTTCAAATTGCATAAAAAATGAAATAGAGAAAGAAGTAATAATTTTTAAAAAATACCCATGAGCAGAAACGAAGGCCCTTTAAATTGATATTCTATGCCCCTGTGCTGTTACTTGTACACTACCTAAGTACAAATAATATACACTTAGGTTACTAAGTACAAGTAAGGTTGTCTTACACACTGTGTAAGTTCTTACTACATGTAGTTAATATTCATATAAACTTAGCAGGAAAGATAAACTGTGGCATGAGGCTAATGATTTGAATTTCTAACATTGTTTTGCAAGATTTAATTAATAATTACAGATAAAAAATTTAAAACTGCCAAAAAGGGCAATATTGTAACAAACAAACATTAACTAAGTTAGATTGGAATTAATACTAAAAGTCTGTATTTTGAAGTCTGACAATAAATCATTAAAAGGATTTTGAATTTATCTAAACTATTAAAGAAAAAATAAATAAATTCTTTATTTATGTTAAAAATTAATATAAAGTTTATAAAAAGAAAAAATATTGAAATGTATAAATGGTTATCACTAAAAACAAAGTATTTTCTTTGTAATTCATTTTCGAAAAAAAAAATGTAATAAATGTTTTAGGAATAATAAGGATAACGCTATATAAAAGAGACAGTTATATTCAATTCATATTATTTTTAAAAGTTTATATATCACATTTCTTAAAACAATTATAGCAGCTTCGGTAATTAAAACATCATTCTATGCAATTTTGGTTGTTACTGTCATACTTAAACCTTTACTTGGGCAAAAGACACAAAGAACTTTGAAAATAGATAGTTTTTCAGATTTGGCCTTGGCTGCAGCCACTTCAATTAGCTTTTGTAGCTTGTTTAATAAAAGTCATTTTTTCAAAATGAATAGAAGGTTTCATTTATACTAAGAAATAAAATTAAGAGCAGTAAGACAACTCAAGGCTCAACAAAGTCAATCACAGGTTGCATAATGATTAAATGTGAATTATAGTGCCGTAAGACCCCTTGAAATTGGTTTCAAACAGATCATATGGTCTCCTGAAGACCTGTTCCTGGACATTTGAGGCCACATCTGTAAGAGAAACCATTATCTGCATCGAACTGCAAGGTGTCATAAGACAGATATTCAACATGGCAGCTGACTGCAAACTTCCCCAGATCAAGTCGTCTCCTGGCAAACTCTTTTTCAAAGACATCATCAAGGTTATCTTTATGCAAGAAGACCAACTGTTTGTGTCCCTTTAACTTTCTTACAAATTCAGGCTCAATCAAATTGGTCTCGAGATCATCTGCACTGGACTCAAAAGGTATGGGGCAGAGGCAGATTTACACTTTTGCCGCCTATGGGCTATGCCAGATTTGCTGCCCTTCCTCCTGACCCTCCTGTCTGAATATATCACTAGTAAACTATATTGATGTTTATGTTTAATTTTGAGCTAAGTTACTGATAATTTACGACTCGTCTATTCGTTAGAATTTATGTATGAAAAAAAATACATACATATATAGGCCATAATGATGCATTCCTTTCCTTAAGTACACATTCTAAAAATATGTTGTAAAAAGATGTTTAACAGAAAATTAAACATCAAAGTTAATTTAAATAATTGGAATATATTTCGTACATAACAGTCGCAGAAGATATGTATTAGAAAGTAAATACAGGTATAGCGTCACTATAAGACAGTCCTCCTGCCACCTCCCATGCCTGAGCACTCCAATGCAACGTCTACCCCCTTCCACTTCAAACCTATGGCCACAGTCATCACTCGCCCGATTTCCCGGGATATATACTCAAAGCCAAAAATACACTCTGTTCGTATATACTGTACAGACACATCAAAAAGCCAGGAAATGTCTGGTTTTTTTTTTATGTTTCTCTCATTTTCTGCTTGTAATATGACATTTAATATTTTTGAATATTAATATTATTGAATAGTACAGGATTTTTGTTTTTTTCCTATTTTTTTTGCTGCTCCCTAAAGTTGCCGCCCTGGGCTATAGCCCTTTTAGCCTTCGTGTAAATACACCTCTGATTTGCTGTTTATATGATGAGACCTGACTCAATTTCCAAAGCAATTCCTGATGAACATTGATATGAGAGAGCCTGAAACTTGATATCATCATATTAACACCCAGGAAAGAGAAAGGTATGGCGGTAGCAGTGTGATTGTGTGGGTTGGAATAACAATCAATGATCTTCATGACTTCCCAGGTGGTATCTTATTAGCTATCGGATATCGCAGTAACATCCCGGATCAATACTTTCAGCCATTTCTTGCAGCCATGGATCCTGATTCCGGTTGAAAGATGATAATCTTTGTCCCCATAGAGTTCATCTGGTTGTCCAGGACCTACAGAGTTATTCATACAGTTATTCATATGGTATGGCCATCCAGATCACTTGACCTCAACCTAGTAAGATGTTTGGGATATTGTAGGAAGAAAGATTGCAGGTCTCTTTAAGCTCCAGTAGCCCCAATCTGCTCTTTTACAAGAATGATGATTAATTCTGCAAACCTCATAAACAAACTTACTGACAAGCATGACTTGTTGATGTTGAGCTTATATTTCAACCATAGTACATTAACATCTGATTAACAAAATGTCATCATTGGACTTTTGCAAATCAACTGTGACTGTTAATGGTTTATGTTTGCATGTTTCCTAACATTGTCAATGGAATTATCTCTTCTCTCAGTCATCATTGCACTTTGTTAACACAAATTTACCCTGTAAATTTCATTCATATTCATGAAAGAATTTTTAATTTTTTCATGATTTGTTGTTAGTTGATTAACTTGTGAAAATCAGTGTGTGTGTGTACAAAATAAGCTCCACACAAAATGTAAACACAA
This sequence comes from Thereuonema tuberculata, assembly GCA_023159025.1. Classification (NCBI taxonomy): domain Eukaryota; kingdom Metazoa; phylum Arthropoda; class Chilopoda; order Scutigeromorpha; family Scutigeridae; genus Thereuonema; species Thereuonema tuberculata. The sequence continues at coordinate 67,032,137 of JAFIDM010009631.1, read as the reverse complement.
AAACCTGAAAATTCTTTGAAGTTGGAAAAGGAGGGGGTGGGGGTTCTCTTTATGACAGTATAACTTCAGTTCCCCTACAACCATTACTCGCCCTTCATCCAGGCCTTATCATCATTGCAAGGTTTTTCTGTATACATCAGGTGATTTATGTTTCTGTTGTTAAGTCAAACTTTTGGAATGATCTTTGCACTCCAAAATATAGCAGTATCCTCAAACAGCTTTTTATTTTAGCTCAAAAATAACATATAATTATAACAAACATTTGCAGAAATAAAACAATCTAAAATGAAAAGATTTAGCACCAAACTAAAGATAAAGGTGGATAAGTATACTTGTATAGCACAAAACAGAATTTAAATAATTGACCAAGAGAACAATTATTACGTAGTTATTAGTTTCTTTTATCAAACGAACATATTAAAAATTATTGTCACACATTTAAAAAAAATCAAGTACACACATGTCCAAAACTTAAGGACAGGTGACATTTGCGCATGTGTAGAGAGTAAATGAATACAGACAAATATGGCAAGATATTTATTGCCCATCATCTAACACAGGATAATACACAACAACTTTTGGGAAATTACAAATCAAAGCAATAGTAAGCAAGTCTTTTGCATCTTCTGCAAAAGACTTGCAGAAAAGATACATATAGCAGTTGGGCATAGGTGGAGAAAGGATGGAAAGTGCATGCCAATACCCAGGCATTAAATCTCTCAGTAGGGAATATGTTCGTCTCGAACTGCGATGCAACAATCACAATGTCATGGCAGGCTCATCACCAAGTGATTCAGGATTTCCTGGGACAGATTGTTCCACTCCTCATTCAAAGCATGGATAAGGCCCTGCTTGTTTTTCGGCAAGGGGTTGCGAGCTTCGATTTGTCTCCTCGTAATGTCTCATATATGTTCAATGGGGTTGAGGTCTGGAGGTGTGCAGGCCAATCAGTTCAATGGATATCCTCGGTCTTCAGGAGGCTCTCCATTGCTTTGGTTCAATGAGGCATGACGTTATCATCCATAAAAAGAAATGTTTCGTCAATGGCACCACGGAACAAGCGAACATAGTGCCAGTCTCCAGCACCTGTAGCTCAGTGCAACCATCAAGCACAATGTATCCCCAAACCATCACCTCAGCACCACATTTTCCTGCTGTACGCCATACCCTTTTCAGGCAAGATGAACTGACATCTGGAATCCGATTGCAGATTGAAGTGACTCATCAGAGAACAACACATTGGCCCATTGATCCATAGTCCAATTTTGCTGGATCCGACACCACTGTAAACGCCTTCTACAGTGCTCTCTGGATAGCTGCATACAAATGACCAGCCTTCGAGCGTAGAGCCCTACATGTCGCAGCCTTCGAGCAAGTTTGGCAGGATATCCTCGTTCCAGTGCTGGAATGGAGGCGACTTGCAAACTGACTGGCCATCTAACGTCAATTGCATTTAGCTGTTACTGCTAAATATCGGTCATCATGTGCAGTCGTAGAGTGAGGGCGACCTTCTCCAGTGGGTCTGGAACACATTCCAGTTGTTTGAAATGCTGGCTGGAGCCTGGAGACAATACTTTGTGTGAATACAAACTCCCTGGCAACATCGGTGATTGTGCGGCCTTCTACCAACTTTCTGATAATCCTTCCCCAGGTGGAAATCTTGGAGATAATGTCTTCGAGACATGACAAAAAGTTCACGTTTATAGAGTGAGTCCTTCATATCCAGAATTTCAGACAAAGACAATTATCCAGCCATGCCAATTTTCTTTTTATCTGCATTCGAGCTACCACATGATCCCTACACTCGTGATTCGGAAATTTGCATGTGGACCTGTTTTCTACTGAACATCTACAGTTATGCAAATCGCCACAAGCTGTTTTGTCAGATTCTGTGGCTGTAACCCTTAAGAATGACGTTCATCCTTAAGTTTTGGACATGTGTGTAATTACGTTAACATTTGATAAAAGGTCTAAAAAGCATATACTTAACACAGGACAGTTTCGATCACTGAAATGCGACATTAACTAATAGTTATTATTTGAGAGCCAGTGAACCACTAATATGCTGAAGAGAGGAGTAGCATGAATAAAGAATAATAATAGCTCCTATATTTTATTAATACAGAATCAATATCCTGTAAGTTACAACTATATTATTTGTAAAGATTACCTTGCTGTTTCCAAAATTGATAACAAATAGATGTTCAGCTTTTGTAAAGAATAATGTAGTGAAAAGTCAACATAGCTGAGTAAATAGAGATCTGCATCATCAGAGAATGGTAAGGTGATTATTTTGAATATATTAGAGGCATACAGACAACAACTAACTGTTCTTCTAGCCTTGAAATAGAATGGAGTATAAACTTTCTAGTGAAATAAAGATTATGAAATTAATATTTCATGGAGTAATTGAAATAATTCCAAAAAGTTCAATTAGAAGTACAAATTGATACTAAAAACTTTAGCTAAGAATTCAAAATTCTTATGATAATGCTTAATTATATTTTATATATTGAACTTTATAAAAGTAAAATAGTGCTTTTTTTTGGTGTTGTTGTTATTGTTCAGATTGTGCAGTGTGATTTGAATAATCATATGGGATGTTTAATAATAACACGTTATTGAGTAAGAACAGTAATAGACAAACAACAAAGGAGGTTCTTATTGTCATTCAATATTTCAATACTCTCTCTCTCTCTCTCTCTGGTGTAAACTGTCTTTACGACAGGTTTCAATTGGACGCTCTCCATTTTCTTCTATCCTGTGCATCTTTCTTCAATTGTTCATACTTTCTTCCCCTTTTAACATCATCCAACATTCCAATCCTTCTTCTTCCTCTTCCTCTCTTTCCTTCTACTTTTCCTTCTATTATTCTTTGTTGTAGACAATTTCTTCGTAGCACATGTTCTAACCAGAATGTTTTTCTCTTGCGTATGGTTTCTAACAATTTCCTTTTTTCACCTATTCTTGTTAAAACGTCCTCATTCCTTACTCTATCCGACCATTTCACTTTTAACATTCTTCTCCAGAGCCACATTTCAAAACTTTCTAGAAATCTTTCTTCCTTCTTTTTAATAGTCCATGATTCACTACCATATAACATCACACTCCAAACAAAACATTTAGCAAACCTTTTCCTTAATTCTATTGAAATGCTTTGTGCTGTTAACAGTACTTTTACCTTTTCAAATGCTCCTTTACCCATTGCTATTCTACTTCCTATTTCTTCGGTACAATTTCCATCCCATCCCACCAGACTTCCCAAATATTTAAAAGCCTTTACTTGCTGTGTAATCTTTCCCTCTAAGGAGATATTCACACTACCTTCTTGCCTGCTTATTCTCATCATCTTGGTTTTTCCCACATTTAAGTTCATTCCAAAGTCTTTCCCAACTGTTACTATACTGTCCATCATTTTCTGTAACTCTTCTTCTGATTTCAATACTATATAGCAGAAAAAACAACATTTTAATGATCATTTAATAAGTGAAAAATATTGAAGCTTCAGAGGATGTTGTCATAGTTATTGTATGAAGGTAAACAACATGTTTCCTTGATATTGAAATCCTGGAGTAAAGAATAATTGGAATATTGGAACAACCCAACAAGACAAAAAGAGATTAGGTAAAGTATGGAAGAGTAAAATGAACTTACATTATTACATATATATAAAGGTTACATTTTTATTTTGTAAGTTTAAAAAAGTGATCCTGTTAAAATGAAATAAAATTATGAATATTCTTTATTCCATTTTATTTATATTCACTATTTGCAGACATTGTTTACATTATTAATTCATTATTCAAAGATTTTTTTTTTTTTGTACAGCAAGAATTAAACTAGTTTTACAGTTTTAAGCATTCTCTCAAGTATTCAATTTTTAAAGTATTAGAACGTTTAAAATTAAAGGAAGACAACTATATTAATCTATCAAAGGCAAAGACATGCCAATACTATCATAACTTGATAATTATTAGCTTATTAAAGATTTTTTTTTTGTTATATCTCCTTCAATTTCCACTTAGGAAATTGCTTAAGTTAGATGTAGTGTGTTTTTATTGAAAGTTAACTTGAAATGAGTTGTTGTATTTTCTTAGGAATCACCAAATTATGGAGCTGTCTTAGTTAAAATGTAGTGATACTATTAAATAGCTATCTTATGATGATAAATGTTTGATGTTACGATGCTTGCATGAAAGTTCTTAAATAGTGATTAGGTTAGGAATTGAATGGATACATTACAACCTCCAGGTTGTTTTGTCTTGACAATTTATAGTACTGTAAGCATTTCAGATTTTTTTTTGATTTTTCAGTTTCTCAGTTTTATATTCATGTAACATCTAGTTACTTTACCAACATTTTGATGGATATTAAGTATTTCAAACTTTGAGTAACGGCCAAACACACCAATATAAAATAATAAATTAAACAGTTAAAAAATGACTAAAAAATGTACAGACAGTTTTGATTTGAAGCGTACAAATCTTCCTCAATGTAACTTGGAGACACAAAAGCACCCCCTTTAATACTTGTTGTGAAGGAGACCAAAACTTCTTTTGTGTCTTCAAGTTACATTGAGGAAGATTTGTACGCTTCAAATCGAAACTGTCTGTACATTTTTTAGTCATTTTTTTAACTGTTTAATTTATTATTTTATATTGGTGTGTTTAGCCGTTACTCAAAGTTTGGATACTCTTTAGCACACGTAAAAGTTTACTAATTAAAGTGTTTCAGTTTAGCCTTATTTGAATTACGACTAGTTATGATTTTTTTTTGCAAGTCTGAGGAATACCTCTATTTAATGAGAGAGATCTAGGATTAATAATAAATTCCAAATTTCATTATGAGTACATAGAATCTCTTTGATATGTCCAACAAGCACAGCATTTGATAAGCAGCTTCATCTCACTGAAAATTCCATATTTGCATAATACAGTTTAAACCTACAGGTTGCTTTCCAATAAGTTGTATAATTGTAGGTAGTTTTTTTTTTCAACATTTATTATTTGATAGTTGTTTTGGGACACATTGAAGAGCATTCCGACAGACTTCAGTATTATCTTTACTGTTAATACCACCAACTTTCCTCAAATTTTCATTATTAATAGTACCAATGATATCTGGGATTAAGATTATCTAATTATTTTTCTATGCACCTTTTACTATAAGGTTAATTAAAAAAAAAATGTTGCCAACAAGTAAAAAATAAAAGTATAGTTGAGTAAATAGGAACCTGGCTTTTTTTTTATTTTAATGAAACTCTAAGGACAACTGAATCATTACAAAAGTCTTTAACATGTACATTTTTAAACAAAATAGTCCTTAATTAAATTCCTTTATAAGCCACAGACTGCTAAACTCTAGTAATTTTTATTATTTTGAGATATGTAATAATCTTTATCTTGTGGTGATATCAAATCTTTTCCAATTAATTTAATTTAGTGGTTGTTTTGCATTTACTTCTGTTAAATATTTAGTAATTTGTGAAGTAATTTTGATTATCACTTGTCCACTATTTATGTTTAAAAGTCATATCTAAGATGATGAGAAATAGATAATTGTAATTGATAACAGTTAATGAGTTAACAAAACGTCTTATACTTTTGTTAACTTCTTATACAGTTTCAATATCACAACCACTTGAAGCGCATGCAGCACCTTATGAAAGTTGAATGTTGTACTCCTTAGAACCCACTGCAGTCACCGCCATGATGAATGCAGGCATCCACATGTGCTTGCATCCAATTGTAGAGGTGTTGGATGTCATCCTGTGGGATGGTGATCCACACCTGCTGCATCTGTATGGTCTAATGGCAATGGTCGTTGCGGGTTGCAGATGAGCCCAGAGCTGTCGTCCAATCACGTCTCACACATGCTCTATTGACAAAAGATCTGGCAATCTTGCCAGCCAGGGTAACACGTTAACATCTCAAAGAGCATCTAAGATTGCAGCAGTGGTATGGAGACTAGACGAGTTATCCTATTAAAACAGCCCCCCCCCCCCATTACTGTTCATGAACGGCTGAACAACAGGTTCATTCACCATTCTGATGTAAACATTCACTGTCATGGTGTTAGGGATAACTACAGAGGTCTTGTTATCATACAAAATCCCTCCCCATACCATAATGCCTGGTGTCGGTCTGGTATGTTGATTACAGATACAGCTTGCCAACAAATATTCTTGTGGTAGAGTTCAGTCCATAATTTTCCGTTTTAACGTTCTCAACAAGTTTGTGCTCTGGACTTTAGTCAACACTTTGGGGACAAGCTTTTTCTATTCCAGCATGACAATTTGCCCATTCACAAAATAAGTTTATTCATAAAACCAGTAGTACCAGAAAACATTATGTATAATACACAAATAAAAAAAAATGGAATTATTTTGGATTAACATATAAAGCATTAATAGAATTTCTCAAATCCTGATAATGGAAAATGTAAGGAAATGAAAAAATAAATGTCATTTTTATCGTTAACAGTTAAGAAAGGAGGTTACATTCTAAGAGCTTTTGTCTTAGACTACTTAGTTAAGGATAGAATGTCAAACTACCTAATCAATGATATAAAATATCAAAAATATTTTATTTTATTACAAATTAATGCATAACTTCTCTGTATTTTTGATGGGGATAGGAAAAAAAGGAATGAATGGATTCAGAATTGGGGTGAAAATTTAGGGAAAAACTGGAAATTGAATAATTCTCTTAAATTTTATCTGATGGTCAATAATCATTCTACCAAATTGTAGTATGTAGCAGGAATATGTTCTCATATTTATGATTTGTGTGACCAACTGATGAGTTCCTTTTGGTATATTTAATTTAAGGTTCTTAGTACTATTTATGTTAACTACTTACATTGATACAACAGTAATACTACAATTTTAAAGATCAGTAAAGTTTATTAACTTGAACATAAAATTTTGATAAAAAAAAATGCAATTTCATACATGACATCAAAAACGAAATATATGCCAAATACTTTGGAAATCTTAAAAAAAACCTTATGGATCTGTCCATAGATTTAGAAGTACATAAATAAATAAAGAACACTAAATATTATTTCATACCTACATTATTTTGATATAATCTATTACAATTTATGTCAATATTATTTCATTATAACATTAAACATAAGAATTGAAATCACTGTAAGAATAAACATAATGAATCATTTGTTTTATTTTGATTTCCAGCTCTGGTCTGAATGCATTCAAATAATTGATGAGGTGAATGTTCAAGATATTACTTTTGCTGAGGCACACAGTACTCAATGAAAGATTATTTTTGGGGAGACATTACTTTGTTGAGTGCACTACCTCCATAGATGGACTTATTGAGTCAAACTTTGTGGAGGAGGATGCTAGGGAATGCCCATTGTTAATAGGAACAGTTTTCAGGGAGATCGTAATCCCCTTTAAAAGAGATTCCACCCATTTCCTATCATGCATGGTGCATTTGTCTTAATTAAAGAAGTTCCAGCAGGATAGTGTAATCTGTCACACAGTCCTTTGTGTACCATGGAGATTCTTTGGGAAGGAAGTTTGGATAATAACTCATTTCCCATCCTGTTTTGCCAGTGTGTTTCTAATAAATACTGTCCTATGAAGAAAGTAAGGTTGAGTGCTTTCCTCAAAACATTATCACCTTTCTTATTTAGAAAGATGTTAATAATTTGGGAGGTATTAAGAGCTGTGCTTTCAGATGAAGTAAAAGTCATGTGAAAAGCTTACTTGTTTGGAGAGGATGTCCACTTTCTGTGGGATTTCGTAACAATATCAATTGTAGTTTGCAGATAGGGGCAAATTGTTAAAATTTTAATTTTTTCCTATTTAAGTCCTAAAATTTTGGAAATCTGACTTTATGATAGAATTGTTTTTTGTAAATCTTCAAAGTATTTTTTTGAAAAGATACTTTCTTGTTTGCAAATAAAATGAAAATTTTGTTAGCATATAAACTTGAAACAATGAGCTTCATTGTAGTCAAAGTTATTATAGGATTGAGAAAGGAAGTTACAAGAATTATATATATATATATAAAAGCTGTAGTAAAGTCAGGTAGGTTCGTCCGATGTCCTGTTGCATTTAAAAACTTTCAAATGATAATTTGGTTGTTTTATTATCAATTGAAATGTTATAAATGTTTCGGGCAATTCACAAGAGATGGCGAGCACATGCAATTTTTGCAGTTTTTCACCCATAAGTGACCAATGGGCATTCTGATTGTCCAAATCTAATAAAGTATAAAACTTCAGGCATAGTCCAATCATTTGATAATTGTATTTTCTAGGATCAAAACTTTCAAAAACTGATTAAATACAGGGTGGGCAAGAAATAAGATTTGCTATGAAACATTCTGTACAGTGAAGATGGTTGCTCAGAGAGGTTTGATTTTCGGGGACAATGATCTCAGAAGATCGTCAAACTCATTCCAATGGGAAAAAAAATTAGTTCCAAATTCTGCTCACAAATGGCACTAAGTGCTTGGGTACTGTACAGTGGCTTAATTTGCGTAATTAAGTCACTGTAGGTATGGCCACCGCAACCCAGGGGTGCAAGGAGTGCACCGCACCAGGGCAGCAAATTTTTAGGAATGAAATTAGTAATTAATAAATAATAAGTTAAACATTCTTAGAAAATTATTTTATGTTTTCTTTAAGCACCTTGTTCAAGTCAACATTACAGGTGAAGGATTAACAATTTTTTGACAAATTTTTTACATCAGGAAAACATTAATATTGATGATATGAGCAGGTGAAGCAACCGATAACACGGCAAACATAATGACATTCAAAAAAGAATTTTGGATATTAATCCTAGGGCATTTTATGTACCTTGCGCTGCACATAGCTTTAATTTAGTTGTCAATGATGTCACAAAAACTTCTTTAGAAATAGAAAATTTTTTCAATAGTATTCAAGAAATATACCATTTTTTTCTCCGCGTCGACGTATCATGGGAAAGTAAAATTGATGGTGTCAAAACTTCAATCTATGATGCTCTATTTAATTTATAATAATGATCAATCTAAAGACAATACCAGAAATGTTGCTAAGTCATTGCTTACAAAAAATAAAATCTTAAAAATGTATTTGTTCCATAATAATTTGGTACACAATTTTATCAAAAATTAATAAAGTGAGTCAATTAATGCAAAAATCTCATGTAGTGTTACCAAACATAACAGGAATACAGAGGGTTGAACCACGTTTATCAGAACGAATTTTCTGATATGAGAACTCTAAGAAAAGCCGCGATTCCACCATCTGTTGTGCTCTATTTGTCTGCCCTGCATTCGCTGAATGACCCTACATTGTAGTTTCCATTGAAGGAGGCTGCGTTGCAGTGTGGCAAGGTGAATCTTGTTCCACTCCTCCTGACAGGCTTTCCATAAACCAGCCTCAGTGCGAGGTCGTCGGTTTCCTAACGTCCATTTCAACAGATCAAAGCCGCAGTAGTCCATAGGGGAAGCATCAGGTAATTTCACTGGGGTTGAACTGAATGGAATTGATCAAATTCCTATTTCGTTGGCCATTCGTGACATGTAGGACATTGTTGTTCAGGCAATATGACTCGACGCTTTGTCCTGATGGATCCATACTTCAGACGATGCAGTACCGTACAGTGCTGGCATGTTGCTGAGGTACAATGGTTGTAAGATGTTTTCCTGATAATACGTAGCATTAACCTTTGCCTTTCCATCAATTTTTCGCAAAGGCAACTTCCCCTGATAGCTGTAACCAGTCACGATCTTGAAGCCCTTTGAAAACTTTCCTTACATTGGCGGAATCATTCTGAATGACCTTTAGCATCATGATGACAATAAAATATTGCATATGGTTTGTTACAGTTGTTGCGATAAATCCATCCTTCATCCAACGTCACAACATACTTCCATTTTTCATCCGAAAAATGCTCTTCATACAGCTTTTGACTGTTTGTCTTACGTTCGGCGATGTGTCGAGGCAGCCTATGAACATTTGCTTTGTAGTGCTTCTTTAGATGCAGCTCCCTATGAATTATGTGTGGTATGGTTGTTTTGGAAACTCCCGTTCGTTCTGCAAGACTTCTATCGATGCTGGGATTTTCTTTTATAATGTTTTGTTTAACCTTACAGACAACAGCTGGAGTGGCAGCGCTTCGTGGATGTGGTTTGCGGCCCTCGGGTTTCTTCCTCACTTCACTAACAGCCTTCAAACGTGACTCAGCAATAATTCGACTAATAACGGACTTGGAAGTTTTAAAATTTCGTTGCTTACACATTTCTATTATTCTGGAATAAGAATATTTTGCATCCGAAGGCCAGTACGTACCCTTTCCACCAAATCGGTATTCGTGGAGCCATTCGAACACATGACACTAATTTACATATGTTAACATTGACTGCACTCGCTCAGCAACAAAAACAAACAACAGGATTTCTAGTGCAATTCACGGGCTCATAACAATGCACTGTTGTAAACATTCTTATAAACATGGTCCAACCCTCCGTACTTCAAGAGCTTCACATTTATCTAAACAAGCATAGATCTGATGACGAATTTTAAAGTATCAGGTTGGAAACCCTAAAATGTCAGTTTGGAGTGAACGAATTCAAAAACTGTTTTTGTGTGTCAGGGTAATTTTTATTATTCAAAATAGGCTCCATCTACAACTATACAATCTTGCTAAAGCTATAAATTCTTTTCTTGCACATACAAGTGGGTTGGCGTTGCAGGAATCTTTCAGTGTCCTTTTTGAGATCACAATCTTTGAGATATCTCCTTTGTTCATATGTCTGAATAGGTCAAAATCTGTTGGCGAAAGATCCAGTGAATAAGGTGGAAGAGGCAAAATCTCTTATCCAAGTTCATGAAGTTTCCTATGGGTGTGTTCTGTCGTATGCGGTCTTGCATTATCGCGAATCAAAATGGGACCTTTTCGATAGACCAGTGTAGGCTGTATCTTTCCTAGATTTTGGTACATTTCAGTCAATTCTGATACGTACACCTCTGCTGTAATGGTTGTCCCGGGGAAGAAAGTTATAATGGATAATTCCAGCCGTGGACCACTAAACAGTCAAAAGAATTTTCGTGGCTCAAGAGGCGGTTTAGGAGTTGCTGCCAGTGGCTCATTCTTATCCAGCCAAGATTATGAGCACTTATATTGTCATTCATCATCCACTTTTCGTCGCAGGTTACAATTGCATCCAAGAAAGGCTCTTTTTCTTTGCAAAGATGGAGCGAAGAACAAATTGTGTAACCCATAGCCTTATTTCCTTCTGTGAGTTCATGGGGTACCCACTTGTTCATCTTCTACACTTTGTCAAGTTCTTTCAGGTGGCATAAAATTGTTGTGAGATACCACTAGTTTCTCAGCCATCTCCTGTGAACTTTGATGTGAATCAGGCTCAGTAAGTTCCTTCACCTCCTTGGCTGTGACCACTTTTTCATGACTTCCTCTAGGAGAATTCTTTAAGTTGTAATCTCCATCACGGAATTTTTGGAACCAACGCTGCAGTGTTCTTTCGCTTATATGGTCTTCACTGAAAACACTGCATATGTTCCCCTTCACTTCAGCTCTTGATAAGTCTCATAAGATCTCACAAAGCATCACTTGTCAAATATCCAATTTCTCCATACTTTGATTCAACCCACAAAACAACGCAGAATACTGAAAGAACACCATGACCAGTTGATATCAAATGCAGTAAGGGTGATCCTTCAACCGATATAACTACACACCAAAAGCATGCTTTAATTACTTTCTTAGAAGTGGTTATATTTGCAGGTCAACCAAACCAACATTTTAGGGTTTCCAACCTAATATATTAGAAGCAAAAACTACTGCTGAAGAAATTGATTGCGAAAAGGAATTTCTATGCCTGGAGTAGTTAGGCCCTGTAAAATAAAAATATTTTTTTTTTTTTAATATAAAAATGAAGATAAAATCATTGATTCCCCAGAAAATTAGTTTTAAATTAATTTTTATTTTGTTATTCTTGATACAGCAATATCTAACCTAAAAGAACGTTTCAGAAATTTCGGAGTATAATGATTCCTTTCATTTTTTCAATGATATTTTTTCATTACAAACATCAGTTAAAAAAAATATAAATAAATATTGTATTGACTTGCAAATTAAATTAACTGATAATTTTAATAACGAGTCTGATATTAATGCTATAAAATTGTGTGATGAAATAGAAAATGTTTTATGTTACTTGAAACCAAACATGAACACTAGCTTACTGCAATATCTTTTTTCACACGACCTGACCACTTTACTTCTAAACCTTTCAATAACCTTGAGAATATTTTTAACAATGCTTTTACAGTAGCTACTGGGAAAAGATCATTTTCTAAACTGAAAATAAGAAAAAAAAAAAACATCTGCGATCAATCATGATACAAGACTGTATAATTTAAGCATAATTGTCATAGAAACACAATGGCCTTTGAATTAAGTATCAATGATACAGTGACCGAATTTTCTTGCAAGAAAAATTAAATTTAATTAGGAAATTGTAGTATATATAATTGTAGTATTATTATATTTATATTATTATAGTAGATAAGTTATTTAAAGATTTTTTTTTTTATAATACCTATGTCATGAATAATTTTCATATTAAATATATTTAAAAGTGTATATGTAAATTTTATTACTCTAGAATTAAAATTAGTTTGCTGCAAGCGATTTTTTAAAATTCGACCCCTTTTTTAAGGGCGGTAGGTACGCTAGCGGCGCCCCTGACTGTACATTACTGTATTTAAACGTCTGTACAATGGATTCCACCTAATCTGGCAAATTTTAAATAAACTAATCTAGTTTTAGGGGTGTAGTCAGCTGAAAGTTGCAAAAACAAACAAAATCGGTACAATTAAAAGTTATAGTCTGAAAAGGGCTGGGTTGTTTTGTTTTTTTTTGTTACAGATGTATGTGGATTTATAGAAGACTTCCTCATTGGATCATACTTTTTTGAAGAAAAAGAACCCCAAGGTTTCGAACAATAACTGTTACAGCTATCAGGTATACAGCGATATTGTCAGACTATATGTCGTGCCCCAACTTCATGGGATTCCTTATCACGCATTTTTCCAGAAGACAAAGTTACAGGTAAGCTCTTTGCAATATCTTGGCCCCTACGTTCCCCAGATCTCAATTCTTGTGATTTCTTTTTATGAGGATACCTTAAAGACCGAGTTACGGGATGGCGTGAACAACCTTGATGATCTGAAGGCAAACATCCCAAAGGAAATGTTGGTTGCAATAGTAGAGCATGCAAGTTCGCAGGCTTCAGGTTGTGATTGACTCACAAGGGAGCCACGTTGAGCAACAAAACCTACACAGCACTCGAGATTCCTGTGTAAAAACACCTGATTTACAGTGCAGTTATTCCTTTAACCAATACAGCGCCTTCTGTGGTCAGAATTTGAAACTAATTTTTTTTTCATTGGGATGAGTTTGCCGACCTTCTGAGATCATTGTCCCTGAAAATTAGATTTCTCTGAGCAACCATCTTCACTGTACAGTGTGTTTCATAGCGTATCTTATTTCTTGCCCACCCTCAGGGCCGTCGCATGGTTTGTTGGCGCCCGGGGCAAGATTTCATCAGGCGCCCAACACTTGATATTTGCGCCCCCCCCCCAAAAAAAAAAAAACGGAATCTCCAATTCAACAACCAAAAAAAAACAGAATTTCCAAATTTTTTTTATTTTTGCCGTGCCGCGGCGCCCTCCTGGCCCCGCGGTGTCCAGGAATTTCCAATTCAACAACCAAAAAAAAAAACGGAATTTACATTTTTTTTTTATTTTTGCCGTTGCTGCGGCGCCCCCCAGGGCGATCGCCCCGGTCGCCCCGCCCACGCGACGGCTCTGCCCACCTTGTATATAGATTAGTAAGATATGACTATTAAACTTAATAAATTTAATAATAGGAAAGTTGCAAAGTTTTATTTGAGATTGAAAATCATATAACTGATTTGATAATTTTTAACTTGTTTATTTCAGAATTTCCTTAGGCATAAACTACGTATTTTGACTTGTATAAGATAACAAATTTAATCTGTTTTCTAAAAAGCTGCATATATTCCAAACTGTTACTTTAATGAATTTAAAATACATCTAATAATACCTACGTATATTTGGTATTGAGTGAATAAATAGTTGATTACGATTTTTACTCATGCTAGTGTAGAATCATAAATAGACTTGATTGTATTTTATACATAAAAAACGATGTAATATCAATATTTTTGCGATTAAATTTCACTTGAACGGTTATTTGCTAATTCACAATGTGAGGAGACATACAATATCCATATTACACTAAGCGGGATTTTATTAATGTTAAGTATTTCCCAAATAACATTTCCTGGTTTCCTCTTATTTTTCTCTCTGTAGAGTTTTTAACAAAATGCTGAGCTTGCAATAATCTGTTTAAATTCTGTGCAAAGTCAGTGGTGGCGCTAAGAGGTAACTGGGTCCCTTTTTACTTCCCCCTCCTCACAACTCTACCCAATATTTTTTATTGGCCATTCCCAAAAATAAAAAGGAAAAAAAAAATGAATCTATGTAAAATAAAAAAACTTGTATTTGCTATGTACTTCTTATTCAAGACAAGCCCCTAATCCCCTCTTCCAACCATCCATATTGCTGCCCTTATCCCCTCCTACATAGGAATTCTAGCTATCGTTCTCTAGAAACCTCATGTTGTACAATCTACCTGAACAATCCTCACGAGTATCTCGAGAAAATAGCGTGTTCATACCTCGAGCATATCCATCGTAGCTGCAGAACGACCTTTACTATAGACTATTCTATAAATTCTGTAGCTATTTATTGAATGGTTGTTTCCTTAACTTCAGAATTATCTCTTAATGCAGCTTAAAACAACAACCATGTCTTTAAGTCCACAAGCACTCCTGTACTGGTCAAGCTTGCTTTATGAGTTGATGAGACACATTTTTGTCTCTTTTATTTTTCTTAGCAAATCATTTCTGGGATCACAAAGTACTTGCAGCTCTTTTACTTCTTTTCTTACAGATCTGCTTTCTGTTTCTGTGCATTGATGTTTAGAAGGGAATCAGTTTTTTTGTCAGGAAGGCATGCATTGACTCTTATCCTTCTGAACGTTAATGTTGATCTATTCGTCCATTTTCTTCTTACGGCTTCCCGTATGGCCTCATTTCCTACTGTGTCAAAGATTTACACATTTGTGTTTTGGGATTGCAGCGATCATCTCAGAAATGACTTTGATAGACTAATTATTTAAGCTTTGCAAGTTTCTTCTTAATTGCAATGAAAAGTTCACACATGGAGTGAAAAGGTAAAGTGAATACATGGAATTTCAAAATAAATTTTTAGAAATGATAGTGTGTGCGGCTGGTTCTTGACCAAAGTAATTAATTGATTAACTAAAATTACCGCCACAACACACGTAGATTTAGCTTTTGGCTAAATCCTTTTAGGGGGTGGGTCTTAAGGGATCTCTAAAGCATTAATAAAATAATATGCGAGGAATCCTTTTAACAATCAATAATAATTTTATTTACAATAACAAAAACAAAAGATTAAATATGTAATCAATTCAATATTTTTACAAACTGATCTTTAAAATGAAGTTAAATCTTAAATTGAAATAATAACAACAATTGGAATTACACAATTAATTTACTATTATTAGAGAATGTAATAATCTATTCGTCTAGTCAAATCACCAATCAATAAGTACTAAATTAAACTTATAAAAAAAATTCTAAAAAAAAACTAAGTCAAATCAAAAACCAATCGTAAATATCTCAAAAAAAATCAATTTCCTGCTTTTCAATTTCAAACTAAAATAAAAATCATTACCCAAGACCAAAACAATTTATTCCCTGATCCAACTGGATACTGATGAAAGTAGCTCTTTTATCTTTACTGAATGGGCTGCACCACAATGTTAAATAAACGGCTCCAATCTTTCATAACGTTTCTTACTTTCAATATTTCTCTAAACAGTTCTCTTAACCAATGCTCACAACCACAGTAATGTGTATATACTGGATTCTAGTTGTGGCAAAAATACTCATTACGCAGATGTCTAACTCAAAACAATATTCTTTCAACCATTGCTCACAACCACAGTGACGTGTATATACTGGATTTTCGTTGTGGCAAAGCTAAATCAATCATCAGATATCTACCTTCCTATGATTTCATCTTAATGCAATCTCAAGTTCTTCCTTCATGTGATCAGCCCTCAGTATTATTTTAATGTGTGAACATCCTTACCTGCAATGCTACTTACCATCCAGTATCACAGTTGATCTACGGAAATTTGTCTGTGATTAATTTACCAACTCCGACAAGTGGCCTCCGCCCGTATTTCGGAGAAGTGTACCATCACGGCGGTCTAAAAGTAATGATGATCACGTCCATCCACTGGTGAAGGAGGAGAGAGAGAGCGAGAAAAGCTCGGGACCCCCATTTAAAGATTTTTCAAACCCCAAAATAAAGCATAGTGATTGGTCATTGATTTTTCTTAAACCCTCTTACAGATGTGAACTGAACTACGAATATAAAAGATAGGTGAAGAGATCAGAGCGAAAGTCATGTCAGTGACCTGCTCTAATTCTCCACAAAGGATTTCATCTTGGGGGTTTTTTTCCACAAAAACAACAAGTTTACAATTTTCCTAAAATAGTAGGCCTATATATTCATACATTCAAAACCATTTTAATATTTTTACACGGGATTAAATATAATCAATTAAAAATATATTCAATACATATACATTGTTATTAATTTGGATTATGTGCTGAAATTGATTTTACAAGCATTTCATTTCAACACTAACTTGCACTATTTCTTTCTTACAAATACATCAAAATATAATCCATTCTTAAGTATTAAGTACATATTTCAGTACACATGATTATTCTTTATTAATTGAATTAATATTAATTTACTAATTAAATGTAATTAAATCAATACATTAGTGAAAGCAAGATAGTTCATTAAAAATGACGATTAATTGATAGCTATTATTTTCTAATTAATTTATGCTAAATATATTTTTCTATTTCTTAAGATAACTCATGTCATATAAAAAGCTTTAATGTAATAAATTGAATATTGCTGGTTGACATAGATCTGATTTCTGAATAGCGTTTAAAAAGAAAGGTTTTTGAAAAACAAGATAAACTTTAGTAAGGAAAAAAAATGACCCTTAAAACACTACAATGAAATTCATCATCTATTCACTCAGTTTTAAATACATTATAAACACAATTAACCTTAACAATAACCTGTGCTGGTCACAATAGAAATCTTCAATACACAATATAATTGAAATTTCTAACATTCCTTCTCATCCCGTAAAGTTCTTATTTTTAAATTTGTTTTTCAACTTCCAACACACTGTATACTAAAGACATCTAGTATTCCCGTGGTATCTCAGTGTGTTTAAATGGCATGAGTTGATCCACCAGAAATGCTGTTAGCAGCTGTCGCTTTTGGACTCGTATATAAATGTTCAGTTTGTCTGTTAAAGCCAGGGCCCCCACATCAAATTCAGGGCCCAAGTACCAAATGCAGTAACGGGCCCTCTCCCACTTTATGGTTAAAATCAAATTTTTAGCCAAAAATATCGCGAAAACACCACACAATTTCCAATTTCTCATTTTAAACATGCCACACACAATTATTAGCATTATTTTTAGAGTAAATTAATTTAACACCAATATCTACTTTTTCCACCTCCATTCGAAAATTTAGAAAAAAGTTTGGAAAAAATTTCGCTCTAAGCAAACACTGTAATGCAGAATAGCTCAAGACAGTTAAAGCAGAAAAGTAGTTTGTATAAAATGTAGACTTAATTATAAAAAGTCTAGAAGTGATAGGCTAATTCATATAATTTTTTTTTTCGGTTAAGACCTCAGCCGGGGCCCCCTTGACGGCCGGGTCCCGGTGCTGAGGGACCAACTGAACCCACCCTTGTGGGGGCCCTGGTTAAAGCATTTTGGTCTTGGTTTGATTTCTATAAATAGTTATGCAGGTATAAATAGAGTATCCGTAGTGAATGTAATTCAAACTTAATTGTCCCCAAAAAAAATAAGCAAAACAGTATTATTCATATAGCCAAGAGAGAAGAGTATTTCGAATATTGCCCCGAGGATCAAAATGGGCACAAGCAAAATTAAATATTGAAAAAAAAGAAAGCTTAGAGAGAGCGAGAGAGAGAGAGAGAGACACACTTTTTTTTTGTATCTACATAATCTCCGGTTCTTCCCTTAGGGCAAGATTAGGATAAGATTTAATGTGATATTATCATTAGTATAAAATTAATTAATGTGTTTTCTTTGTACAAACTGGATATGGGCGGATAATTTATTTAAATTCAAATATAAAGTATACAAGAATTATGCATTATCCTAAAGTAAGTTTCGGAGAAAAATGTACGCCTCTGTATGCTTTTCATTTCTGAATACTTTACTTTCTTCTCTTATTATGTTAATCTCATGGACGACATTCACGAATATGTTCTATCTTAAAGAGCTCAAATAATTGTTTTCATAAAGATTAATTTTATTGCCTGACATGGCTTATGTAGGTCAGTTTTATGGACTACTTTGCATATTCACTGAAATTAAGAATAAAATAGTGAAACATATTACAGAATTATTTGAAATTACGTAAGTATGGAGAAATTCCTTAAAACTTGTATAAGCTATTTCATTAAACAACTTAGAACACATAAATCTATCAATTATTCTTTATTCAACGATATTTCGTCTTCTTATAGAAGACTTCATCAGGTTAGTAATTCGAGGACAAGAAAATTCCTTTCCCTTTTCCTCCACAGAATTCGTTAATCTTTTCTTGTCCTCGAATTACTAACATGATGAAGTCTTCTGTAAAAGAAGACGAAATAACGTTGAATTGGTACAATTGGAAATATCGTTGAAAGAAGAATTGATGGATTTATGTGTTTTACCTTTGTTTAAAGTATGGAGAAAGTTTAATCATGGAACATCGCTATTAATTTTGCTTTAGACAGAGGGCATAGAATAAACTGTATTCTCAAGAAAGAGTTGATTTAATACTGTAGTTTTTTGAACAACATTTATATAATTCGTAGGTGCATAGGTAAAAGGGGTATAGTTATCAAAAGAGCAGTGACGTAGCGCCCTAAGGGTCTTCTTTTCCAACCAAAAAAATAACAGGATCCCATTTTGCTGCTTCCTCGAAAATGTTGTCCGACGCCATGACCGCCACTTCTAACTACGCTACTGGAAAAGGGCAAAAGAAACAGTGACTTTTTCAGTCATCTCAAATTGTACACGTTTACTACACTGTTTGTGGACCTTGTTATTTTGTTTGTTACTTTCAAGTTATTTTGTTGGTTTCATTCCATTTTACAAAAACTGTTACTTATTTCCTCTTGTCCTCAAATCAACGAATTGTCCAGAAAAAAAAAAAAAAATAATAAATTAAAAGAATTAGTTTTATACATCAAGTTGGTTGAACTGATAAGAAACATCTTTTGGCATAAGAACCTGCTGTAAATTAATTGCATGATTTTCAGTGATTAAAATTTTTATTCCAGAAAGTTTGTATCATGAAGAGATTTATGTCCTACAACTATAACGATTTTAATTTTTTTTTTCTTCAGAATATAGATAAAGATAAAAAGGAAATTATTTAAGCAATTTAAGCCATCTAAATGTTCTTAATTTATTGCTGACGTTTCCAAAACGACTCTTTTTTGGCTATCTGGAAAGTTATATAAGTCTATAATCGCAAGAGTTATCCTTAGCAGATCTAAGTAGTTGTCATAAATGTAACATAGTGATAAAAGTAAAGAAACTTGACACTTTAAAAATCTTTATATTTATTGTTAATATATTCTAATTCCTAATCGCTAGTATATTTGCCTGGATATAAATCTTGTACTTCTTTTCTTCATTGTAAAGACAGTTATTTAGCCTATATCAAGTTAATATATATATATATATTTCTTTGCAGTAATTAAAAATTTAAGACCTCACTAGTAGCTAATAAAAGAAGAAGAAAAAAACAAGATTTATATTTAATTATTAAAAAAAAATAAGCCATTAGCCGTATCTACCACTTCATTTTCTTCAATTCTTTCTATTTTAAATATAAGCTTTTGTCTGAATTTGACCCCTGTCCTATGATTTTCATTTTGTATGTCATCGAATTAAATAAATAGAACTCATAAAAATAAGAACACACTCCCTAACTCAAAATTTTATAGGTTCTTTATTTTGATCTTAAGCTTCAATGTAATGTAAAGTTGTATGTTGTGAAATGTATACCACAAATGTTAAAATTTTATGCATAAGATGTATACCAACCAATCACACAAATCCAATAACGGTAAATCTTTATTTTCATTTTCACTTACACAATGACGAATTCACAAGTGATTAAAAATTCATCTGTGAATTGGAACTACACATTAGACAATTAAAAAAATAAACTGCTTATATTATCATATATTTAATTCTGTCAACAATTCAAAAATATAAACTGCTTAAAGCATCTTAACCGTTTTTTTTTTTTTTTTTTTTTTTTAACAAGACTTGTCAATGGATCTGATTTATCAGATATCCAAATTAATTTGCAGTTCTTTTATAATAATAAAACACTATATTAAAATTTAATATTATAAATAACAACGGAATAATTAATTCCCTAAAAAATTAGAATAATTTAATGCCTTTGGCACGTTTTTGTTTAACAACAGATCAACAGCCTAGAAAATATATTTTAAGAAAATTGTATGTTAAATCAATTTAGAGCTTTATTCTACAAAGGTGTACTTAAAAACATCTGTATAAATACTGCAAGTATTCAGAAATATATTAGTAATAAAATTTGCAACCTTAATAATTTAACATTCACAGATGAAAATAATTCTTAAATCTTTGAACATAAATAAGGCAATGACTTAATTAGACTTCATTCAGTAAAGTTATAACAAAAAATAAAAATAAACAGTATAAAGAATGAACACATCAACAGGGCTAGACTGAGTAACTCTGCAGTTAACATGAACAAAAATTAAGGTCTCCCATGTTTATTTTTGAACCATAAAAACATCACTTAATCTTTCCTATACGGCCGTCTATATGCTTATTATTTCGAGGGTGAAAGCCATTCAATCAAAAAAAAAAAAAATCGTTTCTACACAGGCTACTCAGTTTTTAATATCAAAACACACATGTAAAAATATTTTAAAGTATTACAAAAAACAGTGAATTTCAATTTAAACCAGTGGCGAATGTAGAATATATTTTTTTTTGGGGGGGAGGGGGCAAGATTAATTTTAACAACCCCAAAAAAAAAAAAAACAGCAATCCTATCTTAACAGAAAAAAAAAAAAAAGGCAATCCTATCTTTACAACCAAAAAAAAAACGGCAATCCTAATTTAAGAACCAAAAAAAAATTCGGGGGGGGGGGCCGGGCCCTTCGAAATAATAAATATAACAGGAAAATCCTATTTTAT
>JAFIDM010009631.1:66943511-67004268 GCA_023159025.1 Thereuonema tuberculata | reverse complement strand
CCCCCCCCCCCCCCCGAAAATATATTCTATATACGCCACTGATTGGAAGCTTCATTTTATTTTATGTTGATATTTCTTTTTGGTTATCCGAATTAGTTGATTCATTAAGTAAGGACTTTACAGTTATAATATTACAGATAGAGATTAAAAAAGAAAAAAAAGTTCGTTGTAAATAAAACGAAAATCAAATTTAGGCAAGGATGTATAAAGACTGATAATCAAATCAGACTATGTGATGCTCATTCTTTTACCCTTTGAGGTGAAAATTAATAATACGTAAATTACTGTCTTCATCATTTATCTGTTACTTAATTTCGCACTTCTTCTTTAAATCATGGGTAACTATCTAGAATTGCTAATTAGAGTGAAAAAAACTGAACTAGAATCATATTGAAAAAAAATATGATTTTTTTTTTTTTAACATGGCTCATACGTAGGAAAACTGCAGTGCAATATATGTAGAATTTATTTCACAAAGAACTGTGAAATATTTTGTGAGCCAGATTTTCAAAATAATTTAGATAGATCCTATATTTTTTTTTTAATTCGTAAAATCATTGAATTGATACTTCATTTCCAATGATAATGTTCACTGTCAGCTAATTTTCAAACGCGTTTATTGAATTGATACCTATAGTTTAAATAAAAGTACTGTAACCCTTTAAATCGAAACAATTGCTAATAAAAAATACATCTCGAAGAACAGATCGAAAAGCAATTTACTACTTCCGCTCACCAATTCCTCACAAACTTTCGTCCTTCCTTATTAAGGGCGATTTTTTTTTTTCCCCTCTGAAATTGGGTGTCAGTGACATATTAAGTTTTGAATAGGAGGCGAACATAGGAATACCTATTTTTTTCTAGAAAAAATAAGAAGAAATTTTTTTCAATTTTTTTCTCTCAAATTTTTGCTTATAGTAGTAGTAGGTAATGATTTTGGTTAGTGAACTTAAAAAAATGTTCGTTATATCTTTTTTTTTAGCATCACCACTGTAATAGTACAATGCTGTAAATTATTTATTTAAGGATTTAAAAAATATAGATATATAAATAAATTAATTTTTTCAGCTAGCAAAATCATTTGTCTTGGGCAATTCCAGTAGAATTAGCCAGGATATGATCAAAGTGAGCAAAAATAATAATAATAATTATTTTATTTTAAGACTTACAATTTTACTTTATTTCTCTGAATATAAGTTATATATTATATTGGATACGAAGGATACTATATCCATTTTTTCTTCCATCTCTTGACTACGCCTTTGTTACGAGGTTTCATTTTACTGTCAGTTATTCTCATTAAATCATTACATTGATAATTTTATTTGTATGGAGCGATAGAATAAAATAACATTACATGAAAGTCTTGATCTATTAAATAGGTTATTCTTTTCTTTTTTTTTTTTAATACATACTGAATATGTCGGATTTTTCAAAATAATTAGATAAAAAAGAAAAACATACAAAAATTCTTTTTCTGTAGCGTCTGAAGGGAAAAAAAAATAAAATATTGGAAAGAGTAAAGGAAACAAACAAACAAACAAACAAAAAAAAATGCTTGAGGTATATAAAAAAAAATCGACTATACTGCCCTGTTTTGTTTGAATCATGTGCGATTAGTACAGTCTGTCATTGGAGATCAATGATTAGCTTTTACAAAAGAAGCAGGTGCTTCCATAGCATCTATTTAAATATCTCCTGGCATTATGAAGAATCGTCCCAAGTCTTACCATTCTCTCTCCACCGACGGCAGTCATTCAAGCGAAACACATCCAAATGCTTACTCTTTGTCTAATTACGAACAAGAAAAACAGGATTTGAATTCTTTTGGAAACCTAATAGTAAGTTTAAATAATAACAATCATTAGCATAGAATGAGATTTCTATGATTATAAGTCTAAAATCATAATTTTCCTGTGTTTTTTTGCAATTTTTTTTAATACTTATTTTAAATAATCAATGACAAATACTTAATTACAGTGACGATACTATGTAGATACAACTTTATATTCAGACTTTTTTTCTTTCTTTTTCTCTCTCTTTCATCCTTTTTTAAGATTTTTTTGTTAGTATTTTAATATAATTTATGATTAAAAATGTTATTTCATTAAGTAATTTATTTGTTTGAAAACTACTGTTTGAATTTTATTTTTTTAAACTAAAAAACTAAACATAAAGTATTCAAAATAACAAGAAATAAAAACCATCTGACATGAAAAAGTTCTCATATTTGCTAATAAATTTTAATTAGATTTAAGCTGCGTTTTTAATCCTTAAAAAAAAAAAAAAGAGAGAGAGAAAGTGAGTGAATGAGAAAAAAAGGTTTGCCTTCCATTTTCAAAATGATACATCAACTGGGCAATACAATTTCGAATAACATAAAGACAATAAGATATTTATTTCTTTTCATTATAAAAATAAAAACAAAAATTGATTGTGGTCGTGAAGAATTTGTATAAAGTTTCCTTATTCAAACATGCAAAAAGATTGCGCCTAAATTATACTGCGATTTATTTTTAATTTGATAAAAAAACCCGCAAATTGAAAGGTGTTTTAGGCCTAATTTTCTATTCATAGGAGCTCGTTTGTTGACATGCGTTTCCATAGCACATGGCTTATCCAGAAATAATAATCGATCATTTGTTTGCTCAAACGATTAGTTCCAAATCACGACTAATTAAATCTCTCTACTGAGGTCTCTCTCCATTAAAACTAACTTATACTGTTGATTGTTTACTTAAAATGAAAATCTGGTTAAGCTAACATACGTCTTTAATGATCAGTAATGGAACGAGAAAATAAAAGCCAAGACAGACTGTTCTTTGATTTTTTAGAAATATTTTTTAATCATCAAATGTGTATTTCTGCCATCTTATTTGTTTAATTTAAATGAGAGGTTGTCTTACGAAGACCTTAAATTAATAATTATTAATTTAATTTAATGGATTTCTTAAACGCTTTTATAAATTAAAGTGTAATTTCTGCACTACATAAAATAATAATAATAATAATAATAATAATAATAATAATAATAATAGGCGGAAAGCAAGAAAGGAAAAGATAAAAAAAAAATACCGTCCCACTCACCCTTATCTGCTTGGGTTTCTACCTGCAGATGAGTTACTTAAATGATGCAACATATTCTTCCGCCTCCTAACTTTTAACTGTCGTGTCTTTTGGTTAGGGGAAGAAACATTCAAAATTTCGTTAAGTAATTAAAAATAAAAAAAAATAAATAAATTGGCATTTCTCGGAATGGCTAAAAATGTAAACGCAACATTCAAAAGTCTGTAAATCCATAGATAAAGTTTTGTTACAAGCTATAAATTGAGGCTCTTTTTGATTGCGGCATTACACAAAGTAGTAAAAGTCTGCAAGTCCTTCTTGAAGTGAAAAATAGCCGTGTTTTATTTTTTTTAAAAGCAATATAAATTACTGTTACTTATTTATATTTATATAAATCTAATTTATTTATTTAATTACATAGTAGCTGAAAGACAGAGCTTTGCTTGGTAAAATAAAACGAAAATAAAGTAAGAACACTGTAGACAATCACCCGGTTATTTAAACCCCTTTCGGGCAAATGGACAGGTGAATACACGCGACGTTGAAAGGAAAAAGTTTTAAAATTATTATTTTACTAGTTGACCCGTGCGAATAATTCGCAACAAAAAACCACCTTTGAGAAATAATAAACAAATCCAACAGCTTGTGTGCATGTTAGTTAAACACATTGTCAATAGATGGCGTCTTCTCAAGTTTTATAAAAAAGTTGACCCGTGCGAATAATTCGCATGGTATCTTGATCAGTCACCGAATGGTAATGTGGAAATAAATAAATGAAGAGATTGTCAATAGATTGCCTTCTACATTTTTACAAAAAAGATTTTTAAAATAAATTTTTTTAATGAAAACATTAATTTTAAACAATCTATTTATTTTTCATCATTAGCGGTGAACGTAATCTTGAAAATATCTCAATCATTGATTTTGATGAAGTATTAAGGGAAATAAAAAAAAACCTTTGAGAAATTAATATAGGTATATGAGAAGTTGACTAATTTTTATGTTTCTATTGAAATAAAGCGTTTATTTTTATTAAAATATAAATCTTTGTTTTGTTTTTTTATCTGTTATTAAAGAAACGATGAAATATCATTTAAAGTGCATTTTTATTCAAAAAAGGAAATAATTGAAGGGTACAACGCTAAAGAATATTTTCGCTTTCGAAAAATAATGCGCTTCCGTTAAAGCGTGTCTACATTTTTATAAAAAGTTTTTAAAAATAAAGTTTTTTAACGAAAACATTAATTTTAAGCAATTTGTTTATTTTTCGGCATTAGCGGG
Source organism: Thereuonema tuberculata (assembly GCA_023159025.1). Classification (NCBI taxonomy): domain Eukaryota; kingdom Metazoa; phylum Arthropoda; class Chilopoda; order Scutigeromorpha; family Scutigeridae; genus Thereuonema; species Thereuonema tuberculata. The sequence goes on along the minus strand of JAFIDM010009631.1, from coordinate 66,999,921 downwards.
GAACGTAATCTTCAAAATGATGCCTCAATCATTGATTTTGATGAAGTAGTAAAGGAAATATGGCGTTCCGACAAAAAAAAAAACCTTTGAGAAATAATATATAAAATAATAATATATGAGAAGTTGACTAATTTGTATGTTTCTATTGTAATAAATCGTTTATTTTTATTAAAATATAAATCTTTGTTTGTTTTTTTATCTGTTATTAAATAAACGATGAAATATCATTTAAAGTGCATTTTTATTCAAAAAAGGAAATAGTTGAAGGTTACAACGCTAAAGAATATTTTCGCTTTCGAAAAATAAGGCGCTTCTGTTAAAGCGTGTCTACATTTTTATAAAAAGTTTTTAAAAATAATGTTTTTTAACGAAAACATTAATTTTAAACAATTTGTTTATTTTTCGTCATTACCGGGGAACGTAATCTTCAAAATGATGCCTCAATCATTGGTTTTGATGAAGTAGTAAAGCAAATATGGCGTTCCGACAAAAAAAACCCTTTGAGAAATAATATATAATGATGATGATTACAGATAAAAATAAAATGATTATTTTTATTACACATAAAAACGAATGTGTTATTACAGAACACGAATTTATTAAGAATAAAATAAAACGAAAATAAAGTAAGAACTCAACAGACAATAACCTGGTACCCAGGTCCCAGGTCAATCATTTACTCCTTAAATGAGTTTTCCCGAAATGCATTGTTGTTTAGGCCTATGGTTTTCTAATTTTTATTGCTGGTTTTTAATTTCTGTGTCTTGTTTAATTAAAACTAAGAGATTTTTTTAAATATAATTGGTAATGATATTAAGCTTTCTATTTAGCTAATTTTGAAAATATCTACGTCATTCATTGCTTCTTCATTAGAAATCAATTTCTTCGCCTGCAAACATATTAACGTTAGAATATTGATCTAGTAAGACTTATTATTAATACTTATTTTTAATAGAAGAAATAATAACAACAACAACAATAATAATAATAATAAGAAGAAGAAGATGAAGAAGAAATAACAAGAAAGCCTCAAACATCTGGCTGCAGAGAGATTAGTTGCTTCCGGAGACTTTGGCTTCATGATAGCCTTTCAGGACAGGGTCATCGCCGCAAGTGCATCCTTAAAGAACAAAAGTGATCGACCCATTGAATGTGGAGACCATAGAACATGTTCTTGGAGCATGTAGCACCCTGGGAAGACTACACTGTAAGGCACAACAACTTAGCCAAGATACTGTATCTTGAGCTTAACCAAGGCAGAGGTCTCATTCAGGACAGAACACCTTACTACAAGTACCAACCAGAGGATATCCTTTACAGCAACAAACACAAGATCTACTGGGGATATGGAAATTCGTACAGACAAGAGGATTGAAGCGATCAGATCAGATACCATCCTCGTTGATAAAGAGAGAAAAGAGATCACATTGATTGATATAGCTGTTCCAATAGCTATGTCCACACTTGTGCGATTTCGTATTCGATTTTATTTTCGTCTTTCGTTTTGTCTTCTTCAGTTGAAGCATGCTTGTGAAGCAGGCTGCATCAGTGTCCACATATACGCTTTAATACGTGCGTCTCGCAGCACAGTGTAAGTCCATTTGTCAAAGGCATCTACACATCTTTGATGTATTTATTCAAATCAATTTATTTCATCAGTGATGCCTGTGGTACTTAAAGGAATAATAGAAACCCTTCAGGACTTTGTCAAACTAAGTGTTTTATTTAAGATAACATGAGTATTAAAAAAATCAAGTATTTTAGTAAAAAGTTATTATTAAATTATTTTCAAATCAGTATAAAATTGTTCAATTGCTTTTTATATATCAGAGTTTGATTATCAGATGCCATCACAACAAATTTAATAACCAAGTGTAGTTATATCAACTCTAAGCAGCACGGTAAGACGCAAGAATATCCAAAGTTTTGGATCTGCTTGCTTTGCAGCTTGCGATTCATAAACTAGACGGTTTTCTCGGAAAACAAGCAGGCTTCTCCGCATGCGTCACGTGCTCTAGCGCATGCGCTGTGCAGCATGCGTCAAGCGCACGTAAAATCGCATAAGTGTGGACATAGCTATTGAACCACAACCTGCATAAAGTATATGCCAGCAAGATTAATAAGTACACAGAGTTAGCCACTGAAATAAAGCAGATGTGGAACGGGGTGTCCATAAACTATGTCACGCTAATTTTTGTTATTTTCGATCCCCCCTCCCCTTGTCACACTTTGTCACAATCTCGTGAACCCCTCTCCCTAATATTACCCCCCGCCCATTTACATTAAAAACTAAAGTATTTTTACAGTTAAAGTATTTATAAGATTCAGTTCAGAACACCTATTAATCAGTTCAACGACTAAGTCGTTGAATGAGTCGTAGAATTGATAGAAAACCTTATCCTTTATTTGGCAAACAGCCCGCGGAATAATAGAAAATCAATTGTGTCTGTTGATCTCTAGGCAATTAATTAACAACCAAAAATAAAAATAAAAGTCTAAATGTATTTTAATCTATACATACTGTACAGGGTGATTCAAAATTCCCTGTACAAACTTTAAAGGTAGGCCAGGAATACCAAAACAAACTGTATTCGTAGTGGAACGTATGTTCGCAAACGCCATCCGAATGTGCTAGAAGGTACACTAAAGTTCAGAAATAAAAGACAACAAGTAAGGTATATAACATATTTATTAGCCCTATGTTTAAAATATGACAGTAAGTGTGGTTCACAGTAGGTGCTGAAAGTTCCTTCCACCAACAGTAATACTCGCCAGTTCCATCCAGTTCCCGCTCATCCGATATCGTCCGTCGTCTGCCTGTTTTTACCAGCATCTACACTGTTTGTGTCACGTCATTTCTTTTAAGCCAGTCACACCGGCCTCCCTCGACACAGACTAGAGGACTCTCCATTGCTTCCTGAACCTCATTGGCCATCCATAGTCATCGCCTTCCACGTTACAGTCTTCGCTTGGTCTCACACTTATGTTATTTTGCATATTCAAATGAAATTTTCCGTCTTAATGTTATTTGTATTTTTATTCACTAGTTAAAGGTTCGTTAAGGAACCGAAACTGGTTGTAATTTTTAATATGTTATAACAATTTTTAATCGACAATTTTGTGCGTCGGTGTCTTCGTCTCCATATTATTCTTTATCTTCTGTCCATTTTCCTGCCCCGTGTGGCCACACTGATGCTTCCTCCATCTCCCTCCAGGCAACTGTAACTTGATATTTTCACAATCTGAACGATAAGGAATTCTCGCACTACATCTCAAGAGAAATTGCTAAAGTAATGTGTTTATTTACAGCTGTTTTGGCACAATAGTTAAAGATAATCCTCAAATCGTAAAAAAATCGAATCGATCTTAATAACTAGTTCAAGTTAATTAGCAAATGTGTTTTCCAACGACATTATTGTTAAAGGTATTACAGTGAAATTAAATCTCTATTACAGCTCATTGCGCAGCCAGTTCCAAGAGCGTCAAGACCACTGTCATGTATCCAAAAACCTTACTTAGGAGCGTGTTCCATCTTGTGTAATCATCCAGTGGATCAGAAGAATACGTTAAGCTTCTATGTGCAAAAGGTATATTTTTGAGTAAATAAAAATTGGTTTACGAAATCTTTAAATTCTTACAACTAAAAACAAACAAACAAAAAAAGACCTAAAAAAATTGGTTACTTATTATTAATTAATTTTTATATTGATTTTATGAAATGTATTTATAATTATGAAATTATATTTAGGACTATGATTGAAAGTGAAAGCAGGTAAGATGTACATTTAAATTTGGAATACAAGCAACGACACTGTTCCTTCATTTAAAAAAATATATTCTGTTGCTCTTAATCCAAATTCAGCTTCTCAGACTATACCTAAAATCTTTCCGATTCGTCTATATGCATGATTTATTCACTTTGTCTGTCTTTGCTTTTGTCTCGTTCATTTCTTTCAGCTACATTGATTAAATTGCCAAGTCTATTTTCATCTCTTCATCTAAACACACTTACTACTTAATTTATTCAATATCTCAGTCATTGTATTCACGAAGCCTTTAACAAACTTTCTATAGTCTGTTACTTAAGATTTATACTTAGCTATTTCATCTTTGGCACATTCTCACTTTTACCTAGTGCTTATTCAGGACCGTGTGTGGTAATAGAGCTGATAAGTACAATTCCCTACCCTGATCAGTAATCCAATTGCTTAATATGGATTAAAAAGTATTTTGCAGTAATATTCGTGTTGTTTCTCTATTTTTTTAACATTTAGATTAAGTGTTTCATATTTTTACTTTATTTTATTTATTTTTTTTAATTTTTAAAAATATACTTTGGTGAATTTTTATTTCATTATTCATATTTTCTTGTCAACGAACAGGAAAGGAAACAAATAAATGTGTAGATTTTCTGAGTGAATATTTGGGGAGGAGGGGATCATGAAAACTAAAAAAATCCATAGCAAGAAATCAAGGCCACCACACAAATATATTTATAAACTTATTATAAATACAGTAAAACCCCGTTATTACGCTCGTCAAGGGACCGTGACCTACAAGCGTAATAAGCGGGATAGCGCTATAAACGGGGAATGATTTATATGATGGGGAAACATTTAGACACCATTTTACAGGAAAGATACTTGATTCTGAAATAGATATAGTGCAAATGTGAGCTTATTTCCTATTAAAAAAATCTTTGATTGTGGTTTGCCGTGTGTGTATGCTAATGTTATAAATTATGACATTTTCAATGCGGTTCAAGAAACTATTAACATCAATTGATATTCCACTAGGAGCAATACAAATATATTTTCGGAGCAGTTTTAGTGCACTGCCCGCTATTTCACGCGCCTTTTCTTGAATGATTGGGTCACTTAATGGCACTGATGCATCACGGGACTGATGAATCCATTCAGTTAGAATTTCCTCGGCATCTTCACATTTTCCACACTACTTTTTTACGTTTGCAACCATCCTTCGCTGAATTGATAATTCCATTCTTATTTTTTATTATTGTTCTCAGACTGGATCAGGGAATTCTTAGATTCTGCGAAAACCTTCTGATTTAGTGTAGAATTCTCGTCGTACTTACGAAGAATTTGCAATTTTTCACTTATAGAAAGGGATTTCCGCTTCGACATTTTGCACTAACTTACTGTATCACAGACCCGCACTTCAAAGAGTTCAAAGATTCCCTCCTACCAGGGAAAGAAAAGAATCGTTACAGTGTTACATTTCTTTTCGATACAAAATTTCCGATATAAAAAAGCGCTACAAGCGGGATTTGAAGCGTTATAAGAGGGTAAAAGTATACAGAGTTATATAGAAAATTCCAGGGACCGCATGAAAGGAGCGTAAAGAACGGGATAGTGCTATAAGCGGGAGCGTAATAACGGGGTTTTACTGTATATTTATGTGGTGGCCTTGATTTCTTGCTAAGGACATTTTACGCACGTTAAACTATTTAATAGAAAAAAAAAAATCATTTAACTGTATTATGTAAATCGGGATGAAACAGCCCTGAATAAATGTAAAACAGGGGTGCGTGTAGGATTTTATATTTGGGGAGTCAGGAGGAGAGTACAATCCTATACGATCAGCCAACCAAAAAAAAAAGGCTTTTTTTCGATTTTCTGTACTTTGTTTATTATGCCGTGGAGCCAAGATCCAGAGAATTCTTATTTTTTATTATTATTTTAAACATCCAATCCCTTGTCAACTTTGTAATTCAAAATTCAAAATTTTGGAAGGAATTCTTCGCCTCCTCATCCCCTCCCACACACACGATTCATTTTTGAAGATTCGATGCTGCAGGTTTGGCAAAAAACGAATTGTTTTCAATCTATCTTTATTTTCTTTAATGTTTATTTTACCTGACTAGGTAAGTTTATTACAGTTATCAAACAACCCTAACATCAAAATATATTTTTATCGGGATTACTGAGGGTAGTGTTTTGTAGTTTTATCGCTCCAAAAATTCTTGCTACGCATGGCCCTGTTACTGTTGCCTCTCTGCTGATTTAATACCAGTTTTTCTTACTTCCAATTTTCAACTATTGCTCTGATTAGAGTTCTAGCTGATCTTATATCGCAAAGAAGTGTCTATTTTCTAATCTTTCTTATTTTCAAAATGACAATAAGTGTTAATCTTTTTTTTTCTGTTTTATATGCCCTGATTTTGTTTGGCCTCATCCAAGAATCTTAAATGGATAACATGAATAAAAAGAATAGGACACGATTAAAAGCTGTAATGAAATTTTGGTCAATAATCAGAATAAATTGATACACCATTTTAACAGATGCTATTTGAAAATTTGAGAAGTTAGCAAAATATTATTAAAAAAATTGCTATTTAAAAAAAAAATCAATAGAATGTAATGTTCGTAAAAGAACATTCCATTTTACTTATAAAGCTAATCGCAGATAAAGATATGGACGACGATTAAATCATTGTTTTAAATTGAAAATCATTAATGTAAAGTAAAAAAATTTGGAATTAAACAAAAAAACGAAGAATTATTTATTTCAAGAAAATATTTGCCTCTATAATTCAAGAAAAACATTTCTTTTTAATTTATTCTTTCCTTTATTTTGTTTTGCATTTCCTTTCTTTGATATTCATTTTATCCAAAAAATATCTTTTGTAAATTGTTGAAAAAAATTTCTTCTGTAACTTGCATGTAAATTAATAATGTAAGGTTAATTCTTATTTTTGAAATTAGACTTTATTCTAAAGATTAGAAATTAATTTGATTGGCTATTAAGAGTACACGTCTTTTCTTCATCTATCCTAATTGGAAATAATTGTAATTACAAATGACTTGCTTTACTTAGGCACTTAAAGAAACTGGTTCAGAAACAGCAGATAAGAGAGAACGAACTCGCAGAGCAATAGAAAAAGCACTTTTGGCAGCAGAGAATTACTTTGGCAATAGCAGTACACTCGACAAAAGTTTCTGTAAAGGCTTTAAAAATTGTTATTCTGGTAAAAATGATGGTGTTGTTCGACCCAAATTCAGGAAAGAAACTCCATTGAAGAATAATTCCTGCAGTGTTTTCAAAGAAAATCATATCAGCGTTGATATTCAGATTCCAAGATTTATTGTTTACAGTCCTGACAGTTATCAAGATTCCCCATCTGTAGAAGACTCTGAGAGCATTTTTAATTTCTGTTCCGTTTGTCAACAAGACTTTCGTCACTGTCAAGTAGGAGGCAGCATTTCTGAAACTGAAGAACAGAAGATAGATGAATGTTTTGTTAGCGAGTTTCCACAGTATTACCAAGGACCTTGTTTAACTGCTGAGGTTAATAACGCTTCATTATGCGACGCTTGTCAAAGAGATGTTAAGAATGTGTTAGAGGATGGAAATATCTATCAATCTAGATTTTATGACGAGATAGAAGACTCAGGAGACCTGACTTTTGAAAGCCCACTATTTATAGTCTCTGATAAACGTAATATGACGTTGAAACAAGTAAAAACTGCTGAGGAAAACATACTGCCGAGTCAAGGATATCCATTACAGTCCAGACTGATACCATCTGAGACAAGGAGAGCTTTATTTGCGATTAATGCAAAAAAATCTCAGAGATTAAATACTGATGCACAGAATGTAGATACCAGAATAATTCAAAATAAAGCTTTAATTGATGAAAATCAGAATTGTACATGTGAAGACTCGACAATTTTTGACTCAGAAGAGCCCATTTCCAATAAAGGTAAAAATTACATAAGTTATCTGTATCTGTGAGTTTATTTTTTCTCTTCCTGTGTGCTCATGTGGGTTTCTTGATTTTGAGTTATAACTTTTAGGAAAGTAATCCACACACATACAAATAAAAACTTTATATCTTTTTAAAAAAAATATCTAAAGTTTCTAATTGTTTTTAATTCCTTATAACTAAAGGAAATTAAATTTCTATATAATCTTTCTTTTTTAAATTACCTTTTTTAAATTATCACATAGAGCTTAATTATTTTTTATTTTTTTAATGTTGGTTTTTGTGACTATTATGTGTATGAAATAAGTAATCTTTTCATTTTAATTCATATTTTTAAAAAAATATTATTTTTGATAAAATGGTCCAGCAAAACCATAACTTCCTGCATCATCTAAGATTTATTTTATTTAATATTATTCGTAATTATGACATTATAACTCTTTTTTTTTTTTCTCTCTGAAATATTTATTTATTTATATTATGGTCGTTATAATTTGCAGTATAACTTTTTAAATTTCAGAATCAATTAATCTCGTGCTCTGTTATCCGTTTTATAGAAAGATATTTATTTTCGAATCCTTAATTTTACCAACGGAAAGAGAATATAAAACTTTTAACATTTTTTTTTTCATGGACTAATATTTTTAGTTTGTTTATAGAACTATTAGACTACTTTTGTCATTAAGTATGTCATCTGAACCATTTAAATATGGAAGGACCAGGGTTAGCAGAGTTTCGACTAATCAAGGCTGTAACTCTTAATCTTAAACGTTAAAGGCAGTTTTTATTATCCCAGATATTTTCAATTGTGACTACGGATAACCAAACCCTGTTATTTCTGCTAATACTTTGACCGAGTTAGAATTTAATTTTTAATAGATTATTTCAAAAGAATTGGGCAAAAACAAAATAAGAAAAAAGTAATTATAATCACGGGCGGATCCAGGATTTTTCAAGGGGGGGGGGGGATCCAGGATTTTTCCTAATTACACCTGTGAGTCTGAAGCGCATGCTAGTCACTATCTTTTTATTAGCAATTGAAATTATTAGCAATCGTCATCATGGCAATATTAATGTCTATCAGGCAGCAGCCTTTGATTAGCCCATTTTATCCAATCTATATTCACAGCTTAAGGGAGGGGCTATAGTTCAACTAGCCGCCCCCCTGGATCCGCCTATGATTATAATTATCTTCTGAAATTCAGTTAAGTTTTCATGAAATATATATCGAGGGTCTCAAGCCAAAAGGTTCTATGTGCGTTTTGCCTAATTTTTGCCCATAGAACTTTCCGGCACAGAGAAAGCTGAAAGAAGAAAAATAAGTAAAAATTGAACCTTTTGGAACAATCAGCTAACAGGCTAGAAGTAGTTTTTCAAACAAAACCTTCTGGCACACGGCAGAAGTCACCAAAATAAACCGTTTAGCACACAGAACTAAAATTTATCAAAATGCACATAGAACCTTTTGGCTTGAGACCCTCGATATATTATATATATATTCAAAAAGCAACCTTGCATATCGGAAATGTTTGGCACTGATTGACGAAGGTAATATAGTGCTTCTCCGAATCTTGGTAAATGTACATACAATAGTGATGTATCAATTGTTTATCTCCTGCTAAGGTTGCAGCAAATTACTTCTTTACGCTCTACCAGAGAAGGAAACAGCCCATGAAAGATTAGGGGAGAAGAAAGCGAGGCAACTGAAGCAAGATATTGCACTTACGAGCTTGAACACCAGGAAAATTTCCAGCTGTCTATAGCATTTGTCATGATACTCCATTACATAACTTACCAAACTGTAATTCCAACTCCTGCTAATTATTTCACTTAATTTTAATGTATTGAAATTATTCTTCACTGATTCATTTTTGCTAGTTAGATCGTGTGTTGGTGTTTATTGATAAATAATAAAAACTAAACGGCTTATGGCAATAGATTAATTAGGGTTCTACCTCTACCATTTTTGTGATCCCTGAAGACCTAAGCAATTTTGCACTAATGTCATACTGTAGTTTCGCCACTGACATTAAAAAATATTTTTTATTATTTTTGTAATTGTTTTTAATAACTGACACATTTTTTGCTACATTAATGTTTTCAGAATGCAGGAAAAAGAAGAGAAAGAATAAAAAGAAAAAAGGAAACGATCAAGGTTTGGAAATTCAAGAAAACGGGAAAATGGCCGAAGAGGTTTGAAAAAATATTTATTTTTCAAATATTAACCCATTTATATTAACAACTAGAATTTCGATATTATCATGGTCTTTTGTATGCGATGCAATTTTACATTATGAATGTTTATTGGCCAGTCACAGGAAACAGATGGAAAGAAAGAGAAAGTGGTGAGGCGTAAACCATATAGACGTTATGGACAAAATGAAAACGAATTAAGAGCTGAAATTGATGACCCAATTACTCTGGTATTATTTTATGTATATGTATACGTCTATATAAATTGTTGCTAATTATTATTAGTTAAATGTTGCTGTAAATTGTAATTATTAGTTATATTTCTAGTTGTGATCTTTAAATTAATTTAATGCAGAATTACTCAGACCGAAATACATTTTAACTGATTTAATAAGGACGCGACTTTTGTTTTGTTTTTTGTTGTTGAACGACCATCGAAACTCTTCCCATTTCAAAATCTTGATTACTCCTATAATATATAAGGTACCATAACTTATTTCATGCATATTAATTATTATTTAGCACGCTTTTACAATGTTTTCAATGACCAAATAAGAATGTTTCACAAGTGGCCGTTCCGGTCTAACCTTGTGGTCTACGAGGCAGATGTGTCGGAACCTGGGTTCGAAGAGTGGGGTTTGGATGTAACTTCTTTCTTCTTTTTCTGTTTCGTCTGTTTCTACGGGTGTAATGTGAGTTGCCTCCTATGGTTACCCTGGGCAACGATTCTTTCGGCTAAATAGCTTACATTTGTCGCCCCTTGTCGAGGCTAATAGGCGAAAGTGCTAAGAGCCCGGGCGTTGGAGAAAAAAAAAATGTTTCACAAGTTTCTGTGAAGCTATTTTTCAAAAATAAGTAAATATACGACAGTAACATGATTGCGTTTTATAAGAATGTTGGAGCATACACTTTTCTGTTTTATTTTCATGCACTCGACGAGAAATGAATGTACAGGGGAATCGTAAAATACGCAATCTTCAAATCACTGTTATAGGAAATGAAAATTTCTCCAATCCCATGTAAAATTTATAAGTAATTTTATAGTTCTGAGTCAGAACTTTTTTTTTTTTTTTTTTTTAACTTCAGGTTGAGGAACTTTTTGCAGAAGGTGCACCTAACCTGAGACGGCAGTTTTCTTCGGGGAGTGCTTTGGTTCTTCGTCAAGTGGAATCAAGGCGAAGAAAAAAAGAAAAGGAACGCCAAGCACAGATTGAACAAGAATTACAACAGGAACTCGACAATAAAGCATATCCCAAGGTAAGAATGAAGGCTGTAATTACTAAGCTATCCTACAATTTACATTTTACCACAAAAAAAACAAAAAAACAAAAAAAAAACAACATAAAATTTTCTAATAAAATAGAAAATATTCTGTAAGCATTATTTTATTATTAATGTTTTTTACATATCTAAACATATTCCTTTTATCTTCGCATTGTAGCAAAGTAGCATCTAACCTATATTGCTAGACAGTAGCTGAAACTTATTAGAGAATGTAATTTTTCTCTCACAACGTTACTTTATCTTAGTTTGAACAAACGAAATCTTCCGTCGTTTTCTATAATATTTGAACTACATCGTTCTTCCAAGAGATGTTTCATTATCCCTTAATAAAATTTTATCATAGAATGGTTTAGTTAGATAAGATCTTCTGCTTCTTGATACCTCTAACCGAATTTCGAGAAACTTTTGGCTTAGGCTTCCTAATTTGCCTCCAGGAAACATTTCAAATAACAATTTTCTTAGGTTTCATATCGATTATACAAACATTTCCCTATCAAACAAATATCATCTAGTATGAACAACAACAATGGCTAATTTCTTAATGAAGAACACTCAACCAAAACATTACTAATTGACAGTGAAATCGGGGTCGTGTTAGTTGGTCAAGAAAATCTCCACATGTAATTTTCCATAAGTTCCTTGAAAACATCAGAATCTCGAAATTAATTTTCGCTATCGAAGCAAGGCCTCCTAAGAAAGAAACATTATTTTTATTGTCTGTAAGTCACGTGTTCAGTACATCAAAATAGTCAGACATTTTAATTGATTAAATTATTTTAAAGTAGGAAAATTAGGTCTACTTATCAACTGCATCCTGTTGTGTTAAATACATAACACAGTTATATCTAAACAACATTATCGAAATACAACAAAGTGATTAGCCTCAGAATAGTACAATTGGGAAGCTATATAGGCGTGGAACAGATACTTTTTTTTGGTGGATGAGTTAATCATTGTCTTAAACACTTCAATATTACAAACGATGGTCGATTTTTTGTTTCAACAGAAGCATGCAACATAACTTATTCCACATTAGGAAAAGAAATGAGGCTACATTTTTCGAGTTGTGTAAGACAATTAACTAGTTTTATTCTAAATCGATAGGAGTCTCTGTTTCAGAGTTGCTATAAATTAAGTTAAAAAGTGTGAAACGAATTAAAGAAGAGAACCAATTAAAGTCAGGAAAATCACTTTAAATGCAGATAATTCTCGAGCTTTCTATATTTTTACAAATCATTAATCAATATTTTACTAAGTTTTTAATAATTTATTACGTGTGATGTGTTTGTTCATTTCAATCATTAATTAATTTGCATAAGCGTCAAAAAAATCTGAACACAAATATAATTGTATAATTCTTTGATACCTCTTCCAAGGCTGTCGCCTCATGTACTCTATGAATATTTGCCTCGAATTTACTTTCTGAACTTGCTGTCGAAAAATTCATTCTGGTTGTAGATAGGTTGCGATGTCCACATTGATTTCAATCGATAATTCTAACAAATTCAGAACACAAGAGAACATTAATATAAATTTATTTTTCGTTTCTATCTCGAGTTATTTGGTTCTTTATTTTTGTTTAATATTTAGCATTCGATGATTTTCAAAAATCAGAAAATGTAATTAATTAGTGGGATATTGATTTACTTTATAAAAATATTTAAATACTTTTCAGTTTTAGTGTTTAATAAGTACGTTAAACAGACTTGAAGTTCTTTTTTGAAAAATGTTTAGTCGAGGAGATTTTCCAAATAACTGATAATTCTTCAATAGATACTAAGCTCAAATGGATCTAATACTAATTATTTTCAATTTCAATAGGGAACTGTATATCGTCGTTCATAACATCTGTACATTGAGACAGTTTCGTCAATGTGATTCTCTCTTACTAAAGCAAGGGACTCTTCGATATCAAGATCTTTAGCATAGTACTGATAGAGCATCTTTGAATTTATTGAGAATGTCATTTTTGAAATGTCGTTTATAACTTTGTATATAAAATATTTATTTATATGTAATTTACAGTTGGATTATAGTAGCCTTGCGAGCTCAGGCGTTAGAGGAAAAAAAATAAATTTTGAAATTACCTGTGACAAAACCAGAAATTTCAGGAGATCCTGTATTTGCTATATATACTGTAATTGTAAATACAGTAACTTCTCGCATTCACATATTTGCTGTATTATATTATCTTTGTAGCTTTATAGGATTACGTAATTCTCAATTGTGATTTTAGTTGGCTTTTTATTTCTCTGTCTATCGATCAGATTTATTGCGGTTTGTTTTGTGCTTGAGGAGTTTAAAAACACTTATTACATCAAATGAGCATAGTGTGAATCCTTTCGGTACTTGTTTGAAATCACGATTCTCTTATTCATAAAAATTTATCAATACTCTGTGTAATTTTATTATCTGTTGCGGTATCCATATCAGTCAGTATTTTGTACAGTAGCTCTGTTACGACAATCGATTTACCTGGGGATTATTATTACCAGTTTTGCGAATTTTTGGTTTCAGGATCATGTTTATGGTTAGTTTCGTTGTAATATTTCAATATACTTTGCACTTAGCAGTCAGATGTTTTGATTGCAGGATTTTTGGTTATGGCAATCCCAACAATTTGCCTTTCGGGTGATTTTTGTCTTGCTATGTAGTATAGCAGTTCCATCTCTTCTGCTCGCCGTTATAATGATTGTGTCCTGCATTTTATATACAGTAATCCCTCGTTTATCGCGGTTAATGGGGACCAGAGCCCCCCGCGATAGGTGAAAATCCGCGAAGTAGGATTGACCTCCCCCGCCTAGGAATTTTCGTATGTGTGTGTGGGTACCAGAATGTTTAAAATATATAGATTTATACTTTATATACAGTATATACTGCATATAAAGTATATATATTATATGTACAGTATATTTTACTTAAATCTTTTTAATTATAAAACTTAATATTATACATTCACTCACTCACTCCCACTCGTAGAGGGTTGAGGTTCACTCGGATGCTCTTCTGCTGGAGTCGCTGACGGTGTAGCTGGGGTTTTTATCTTGTTTGACTTCCTGTGGGTATGTACAAGCCTCTGAGAGAGCTGCTCTCTCCGTCTGGCAACCTAGGAAGCCGTTTCTCTGGCGCATCACGATGAAACAGCGCTGCTTTCCGCAATACGACCGCCGAAATGGCGGTATTTTTGAATTTTTATTTTTCGATGAATATTTTTGAAAAACCCGCGAGACTTGAGGCGCGAAATAGCGAGGGATCACTGTAGTTCCCTCTGTGCTTGTAAATGTCCTGCTGGCAGAATTGTAACGTGGTGTATCGGCGCCTGTGTGCGAAACATATGTGGCAGCACAGATTAAACTTGTGCGTAGGCAATATACGTATTTATTTTTTTAAAAAAAGAATGTACATTAATAATCATTTATTTATGGGGCATTTATTATGAAAAATAAAAAAGTTTGCGGGCCACAGCCTGCGCCCATATGCGGTGCACACATCGCACCCAGTATTGCGATGCGTCCACCTATTAGTAAAATTCGTTCTGTACAACATTAATAATAACAACTGTAGTTTTAGTCGTTTGATCATTATTTAATTAAATTTCAAGATATCAGCTTTAAATAATTGCACTTTATTTTCTTTTCAGAGACTTAATGAACTCCAGAAATTACTGGCGTCCCCTTTAAAAAGCACTAAAACAAGAGAGATCATAGATCAACTTATACAAGAAATAAACGAATCCAAAAACTTACCTGTAAAATTAGATGAGGCAAGTATTTCCCAAGTAAAATATTTTTGAATTCATTTTCTAATGAAATATATTTTATACAGAAGCATAATAATTTCTTTCTTTGTAGAAAATGCTGATTGGACCTTTAGGAATATGTTACAGCTATGGCCGTTTTGAAATTCCAATGGATACATCATTTCTGAAAAGTAAGACATTCCTTAATCTTGTCTAAATTTCATTACGTTTCAAATAAAAAGAACTTGTTTCTTTGACCTTCGCTGCTTGAATAAACCAATATTTCTTATCACAGGCGTACCCAGGATTTGGAATGGGAGGGGTTATGCTGGTCGTGTCCTTTCTCGAATCAAAGGAGGGTTTAGACATACCAATGAAATTTTCAAACCAAAAAAATCCTATATTCCTTCCATTTTCGGATGCAATGTTGAGGGATTGCAATTTCTTGGTAGGCCAGTGTTTCTTATTGACTAGAGCATGCGAAGTCTTACTATTCCACATGATCATTGTTCTTCTTTATCTATTTGTACGAGCTGGACAGATTCCCTTAAAATTTGGTACTGTGGGTGGCATTCCCAATGTCCCATTAGCTGCCCGATGCTTCCCCGCAGTGCAATAAGCTCTAGGCTAATAGACTGGTTTAAGGAAAACAATGCAGGAAAGCACTACTTCGCAGTGTGACATTGGGAATGCCACTCACAGTACATTGCTTAGTTAAGATCGAACTTAAAACAAAGGCACATTTATTTTGGTCTCCACTTCTCTTATCCCAGAAAACGACCCCAAAAATCCCTCTCTAAAACGACTGGACTGATTTTTAAAAAATTAGATACGTTCCTTATTTATGATTCGATTGAAGTTTTATTCAAAAGCTAATTCATAAGAGGTGAAAGCTAGAAAAATATAATGTTTGCTTACTCGGATGATATTAACAATATCAAGATATTAACAATGCATTTTACAGTTTTCTTGACAATATTTCACTATGTATATTAGTGTTACATTAATATTATAATGTTTATTTATTATACAAATAGCAGACTTAACACAGAGAATCATTTATGTTGCATTTGAAAGTTACAGGCATAACCTAACAAAGTTAGTATGAAAAACTGAGAATATAATTAACGTCAACAATTATAAAATTATTATTTATTCTTGTACAACCCTATATCTGAAATGAGTTTCAGTAAGTCAGATCGGTCCTTTGCTATTGGACAGTGGCTTATGAGTTAACCAATCAAAAGCTCTCATATCGGATGCAATGTGATCTATTGGTAGTCTGAACCTCAAACATACGATAAATACAGCTTTTTTTTTTTTTAAATATTTCTCCTAAAATTCACAAAAATAAGGGGGGGGGGGGGAGGAAAAAAAACCTAAGCTGGTCTTTCCTGAAGTCTCTAAAATCCTGATATTTTATTATTTTTTGGGGTCTTTTCTCAAAGAAAAACCAAAATAAACATCCGCTTGATCGTAACTAATTTCAATGCTAAAATCCTAGCAACAGGCTGTTTGAACTGTGACGTATGTTGTGATGACGCCACTTAAACGGTCCATTTAGTAAATAGAAGGGAAATTTGTGTGCGCGCGTTCGAAATGTTTAGCATACTTCCCAAACATGCTACAAACTTGAAATATGGCATATGGGTACGTTCCAGTGTGTAGACGATGTTAAAGTATATTATATATATATAAATATAAATACAGTCGGACCTCGATATAAGGTCACTTTTCTAAAGTCCCGGCTCATTGAAAAGGAATTCTATGATATGGATTATCGGATATATGGTCAGATCTTAAATACCGTAATCGCATATAAGGTCACTTTGTTATGTGATTTCAGTGCCACACTGATTCAATTCCAAGAATTTGAAAATGAACTACAGAAAGCTCCTTCTGAAAGACTTGATTTCAGAATTGATGAGAAATTTTTTTTTTTCACATGTCTGTGTTAGATGCAATTTTTTATATTCATAAAAGTTGGAGTTTGGGTTAAACACATGCATTTCAAATTGCTTTCGACATGCTGGTTTTCAATTTTCTTCAAGTAGTGTAGATGAAATAACAGATGAAGACGATATTCCTTTAGCTCTGTTAATGCAAGTGCTATAGAAGGGGAAAGTGAATACGTGAGAATTGATGATGAAATTGCTACCACTTCTCAAGCTTCGATTTCCGAAATTGTTTCGCAAGATTTAGATTCCAATGCATTAGAAAGTGAGGATAACGACAGTGATACTAAAAGTGAAGCGGTGACACAAGCAGAAGCCCTCGGGACATTAAATGTCGTAAGACTTTTTTTTACGAGCCCTGAAGGAGCTGAAGAACATTTTCAGAAACTACAAAACTTAGAAAACATTGTACTAAAGATGAAACCAAAATCGCGACAGTTCTGTATTATGGATTATTTTAAGTAAGGTCAGTTGTACATCAGTACTTTCCTTCATCATACTAGTACTATTTGTGTACGACTTCATTCCGAATTAAAATTTTTTTTAAATACTTTCTTTCTGATTCAATTAATTTCAATTTGTTCAACTAAATTAAAAAAAATTATAACCTAATAAACTGATATTTTTGTACGTATTAAATTTTACAAAGAATTATAATGTATTTATAAAATGCTTATTTATTAACAAATGTACATGAATCGGTTATAAGGTCATTTTCGCGAGGTCCGACTGTATATATATATATATATATATATAACTTTATTGGGGGGCTGGGGGATGGCCATGAAGTGTGTGGCGGCAACCGCAATACACCTGAGTTAAGTGGTCTGCAATGGTTTCCCCTGCCATTTCGAAGTGACCTTACAATTTCAATTTCTTTCTCATCCACATCATTGTAACCCGTACGAAGAACGGTGATTTTGCTAGTTTAGTAATAAAAGGTAACAAAAGAAATTCTGCAAGTCCGATTAGGCAGTTTAGTTATCTGTTAATCTGCTTTACCTACCGAACTTAGCAGCCAAAGTGGGTCTTAAAGAAATGGTGTTAAGAGATTTTACAAAGATCAGAAGGAATATTTTCGTTCTGTATTCGCTAATTGACGTAAGTACTTATGGATTAAGAATATCACAGCAAAAAGACACTTATTTTAGTAGACTTGTAATCAGTAAACAGGACTGATTAATATCTAGTAAGGCAGTCTGTGGCTGCAGTACATTCTACTATACGACGTGCCATAAAGTTTTCAAACAAAACTCTCATATTGTCATGTGAGATTTTACCATGCGTTCTACAACTAATGCACAGGACCCTCGATATTTCGTGATAGTTGCAATTGACTTCACATCCCAGACATGTTCGATAGCAGACAAATTTACGGACGTGACTGGCCGGAGGGTTTCAACAGACATCCCAGAGAAAGGAGAGCAGTGTGAGAGTGGGGATTCTCTTGCGGTAAAATAGTCCCTTGTAAACGTGAAAGATCACAGGATCTCCTGAATGTAGTCATGCTATTAATACACTTGCTGACACTACTAGCGAAGATTGACTATCGTAACGGCGTCCTAGTGATGTTAGCGGTGTGACACTCCACGACGTTAGGAAGCTCCCCAAGCTTCTTGGACAGGACAGCAGTTCATACAAAGGCTTCGATGTGGGGCGATTAATGATAAGTCATTAACGAGATTGCAGTCTTGCCTGTGCAAATCGTCTCGCAATGGGCACGATGATACAGGACAATGAGTAGAAGATAAATAAAGCAGCGAGCGAGACAAACCAATGCGCGATTCAAATTAGCTCTTGTAACGGCCTGAGATATTTCTATGTTAACTTTCACTTCTCAAGGTGCACAGATTTTATTTTTAACAGCGTACAAAAACCCCACAGTCCATCCCTCTTTCCGTTAAGCCAATAAAAGGCTTTTAACAAAAAAAATGTTCAAGAGATTCCTCTTTCGTATGTCTTAAAATAAAATTGTTCCATTCTAACGTGCTGTTTATCCCAAAAGATGCGCCAGTTATCGCAATCAGACGGCAACAGATGGTCGGGCTTTGGCCCAAAAGTTCCTTGTAAATTATACAAATACCTCTTTCAGTTAATTGTATTTGCGAGTTAACGCAATTATAATTTTATCTGCAAGGTATTTTAGCATTTTTTTTTAACCTCTTAACTTAAAATTAAAGGTTGTTTTTATTCTAGCTCTTCTTTCTATCCAACACATTAAAGGTGCTATACAACTGAATGCTATACAAACAATTTTATGCTAGAAATTGAACGACTTCTCATTCTGAGCGTAAGCAGTAGACGATTACATGGGTAAAGAAAACAACGTAAAAAAAATAATATTTATACTTACAATGGAATGGTTAGGTTTGACAGGTCAAAACTACTTGAAATTTTTATCATTTATTCAGGACCTCAAGTAGTTATTGTGTACCAAATTTTAGCTGCCGTTAGGCACTGGAAGTGTGTGTGTGTAAATAAATAAAAAAAAAGTTACAATAGTGATGACTTCATCACTTTGCGAGCCACATGCATGACGTCACTCTTCTCCCCCTGCTGAGCTATCACTCAACGTCAAAGACAAGACAGTAAAGCAAAATGCTTAATTTATAAAATAAAAGCAGTAACTGAAAAATACCACATTTGTATTTTAAAATGAAGAGATTTTTACATAAAAAATAAAGAAAAAGCATTACAATTAAAAATTGAAGAAAAATTTATGTAATGCTAACTAAGAACTATTGGGTATTTATAAATATAATTACAAATAAAAATAAAGATAATAAACCTAACAATAACTTAAAAATTAGCATAAAATAAAGGAATAGAAAATACTTTCGTATATTTAGGAAACCTTTCAAATTGGTGAGACTGAAACTAACCTGTGACTAAATAATGAAGTCATAGCAAATGTCTAAATTACTACTACCAATTATTATTATTTGAAAAATAAAAGCAGCAAATTAAAAGTATGACATAATTTGTATTTTAAAAGTTTAAAGGAGAATGGCCAAATTATGGGAATTTGCCCCACCCTGTCTAGTGGTAAGATATATATATATATATATATACCTATAGAAAGATCTCCTTAAATAGAACATTATTACTCGTCTTAATTATTAGTCAGTTCGGAGTCATATCCATCCAGATGTGACTTATCTAATTGACATCTTACTTCCCGCATGTATTATCATCTATTACATGTAAATTATTTACTTGAAATAATTATTATACATAATTAAAATCATTTAACAGTTTGATTGAGGTGAATGTGCTTCCTTGCCAACCACCCTTCCGATTGTAGGTGATTGGCTTCCCTGCCCCACACACACACATCCACCACAATCACTCAAGTCATTTAGACTTGTATAACGGACTAATAATTGACAAGTCGTAATAATAAAAAATGTTCTATTGATGGAGATCTTTGCTTACGTATATATCTTATCGCTATACAGGGGTGTGGCAGATATGCCCATTCTCCTTTGGAAAATAAGTACAACATTGACACACACACACACACATAGGAAACAATGTATATTAAAAAATATGAAGGAAAAAAATACATTACACAAGCATTTATGCAAGTGTGTGTTTTTCAATGTTTGAACTCATTTCATAATAATATATACGTTAAACTCCTAATTAACTAATAGTTTAAATTCGAAAAAAAAAGAAGAAAAAAACAAAACAAGTAAAATAAGTTTTAGAAAATTTATTTACCATTAACAGTTCATCATGAGTAGAATATGAAAAGTTAAATAAAACAGAATGTAACAGTCCCGTTACAGTTTTGATATTCTCTCTTGTACACCTTTACCAATTCACTTTCCCTTCTTTCAGTAAATTTATTCTTTTATTTAATATCAACCGATTTACAGTCCTACTAAGAAAACAATACTTCTACCTGTTTGTAGGTGCTGAAATTAGTTAAAAACTACATCATGTAAATTAAACGAACATTATCCATGAAAAATAAATTTAAGAGAAATTTTTAAAATGAAAGCACACTCATTTTAGAAGCAAGTAAACTCAAGAATACATATGTAAGATTTCTGCAGGTAATTATTGGGCATTTTTGTATCTATTGTTGACATTATCTAGACCCATTGTTTTTATTTCTCTTTTTAATATTGTAATTTCATGTATAGTTGGAGTTATAAAAAACCATCAGGTTATACTTATTTGTTCATAGTACTAATATCCAATTTATGGAAAAAATGAAAATTTTTATTTTAAACATTTTCTATTCCTTCATTTTTGGCTAACCTTTTTAAGTTATTATTCGATTTATTATTTATTTTTTTTTAAATTGTAATTAAATCTACAATATGCCAACAGTTTACAGTTAGCATTACATAAAAAAAAAAAAAAAAAAAAAAATGTAAAATCACTTCCTTTGAAAATACAAAGGTGGCCTCGCTTTTATTTTATAAACAGTAATTACATTATTTTATAAATGCACCATTTTGTTGTCTTGACCTTGGAGCTCGGCAGGAGAGTGATCGTCATGCACATGGCTCACAAAGTGATGTCGCATAACTATTTCTTGTAACTTTTTTTTTTACAAAACCCTTCCAGTGCCTATCGGCAGCTAAAATTTAGTATACAATAACTACTTAGGGGTCTGAGTAAATGATAAAAAATTCTATTCCATAGAATTGCTATCAATTTTAATAATTTACTACTTTTCAGGAAAGCAATAATTTATTTTTAGTTGTGATACTCTTTTTGTATCGCCGATTGATATTTATTTAATGAAAAAAAAAAAAAAAAAAAAAAAAAAAAATCAATGAAATTTATATTTTTATAATTTTACATTTTGTTTCATTATAAATCAGATATCCTATTTTTCAATTACTTATTTACATAACAGAAAAATCAACATTACTGTACTTCTGGAATAGAATAGAATAATTCTAAAGCAAAACGAATTCAATGTTTTAGAAGCACATGATGGTATACTGGACTTTTAACAACCTAATATTTTGAAACCTGAATATTGAAAGTTAAGCAGCAGAAAATATTTTTTTTTTTACCATCTAATCGGCATTTTAAAGAACCACAACTAAAAATAAGTTTATGAATGACATTAAACAAACTTATTTACATTTAACATCATGCTTTAACTTTTGACAGCTATGGTACCTTTAGCCTATCTGAGAGAATACTGCATACCCAGTAGAACAATGGGTTGTATACTGAAAAGATTATTTGAAAAACATAGAACAAATGAAGATTTCATACCAACAGAAGTTAGTATATTATTCATTTATTTAAAAAAATAAAAAATTAGTACTTTACAACTTTTAACCATGAAATAAAATGAAATTCTGCAAACGTTTTGCAAAACTAATTTTTTTTTAATGGCATTTATTGTAGTTACTACATACAGCTATTAATGAAGTCCTTGGTCAAGAGCTTCAGGATGATATGAAAGTCAAATTTACAGAATTAAGCAAATTGGAAACCAATACTCGCATAGATTTCAAAGTATTCACAGGCTTAGTATTACTGGCTTCACGGATTCTATGTTTCTTCCTGTAAGTAAATTTCTTCTCTATTAGATTTACAAAAGCTGATCCATAAAACTTTACCAAAGGAGTCACTTCGTATTTTTAAAAACACATTGACTTTTTAAGATTTATTAAATTTGGTATCTTGAAACAAAAGCCAGAGTAAATTGAGAAATAATAGCTGTGAGGCATTAAAAAAAAATATATATTTAAATCATAAATAGAACGAACATGATTACGGAATTATATTAAACGATTCTTCCCACAAAAATATGTAAAAAATTCAAGCATTCCCAATTAAGCCTCGATTTAAACCTCTTAATAAATTAACAGTATTTTATTACAACAGCTCATAGATCAACATCAGATATGTGGAGCATATAAAACTCAATAGTTCTGAATGAAAAGAAAGTATTTACATATTTAACTACTGCAAGACTTAAAATCCAAAAACAGAATCAATGAACTCCCAAAATGTGAAGTAAAACTAATTCTTGAAGTAGATTTAAAAAACAAAACAAAAAAAAATCCTTTCTTCAGAACTACTGTAAATTTGAGTAGGAGTTAAAAAGATCACAAATATAGAATTATTTTTGCTTTTCCAAAACAAAATAAACAAGTTTTTATCTTTAACTGTCCAGCATTCATGCCCAAGATATATCGAATCTAATCACATAGAAACACACACACACACAAAAAGAAAATTTACTGATCTGTTGGGGAACATGAAAAGTATACCATTAATGTTCAAAGAAAAAAAAAAAATAAATTGCCTTTTTATGGAAAGACAGGATGAAAATAAAGTGGATTTCTTTTGATTGATCACTATTAAGATACAAAAAACTAAATTATGAATGAAAATATGATTCAAGGTGCTTAGGATGTCAGTTTTTAAAGCCATAATTTACATAATAGTATTCTCAAGGATCTTTCATTTACCATTGCAATATTCTAACAATGTCAGAGGATGATTCTTGACTTTTCTGTTAAGAAGTCTGACCAGCCTTATATACCAAGGCTTTGTTGCAGTACAGAAGTTGCCTGGCCAATAATTTCAAATGCTTCAGACAAATCTTTCGCCCAGTATTGCCAATTGATACTGCAGTAAAAACTGGTTATTTCCAGGTAAACCAGTTTGACTAATTTCAAGAAAAACAAACCCAATCCTACATTGAAAATGCTTGTTATCCTATATGTTAAACTTTACAGTACAGTAAAACAAAATTCATTTGTTTTTATTCGGCAACTGTGAAATGAGATATTTTCAAATATTAGATATTATATAAATTCTTAAGTCTAATAAAAATAGTTGTTGTTTTTTTTAATTAAAGATAAATACTTCATGATCAAATTATACCTGTTGGTCAAAAAATTCACAAGGAAACTTTGGCAGAGAAGAAAATTATGCATGAGTTAGATGCATATGATCCAAATGTCACTGCTGCTGAAGGGTTACTTCTTTCCAATATTACTGTCCAACTGTATGATATACAAACAACTTTAAACATATCTAAAATGAACAGTACTTGTCTCACTTCAGTGGTATATACAGTATGCTCTTCCAGAAATACCTTAATATTTTTAAGACTAATCTAGAATGAAAAATTTTTCTTCCAAACATTAAAATGTCTTGAATGTAAGGAATATTTCTACTTTTCCACAGAAAACTTTCTGATCTGTGAGCAATGAGATGATTTTTTATCTATTTGTCTATTGTTTGATATTTCATTTAGTATCAAGATATTATGTTGATATTTTAGTATCAAAAAATAGGGGGGGGGGGGGGGGGGGAGGGGGGGGGGGGGAGGGAGAGAGAGAGAGAGAGAGAAGAAAGAATATTGAGGTAGAAACCAATTTTGCTTCTATGAGAAATGTCTGTATTATTTCTGCATTCTGAGCAATAACTGTTCTACAACTTAAATGAAAGAATTTGTTTAAAACATTATTGAACAATATGAAGGAAAAGCAGCTAAATTTAAGAAACCTACACGCAGTTGTCACTACAACTCTGACTTACAGCAAAGAAAATTGATAAATAATGGTTTGTCATAAATATTTTATCAATTACAATGGAAACTTACTGAAGAAATAAATATTTTTGTCTCTTGTTTTGCAGCACAATAGTAAAGATGTTAATGGTACAAAGAATGTGGCTTCGAGAAGAGAAATTTAATCAGGAGTGGAAACTAATTGCAACCTCAAATTCAGAGCCTTTTACCTTGAAACACAGTATAACAGTAGGGTTCATCCCCAATTGCTGTTGAAACAATGGCAACTGTAATTTTAGAAGTAAATTTACATCCAGTTAAGCTTTCAACAAGAGGAAATAAGTCATTATTTTTTTTCCAATCCAAAAAGGACACTTCTCTCAAATACAGAGTAAAAGAATTTCCTAATAAAAAGATATCCAGTAAAAAAGGATTTTAGGCAAAGTAAGCTTGAAATTTTCCCTTCTTGGTTGATGTAAGAAAACAGTTTCATAACTTCATTTATTGCAAAGAAAGCAAAAATGGAGTTTTATCTATGGGATACATTTTTCATTGTCATGCTATGCCGAATTGGCTCATCGTTACGGAAGTTAAAGAAACTTAAATAGAAACAGAATTACCCAAATTATCACAAGATACCTAAGAGTAATTTGCAGGTATCAGAATATCATTTTTCTTCAAGAAGTATGAAATTGAGTTATAACCAAATCAATTCAATAGGTTTAAAATAATCACTTCTAGTGATCAGTTTCGCAGATTACAAATTCATTCATAGCACTGTCAGCCAATACACTCATCTTCAAACTTTTTCAAAAATGAAATAACTAAAGGCTTTGGTTTAAGTAATAGATGAACAACTTTGAAGATATGATCAAAATATAGCAGCCAGATCTAAAGAGGTTCGAAAAATAGATCACAACTATAACTACGAAGGTAGGTATATTTCTTAATATAGCTCTTTCTGCAAAAAGTTGGACACTCATTTGAAGTTCTGCAAACCGCAGAACTTCATGGTTCTATAACAGACATCTATAAATTTAGACATACCCTTTAAAAGAACTGCAATCACTTACAAATAAATAAAAATGAAAATTGGAAAAGGGGCAAAAGAGAAAGAAATGTCATGACAGCAGTAAAGTAGAAGTTTCAACTACAGCAAAGTAACAACCAAAACAGGCAATCCTTTGACTGACAAAATAAATCCTACTACATTCTATTATATTTCAAGGAAAAACAAAAGGAAGATAAGGTATACCATTACACATAAGGATACAAAACTAACTTTTCACAGAAAATGGCATTTGTGACATTTCCACTCTAGCATTCTTTTGAGTGTAATGTCACAGAACTTCTTAAGAAGAATAAAAAAGAATATTTTTTTTTAAAGAAAATTTAATACCTTTAAAATTGTACAAATTATACAGTAGACTTTTGCTACAAAGCTTGGCCTGCTTCAAATGCCTCCAAATCATTTTTCTTCCTATAAATTCTGAAGTACACAATTACAGTAAAGTGATTTCCAATAAGCAGTATATTTGAATACTGAAGTAATTAACATCTTGTGATGATCCTTTAAAAGGTTTTCTTTCTACTGAAGCAAGCTTATGTAATATCAAATCAACTTTTATATATTTTTAACGCTACTAAAAAAATATAATCAACATTCATTCTGTTTATTTCCTTAAAAATACAATTTAAGTTTGCTAATTTAAAGACTAGACATAGCAGTGACTTGTTTTCCAATTTACATTAAATTTTAATATTTTCCCTTCTTTTTAATTTTCTTTATTTTTGCAGTTTACCACAACTGGAAAGGAAAGCACAAAAGAATGTAGTTGAAAAACTGGACTTTTCATTGTTTATGAAGCATAAAGATGACATTGTAGTTGAATCAAATACCCTCCAACTACTCAACTTCATTAATGAGGCCTAATCAAAATCAGAACTAATTGTAACTATCAGTTTCTAACAATGAAAATAAATTGTTATCGTTTATTATTAACTAGTGCAATGGATTTCATGATTTATAAAAATAACGCAGTTACTTAATTTGGTATCAGAAATCAAATACTGAATGTTGACTGGAATGTGCTTAACAAAATACACAGGAAATTTTTATTAGTAATGTAGCACATTTTTTGATATAGCCAATTACATGCTTCAAATATTTAAACAAGACAATATTTTTTATTATCCACTCTTTTAAGTCTAATTTTAAAACAATTCATCAAGGGGAAAAAAAAAAAAAAAAAAAAAAAAAAAAAAAAAAAAAAAAATGCATTAAAAAAACTTAAATTTTTAAGATTCATCAGCTTCAGTATTTCACTGGTGTCATTATAAAATTTTATGGCTGCTTAGCAATAATGATAAAAGTTTTGTTATAATGTATATTTCCTAATAAAAAGTTTGAAATAAGAAAAACTAATACGTAAAAGGAATGCTTTAAAAACAGCAAATATGCCGTTAATTGTTTATGAAGCATGAATGTGTTGTGAAGTATGCAGAGGAAATACTGTAGAACTTTTTTTTTGGCTCCCTGGTCAAACACGAAAGTTTATGCATATTTTTCCCCCCCTTCATTGAATGAACTGAAATCCAACAAGGGTTTTGTTTCTTTCCCTCCTGGAAAGGCTAACTTTTTAGCATTCAAGTAACTGGTCTTAATTTTGAGTAGAAATCCAATGAAAAAGAGAATCAGTTCTAAGCAAGCAGTCATTTACTGGGTGATTTTCCAGATGCATCTCCAGAATTAGATGGACTTTTATCCTTTGACTCACTACCTTCAGATGTTTCTTCTTTACCACTATCATCTTTCTCTGACTCACTAGCAAGTCCATCTTTTACAGTCAAACCACTTAACTTCTCAGCTACATCAATGGCTTCCTCTTCTTTCTTCTTTTCGTCTTCTATTAACAAAAATAAAAATAAAAAAAAGATTCAGTAGAAGTTAATATAAATAAATTCATGGAATGTCTTAGACATTTAAACCATACTTCTTAATCTCCTCTCTTTTAAGAGTTCCTAACATTAAACATCATCATCGACACAAATAAATGTAATATATAGTACATTTATTAATGCAAATTTTCGAAAAGAAAAAAATAATTCTTCTTTCTCAAGCAGACATAGGTTGGCTATGTAGGCTTGAAAAAGAAGACTTCATTTATTTGTGTTTTTGATGATGTTTAATGTCTTAGAACAGCCAAACTAACTAACTTCAAAAATCACTCATCCAATGTACTTTACAATTAATCATTAATGCATTATTGTTGCTATGTATGTCATCCCCATCCCATTCGACAGTAAAATTTCCATTAATAGCTTTTTTTTTTTTTAATTTTTAAAATATAATCATGCAACTAGATACCAATACATAACCCTACTGAAGGTTTTGTAATCTGTTAGGATTTAAAAGGATGAAGACAACATGCAATTTTAATGGCAAATTCTTACTTTTGCAGTTAAAAAAAAAGTTAAATCTTTTATTTTCTCATTATCATTTTTAAACATGTTTCAATTTGATATTTGAAAGAATTCATTTTTATGATGACAATTCTTACGAAGACTACATTAAAAAAAGAATCTAATCTTAAACATTTGGCAATAATTACTTTCACCCCCCCCCCCTTTCATACTGAGCAACTGATTCTCAATCAAGTTTTCATGCTTTTTTTTCAGTGTATTTAATTATCAGAATACAAATGAGACAGCACCTCAAAAGTCAAATGCTACTGTTCTGAGGCAACTGTTCCAAGATTAAGAGGTTCAAAGATGAAGGAAATGTAACAAAACAGCCAAGGAATGGAGTTAAGATTTTTTACCCTTATGATATGTTAGCAAACTATATAGATTAAGTTATCTATGCAGCTGTCCAGAGTGGAGAGTACGTACAAAGGTAAATGCAAGTACTGTTCCTAATAATGACTTGTTAGTATGTTTATGGCATGTACAAGGTAATGATTCATAAACGTTTGGAATGGTTGAAATTAAATAAAAACTGGACTATCAGTGATTGGAGGCAAGTTATAGCAGTTTTTATTTTTCTCAAAATAGCTCTGGAAATGCTCAGTGTATTTAGAGAAAGACTGAAATGTTCAGTTCCAATGCTTTATTTATTATATTCATTACAGACCAACTATTAAATAAAATTATATTTTAGGTTTAATTGGATTGATACAATCATTTCATTCAGCCTTTCAACATTTGTACGTGGAATATATTGACATACATTGTATGGTCAAAAGTATCCAAACACCCTGTGATCAGGGATGCAGAGGCTCCTCAGGCACATAAATTAGATGCCAGTCCCCCTTTTGCATCAATGACAGCCTGTGCATGTCTGGGAAGATTTTCCACCAGGTTTTGATAGGTGGTCACAGGAACTGACTTCCAGGCGGCCATGACAGGTGAAGTGAGCCTGGCCCCGTAATCTGCATTTTATTTTGTCCCACAGATGTTCAATGGGGTTGAGATCGGGGCTCTAAGATGGCCAATCAAGTTGCAGAATACCCATCTTGTCAAAGCATGGCCGCACAAGCTTCGATGTGTGTACGGGACAATTATCCTGCTGGAAGAGAAATGGGCCTTCCCCAAACTGTTGCCACAGAGTTGGGGGCAGCATTGTCCAGAATGTCCCGATACATCACAAGAGTTCCTGTTGCCAGTCACAGAAACTAGTTCGACCCAGGCCGAACCACGAAAAACACCCCCACACCATTATGCTGCTGCCACTGAACTTCACAGTTGGCACAATGCAGTTGGATAAGAAGCATTCACCGGGCATCCGCCAAACCCACATGCATCCATTGGATTACCAGATCGTAAAGTGAGATTCATCACTTCACAGAACGTTTTTCCACTCCTCCACAGTCCAATAGTGGTGGCATCAGATTATCACACCACATTCGAGGTCACCGAGCTCACCCGACTTACTCATTTTATCGGGAACGCAGAATTATGACAGCTTAAGTCCCCACTAATGCTTTTATAGCGTTCGATGACACATCAAACCTCCTGACCTGCCCGATCCACTTCATTGGAAGGGTGTCCGGATACTTTTGGCCATATAGTGTATATAAGTTTCTTTCAATAAAAAACAACTTTACAAACTAACTCCTGGCCAAAAGTATTGTAATACAACAAAGATACACTGCCTGTCCAATTGAAAGTGGACACCTGTGGTATGGAACAGACCAAAGTGTCTAATAAGTACTTACTGAGGCCTTTCTTTTGCCTTAAGCACAGCATCCAAATGCAGTGGCATGCTCTCCACTAGTTTCTGATAGCAAGTAACCAGTATTTTTGCCGACTCCTCCTTCAAAGCCTGCACAAGTTGGATGCGTGTTTGCAAACGCATCGGACATGCACGAATCCGGCACTAATTCATCTCACCCTATAGGGTTGTTCAATAGGGTGGAGGTCCGGAATCTGAGAAGGCCACTGAAGTTCCTGAACATTATTCTCCGGAAACCAGGCACGACAACACAGGCCATATGGCATGGCACATTGTCGTGCTGGAACACAAATGGCCCTTCACTGAACTGCGACCACAACATAGGAAGCATGGAATTGTCTAAAACGTCCAGATACTGTGTGGATGCCATGTTCCCCTCGATCACAACAAATGGACCACGTCCAAACCAAGAGAAACACGACCACACCATCACCGCCAAACTTCACTGTTGGGATGACACACACAGGTAGCAGCTGCTCCCCTGGCAACAGCCAGGTGTGCCCATCCGATCGGTAGTGAGAAGTGAGATTCGTCGCTCCACATAATGCTCTTTCAGCGGTCCATTGTCCAAGACAGTCACTCTTTACACCAGGCCATATGACACTGGGCACTTACAGGGGTGATGTTAGGCTTGCGGGCAGCAGACTCATCTGTATACCCTAAGGCATGGAGCTCCCGACGAATCATCATTGTACTGACAGTTGTTCCTGTTGCCTGCTGAAGTCCTGCCTTTGTTGTTGTGCTGGAACAGCCCTCTTCTGCTGTACTAACTGCTTCAGGGCCCTCTGTTCGCTATTGGTCAGCATGACATCGTGTTTCCACTTCATGATAATAGCACCCACGGTCGACTTTGGCAGGTTCAGTGTCGCTCCTATGGCTTGCACATTCGCCAGCCTATGACTACTCCACCTGAAAATCACTCAGCTGCTTTGATGGTGGCATTTTACCTCAGCATGTGCTTAGACACCAAATGACTCCAACTACGAAACGAATATATTCAAATTATTGTCCGAATTTGCATGGGTTGTTCCTCTACGGCAGGTGTCCACTTTCAATTGAGCAGTCATTGTAGCTCAAGCCATTACTTCAGCAATTAATACTGAATTCCTGAATAAACAGTATGCTTATAATTAAAGTTCACCAACTCCAGCACTTCCACAGAAAATATCAATTGCCAAACAGCTTTCCAATTTGGTAGATAAGGCTGTGGAGTAGAGTTGGTAAAAATGTACCTAATCCAACTGATAATAAATTTTAATTGTAATATAAATATATTAAAATTCCCTATTTCACAGATAATTTGATTAAAAATATAATATAAAAGTTAATTTCAAGTTTTTTGCAAATTTTAAAATATAAAATTTTATGATATTTATACTAATGTAAGCGGCATCCCATGAAAAAATTCCTAAGTGACAACAAAGTCAGATGTTTTTGAGCATTTTGTAACCACAGACGGAAAAAAAATTATGTATATCAGTGCGTTATAAAAGATGACAATTAGAAAAACGATGGGATGCATTTATTTATTTATTTCCTATATTGATATATAAATTAAAGAAGTCTGAGTTGAAGGTTTTACGTAACAACTCCACAGCCCTGTTGGAAGGTACAAAGGAGAGGATGCATAAGTAAATAATCCACAAAATTTTAGTCCCAATTTTCACCACCAGCCAATTATGTTTACGTGTATAAAAGCATTCTTTTAGCAAATGATGATATCATTTGTGCAATGGCTGTCTTAAAAAGATCAAGCTCTACTGCTAAAATTGTTCTACCAGAACAGGAGCAGCACACCAAGTGTTGCGTGACAATGCTGAAGATCAAGAGAGTCCAATGACAAAAAACGTTCTCCATAAAATGATTTAAAAAATTTAAAAACAGGTTTGCCAGCCATAACTCCTGGGCGAGAAAGGAAACCTATTTCCAAACAGCAAAAGCTTAAGACATTGCTGTAGCAGTGAAGGAAAATGCGACGACAAATGCCCAAGGAAGCAATAGTGCACGAAGAAAGGGTTTGCATATTCCAATTGTCCAGGTCGTATCACACATTCTAACTTGTATCCATATAGAATTAGCCATTTGCACTGCAGTTTCTTGCACAAATGGAAGTGGATAATGGACGAACTTAGAACATTATGGTCAGATGAAGCCCATTTCCAACTGAATGGTGCAGTTCTTATCCACAACCACAGAATTTGGGCAGAGGACAATCCACACGTCGTGCTGGAGATCCCATTACATTTGCCTGAAGTTACGGTTTGCTGTGGATTTAAGGCACAATTTACCATTTTTTTTTTTGTAGAAGTGCTTGAGTAGGCAAACTTTACTTATAAGCAACCTGTCTCAATCACAATTTGTATTCTGTAACAGTTCAATAGCTAGGCTGACCGCTATTGTACACTTCTGTAAAGAATGTTCTGCAGGATTGCTACAGTCATTGCAGCTAGAGATTCTACGTCTTATGAAAAGTGACCTCCATTACCATTTGTTTCTAACACTTGGGTGTTCGGCAACTTCTTTCTAAGAATTGTAAATAAACTTTCAAATACAGTAAAGCCTAAATATACATCTGCTTCTGAGCTTTGGCAGATGGTGCCACTTAATTACCTACATCACAGTAAACAGCTTGCTCAACATAATAGTAGCCCAAATCAAAATGGCTGCTTGGCAAAAGCCTAATTAATGCTGCTACAGTATGAAACTTGGAAAAAAGTGTTTTTTCTGGCTATTCATTTAATCACATGAACACCGAAAAGCCAGGAATAATTAATTTTTCCAAAAAAAAAAAAAAAAAAAAAAAAAAACCAACAGCAGTCAGCTTGGAATTCATGAATCAGATTTTTTATTTTTACTAAGAAAAACCCAGTGGGAATATAGATTTCACTAGTGTGATTTTTGTTTGAAGACTAGCAGCCACAAAAGAACTTTTGGCATATAATGGATATTCATTCAAAAGATAAAAATAGCACAAACATAAAATTTCAGAGTAATTAAGTCATGGGGATTTACAATACTTCAAGATGCAGATATACTAGATCTGGAAGTGCTATGCAAATTCTCTTTTAAACCATTTTATTATATGCAATTTAAATTTACCTTTTTGCTTCTCTTGTTCTTGCACTTGAGCAACAATCTGCTTAGACTCATCGAATTTTTCTTTGAATTTCTTGGCATCTAATAAATAAAAAAAATTCAGTATCCTACCTAATAAATGAAGCAAAAGTTAATAGCAGTACAGGTATCATATGAAAAATACTAGTCACACAATAGAGCAAACTATTTTGTAATAAATGAAACAAAGATGGAAAAAAAAAAATCTTAAAACATTTCCATATTTTTATAAGTTTACATAAGAACATGTTATAAAATACAAATTTACTTTTCTTAAAATCTTAAAAAACATTCTTGCTGTGAATTCTGAATTTTAGCACTTTGCCATCAATATTTTAATCTTAAGAATTGTTGCTTTTTTTTCTGGTTTGGGGGGGGGGGGGGGGAAGAGAAAAGCAGTGTTAATGAAAACTGGAAAAGCTACTTTCCAGTTATGTCATGAAATACAGAAGCCAGGCAGGCCCCATCATAAGACTAAAAGATGAAGACGATTTTTCTTTGGCATTTCCTATTGTTTTGTAATTAAACATTTTGTTGGTATATAATATAAACTAAATTACCACTGATAAATAGTTTGCACAACTGACATGGGAATTTCTTGCTTTAACAATATCATACAAGTCACAGAAAAAAATTGTAATCAAAATATTCTACTTAACATTTGGAGTGTATCCAATGAAACCTTACCTATTTCAGAGGAGCATTACAAAATAATAATAATAATAATAATAATAATAATACACCAGTAGAATAAAGAAGTCTTTGCCAATGGAAAAAAAACAACACAGAATTTTGACTCAAACTTTTGCACCTTGATTAGTTACTTGGCTGAGGTCCTCTGCAGTAGCACAAATATAAATGGGGTCCGATGAATAGAAAGCACAAGTGGTGTAGTTGTAGTTTGCTAAGCACGAATCGGTTGTGACAGTACAGCATCGGTTCCGAAGGACAAACGGAACAGATCCTCCTGATAAGAACTATCAAGAACTGGTACAACAATTTTTTTGAAGAAAGGCAGTGCACACAGATGAAAAGCAGGAATTGAATGACAATGTCAAGCAAATCAGTGAAGCTTTCAGAGAAGCCCATATAAGTATCAGAAGTGTATTCAAGAGCTGCATATTCCACGTTCAACAAAGTTTTACACAAGCAGCTGCATCTGTATGCCTACAAATTACATTTAGTGCAGCAGCTCCAACCTAATGATTTGCCTAGGTGGTTTGCATTTGCAACAGAAATGTCAGATGCAATAGAGGACGATCCAGACTATCTGCGAACATTGTCTTTTCAGATGAAAACTTTTTACTTGTCAGGTTATACCAATTGTCAAAAAATGTCAGAATTTGGGTTCTGAAAACTTACCTGCTGTTCATGTGCACATCAGAGACAGTCCAAAAGTTAATGTGTGGTGCAGACTCATACTGGATTGAGTAATAGGGACTTTTTAGCAGCGCAATCGGTAACAGGCTCAATTTACCTGAATACGTTGCAATTTTCTTATCCTGCAGTTGGAACACCTACAGACCCATATCACGTTTCAGCAGAATGGTGCACCTCCCACTAATTTTTCCAGTCGCTGGATTGGCAGCAGAGATTCCATTGCATGGTCTCCACGATCCCCAGATGTAACTCACTAGACTTCCTTTTATAGGGCTACGTGAAGGATAAAGTGCCCCAGACGAACCTTCCGGATCTGCAAACACTCCACATAGTCACCAGAGACATGCTGGAGAGGATGTAGTTAGAATTTTAATATAGGCTTAATGTTCTTCATGCCACAAAAGAAGCACATGCTGAGGTGTATCGATTTTTTTTCTCTTAATAAATTCTTTTTTTTTTCCTATTAGAAAAGACTTCAATTATCCTGTGTACTTTTTTAGTAATGCTACTCCTAATACACGCACGTTAAGCCCCCTTGTTCTCCAAAAAACTTAGTATGGTAAATTTTCAAAAATAGGGTGACCAGCAAAGGAACAGCAATTTTGTTATAAAAGGATTTATATGCAATAATTATAAAAAAAATAATAAAAAAAATCAATAAACTTTATACAAGTCTATTCAAATTAAAGTATTCCTATGAAAAGAGAACCAGTGGGCGAAAATGTTAGACCTGGACTGTATACATTCCAGGTCATGGGGGAAAGATTTCTGCAATAATAATAATACAAAGCTCAAAAAAAAAAATAACCAGGGGGAAATATGAGGCTGCCTGAGGGTACCAGTAACAACTGGAAAGGAACCATAAACAATGAAATACCAAGTGTCATCGAGTGATTTTTTTATTCATTTATTCCATACATTATGTAAAAGTGATAAATAGCACCAAGAGATGACTGAGGCTGCAGGGAACTGTCAAGGATAGTCAGACGCAATATTCAATGTGTTGGCCTTTCTGCAAGGCCAAAAGTTGATATCAAGTGACACCATGTTCGACAGTAGAACACAATTGATCTGTAGAGATGTTTCACGTTTGCAGTACGATTCTGTCCTTAAAATCTGCCACATGAAGAATGCTTTTGAGGTAACCCCGAAGCCAAAATGCACCGGGGTTAAGGTCTGGTGAATATGGTGGCCCATCTTGTTGAGAATGAGCAACTGATTATTCTATCCTGTGAAATTTATCCCTGCAACTATTGAACTTGATGCCCTACGTAAGAAGTTGCTCTATCTTGCATAAATGTTGTAGTCACTATAGAGGTTACGGGTCGGTCTATTTCTAAATAGATATTTGAATTTCCTTAGAGGGGAAAAAAAAGTTGAATTAGAAAAGTAGCTGTAAAAAACCTATTCATACTGCTGTCTTTGGTGAATGTCTGAAGTCATATGAGGTTTCTCTGTAGCCCAGATGCAGCAATTTTACATGTTCACTGTTCCACAACTGTGAAAACTAGCTTCATCACAGGATGTTCCAGGCCAATCCTCGTCCACCTGCATGGGTGCCAGGAATGTCAAAGCAAATGTTTCTTGTATGTCGCCACCACTATATTACTACTCGCGGAGGTGCCTGAGCTAATAGGGATAGTTATGCAACCATTATTTGATAGTTATTTGAGCAACCATCTTCATATTGTTGTGTATGAAACATTTAACTGCCTTGCTATGGCATCAGAACTACACGCACCTGCAACATTATCACTTGATTGCTCAACGGCTACTACTGCAATGTCTTCGGCCACTTGAGGTATGCCAAGTTCACGCCCTCATCATGCTTGGACTATGAAGCTACTAGCCTCCTCAAATTGATGAACTATGCGTGGCAATGCACATGGTGTCAGTTGACCTAACCACAACGATTCTGTACTTAAGTGCAGCAGCCTTTTCACCATTCTCATAGAATAACTTTAAAAGTAAGGCACATTTTGGCATTGTGAGAACAATCACACACTTAAAATGTCTCCCACCAGCCTTACATTTCATTATATATTTGATTCGATGCCTTATGGCATTTGCTATGCAAATTTCAACAACTGGTGCTCACAAGCACCATGTTTCCCCTCTGTTAGTCATATTTTCAACTTTTGTTCTTTATTGCAGAAATATTTTCCCCATAATCTGGAATTGTATACAGTCCAAGTCATTGTTTCACTCACTTGTTCTCTCTCAGAATGTTCGCATAGATACACTATAATACGAATCGCCTTGTATAAAACTTAAATGTTGAATTGCATTACAGTGATTTTCTTCATTTTCATTGCAGAAGTTCAAAGATTGCTGATTGGCATTTGAGTCAACGACTGCTCTATACTGCTTCTAATAAACAGCCCATCAAAAAAATGGAAAATTTTAGTAAACATGCTTACAAAGTGTGTTTTAAGAATTTCTTCATAACATTTCATTTTTATTAATAAAAAAAATTAAATTAGATGGGTTGTTTTTCTTTTAAGTGATTCAAAAAAGTAAAACAGTTTAACTGGTTTGAAACACTAATTTTTTTCAGTTATTAACAAGATTTTATGCAAACTCATTAATTAATGAAAAGTTTAGCTCGCTAGTGCTCGTGTTGAGGTAAATTTGACCCCAGCGTTAAAAAAAAACAAAACAATACGTTAATTTAAAGATTAAGGGTATTTTTATCTGCTGATCCCTGTCATACCTTTCAATGGACCGTGCCACTAATGGATGCGTCTAAGTCAAGATCATTTTTTAATTAGTCACCGCTTTTCAAAAGATTTATTGTATAAGCAGTCCATCTGGGGCAATTTTAACCCCATGCAAGTATTACAAGAAATTACTGAAATTAAAAATGTTATATCCTTTGATGAACATAAATGATGCTATCAAATAATAGATTAACACAAGTTTATTAATTTGTAACTGTGGTCATAATATGAACGGTCAACAAATTAGTCCAGTATAGGAAACCTTCAGACCGCCCGTTCAAATTGTAATCATTCCACAGTTCATGAGTGGATGCAAATTAGTGTTAACCTAACAGATCTAAAACAGTAATTTTAATAGCAAATATGATTACATGGTTTGCAAATTATACTAAGCATTGTTCATTTTAACTATCGCTCATTTAAATATAGGTAACTGACTCCTCATAAAAAAAATGTCAAATACAATATTTAAATTTATCATCACACAACAGGCAGAAAGATAATGTTTAAAAATGCAATTTCTTTAAACTTAGTGTTCTGGAACGACAAATGTTAAAACCATTCAGAAACGTGAAATTGCTCTGTATGTGAGATTTACATTTCCTTTCATAATTGTGAATTATTCTATTGGAATCCTATCATTATTATTACTCCACAAAGATGGATACAATAATCGAGGAAGTGGACAGGCAGTTGTCTTACTAAAGCAGGGTCACACTCAACTATGTCGTGCAACTGTTGTGTATGTCACAGTCAGCTGTATCACGAGTCTATCAAAGGTTCCAGGAGACTGGTGCCTTTCATCGGAGACCAGGTTCTGGTGGACATCAGCACCTGCAAGATATGACCGATTTATTATTAGCACTGCACTACAGGAAGGAAATTTGACCCCAAATAGGCCTGCATCAGGGCCACTTCTGACCACAGCTCATCGGCAAATCCACCTTCAATTTGCTCGTGATCATGTTGATTGGACTGTACTGTAGTACAATGGGATTCATTGTTGTTCTCTGACGAAGAAACTCGAATGTGCTTACATGGTAATGACAGATGAAATCGTGTCTATCGAAGGCCTGGTGAACGTTTTGCACAATGCTGCTTCCAGGAAACTGTCAGTTAGGGAGGAGGCTCCTGCATGCTATGGGCAGGTATGTGCCAAAACTGACATGGTGTTTAGCAACCCTGGATCCACAGGAGGTGGGTTAACGGCTCACCGGAAAATAACCGAAGTGCTACAACAATATATATTGCCGTACACTGGATTTCTCGGAGAAAACTTCATTTTCATGCACGATGTGAGGCCACACGTCACTGTTCGGGATTAACTGAATGCAGTTGGCATTGAGTTTACACGGTGGCCTGCACATAATCTGATCGAGCATCTTTGAACCTAGAGTTCTTGGTAGAAATCTAGCTCCAGAAACAATAGAGGAGTTGAAGAGGTGTTAGAAAAGGAATGGAACTTTTCATTCGTGGATTTTTATTTTTAAAACATTGAGTCCGAGTCTATTAGTAACAATGAACAAAGTTTTTGAAGGGAGTTAAGGAAACTAATAGTTTGCTTTAATCAAAACTTAAATTGTAAACTATAACGAGAGGAAGGTGGCTCATTATTTATACAACTACCCAGATTAGCATTTCATTATCTTTAAGTTTTACCATTAGATGAGACAATTGGTAGCTTGAAATAGTAGCAGATTTGTCTCGTCTCACACTCAAAAGAAAACTGTCAAGCATCTCAAAAATCTTTACATGGCAGTTATTAGATTTATATCCAAAATCTTTAAGGCACCAACTGTCTTACAAACAGAAAATACTTCTAATACTGATGAATTGTTAATTCCCCAATCTAAAGACAATTTTACAAACCACTTAGATTTAATTAATAAATCATCATTAATAATAATGTTAATTTTTAAGAAAACATTAACAGTATATTTCATATAACTGCTTTGATGGAACTCCTTTGTGGTAAAGCAGGAAACAAGATTGAAAGCAGTGTTTTTATTTTTTTTTGAACAAACAAATAAAACTTACTTTCAGCATTGGCAAATCTAATTGCAAGTAGTTCTGCTTTAGGTTCCTCATCAGCGAAGTCAGCAGGAACGCTCCATACCCAAGCACGATCACTTCCACAGTTTGGTTTCAACTCCATCCAAGGTTGAACTTAAAATTAAAAAATTAGAAAGGTATTTTGAATGTATACCTGAAGAGATTCAAACAAATGCTTTCATAGAAAGCTACAAAAGAAAGAAAAAACCAAAAGAAGTTCAATTATCTTAAATTTCCTCTTAGATGAACATTCAACTTAGTATACAGTAACAACTAACAATTTCAAATGTTTTAAAAATATACAACACAGAATGTTGATTGATCCTAATTTCTTTTGATATTTTGTAGAACTTTGCTCAAAGATTTACAGAATACGTGTAGTAATACTGAATTCCACTATTCAGCAATTTTGATTATCTTCAACATGCACTTACAACAGCAGAGCACAATAGTTAAGATGAATGAATCTAAAATAAATCCTACATATGTTTAGGTTACATCTGAAAATGGAAGATTTTTACAACATTGTTTAAATATTAAATTTCATCTCAGATTAAACAAAAAGTGTTAGGGACTCAGGAAACCTGGTGTAGTGTTAGTATATAAAGAAAGCTCATCAGAAGTTCAATACCACATGGGAATTGTTTTCAATTACCATAAGTTAGCATCATTTACCCTGATTAATGGTTGGTTGGTGTTTTATGGCGCAAAAGCAGCTGCGGCTAAGCTGCGCCATGATTAATGGTAACTGCAAAAGAAATTTCTTTAGAACAGATTAAATGTGAGCAGCATATTAATGGAAAGCTATGCACTGCCTACATACCGAAAACTGTTCACTGACAATAATGCAAACTGTTATTTGGAAACACAAGCAAGTACACAAACACATGATCATTGTGTGTCGTAAGGATCTTGCACAATTCATTACTAAAACTGCAGCAAGTTCTTAACTTCTGTCTTGTGAACCCTTTCAACATTCCATTTTCATCATGAATCCCTCTCTAATAAATGACAGAAATTTAAGGTTCATATGCATCTGAACTTCACTTAATCAATTACATTAAGGTTAAGTATAACACACCAATACAGATTTTTTTAAAGTTGACACACCTCCCCTTTCAGGTCTGATAAATAGTCGGACGATGGGTGGGGAAACAACTTAGGGAAATAAGTTCTTAAAATACTATGAACTTTAATTTTAATATCTATTTAAAGCTGAAAATTTGATAAAGATTTTGAAAAAAAAAAAAAAAAATAAACCAAGCAAAAAAAACCCATAACACTTATCTAGGAAGTGTTCTGAAAGGCCTGCAAAAACTTGCAAATATATAAGCAGCTGCTGTTGTTTCTAGATAAAAGAATGAATTTAATAAAGGGAAAAACTAAGTAATGCCGACTGTAATATGCCAAAAAGCTATTCTATTACCATCATAATGAAAAAGATACTTACTGTAATGATTGGCACAAACTTTTAGTGTCTTATCTCTCCTCATTAATATTCGTATAGTGCCAGTATCTGGATGTTTCAGAAGCTTTACATCACCAGTCCCACGCTCCTTCCATTCAGGAGGATTTTCATTGCTAGCATACCTGAACAGTTTAGCTCTTCTATAATTCACAAAAAAAAAATTAGAAAAAAAAAAGAAGAACATTAAAAATTTGTTTTTAATCTGCTTCTACAAACATGTTTTTGTTAAAATTACACACAATATATGATAATTATATGCGGTTTTATTAAAATTTTTAGAATTCAATATATCAAATTCAAACTTTTTTTTACTGATTAAACCTCTTATCCTATAAAAGCACTGACACAAGACAGTATGGAATTAAGTCTTATGATTCACTGCTCCTATTCAAAAACCTTCCCTCAAATCATCAAATGTGCCAGATAAGTCAAATTTCAATCCATTTTCTTTGCTTTAATAAGTCGCAAAAAAACAAAAACAACAACAACAACCAAACAAACAAACACATGCATGCATGCATACAAAAACATCAAATCATTGAATGGATGGACTGAATACAATTTAGCTATAGCCACAAGAAAAATATTTGATTGTTATAATGGAACTTTATAGTTTCTTTTATGAAAAACAAACTTAAAGTATTCAAATATTTTTATTTTTTTTTGCCATGAAGAACTGGAACTAGTTATACACTGCTGTTCATAAAAACAGAATAACTGAAAGGAGTAGTTGCAACTTTGATTTTTTACAGCTTAGGTTTATTAAAGCAATATAGAACAGCAGTTGTGTCAATACATACGAGGTGCATCAATGTAGCTAATAACTGGTGTAGCAATCTCTAGCATGTATCACCTGCTATAAGCATTAAGGCATCGAATCAAATAATGTTTGAATGTTATCCTGTAGAACAGCTATCCAGACTATATTGACCTGCCTCCAAAGTTAATCAAGAGCTGCTGGTGGATGGTCGAACCACTACACCTGTCCCTGAGTTTTTCTATGGAACCAAATCTGGCGATCTAGCAGGCCATGGCAGAAGTGGAACATTATTATCCCTACAATCTGCAGTGTGTCACCGTCCTGCTGTGGGGACATTTTTCAGATATGGAAGGGCGATTCGCAGTAGAATGTCATTGAAGTAACTAGCCATCGTTTTGGTAGTATGGACTCTCACAAATGATCTGCTTTCATGTCGTATGTGGGTGCCTAGGCCATAATGCTTTATGTTGGGTATGAATACTCTTCCTTACGACTCTCCACCAGTCATCTGCAGACAAAGTTGCAGCCATCAAAAATTTCGGCTTAACAGAAGCAGGATTCCTTGTGCCATTTGTCACGCCACACCCTTCATTTGATGCACCATTACAGCCTGGCAGTCTATTGCTGAGGTGTCAGACAGCCTGAGGAGGGGCCAATGAACCTGCAGTCTGAAATGGAATAACCAGCAAGGTATTAATAAGAATGCATCACCAGTTGACCATTGCTGCACCAACGCTGTTGATGCAGAATGGTCAAGCAAAGATATCCTCATGAGATGACAGCTGTCCCGCAGAGTTGTCTGTATATGATGACTAGAACCTACTGCTGACCAAGAACTGACATGTCGACTAAGCCAAGAGGCACTTAGAATGACAGCCGGTTTACAGTCTGATTTGTATAGATACGGTACATGTGTGAACCTATGACCCTAATATGCTATTGTCCTCCAAATGAGAGATGACCGGCGGAAGTTTGAACTGCGCAGCCCTTCCGGTAGCTGATCAATTATGTTTTCCTGTCACAATGGACGATGGCGTCTGTTTTCACTGAGAAAGACATGTTGATAACGCCAAATTGAAACTTCTCTCGACTATTTAGTGTTATTTCAATACCAGTTGCTAACAATAAGTATTTATATAAATAAATATATATATATTATTTATAAATACAATGCTCTTTTGCAAAGTAACAAGCGA
This sequence comes from Thereuonema tuberculata, assembly GCA_023159025.1. NCBI lineage: Eukaryota > Metazoa > Arthropoda > Chilopoda > Scutigeromorpha > Scutigeridae > Thereuonema > Thereuonema tuberculata. Next base: position 66,957,597 of record JAFIDM010009631.1, on the reverse strand, counting down.
TTACCTTAATGGCGGCGTCCTGTCATAAAATCAGACGGAAGTGCCTGACCAGACTAATCGATCATACATGTGCAGATCGCACAAAAACAGGGCGGCCATCTCTCATTTGGAGGACAGTAATCATTTGTTTTGTACTACCTAATGAATATATCCTGTAAAAATCAGTCATAGCTTAACTCTATTCAGATTTTTTTTTTTTTTATTTATTTATTTGAACACCTGTTTTTAATTGTTCCTGTTTCTATGGAACTTTCCAAACACTACGGTATGCTTAGTGGATTGGCTCTCAAATTGGTTTATTTCTAATTTTAAATTCCTATAATATTTTTAAGTTCTATGCAGACCAACTTACAACAAATCTTGCATGTTTAAATGGAATATTAATTATTAAATTTAATAAAATAACAGATGACAATTCAAATTTGATTAAAAAAAAACAAACAAGAAACAAAGTTTCAGATTTTAAGTAAACTGGGGGAGTGAAACCTATTTAGTTGTGAAACTAGCAATTTAACAGTTAATTTGAATGAGAAGACCTTATTAATTCAAGTTTGCATTGAACATGTCCATTACATTTAAATGAAAAGGAAATAGGGTAGAAGAGAAGAATCTTATGAACACAGTCAACATTGAGAACCTTGTCTAAAAACCATTGTACATAAATCCTTATTTTAATTTCTTGTGAATTCTTGGCCAAATAGTGTTAGGGGAAAATGCATTATTCTGTAATGAATTAAGTATATTTGTGGATTAACGTGTTTAAGAAATTACTGAAATTAAAAATGTTATATGCTTTGATGAACATAAATGTTGCTATCAAATAATAGATTAACACAAGAAAGTTTATTAATTTGTAACTGTGGTCATAACATGAACGGTCAACAAATTAGTCCAGTATTGGAAACCTTCAGACCGCCCGTTCAAATTGTAATCATTCCATAGTTCATGACTGGATGCAAATTAGTACCTTAACTCAGATGTTAACCTAACAATCTAAAACAATAATTTTAATAGCAAATATGATGACATGGTTTACAAATTATACTAAGCATTGTTCATTTTAACTATCACTCATTTAAATATAGGTAACTGACTCCTCATAAAAAAAATGTCAAATACTATATTTAAATTTCAATTCATTTTCAATTTCAAGGTTCTAGTATGCAGAGAGCAGTAAAGTTTTGTTATTCTGCACAGTTTAAACAGTCTAATGGAAGCCTATTATTTCACAAGGGAAACAACATTGTTTTTTTGCTACGGTTTAGCTAATGGAAGCAATCAATAAGCCTGTGTTCTCTACACCCAAAAATAGCCAGCACACCAGATACCATCCCAAAGGATATTCAACAAGCTATTCCAGCAACATGCAGAAACTAGATCATTGACAACACAACAGCTTACACACCTGATAAGGAGGAGCGGGTATTCAGATGTGGAAGAATATACTGAAATAAGTGTTAGAAGAATACCAGCAGCTCAAGGCATCAATCATTCTCTTGTCTGCTCAATTCTTCACCAACAGTTACTGTATCAATTATGTTCAAAAATGCAAATTCTTAGGCCAACAGATCACCATGCCAGATTAGAGTTCTGTCAATGGCTTCTAAGAAAGTGTTGAACATCTGCAGCATTTTATTTACTGATGAGGTAGACTTCACAAGGAATGTAATAGCCACTTACCATTATACACACGTCTGGCCAGATGATAATCCTCATGCAATTGTATAATTGAGGCATCGATATCAATGCCTGGGCAGGAATTGTAGGCAACAGACTCGTAGGACCTTGCATTCTATTAAACTTACTAATAGGTGCCGTTTATCACCATTTGTCACATGAATTACCTGCTCTACTGGAGGACAGGTCCCTCAGTGAAAGGCAATGGAGATTCATGCACGATGAGGTATCGCCCCATTTCTACTCATCATCTGACATTACCCAACCCAGACATTTCATGGTCAATGGATTGGTCAGGAAGATCCAGTAGTTTGGCTTGCCCAATCTGCTTACCTTAATCCCTTCGATTTTTAGCTATGGGAGACACTTAATGACAAGGTATACTCAAGACTCGTCGATGATGACCAAACACTGCAGGAAAGTGCATTCAATGGGTGTCAGCAAATTCGAGAGTAGCCATGTCTTTTCACAAGTGCGCGTGATTCTCTGAGACATTGGGTTGATGGATGTAGGGCAATGAATGGGAACCATGTAGAGCAGTTAAGTGAAGATGAAGACTGCCCCATATCTTCAACAGGTATTTGTTTCAGGATCTATGTTCACGAGACCTTTTTTCTTGTTTTGTTAAATAACTACCTGCTGTAAAACATGTTATTATTTTTTTTTTTAATAAACACCCTGTATATATTTCAGTAAGATGGCAAAAGAACATATATTTCAAATGCAATATATTCTGTAAACAGGCTAAGTCAAAGAGTGGACCTACCATTCATAATATTTTATGGTTACTGATGCTAGCCTTAAAGTAGTTTTATTTAAACCCTTTAATTAACAAATTGGATGGGTTTTGTATGTTGAAACTTGACCAGTCTATATCAAAAATCAAACCCAAACTTTATAATCCTAGACATTTTGTCTTTAAAGTAAATGCTATATTCAGTGCTAAATTAATAAACTGGACTGTTTACCAATTTGAATGACAGACAAATCAACGTAGTTCATGAATAAATTATCAAATTAGAAATGTGTAAAGGCAAGTGAAACAATTAAAAAAACATTTTATACAGTTCAGCTGCTAAGCACAATTATTTAAAGACTTCAAAAGATTATAACAGAAACAAGAAGCTATGACTGAAGAAAACTACAGGAAAGTTATTGAAATTCCACAAGTTTAAAAAAAACTATTGGAAGTAGAGCAAATGAAGTAAAAAACTTTGGCTCTTTATTATAGAAATGAACTTTTATCACAACTGAAGCTGTTAAATTAGTAAAATCAGTCGTGATAACATCCAAATTCCTTCAGTATCCTGCCTTAACTGCACTATTTTAAATTTCATTAAAACAAACCAAGGACCCCAATACCTTTGAAAAAAACAGCAGAGCAATTAACTAACAAGATATAAAACTATTCACCAGCACTATTTTATATTTTTATTTCACAAAGATATTGCTGGTAAAAACATGAGCTTTCTGTATTCCCAAAAATCGAGGGAATGTATTTATATTTTGTAAATAAAATTTTATTACAACTGTTAATTTTAGTTTTTTAATGGGGCTGTAAAAATAAACACAAATGAACTCCTTTGGGATTATAGCAATTCCCTTCATATCAGAAGCTGTATACAGACTTAAAGAGTTTATACAAACTGTGCAAATCCAATTTCTGGCTTTCATTTCTTCAAAGATACATCTCATGCATTTACAACTCATTTCATTATTAATTAGAAAGCAGAAATTACAACCAAAGATGTTCAATTATAAATACCTTGATTTTATGTTACTGTGTGTATGTGGTGGTGGTGGTAGGTAGGGGAGAGAGAAAGCCTGGCCACTAAATCTTTTTCAAATAAAGGAAACCTTTTGAATCCTAAAAATTCAGATTTTAATGAAAGTTTGCAGAATGAAATAAATCTTAGCTACAGAATCGACGTGGAAGATGTCTAAAATCCTCAAAAATCTATTGTTTTACCAGATGGTGCTAATGACTTATTACTAACCAGGAGACCTATGACATCCTAAGCCTTTTTATAGGAAAGTGAAGTAACGCCATCTGTTGATATAAACGAAAGGTTTCCAAATTTGGAAAGATTCTTAAACGTAAATTGAAATAGAACAGATATATGGGGAAACCTTCTACATGAGTTAGTTATGATGTAGAATACACATGATCGATAAATCACTTTCATTAGTGTCTTATCGTAAGAAACGACTGTAAAATTCTAACAAATTTTAATAACATTTTTATGAATTAAAGAACTGATGGTTTACAATAAAATATTGTGTATTGGGTTCATTATAAAACAATCTTCTCAATATTTGTTTTGGTATTTTTTTTATTTCTTTAATAGCTTAAAAATGATAGGTGCATAGCATTGACAGCTTATAACTTCCGAGAATCGTGATTCAAATCCATGGAAAGGATTTTATTTTTTTAATAAGTATTATTTTCTCATATTTTCTTTTTTCCTAATAGCAAGTTCTTAATTTTTTTTCCCCCTTTGTTTATCTTTATATTAAGATCTTTTATTGTCTTATGTGATTAATTTAGTAAATAAAGAAATGTAAGCAAAAATTGATAAAGAGATAATCCACTTAAATTTGAAATAGCAAAAACAAAATAAACACAAATACAACAAAGTAAAAATTTTGTGTAAATTCGTAATATGTTTGTAATACTTATTAAAATCCTTTCCACAGATTTTGAATCAAGTTAAAAGCTGTCAATACTTATGCACCTCTTATTTTAAGCTATTAAAGAAATAAAAATATCAAACAAATATCAAGAAGATTGTTTATTAATGGACCCAATACACAAAATATTTTATTGAACCATCAGTACTTTTAATTCATAAAAATGCATTAAACTTTGTTAGATAACACATGCAGTCTGTGTTTACCCATGTCACTGAACCTACTTATGAAATTGATTTATCGATCATGTGTCTTTATATTATACAGTAGAGCCCCGATTATCCGCGAGTGCCGCGGAAATTTTTTTTTAATTACGAACCTAAAAAAAAAAAAGAAAAAAAAAAAAAAAAAAGTATTTTTATTATCTTTGAAATGGGGGTATGACTGAGCCTTGTAGCTTTGACTGGAAGAAAGTTACAGCTCAAAAGTTCTGAAATTTTTGCTTTGGACTGTAACAAAATTACCTGTATGTGGAGGGATAATTTTTTTTAAAATGTACCAAAGTCATTTCTAAGGTCTAGGAGATAGATAGAATGCACATACAAATTTTCATTAAATCAAAAATGGTGATGTGGAAAATTATTTAAAAATTTGTTGAATTAACATGGAATGACCCATCCTTTATTGTATCATATTTGATATTTTATTTTGATTTCCTTACCAAATCATTTATAAAACCAAAAAAAAACCTACTCAAAATCAGTGCAACTACACACTTAGCACTTCAATTTAACCAGAGGTGCCACCTACATTGAGCTGTGAGAGTTGATTTGAGCAGATTGATGGGAGGAGGAAAGTTGAAACACATACAACTAAGATGTCAGTAAATTTAACAAAAATATAAAATCATTTATTGGCATTTCAGGATTGCCAACTTTTACAATAGCAGCAGTCACGTTCCTATTTCACAAATTCAAAGTCAATATTAATACAGAATTTTATAAAACAGCAAAAACTTTTATATCAATCTTTTGAAATTAAGGAATGTGCTGTAAGAAGCAAACAGAATCTAACATATGTACTAATTTTCATACGTAATATTGCCATCTACAAATGCTTAAAGCCTATGTATATAGTTCAACACTTTTCCTTATTACACAGAACCAACATTTAATTATACATTCAAATTTGCCAATCGATTTATATTTTGCTTTATCTTTATGCCACTGCAATCATAGCTAACCTGTACAAATACTTACAACTTCAACAATTCCTCTTCATCTTCTTCTAGAGTCTTCGTCTCCACTTCAGGTAGCCTTATAACTGGTTCAAAGTTTATTTCTGGGCTAGATGGAGCTTCGTCCTGAAGAAAAAAAATGGAGTATGTACAAATCTGAAATCTATAAGAATCTGAATGTGCAATTTGCTTCTCTATCAAACTAGGAAATCTTAAGTCACAATTAAAAACATGCATTATCCTTGCAACAAATTGAAATTTTAAATGATTCTACAATGAAATCCAAAATTAACCTATCTCCTATTCTCAAGTGGTTGTAGCAAACTAAATAAGCTTTCTAAGTTTTCATTCTTTAAGTTCGCTCAACTTTTATTTTTGAATGATCACATTCCACAGTTACTTTGATCATTAAGTGCAAATATTTAAATAATTACAACTGAATTTATAGCTTAAATAAGTTTCCTTTAGAAATCTACTGTTACTTCATATCTAAATACATCATACGGAGCACAGATTGGAAATTGTGCACATAGCTAAAATTCAGTACTAGTCTAAATTCCCATTATTCAAAATTGAAATATTTTGAACTTTTTTAAGACCCCAAAATAGGCTATAATTTTCTAATTTGCAGTTTATGAGATTGTCAATAGCAAGCAAACAATATGTAAAGGGGTGGGGGAAGAGTTCACTAAACAGAAATCCAAAATTTGGTTTTAACTTCTACAAGTTGTGCCATTTAGTATTATATATGCATTAAAGTAATGATAATTATGAAGGATGTAATATTTTTTGTATTAATTCAAGTGAATTATTGTTGAAAACTGGAGTGGAGAAATACAATGTATCTAACATTAAGTGCATATTTTGATTCAATATTAATCACGAAATGGTTCCAAAATTGTGGTTTAACTCAAAGTAGCCTGTATAATAATAATAATTTTCTGCAAAAATTATCTCACTATTTTAAACAGCTCATCAAACAATAGAACCTCTACATTCCACAATGGAAGTTTCTATTACACCATTAAGATCAACACATTTAATAAAGGAGATCTAAATTTTGCAATGATTTTGGTTATTCATTTCTTAACAATAAAGATTCAGCTAATAAACTCCAATAACTACTTTAAAGTATAAGCCAGCCATGCCATTTGCTGCTGATGAATGAGACATACCATCTGGAAATTAAACTCTTTCTCATATGCAAGATGAGGATTGATTACACTAATTCACAAAATATTTTACGATACAGCTTACCTTCTTTTTAAAGGAAGCAGCTAGTATTATTGGGAATTTTTTAAAACATATTTCAATTTGCACTATATACTTATTTTTTAATGATATAATACACTGAGTAATTTATTGTATCATTACAAAATATATATTGAGCAATTTTTTATTTAAACTTTTACACCAAACTGAGAAACTGAGTGGAAAACTGATGCGTCCCACATTTAATGAAAACCTCACTGTGAAATTTTAAATAATTATTAAATCACTAAAGCACTTAAACATTCAAGAAAAGGAGTCAACAGCTATTTTTGAAGTGATAGTGAAAAAGGAGCTTACTCAAATTCATTTGGAAGCTGAATGATATTTGGTTGTTTACAGCCTTTAGCAAAAAAGGAAAACAGAAAAATTCAGATATTCCAACACTGACACGAAAGACATCAAAATATGCAACTTATTTATTAAATGCAAGTTACAGTAAGGGGAATAGCATGTAGAGAAAGCAGATTTGTAGAAATGCAACTAAATAAAGAAATTTCTTAATGGAAGGGATATACCCTAGCAGAGATCGAACCACAAACTGATTCTCAAAAGCCTACTATAGTCTGTCAAATGAAAGAACCACCAATCAGGGAGAAGTACAACTTGCTTAGTGTCTGGAACAGTTCATAAGCTTCGTCCTCCCTCCCGAGACTTGTTAAACCTGGCATCAGCCATGGATTCTCACTTGGATTTGGAAAATAGACGTCAACATACAAGTTTTCTATGGTATTTCTGGCAAAACAATCCACAGCCAAGCACAGCAGATTATCAATAATTTGCCCGCGCACTTTAAGACATCTGCAGATGAAGAAAAGAAAACAAAATTCTGGAAAGCTACTGCTGATGCATCAGGTGTAGGAATCTCAACTATCTGCCACAATAAAATTTTAAATTTCATTTAAATTAACAGTGCTTTTCATAACTTTAATTCATTGAGTTGTAATACATCCTAAGTAATAAAATAATAATTTCATTAAATATAAATAATCAAAGGTAAATAAAGGAATTTAAAATAAAACTGAAGTGCGATTCCCTCTAGAGCAGGGAAACTCGCAGAAGAAACTAGACACATGCAATCGCCAAGGAAAAACTAATTTTGCCCTCCATTTCCTCTGAAAATGGGCATGGTCCATTTTTCTCTTATTTGACAGACTATACAAAGATTATAGATAAGAATTATTTTTTGGTTTTGTAAAGCTGGCAATTATATGCAAACTGCAGATTTAGACAGATCAAGGTACTTCTAAAGATAGGAACAGCACATATTAAGAAAATAAAGAAGAAAAAAAAAAAAAAAGGTTTCTACATAAAGATTTTTGTGTTTAGTTTTGCAGATGAAATTGTAAACTTTCCTTCTTGGCATCTCTAGCAAACATCTGAAATCTTCGAAGTTAATGAAAAAACAACTTTTAATAAGGTTTGTTTTCTGAATATAAAATCAAACATCACTGATGGGGAAGAAAAAAAAAAATATGTGTCTAAAACAAATTTAGTAAGAAATTTTAATAATTAATGTAAAATATTAATATAATTAATACTAAGCAATACAAATACAATAAAATAACAATATTCAGTTAACAAAAACTTGCAAACTGATTAAAACTTTATTATTAACCAGGTATACACTCAAGCTACTGATTATCTAGTTACTAGCATTAGCTTTGCAAACTTTCCTCCTTAAGTTTCACAAAATTTATCCTGAATTGCAATTATCCTTTAAACTGAAGTTTTGATATCAAATAAAATGCTTTAATTTAAAATGTACTTTATTAATATCCAGTTGAACTTAAATTTATATCATTTCTAAATACTTAAAATAATGAATTTTTAATTTGTTTCTTTAACAAAGAATAATTTAAGCCATAAATTTCCAAATGACACAATCTTATTTCTGCCTATAAATGTGAATCTTAAGAAAATCAAAATAAAACTGTAAATATTTGTTAAATTATGAAATTTGAATTTGTGCACATTTTAATGGATTCTCAGATCTGGAATCTCAGGACAAACTAAAGAAATTTAGTTGTTTTTTTCATATTTTCAGTAGCCCTCTATATCTTTATGAAGAAACCCATCAAAATTAGCAACCTCATCCTGCCTAATTAGCCCTACTAATCCTCAAGTGGTTCATTCTCAACAGCATATCATGAACTTCAAATCCATATTTAATAATAATAATATCCCAGTTCTAAATTTCCAGGTAGCTTGATTGGATTAATGCTGCCTGCATTTAAAGGACTCAAGTACTTGCATATTTTAATTTCTATTTGTCATGTATTTTAATTTATAAATATCTTCATTTCTTGCATTTTTCCACTTTCTACTTTTTTTTCTTGCATTTTTGACTGTGGAAAGTCAAAATTTCAATATAAATGCTTTAGGTTTTTATTAGGAACTTTTTGTTTAACAATACGAGAATTCAAATATATACAGTCGGACCTCTATTTAATGATGTCGCTAAATCCCGAAAAAAAGTTCGTTATATGGAAAATTTGTTAAATAGAGATTCACCTTTTATTATTTAATATATTAAAAAAAGTAATAATTTTAATGACATAAAGCCTACATTACCACATGCGTACTTAAATTTTACTAATAAAGTCTATTAATTTTGTCTGAGTTTCTTTCTTTTTTTTTTTTTTTTTGAAAAAGTGTTTTCGCTCTTAGTACATCTTGCATCTTTGCAATGCACCAAAAACCCCTTCAGTATTTTCTTCAAATTGTAATCCGCGTCGGATTGTTTCAAATGATTTTAGCATTTCATCATACGAAGGTTTTTTGATTTCTGCATCATAATCATTTCCGTTTTCATCATCATCGCAATTCACAGCTGTATTGTTTTATTTTTCCCACTGTCCAAAATATCCGATTCAGTTAGTGTTTCCGAGGTCTCAACTTCAAAATCAAGTGAAAGATAATCATCAATCAGCACATCATTGTTAATTTCTTCTTTTTCCCTCAACTGTATCCACATTTCTTTCATTTCCTCTAAGGGAATATTAATATTAAAAACATTTCAAGGAGGAAAAAAAAAATAGATACCACGAAAAAGTTCGTTAAATAGAAAATGCACTTCGCTATTTGGAGGTTATTTTATGAAGAAATTAGCAAAATTTCTTGGTTCCAAAGAAAAGTTCGCAAAATAGAGGTCCGACCGTATAATCAATTTATATTTACAAATTATCATTTACGAATAACTGCCTCTTTTTTCACTGTTTGAATCTTAAAAATTAACAAGGAGAAAAATGGAAAATGAATAAATAAACAGCAGAACCATGGAACCAGGGCTGTGGAGTCGGTACATAAAATCTTTCGACTACCGACTATTTTTTGTATATCAATATAGAAAACAAAATAAATGCATCACATGCTTTTGCACAATCATCTTCTATAATACACTGACATATAGAATGTTTCCTTGACTTCTGTTATTGTGAAGTTTTTTTCATGGGGTTCCGCTTTCATTAATATAAATATCATAAAATATGTCACGTTTTGAAATTTGCAAAGAAAAATTAAAAATTAAAATATATCCTGAAAAAACTAAGTTAATCAAATTATTGTCTATGAAGTAGGAATTTTAACATATTATAATTTAAATTTGTTAGGAGTCCAAGTCAGTACTTTTTTACTGACTCCACAGCCCTGCATGGAACTGCTGTCAACATGCTAATGCTAAGAGGGATAAGCTAGTGAATTCAGATTCCTTTTTTTGGGGGGAGTGTAGAAGAATTCTACGGAATTTTAATTAAATAAATTTAACTAAAATTAATTTAAGTATTGCTAATAATTTAATTGCTTGAAACCTTTATTTTAGAGTTATTATCATTATTATTTACAATTATGCATGTGAGAAGCTTATTGCGTCATGAGACAATATAAGCAGCCGACTCTGTAGTCGGGAGTACTGAGTAATAGACGTCAGTAGCCGAAGAAGTCTGCACTCGAGACTGAGTTAAACTAAAAAGACTGGAGACGAGGTTAGATGTCAGGAGACAGCAGATGCGCTCAAGATGCCAAAGTTGACACACGCACGGACACAGTGTGGTGAAGTATCCCAGTAATGGCGGACAGATGTATAGGATTACGGAAGAGCGTCTAAGTGAAATAATAAAACCTGAGAGGTCGGAAGAACTGCGTTCTAGACAAATAAGAAGAATAAAGGGACAGAGTACCCGAATGAAAAGGAAGAATTATTTACTCAGAAGAATTGTGTGACTCTAAAGTAAGAAGAGTGATTTTAGTTATTTGGAGAGAAGAATTACATTCCTGGCAATATTAGTATAGGATTCAAAGAAGAATTCCATAGAAGCTGAGAAGTCTGCACGTAACCCGGATGAAAGGTGAATCCAAAATAAATAGAACTTTGAGCAAATTTAAACGGAAAGAATATTAAGTGTTATCCCAGAACTGATAATCAAGAAGATATTCACCTAGACACAGTAGTGAAATATCTTAAGAAATATTATTCGTTTAATGAGAACCAAGAAGGAAAATTTCTCCGTTGAGTTTGTGCAGACGATAAGAAGCATTAACGTCACCCGAATTGCGAAGTGCATGTTGGGAGGAGCAGAGCTACCGCTAAGTTTGAACGGCAAAGAAAATCAATCACGAGTGCGTCGCCATTGGAAAGTGAGAAGACACCGCAGCTGTGATCTACTATGATTTCACCTACGATGAAAAGCCATTATATCGTCGCAGTTTTTCACCGAGGTGAGAAGTCAATCGACGGCAAAATTATAAGTAGAATTTATAATTGATTTTCATTTTGCGGGATTCATCGTAAGTGCAAGCGATTAAGGAATCTCTAAAACGTGAGATAAAATATATATTCAACTAACAATTAGCTATTTCAGTGAAATAATTAGTGCTACGCATTATTATTTAATTAGAATAATTAAAGTAGTGTGTGCCAAGATATTGGAAGTGCGATTTGGAAACTTAAGTAAATATATAATTAGTGCAACTGAAACAATCGTTGGAAATCAGTGAACGTTTCTCAAGTGAATTATTGTATTTTATTTTCAACTGTTAATGCGAAGTAGCATTTAACGTAAGGTGAAAAAAAAGCCATTCACTCGAAATAAAAGTATTTAATCATTGTTTACGGAAAATATCGAATAGATATTTTAAGGAACGTTGAAGTTGAGAAACGGAAACGAAGAAGTATTGGAACCCAACTGTTTCCCAGTTTGAAGGAACTTTCAATTTAATTTAAAGAAAACTCATAGAAATAATTCCTTATTATTGTTTCATATTGAAACACTTGTATTATCATTGTCAAGTGACATACCTGTAATTATAAATTACAGTAAATCTTTTATTAGATTTTACATCTTGTTCTTTATTTATTTGCGCATGAAAAAAAAAAAAAAACACCATAACTACCACAGTTTGCTACTTTACAGGGGGGAAGCCCCCCCCCCCCCAATTAAGTGATAATTTGGATTTTATATTTTGCTGTCCCCCAAATACCAGATATATGGCTTTAATTATCCACACCAAACCAACACATTACACTGAGCAAGAGCTTTGTTATGCTAGAAAATATTTTACATCTAGTATGTAGCTATCTTTGGCACAATTTCCTGGATTTCTGATTAATGGCACAACTTGCAGCAACAAACTTTATTCCTGGCATAATCTATATTATTAAAATCTTTTATTTCTCTGCCTGTCTGGTGCAATTGTTGTAATTTGTGAAAATAGAAATAATTTCTACAAGTTCGCTACGGGAATCGAACATGCAACCATCTGCTCCGAAGTTAGACCTCTTAGCCATTAGACCACGAGGACTACATTCTAATCTCTATAAAAAAATAAAAATATATCATAGATATAAGATTCATACGCTGGTTCTAAAAGCAGTTGTGGATTGAGAGAATAGACATCAAAAATTAAATTAAATTAAAAAAAAAAAAACTTTTAAAATTTTTTTAGTTTACTTGATGTAATTTGTGTGTGTGTGTGTGTTTTTTTTAATAAATAAAAAGTTATTTTCCGTTACATAAGTGAAGCTTCTGGAGCAAAGCGACAGGTAGCCGACTAGTTTACCTAAATCGAGACAGGAGTTGTTTTTGTTTTGTTATGGGGAAGGAGGAGAAGAAAGATTATGCTATAACTACCTTCATTTTAGCTTAAACACTTTGGAAAAAAAAACAGCATTTTAACTGAAGGTTTATATAAAAACTCAATATCGATAGAATTGCAGATTATGCAGTTTAAGGTCCAAGTCCCGATGTTAAGGGATCAATTAACATATACAAAAGAACTAATATGGAGTACTTAAGGAAAATAAAGTTGCATGTCATTTTCAAATTTATTAACTTCTTTCAGTGACTCAACTTTTTTTTTCTATGAAGTCTTCACATGAACTTAATTCTGCAGTTATCCTATTCCTCAATTAATCAATGTAGTTGATTTTGCCTATTCATTCTGAATGTCGAAAATCCAAAGCTCTTTACACTGAAATCCATGTCAAATCGTATGTAGGATCAATCTGCAAACTGCTTAATGTTATTTTAATAAGTACCTATTTTTTTTGTTTTTTGTTTTAATTGATAAATGCCCTATTTACACTTTTGTTTTATTATCAGTTGTTTAAATATATGAGTAAACAAAAAAGGGAAAGTAATAATCAAATTCTAAAACCAAGATTACCCTGAAACTCCAATCAAGTGTCATCAATTATCTACCTTAATGTAATGCATAATTAGTGTTCTCAATGTTAAGCTTGCTTATTCTGAACCTAGTAATACAACAAAGTATATCTACTGGGCTAGCCTATCCTCTCAGTAATAATTTGAATATCACTGATCGCAGTGTTCTCAAGGATATACTCTTCATACACCAACCTGTTCATCACATTGTCACTTCCTGGTATTGATCAATCTACATCTTCCATGTAGCAGCATTCAGACTACAGTTCGAGCTTAGTTATCCAGAAAATACAGTTCCACAACTGAAAACTATGCTAAGTAATCTAAACCAAAACTAACAAATATGATTAGGAGAAAACAGTAAGTGTACAGAACACGGCAGTGCATTCATGATATTCTAATTTTGACAGACTGAAATTGCTTATTTTGTTCTGCATTATATTTTTGTTAATATATTTGTTTTCTGTTCATGGGTTCCAAAAATCTTTTGGGTAAGGAAAAGATTTCTTTTAACACATACGAAAGTCTCCTTGTCTATAACTGAATTTGTAAGTAACTATTCTTTATAGCTTTCAAATCCCTCCATTAAGCTGAACAGTAGTTTTAACTT
>JAFIDM010009631.1:66875164-66943411 GCA_023159025.1 Thereuonema tuberculata | reverse complement strand
ATTGTGAACAACTATAGCAATTATTCGAAAACCACAGCAAGAAATCTCTCCACTGTATTCAGCAATGATGACAGCTTAAAACTCTCTACCTTAATGATTTTAAATAGTAAAATATACCAACAGGAACATCCTGATAATTACTTACATTTGCATCTTAGAACAGATTACCTTTCATGGAAGCCACAGATTTCATCAGAAGTGACAGAAGAATTAGCAAACTCCTCTTGAAAGATTGAGGAAGCAGCTTTAAAAAAAAGAAATTCTCCAAAGAAACCCAGTCAAGTGCAGATGTTTTAGAAGGAGACGTAACGCCCAATCTTGATTTGTTTACAAAAATTATGTTGTGCTACACTGATCAGAAGTTTGCAATGTGAGAAGCACATTATATACACTAAGATGACTGGATGAAGTAGACATTTCTCATTCAAATATATTGTCATATTTTATTTTCAGTCTTCAATGATTGAAAATAAATAATCAACTCTCTAAATTCTGAAACCTTTAGTAACAGATAAATATGTTAGTTTTCATTTTTAATGATGATTTCTTTCTTTTAACACAGAACTATGGAAATTGCAAGGCAAGTTTATCATTTTGGAAAATGAAAATTATTTTTAAGAAAATAGTTACAGAAAATGTAATATTTTTAAAACTGTCTTTTAGCAATTCAAAATTTTCCTATTCATTATTTTCATTGAATCAATTGGTATCAAGAAACAGCAAAAATAGTTTGTTCAATTGTTGACTACTGTGCTGATCCAATAATGATTCTAAAACTGCAAAACTAATCCACTCAGGTTTCTTGTAAATTATTATTTAGGATGAATCCTCCATTATTTACATGGAATTTTACTTGTATACTTTAGTAATGTGTAACGTCTGAATTCAGCAGTTTAACTATGACACACTGATCTACATTCTACTCTTGAACTCAGTTGAAGCAATACATTTAAGGGTGTATATGTGATTTTCCTTGCTGTCAATTACTTATCTTGAATGATGCAAACAGGTACTTTTGAAAGAATTATACCAAGCAGGTTAGATGGATGATACAAGGGGTGAGTGTGTCTGAAAAGTGCCTCCCCTCCCCTTTATTCAAGTAATAATGAGGTTTCTTTCATTACAGTATTCATCACTGGTTTATCTACATTAATCAGCATGTTGTGCCTAGCATGAAATTTTTAACACCAATGAAAGCAGCACCCACATCATAATAAAAAATGCTCCACATTTTCTTAAACACTTAATTTTAATTCTTAGCTGTGGTCTATTATGTTTATGTAGTATTTTCTTACTTAACTAGTTAAGAAATCTTATAAACATTAAAACTATTCTTGGTTGTAGAAGTGTAATAAAAACAGGATGTTTTTTTTTAAAAAAAAAAAAAAAAAAAAAAAAAAAAAACTCTTTTAAAACACCTTGCTTTAATACCACTTATATTACAAAAACCCTAAAAAAATGCAAACTAAATAAACAAAATCTCACTGCATGCTTTCCAGAAAACTGTCTATAAATTAAAAATCGTAGAATCTTAATTTATAAAATTGGTTAAGATATATTCTGTGGGTAGCATAAAATGTAGTTAATATATTTGTTACATATAAAAAGCATAGCATTTGTGTTTGGGTGTAACGATATTTTTCAATGAAATATGGAACAATTTAGGTAAACCTATGATGAATATTACAATGTGAAAGCAGACATTATTATCTGGATAAAAAAGTAAAGCACCATAGTAAAAATAAAATACAAAACAAATCTTCCAATAGGACAAGGGCATTTATATGTTTGGTTATAATGAACAATGTGATCTAGTCAGGAATGGATACTCACTTCGCTCTCTAAATGGCTATACCTTAATGATGAAAGAAAAAATTAAATCATAAATGAATCATATATCATAAAGAGAATTCTTTGGCTAAGGTTCTTTAAAATCTACTATATTATACACCAAGTGATTTCTAAATTATATTTCTGCTCAATGATTTTTCCTAAAAGTTCTTAATCAGATCAGGTAGATAAAAAAAAAACAAAAAAACGAACAAACAAACAAACAGAATCTAATCATTTAAAGTTTTCTGTAACAGATTATTAAAACATTATAGATTTTAACTTAAATCTTGCTATCAGCAAATTGTACTAAAACTTTATAAACCATAACACAGAAGACGTATGTCAATTAATTGCTTTAATAGTCAACAGCTCTAATATATCAAAAGATGAAATTAAAATCACAAAAAAACACTGCAGCTAATTCATGAAATAAGTAAGGTGACCAGACATCCCGATTTTTAACAATCTGTCCCGCGGCGTTTTAAAAAAGTCCCGATTTTTTTTTTTTTTGGTTGTTGAACCAAAAAAAAATACACCAGATGCTTACTTCATTGAAGTATCCCGTTTTGAATAAAGCTATGAAAAATTGTTTGAGTTTGGCTTTTAATAAAAATAAAGTATTTCGTTATTTCTATCCTAAAACGCCTCGTCTCTTCACTACCACATTCAGAAACAAATAAATCATAAATAAATAAATAAATAATAAATCTTGAATATTAAATACAAGTCGCTCAATTAAATGAGCATTAGGTCGCATGTTCGTTAACTCATTTTTGCAAGTTTACAGCCGACTTCTCACACAATATAAGGAATTCAATAATTTTCCGTTTGAAAAGATAGATAATCTTATAAAAGTTCACTTACTTTCAATCATTTCTTATTGATAACATTCGTTTGATCTCAAAAATGACTTGTTCCCATTGCCTCACATGCTCAAGTTTGAAAAGAACTTTTGGGCGCCAATGTACGATAGCAAAAAGTTAATGTTTTTGTTATTAATAGTATTGTGGTCATAAAGCGAACAGTCTACAAATATATAGTCACAGTACAGGAGACTTTCAGATCGCCCGTTCGCAAAACATTGTAATCATTCCACAATTCCTTTAGGTTCAAGTTTGTAACGGTATAGTTAAGGCCTAAATTAGTATTTATCCCTACCAGTGTTCTTATTTTTTTTTTGAATGTCAAGATCTTGCATCTTAATAAAAATAAATCGCGAAACAGTAATTTATAATTATTGAATAATTGATCCTGAACATAAACATCCAAACAACTAAAATAAAATTTAAAAAAATGACTTTACTTAAAACATTCAATGTAGTACTCTTAAAATAAAACTCATACTATTCGTACAAATCGCTAATCGAAAAAAATAAGCCCATGAATAAATCAATCTTTGTAGATTTAACTCGAATTTTTTTTCTTATTACCTTTTCCTCTGCCATCTGAATAGATTGCAGAAGATTGTGATAGTACAGAAGTAACAGTGCTTGGTCCTTCGACGATGAAATGGTGACTTTCCCGCTGCGATGATAACGAGGCAGGTATGCAGAGATTAAAAATAACGAAACTTTTTATATTTACAAAGTTCTCTGTGAAGTCCTAACAATTTTTAAACTTATAAAATAAATTTAAATATTCAAATATAATTATTTGAAAACTTGAAATAATAAAAAAAAATGCTGATAAATATTTGCTATCAGCCAATCATTCTTATGTAGTATGGCATACCAATCCAATAAGAATAGAAGTAAAATCTCGGATAAAGACTGAAGTATTAAAAGATAATATATACTTTTTTTGTTATTTCTCTTAGTATATAAGCAAATTACATTGTTTATTTTCTTGCAGTGTATAATGTAAAATAATTTGCTGATTGAAACGAAACACGATTTATATATTCATCATTCTCAAACAATAATAGTTTCATTACCACGACACTCGGAATTTCACGTGGTTCCCAGCCCGATCCAGAAGTTTTGACAGATTTTTACTTAAGCAGTTATTGTAAGTTTCTAGTATATTATAACTCATTAGGTGGCTACATTAACCTTTCTAAACATAACTAATTAATGTAATAACTTAGTGATAAATAACAGAAATTTCACACATTTCCAGTGCAAGAATAATTAAAAACATACATACACACACAGCAGTGTTTTTGTTTTAATTTAATTACATATTTTTAAATATGAATGATTTTTCCCACGCTAGGAAGATTAAAAGAACCATGTCAGGGTAGTGACACTCAAAAGTACATTACTGTCGATTGACTTTACTGAGTATTTGCTGTTGATTCGTTAGTTAATCCAAGATCTAATTGATGACTTCCCACGCATTATTTTTGGAATCTCCTACTTTCATTCTAATTTTTGAATGAATGATTTTGGATTGTTTTGTCTAATTCCACAGTGTCCAGCTATACATCTCTTGAGCATACATATTTATCTCGAAAAATATAGATAAGAGAAAAACATAGTTCACTTAATAACTCCCAATTCAGGAAAAGCTTTTCTCAACTATTGTGTTTAAAACAGGGAAAAGTGACAAAAAAAAAATCATGCAAAGTATATATTTATCTCGAAAAACTTGTAACTATTACAAGGTCCTTTATAGCTTCAAATACTATCTTACTAATTTTTCCTGTTCTGTATAAGAAGCAGATGATTTCTTGAATGTCTCTTCTTTTCCTTGTTTTTGTTGAGTATGATCATATAAATTTAATATCTGTCATTGCACTGGTGTTCTTGTTTGTCTTGTTAGCCTCCGAGATGTATTTACAATATCTTTCATCACCCTTTCTTTGAATTTTTATCACTATGGATTTGTCCGGCGTTTTGCAGTCTTATTTTACAAAATAAGTAAATCTTTTCTTATAGTGATTTTATCATTTATTTCAGTGGTCGGCAACCTTTTGTTGTAAAAGGACCAAATATGTTATGTGGGGATTACTGCGGGCCGCACTTAGGCCAAAAAAGAAAATCTTATTTTAACAAAAAAAAAAAAAGGGAAATCTTAATTTAACAACCAAAAAAAAAATCTTCCAACACGCCCCGCGGGCCGCACCAAAACGCTTCATGGGCCGCATGCGGCCCGCGGGCCGTGGGTTGCCGACCGCTGATTTATTTCATTCCTGCCAGTTTGCTAAATGTACTATCCAGGAATGGCCTTAACGTTTTCGCGGGCCAAGTATAAACTAATTTAAATGTATTTTCAGAATTATACAGAGGAAAAGATTAAATTTGATTTTTCAGTTTGTTGTATTGGGTTCAGTTGTTTTGGAATGGCTTCATTCTGAAATAAATAAATAATAACCTCAGGATTCTTAAATTATTTTGGAGGTTTCAGTAAGTCCACACCTAACGAAAAAATACCTAATCTCTATTTTAGTTCAGTAAAATGATACGTTTTGGTATGCAAAAGATCGGGTAGTTTTGAGTTTGGATATGTTGTCAGTGATGTCAGTAAAATCCAAGTTTTCAACCTCGGCGCGCCACAAGATATCAACAAAACATCAACATTTTGGACCTTTTTTTATGTTTTTACACAATATCTCCTGAACGGTTTGTTTTACAAAAAATATTATCCTTCTCAAATTTAAAGTAGAGTAAATTTCTCACAGTTTGATTCCAAAACCAGCTCTGTAGCTTAAATAGTGACACAGGCTTCCCAAAAAAATCACGATTTTCTCAAAAAGTTATGAAAGTTGTGATTTTTCATCAATTTTTGTTGAATATCTCCTAAACTAATATAATAGAGCAAACGTCATAAGGATCAAATTTAAAGGCCAGTAAATTTGCTGTAAATAAAGCACTATAGGATGTTTCTACGACTTATATTTCAAGATATACAGATTTTCAATGAAAGGGTTTAAAAATTTTAACATCGTAAAACAATAGTCTCAAAAAAATATGTACAAAGTTTTTATAGTGAAAGTGAAAACTTGGTCAGTAGTTGTTAGACATAAACCATATAATATATGTTTGGCTACACTCATTCTGTGGAAGAGGGTTAGTGGGTCCACAGTAATTTTTTCTTTCCCAATTTTAGCACTGTCAACAGCAGCAAGTGTAGTGACTTTATCTTTACACTTGAATTTAACGTTTCCGAAGTTACCACCAACAATTCTGGAGATTCCTTCGCGACCAAGTTCGTGAGACAAGTGGCAATTAACATCCGCTGTCCCTACTACACCACTGCTTATTGACATCAGCACATCATTTATGGGGAATGGTATGTTTTGAGAAAACCACTGCACAAGCTTTTCAACAACATCATTGTCTCAAGCAATGCGAGGAGGGCACATATTCACATTCTGCTCACTAGTCACTGAAGTAATATTACAATACTTCTCAACTTCACAGATATTATAAATGTGGATCATCCCAAGGGTCCATTGAGTAAGAGAACACTCTGTGATCCCACGACCTCGAGTCAATGCACCGGAGCTTTATATTGTCTTCATGAGGGTTTGTTCTATGGTCTGGTCATACCAAATTCCAGACCAGAACTTGTCTGTACTCCTGATAGTAAAATATCAGTCTTTCGTGAATTTCTCGTATTCTATTTGATCAGTTCTGTCTTTCAAATTCCGCATGTCCTGTATATACAGATGGGCACACTTGGCATAGAAAAAATGACCCGCTGCATGGCATAAGGGCAGCATCTGTTGAAAGGTTGTGTTATGAAGATCCCAGTTTTCCGATCTTTCAGCCTCAATAAATTGTTTTATTAAGGTGGTCATGTGGAAGTACTGTACCCACAGCTTCGCCGTTGGTCCACAACATTCCAGGTTCTATACAGCTTCTTTGAATTTTGTAGTGAAGACTTGAACAACTTCAGTTTCATAAGCTTTGAGAAGAGCAGTTTTATCAATGCTTGTAAGCATACTTTCGATCACAGCTTTCTCTTCGTCAGAAAAGGAGACAGTTTCCATAATGAATTGGGCTAGAACACAATGAGCTAAATCATGAGAGCGGACTGCCCGTGCATGAAGAGGACAAGGAGTAGCAGACAGAGGTTGAAGATGTCCGTCCTGGTCCGTCAAAAAGACAAAAACTTTAAATAACATATATTATATGGTTTATGTCTAACAACTACTGCCCAAGTTTTCACTTTTGTTATGAAAACTTAGTACAGTGCAACTTGGATAATTCGAAGATTTCTCTTAGTCCCTTGAATTTCTTATTAAATCAATGTTAAAAAATCGTGGATAATTCGAAGTTCAACTTCCTTAATTCAAAGTTTTTAATAAAAAATTTTGAACCATAAAAACTTTTCGGCGTTTCATCGTTAAGAAATTCGACACGTGACAACTGAAATCCCCTTCCCGCCACCGTTCGACACGAGGCATCATTCGACATGTGACGCTTCAGACGCCATTCGAGCTTCCTGCTGTCAGTGTCACCATGTCTTTCAGTAAACCACGCATGTACAAGAATTTAACGTTCGCTCAAAGGGTTGCCGTCATTCGCGAGGTGGAAAAGGGTGTGAAGAAGAAATGCCAAATCGCCAACGAGTACGGGATAGCGCCGAATTTCGTCTGTACATTGAACGACAAACCAACGTAAGTGAAGCTGTTTTCCGTTCACTAAAAATGCTTGAAGATTTTGCTAACCTTAAGCGACTGAATTCTACAAACAATCAGACATTGCACAATTTTTTGAAAAACTATAATTTTCTGTATTGAATGTAATATGTATTGTAGCTTGCTTAATATAAATCTTATTTTGTTTACATACATATAGTGTTTAAGTCTTTCATACCATGATCTTTCTGAATAAATATTTACTTATTGACAGAATAATCTTTTCAAGCATTCAGTGGACCTGAAATTAAAGTTAAAAGATGTAACTTGTTTAATTCGAAGTCTTGGATAATTCGAAGTTTTGTAGTGGTCCCTTCAGCTTCGAATTATCCAAGTTGCACTGTATATATTTTTTGAGACTATTGTTTTATGATGTCAAAATTTTTAAACCCTTTCGTTGAACAACTGTATATCTTGAAATATAAGTCGTAGAAACATCCTATAGTGCTTTATTTATAGCAAATTTACTGGCCTTTAAATTTGATCCTTATGACGTTTGCTCTATTATATAAGTTAGGAGATATTCAACAAAAATTGATGAAAAATCACAATTTTCATAACTTTTTGAGAAAATCGTGAATTTTTTGGAAGCCTGTGTCTTGGTCACTATTTAAGCTACGGAGCTGGTTTTGGGCTGAAACTGTGACAAATTTACTCTACTTTAAATTTGAGAAGGATAATATTTTCTGTAAAACAAACCGTTCAGGAGATATTGTGTAAAAACATAGAAAAGGTCCAAAATGTTGATGCTTTGTTGATACCATGTGGCGCGTCGAGGTTGAAAACTTGAATTTTAAGGTATAAGCCCAACACTAACAACATATCCAAAAATCAAAACTTCCCGACCTTTTGCAAAGCAAACCCCTATATATTTCTGACTGATTTACTGGACTATTTCAAATTGCTCCCCAATTTTAATGTGGGAAGAATTTTAATGTACACTGCCAAAATTGAAAGAACATATAGCAGAGATATTTAGACATATTGATATTTATTAAATAGTAGCCTACTGTCTGTCAGATTAGTTTATCTGCAGATTCTATTTAAAATTTATTTTTAAAATAATGGATTATATTTAAAGAAATATGGAATTCATATATTCTATTTTTTGTTAGTTTATTTGTAAATCACATTTTCCAACTAACAATGAAGGAGGATGCAAACCGATCTCTTAGCAACTCATAGTGCATTATATTTGATGGAATAGTCATTCAGTCTGTTGGTTCTAGAGTTAAGAATTGTGTGTGTGTTTATATAATCTTACAATCAAATCATAATATATATATGATTGTAAGAGTGGGCCATGTAACTCAAGTGATTACCAAAGTGACTGTGTTTTGAGGAGCTGGGTTTACTCCGCAACGTTGATCAGCATTTTTTCCTCTCTTCTTTCTCCTTTAGATTGCTCCTAGGGTTCACCCAACCCTGTGTAAAAAAAAAAAAAAAAAAAAGGGCCTGGTTTTCTCTTCAGGACATGAAGGCCTGTTGTGGATTCTTTGACTAACTGGATTGTAAGAAATAATATAACTATGGCTAGACTTCATTAAGGCTGAACTTTTAGTTTGGGCAATATGTTTCAAGAATGTGAAGCTTATGAGGATTGCTTTACAGTATGGATGTTGTCTGTAAATAGTAAATCATGTGGAGAATTTTTTTTCTGTTAAGTATAAAACATATTAAATTTTACCTGTAGCATCTGTGAAATTCCTGAAATAGGCTAGGCTGTCTGTTCATCTTAAGTTAGCTTCTTCAAGTTAATCAACACCTCAGCAGTCACATCCATCACAGTCCTACTAAAATCTTCTCTCCCCATTTTCTGGACATGTTAATAATGTCTTTCAATTTCTTTCTTTTCTTCAATTCTTGGGCTACTACATTTCATCACAATTTTACAGTTGAATCATCTTGCTGTATCGTCATCTATTTAATTTTCTTTGTTCTTTCTTTAGCCTATAGGTAGAAAATAGGAAAAACATACATATTTAGTATTTTTACCATATATATATACAGTGTTGCCTCCCTTAACGGACACCCTGAATAGCGGACATTATTGCGGGTCCCAGTCCCTTACAATAGGACATTCCATGTTATCCACTCCAAATAGCGGACAGTTATTTTAACTGTAAAAAAAAAAAAAAAATTTTTTTTTTTTATTAACATTTCGATAAACACATCATGGTTGTATTTAGATCGGTGTCCCATACATTGTATCGGTGTCCCCCTTCCCCCCATACATTGATACATTGTATCGTGTCCCCCTTCCCCCCATACATTGATACATTGTATCTGTGTCCCATGATTCAATGCACGAATCTGAGGCCCTTTTTTTCACTGCAATTGCTTTGTAAATGTCAATACCTCATAAAGCTATCCTATAATCGTGTTGATTAAATTTAGTGCGAATTAAAATGGCGTCAAAAAGGAAGAGATTGGCACTGAAAGAAAAAATTGATGTTCTTGAAGTTGCTGAAAAAGAAAAGCTGAGTGTGCGTTGCCTTGCTGAACGTTTTAAAGTTGGAAAAACTCAGGTAAGGACAAAGATGAGATTAGAAAAATGTGGATGGTGAATTCAAACGAAAATTCGAAGAATTTGAAGTTTCGTAAAACTGAAACAAGCAAAATCGACGAAATGGTCATAAAATGGTTCCGCTCTGCTCATGCAAAGAACATTCCTATATGCGGTGTTTTGCTTCAAGAAAAAGCCACAGAATTCGGTCAAACTTTAGAATTGGACACGTTTAAGGCATCAAATGGATGGCTAGAAATTAATTTTCTATATACTGTAATTAATTTTGTCGTTATTTTAAGGAAGACAAACGGATTAGCACTCATTTAAAAAGTAAATAATTTGCAATTGTTATATTCTCTCATATCGCAATGATAATTGTAAAAATTTAATTAAGACTGTACGTGATTTTTCATTAAATGACATGCTATAAGCTAAAAAGTGAAAAAAAGATACACCTCCCAATAACGGACGAAACTTCTGGTCCCGTGACTGTCCGTTATTCGGAGGTAACACTGTAATATTATAGCAAGAATTACATTAGCCACATTTTTTATTTTAGCAGTTTATATCTTTTGTCTTATGAAATATTGTCCAATCATTTTTGAACGGTTCAAAGTTGTGCCTAGAATCATCTAACCAGGTCTCGGCCTTTTTTTTTAATGTTGCACAATAAATTTAAAGAAAATTATTTGCAGTTTTAACATGTGTCAGTGATTAAATTAAGCAACTCAAGGAAACACTCTGGAATTTGTATATTAAAAATGTTTTATTTATTACTAATTACTTAAATTCAACTTTTTCTTTAAATTAAGAAACTCATTACAGTGGTTTTTCAATCTTTTGCCTCTTGCATCCAGTCTTATACCACTTTAAAAAGTAGTGGTTCCACTTTTTTTTTTTTTATAAAGAATCTCATTTTGTTCTAACTGATGCAATTTAACAATTATAAGTAGTGTATATAAGTGGAATATTAATGATGGATAGATAGTTTTGAGGATTTAATAATCATGGTAATAACTTATTTTTATTGCATAAAAATTATGAAAGTATAAATTATGAGTATAAAAACTCATTTGTAGTAGAATGTAGCTTTTGATACTTGTCTTTTTCTGTCTCTTTGCTGGAATCCCTTTGTCTGAGCATTCTGTTCTCAAAAAGATGCGAATCTTAATCTTTTTGAGTCCTTGTTGACTGATTTTGATTCTGAGAGAATTTAGGAAAGGAAAAAAAAATAGAAATGAGATTAAAACATAGACAATAATTATGTAAATGGTATAAATAACAGATTAAAGTCTGAAGGTTTTGTGATCAGAAGGGCCTAAAGAAATCCCTGAAACATCTTTTGTAACCAAATTTACCTTGCTTCACCAATTCCAGCAATGTTTTTCATAGTATATCTCTGTAACATTTTCTTGATTAGTTTTAGAGATAACAAACTATCAGGATACCTTTAGCCAGTTAAGAGTCCCAAAATATTATTCAGCCTCTACTTAAGTCCCACATTTGAGAAACACTGCTTTACCATACTGATTCATAACAGCTTGATACAAAGAGGTTGTAGGAAAAAACATATAATTAAGTAAAAAAGAATATAATTATGAGAGGGCAAGTAACACAGAATGGGATGAAAGAGTAGGAGGGGTATAGCAAATGTTATCCTTAAATGAGCCAGAACAAGCATTGTTTTTTTTTTTTATGAGAAAATAAGTAGGCCTAATAAGTTAGTGGATTAAGTGGACAAAGATAATTTTATTTAAATAAGAGTAAACTGGAGTGAAATACAGCAGATATGAGAATACCGGTAAAGAAATGGTAAGGTAAGCTTAAAAAGATCTCTTGATTAGACTCAGTGCAATCAATAGAGCATTAGAAGAAATAACAAAATTATAAATTTGCAGACATTTGCCAGGGACTCGGAAAATAACAGTTAATAAAAAACAAAAGAAAAAGACAATAACACATTTAAGGAGAAATCGAAATCAACTTGATATTCAGTGATCAAAGTATATTATAGATTACAATCAAAATGAAGAGCAAATGATAAGTAAGTTACTTACTACAATTGACAAGAAAATGATGTAATAGGATGAGCAATTCAATGAGAACATCGTAATAAGCTAGGGAAATTTTCAGTTTTCAATAATGTTTTCAAAATATTACATAGTTGGAGTATTGACATGATCAGGCTAAATCTCCAGATAAAGCTGCTATGTAAAAAGAAAACTTTTTTTTTTTGAAGCTAGCAGTCCTGAACTGATAGTGGGTGAAAGCTGTAAGTAATGAAGTTATTCTAATGCTATATATTTAAATTACCTCATTTCATCTACCATTATTTAAGAATAAATAAACAAAAAACACACACACAACTATAATTTATCCCTTAATTGGCCATCCCAGAATAGTTATAGTATAGAGCAGTTTTTCAGTTAATTATGCATTATTGTATTTTCCCTGGCACTACATTAATTTCTCCATCTTCCCAGGAATATCTGCATTTGGAAGTGTGATTGTGATATTTTCTTCAGAGGCTCTGTTGATTGCACTGGGTCTGGTCATGATATCTTTTTATATAAAACTTTTGTAACATTTCTTTGTGAGATTACTTTTCACAGAAGGGAAGAATTAAAAAATATAGATAAAGTAACTAAAAGGTTAAATTGGAACAAAGGTACCTTTTCAGTTACTTTCAATATGCTGACGATATTCTGTGGAAAGGTACGGAAAGACAATTCATTAAATTTTATCAATATGCTAATTTGGTTGATACAAGAATTAGGCTCACTATGGAGAAAGAAGTACAAGGAAAATTGCCATTTTTAGATGTTTTTATTGGTAAATACTGAACACTACAGAAAAGATTTAAATTGTAAGCATATACTCAATTTTTATTCAGAGCATAGTGTATATATCAAAAAAGTCATTAAAAATTATTTAAAAAGAATAATAGAAAAAACTGAAGATAAGAAATTATGGAAGATTATAATTAATAATACGAGTCTGATATTTTAAATAAATGAATATCCGAAAAAGTTTATAGCTAAAGTGATTAATGAATTTTTCAAAGAAAGACAAAACAAAAGATAAAAGAGGAGGAAAATAAGATTAAATTTAATAAGGTAATAAAATTACCACTAGGAATACATTTAAGCAAATCAGTCAAGGAAATTTGTTTGGAAAATAATGTTAGAATAATATATTATAGAGGTAATAGAGTGATAAAACAGGATAGACAAATATGGATATCATGAATAACATGGGAGTGGCTTACAAAATGAAATGTAGGGATTGTGGGATGATTTATTATGGAAGTATTGGAGGAACACTTCGTGAAAGAATATCAGAACATGTGGGAGCATTTAGGAAAAAAAAAATAGAATATCAGATTGGGCAGATTACTGCCCAAACATAATCCGGACTCTCAAATGGAATCTTACTAATGATAAATTGGTTCACATGTATGAATAAAGATAATTTCTTAAAAATGGGCGATATGGCTTTTAATTGGATTAAAAATTGTATAAAAAAGAAAGAAAAAATTATGTAGAATTATATGGATTGTAAATGCTTAAATTGTTATGGTTATAATTATTACTTGTTTGTTCAGAACATGTTGAAGTTATGTTATTTGGAAGTGTATTAGGTATGTGGCTAATGCATAGATAGATTGTTATTTTATATTTAACGAATTCTAAGAAAGAGAGAGTTACTCTTTTCCACAAGTTTTGACCTGACAAAGTTCCCCATTAGGGAAATGAAATATTGTGAATAAACGAGAAGAGTTTAGAATATGTATGCGTTTTTATCTTCTTTTTTTTTATTCTTTAAGAATTTATAATTGATTTGGTATTAGATCGCTTTTTAGCACAACAGCAGTATTACAGTCAACGCTTCAAAAGCTGTTAAGTGAATCTCATTGTTATTATATCAGGGAGGGGAAAGATCCATCTATTTCTGAACACCCTATTCATGATCTTATATTAAAGTTTGAAGTTTTGAAGATACTAGGTTTGCTTCTTCCATTTCTGTTGTCAATCCTTCTTTATATATTTAACTGGGAAATTTCTAAGGCTTTTGAATACGAAACAAAATAATATCTATTTTTGGACTTCATCATCTTTCAATTCTGTTAGATGGAAAATGATAAAATATGTTGCATTATCTTCAAAATTCAATTGGATACAATATGTAGATGTTTCAACAATGTGCCACAGTTTGAAAAAAATGTTCCAATGTCAAAACGTGCCCCCCCCCCCCTCTTTTGTATTTAATCCCTATCGGTTACAGTTCTGATTCTACTCTCATCATCACTTCCATTTTAGTTTGTTCACAACTAAACAGATATATTTCTCTGTGGCATTTTCAGATGGAATCTCCATCTTGGCCATGATGCTTTCATATATAAAATTAGCTTTAATGTGTGAATTCTATTTAAAGTTGCTCCAATTTTCATCTTTCTGTCTTACTTCAAAAAGACAAGATGAGATTACATAACAAGTGATTAAATGCAGTTGTTTAGTGGAGTATTCACTTTTCTATCAGTTATCAGTGCCATAACTCATGAGATCCACACCCACGTTACCATCATGGCCGATATTGGGTAATTTTACTTGTTCCTCCTTTTGATATTGCACGACAGCTCATACCGTTTGCCCCTATATCACATTAAAGAAAATGATCGCAATGAAATTATCTTTATACTTAAGACTTATTTTTAATTACAAACTTTCAATACAAATTTTTAATTTCCCTTTCTTTGATATTATAGCCACAAAACTAGATTTATACTAAGCACAGTAATGATTGTAATTTTGAAGTAAAATACGTAAAAATAAAGAAGACTTCCTCCTCCCCCACCCCTTTTGAAAGTGCTTCATGCGCCACTTGGGGAACAACTGTTTTAGAATCATTGAGGATCTTCCTGTGTATAAATTGCTTTGGAAATAAAAACAAGAATGTTACTGTCCTTGTAATTAAATGTGATAATGCTAAATTTTACATTTGTCTCAATTTTATAAAGCACATTCAAAATCTTTGTAACAAGTTCCATTTTCACTTCTTCTTTTTTTTTTTTTTTTTTTCCCCCCCCCCAGATTTTAGAATTGCACCAAATGGATATAGAAGATGAATTGCAGACTGTCTGTAAGAAGAGTGATGAATCAGAATTGACTTCTGAGGACAATACTGTTGTGAATCTAGAAGGCGATGATCCATGTCCTGATTCTGCATTGGAGCAGAAAGATGACCCTTACATTTACACAAAACGAGATGAATTTACATCAGAAATTTACAAAATAGAAATTGGTGGACTTCCTGTCAGATTTGGATTTGGGGTAATACATTAATTTGAATTTCTTTCCTTAGATTATTTTTTTATGTTAATATTTCTCATTTTGTCTGTAAACATATGATAGGAAGAGCTCAGTTTATTACACTTTTTCTCTCTCCACTTGAATGGAGTCTGCTCTTGATCCCCATTGAAAGTATACATGTAAAATACATGGATGTTCACCATGTATGTTAAATGCATGACTTATAGTTTTCTTTAACGGGACACTTTTCATTTAATCATAGATATGAATTTAAATGTGAGCTTGTTTTGTAGTAAGAACTGTGTATCAAATCAAGTACAGCAAAAGAAATGTTATGAATACCCATTGAAATCCCATATGATTGAGAAAAGGAAAAAAAAAATATTAACACGGGAAACATGTATTATCATAATCCATTTTGGTATGTCTCCTTGCTGAAATAGTCAAGCCTTAACTTTCATGCTTATTTGCTTGCAAGTTTTTCAGTTACTCTTTGTAAAATACTGGAGGAGGAAAGAAGAACAATTTGTCTGTGGACGAAATATTTTATTTTTAAATCATTATCATTATTTTTGTATGATGTGCCATTTGAGAGGTTAAGATAGACAGGCACTCAAGCCAAGGAAGAACAGTCAATCTTCATATGGTTAGTCTTTCCATTCATGTGATAGATCAAGATATCACAACATCATTATCCTACAGACCGTTTCAAATTTCTTAAGAAATTGGTGATTAACAAATACTTTGATGAATATCTTTATTTCTGTTGTGTCGTTGTAACAATGAATTTTAAGTAGCATTATTTATTGTTTGACATGGGGTGTGGAAAAATTTGCATCACTTTAATTGTTCTTATCTAACAGTGATCTAAAGAAATTTGAAACAGGCTTTAGAATGCAGAAACATTAATGGTAAATGTAGGTACAATAAAAAGTTAAAAGTGGATGAGTTTCAGGATTGTTTACATATCCCTTTAAACGATCCCAAAACTAGTCTTCTTTTAACTTTTAATTTTAATTGTTTAGTGTGTTCTGTTACCTCCATTCATTATTATAATTTGGCACACATTAAACCTTTAAATTAATGGTCAAGTTAGGCTAGAAATTAAATTTTGCTGCAGATTATAGGTAAGGAAGCTGGACAAACAACATTGAAGTTGGGTTAAGAGTTTAGTTACAATGTCTAGAGATGACAAAATGTTCATGCTTATACACCTATTTTAAGAGTACGGTAGTTTATTTAATGGCCATACAGTTGTGCCCATTATGGTTCAAGATTTAAGCAGTAATGTTTATTAAATTTCAAGTCTAAGAAGTAAATTTAGATTGTGGGCATATGATTATATTTTGGTAACAATAAATTAATGTTAAATGCTTCTTTGCCTAGAGCCAAGCCTTTGTGACTGAGTAACTTAAAATATTTTATATTCCAAAACTGCTTAAAATTACATCAGTAAGGAGAAAGTTTTGCAGTATTTGTATTACTTGTTTATAACATTTAATTTCTATTTGGTGTTCCTTAATCTTGATACATCACTGCCATATTTGTCTGTTTTGCTAGTAGTAAACTGCTTCTTTCTGACTCTTTGTATACTGGATAACTAGCTAACGAAAATGCAGCAGGCTATACTGGAGTCCTAGAACTTACAGCTCTAAGAAATGTTGCAGTTTATGTTCTTTTTGTACTTTTTTTGTATTATATCATTCAGCTTTTCACTTTAAAATTTAGATTAAATTGATTTAATTTCAAAATGGAGTTCAAAAAATAAAGCTTAAATCTTAAAAAAAAAAATTAATCGCCTATAGTATTGGTCTCCAAGCAAAAACATAATCCCAAGATTTTTAATTCTATACAAAAGATAGCTTGTTAGCCTGCTTCCTAGGAAAAGGAGACTTGTAAATAGTTTTGGCTTTGTTATATGCCCCCCTGATAATGTTTAAATAATTCTAGTGGTCCCGAAGCATCAAAAACCCATTTTTCTTTATATTTGCTCTGATTGTTGATGTTTTGATGATCTAGAAAGGTCTTATAATAAATAAGCAATAAAACTCATTAGTTTTAATTAAAAGTGAAAAAAAATGAAATAATGAAAAAAGTGCAGTTTTTACGTTGTATACAATTTATTCAAAATCACTGTTTCTATTTCTTGGGGGCTCTGTGGGAGCCTTCAAAAGATGGATGATCTCTTCTGAGAGCTCCTTCCTCTTGGTACTCTGTGCCATTGGCTGGCGCGAAGTCAAAACTGAAGGATCCTACATAGTTAAAAGTCAGAGCATGATGTCTCTCATAGTATTCTCCTGTGAGCTCGTTTGTGCGTGGTCCTCTTGATAATGATTTATGTTCTTGTTCCTCACTTCCTAAACCTCTTAGGACATTTGGCCCAAAGCTATTATTTTGGTCCATGCACCAGAATCTTGTGGACCATAGCATGCTTAAGATACCACAGATATAGGCAAACATAGATTTGGTGAGTTTCTGCTGTTCAAGCTGCCAATTTTCTCCGTCCAGCTCCAGTCCATATGAAAGAGCCTGGAGAAGAGTCAAACATTTCCGCACTAGGCCCTTGTCGATGACTGTGATTTCTGCAACTTTTTCAGCATTCTTGAAGAATCTTCTAGCACTCTTGAAACTATTTCAATATAATTCCATTGTTGGATGTGCCGCTTCTGTCCTGTCTAGGTTCGTCCATCAGACAGCCTAACTCTTTCTTCAACTTTTTCTGTATTATTTTTATTCTCTCAGCTCTCGCTGCCTTCTTTTGCCTCTCCCAGCACCTCCCATTTCTTTATACTCAATCTATAGGCAAAGTAGAGAACCACTCTGAACCTTATCCATGCATATACGGTGGATAACCCGAACTGAATATTATGTTAAAGGTTCTTGAGTCCGATCTGTAACAACTGGTAGAGTGCAGTGTATGATCATCTTCCAGGAAAGAGCCAAGGCATCATACATGCTTCAGCTTGTTTCTGTATCTGGACTGATTCCCATAATCGATGAATGTTTTTCTCAGGAGTTGTAGTTTTTTCCATCTCCTTCAAAATACGACTGTCATGCTCTCCATCTTTCCAAGACTTCATAGTGGTCACATACATAGGTTGGAACTGCTTCCCTTTGCCAGCAGATCTTGTGTCTTCCTGCATTCTGCTCATGAGCTGCTATCCACGAAGTCTGCTTGTGATCTTCCACATAACAAAGTTGATGGATGGATCGGCCTGCTGGATGAGGGCTGACTGAGGTCTTCTTGAGAGTGGAATATGGTTTCTATGTCCAACCTTTTAGAATGTGCTTTCAAGAATCATTGGTGAATTCTACTGCACCCAATGTTTTTGGTAGAGCTAATTGCAGAACAATGCTGCTTGATTTCCAAGAGAGATGATTATGTTTTTGCAATGAAAAAAATCTATTGGTTGCTTTTATTTTTTTTTTTTTTACTTCTCTGCTGCTGTTCACCTCCTTCAGGAACTTGTATAGTGTCCTATTTGCTGACTGTGTAATCCATATCTGTAATAATAAGTAGAAACATTAAATCATTTGCACTTGTTATAATTCATTCAAAACTCAGTTAAACGCAGACACTAACGTTTTCACTTTTTTAAGAAAAGGAGGTCTTGTGTTTTATAGTAATACAAGGTTTGAACTTGACTATGAAAAAAGAAACTCAACTTATAAATCAACTTAACTATACATTATTAATTGTACGAGAAGTTATAATAATTCTAGGAAATAACATCATTTACCACCCATTTGACTACCCTACATAGAGAAGTTGCCTTTTTGTAAAAACAAGTCTGAGGCATTAGGTTACAGCCTAATGTTGAAATTAACCAATAAAATAGATATACCTAAAGACAAAATCGGCTGAAATGTTTAAAAAGATGATGAATCTATGCCAGGAAAAACAGAAAAATCACAAATATCAAATAGTCACTGTGTGCTTCGCATTCAAGTGTCTAATGGACTGAAGGGTGTGAGTTTTTTGCTACCGCAGATAGTTTTGAATAAAATGGACCTTCCTCTTTGAAACTAGCTTGACCTCAAACCATTTTTACAACTTCCTGTTTTAAGGTTTTGGCCAGCGATTCAGTGCATCTGGACCAATGTGCACTGGATTGATCTTTGTGAAACTTGGCCTGCATATTTGATAAACAAAAGATATTCTGATATAGTTGATATTTTGTGTGAAACTCCTTGCTGAGATAACCAATAGTTGTGAAATTAACTAAAGATAAATTGGCTTGTGAAGATAACTGAAGCCTCCCTGCATTAGGACTGAAACAATAGATTTCTATTGTTATGTGCATAGTAACCCACTAATTTGTGCATTTATTGATAAGATAAAATTAAATTGGATTAGGCAGCCTAACATAATGCAGAGTTGATTATTATTTTTTTTTTTAAATAAATTTTGCACTATTTGTATTTAGTAGAAATTACAATTTAGAAATAAATGGTGATTTTTCATTTCTATCATTTCACAAATAATAAGAAAATCAATGTCCATTGGGGGGGGGGGATATCCTGAGAAATGAACATATTTCAGAAATGAAATAAGTCATTGTTTGAAAGTGAAAATAGAAAAACCTATTTGACTGGGGGAAGTAGATTACAAGATTTAATCTGTTTGAAAGTTGAGATTATGCTTTATTCCTAAATGATAAAAATAATCTTTAATGCAGGTGGTTTTTTAATCAATCTGTATTGGTGAAACAGCTTATGATGGAAATTAATTGGTGAATAATTTATTTAAAATATTATTTCTTATTTGACCAGAAATTCTTTTAAATAAATTTTTGATCAAACAATCTGACAAGCCATGTGACATGTTTTAAGATCAAAAACTAAGTAGTGAAGAAAGTAAAAGTAATTTTTTGAAGATATTTAGAATTAGGCTGAAAATTTCCTCACCAGCTATGGCAAGCAGACAAGTGGATTTCTCCAGCCTTGTTGTAGAATATTGCTTAACTTTTGCTATTTAAAACTTTAACTTTTATTATGAATTGATTCAGTTTATTGATTGTTGTTCTCAAAAATCCCAAATCTATATTTTTTGCAGCAATTACGAAAATTGTTAAATAATAAATTAAATCTGAAGAGTAGAAAGATTAAAGGCTCTGGCACAAATTCAACTTGGGTATTTGTGACTTTCAGGTAAGTGTCTTTATAACTATTTTGTTTAAGTATGAATTCAGATTTTCAAATTGATTTCTGTTACTACTTTTTTGTTGTTATTGTTATTATTATTGCATTATATCATATATTTTCAGTTGTGAAGAAGACCGAAACAAAGCTTTAACAATTTTGCAAGGTTATAAATGGAAGGGGAAAATCTTACAAGTGAAAGTAATATATTTATTTTTTAAATATTTAATTTTAAGAAAAGAATAATGTGGTCGTTACCAAGTTTAAAGTATACTTTTTTTTAATTAATTAATTTATTTATTTATTTAAAAAAAGTGAAGTGAAATGATAAATACTAGAATAAATTTTTAAGAATTGTTTCTTTCCACTCTTGAGATTTGTTTCTAAATCTAATTAATCGATCTTAGAAAATCTGCAACAGTGAACAAACAATTTTAGGTTCAGCTTGATAATATTGTAGTATTTTGTGTTAGAGGATTACTTTTTTTTAACAAGCCCGACCATTTGAAATGTTCTTTTATTAACCCATGAACCTTTCTTCATAAGAATTGCCTAGTGGAAAGGTGGTGGAATTTTCTTCGTCTTCCTTTTCTACAAAGTTTGACTTCTATTTTCATAAAATTGTCTGTTTGAAAGGCAAAGGTGTCAATAACAAATTTATTTGCTTTGCTGGTGTTTCATGATGCAGTCACTACCACACATATTTCCTAATCATCAGCTAATTCCAGTTTATCAGTAATAAATAGTAAACTGCATTATTATTATTATTATTATTATGTAAAAGTTTCAAACCTTGGGTTTCCACAGCAAAGACAACATGGCGGGTCAAGAACCAAAGCACATGTTGCCAAGTATAAAGAAGTGTGTAAGGAGGGTTAGTGATGTGTGGTTGTGTCCATAAATTTCCTAACTATGCATGTTGTGTTGAGTATCACAGCCTTCTGGAGTTGTGCATAAGTGTTTTTGTGAAGTCCTAATGTGCTGAGGCTGTGGTGCAATATGTGAGGCACCAGTCCAGTGGCGGACAGGATGATGGGTATGACATGTACTCGATCTTACCTCCACTGCTTCTGGAGTTCGTGTGCTAGATCGGTATATTTATTGATCTTGTATGCGTTGCATGTTCTTGCTGATAGGCACTGCAATATCAATGAGATAGGTCTGTTGACCTTATCAACAAGTGTGATGTCAGGTCGGTTGTGATGTATGGTTTTGTCTGTGTGAATGGGACGGTCCCAGTACAGCTTATATGAGGGTTACTCTTAATTCACTTTGTTGTGTGTACTTGTAGTACAGGACTGTGTTCTTAATAAGTGTTTGCTTGCTAGCTGTTGATGAACGATCAATGCTATCTGATTGTGTTGGTGGAGGTAGTCTGTTTGGGAGAGAAGGGGACAGTTAATATTATTATTATTATTATTATTATTATGTAAAAGCTTCAAACCTTGGGTTTCCCCAGCAAAGACAACTTGGCCGTTCAAGGACCAAAGCACATATTGCCAAGTGTAAAGAAGTGTAAAGAATGATTAGGGATGTGTGGTTGTGTCCATAAATTTTCTAACTATCCATGTTGAGTATCACAGCCTTCTGGAGTTTGCATAAGTGTTTTGTGAAGTCCTAGTGGTTGAGGCTGATGTAGTGTGAGGTACAAGATCAGTGGCACACAGGATGATGAGTACAACATGCTTCTGGAGCTCATATGCTAAGTCGGTGTATTTACTGATCTTGTCTCCATGTTCTTGCTGATAGGTATCACAATGTCAGCAAGATAGGTCTGTTTGTTGGTCTTATCAATAAGTGTGATATCATGTCTGTTATGGTGTATGGTTTTTTCTGCGTGAATGGAGCAGTCCCAGTACAGCTAATGTGAGGTGACTCTAATATTTTGTGGCATATACTTGTAGTAGGGGACTGTGCTCTTAATAAGTGAGTGTTAGTGTGCTAGCTGTTGGTGAATGAATGACGACTAACTGATTGTGTCGGAGGAAGTAGTCTGTTTGGGAGAGAAGGGGGCAGCCTGATGTTATATGGTCGATCTTCTCATGTTTAGTGTGGCACTTCCTGCATTTGGTCATACGTGTTTGCGTCATGTAGAATCTGTTTCTTGCAGTTATGTGGGGAGATGACTTGGTCTGTATTACAATCATGAACCCTTCGGTCTCCCCGAACAGCTCGCCACTCATTAGCATCTGTTCAACACTTCCATATCTACATAAGGCTGGCTGAGTTTGTGGAGATGTCTCCCGTGGAGTTCCTTTTGAGCTCATGGTTCATGCAGCTGCTGAATGTGGTGTTTGGAGTGGATAATTGTTGGACAGGGTTTTCGAGGTCCAGGGGAGTAAGGGTGTGTGTCAGCCTTGACAATGGCTAAGTGGAGTGAGGAATGTTGTGTTCTCTCTGGTGGAAGTGTTCCCTAAGTGTGTGTACTTGTTTTTCATGTAGGGTGATGAGGATGATGAGTCCTTGGCCTCTCTCCATGCGAAGAAGAGTCATCCTTTTCTGTCGCGGACTTGGGGTGGTTGTGTTTCATGAATGTAGTGTGTGTTGTGTGTTTTAGTGCTTCGAGTTCGGTGTTAGTTCATTGAGTTATGCTGAAGGAGTATGTTAGTGTGGGGATGGCGAAAGTGTTGATTGCTTTAATTTTATTTTTGATGTCAAGTTGTTTTGTGATAATTTGCATCTTTGTCATCTTTTTGCAAGTGTACTCAGTTTTTGTCTCAGTGTATCGAGATGTTTCTTGGTATGATGGTTTGAGTGTGAAGGGCGAGTGTTTGTGATTGAATATCTTTCTAACCTGGGACATAAGTTTCTTTGTTTTGTTTCCTCCACAATATTGTGTGAACCTGTCTATGTCTCTAAGGTCGCTGATGCGGCCCTCGAGGTGACGTCTCCGGGGGGGGGGGATGTATTCTTGTGACCGTGCAGTGGGAGGTATGTGGTGGTGTTTGATACCAAGTGCCTGAATGGTTCCCTGTGTTGCGCAGTACAGTGTTGTATGTCTTCTAGTGTTTGGATATTATCAAGGTGCTGTGATGTAATGTGTGTGTTGAGATGGCATATGACTGTGGAGAGTTGTTTTAATGTGTGTACTTAGGGAGTGGTGATCTGAGTGTGGGGGTCTGTGCCTATGTATTGTGCTAGCGCAGTGTAGAAATGCTCATGGGTGGCTTGTAATATGTCAGTAGTTGTACTGTTGGGGCATGGTAGTTGTACTATGGGTTAGAGATTGTTTCTGTGTTTGCCATAAAGGTAGTGTCTTTCAGTCTTGGGTGTTTTGATGTCCTGTGGATGAATTCAGAAACATCCCCCCCTAATTTGTGAAACTGTGATGGGGGAACAAGACTGTTAACTTCTATGGAACATCACTGATCTGCTACCTGCTAAGCCCTTCCGATTGATAACGTGGTGAATGAATGGTATAGTAGCTGTCTGTATCCTGTGAGATGAGTCCCTAACTGTGTCATGGTGTAAAAGTCGTGCATGAAATTCTGGTTAATCTGTAATGATCATTGGTTATGCTGTCGCGACTTCTCAGTCTTGGTGGTCACCTGCTCTAACAGATGAAATACTTCCAACTGTTCAGGCTAGATGTGTTGCTTGGGCATTGTAATTGCCGTACTAGTACCACCTGTGGGAGACTTTTTAGTCAATTTTAGGAAAGGAGGCCTTTGCCTAACCTGGAATGCAGGTGACTTTATCCTGTGCCTCACCTGATGCAACATGATCATCACTACTAGACCTCATCATAGATGAGAACCCTTTAGCCCAGGCCCGTGCTGGCCAGGGGGGATAGGGGGACTTGTCTCCCTTCGCCCTTTGCCTGAATGGCTTTTGGCGCCCCTGTGCTAAATCGTGAAAAAAATCTAATAAACAAAAACAATTAAAATTTGTTTTAATGTAGTCAACAAAACCAAAATTAAATTATTTACTCGTTGAATGAATAATATTAATACCCTTATAGAAGAACATATTGGCTCGAAGTGCCGTGCCGTCGCCTTGTAAGGTGGCAGCGAGCTTGGCAGAGGGCGGCTCTGCTCCGGTCGTGGAGTCAAGTCAACAAGCGTGGTTAGAAGGGAGGGAAATTCTGTGTTGTGAACTGTAGTGTGCGGGGAGAGTGGGCGCAGTCAGGTGACACTGAGGTGAGTGAGTCAGCAGTGCAATGTGAATGTTATATAGTTCGACTTCGCTCATGCTCTGAATTGGTGCTCGAGTTCCCATTCCCAGTGACTAGTCTGTAAAGTTGTTAGTGTAAATTTTGATTTTTGCGTCACTACATCCAGAGCCAGATAAGCTAAATAGCAAATGCTACGGGCCCCGCGCTTCTAGAAGCCCTGCATCTAGAGCAGAAAAGTGCAAAACAAATATTGCGCGATTAAAATTACCTCCCCAGATATTTTAATTTGCTTGAAGCTTCTCTGCTAAAGAATGATTACCACCCCATTTCACTTTGAACTGTTGTAGAAGGTGTCAAAATGCTTCCCCCCCCCCCCCCCTATAAGTTTTCTTCCAAATGTGCTTTGGATATTTGTCAATTTTTGAAGTTCGGTTTCTGTATTAATTATAGTTTCATTACCATATATTAGAACAGGCACAGTTAATTATTTCCACAATATTCTACCTAGTTCTACTTTATTGTAGCTTTTATTGCATATGCTCCTTATCCATCCACTTAGTTTATTTGCTTGAGCTATTGTGTTGTCAGTGTGCTTGTTAAAGATTTGTCCCTCATTTGTTATTAATATTCCTAGATATTGATATTCATTGGTTTCTTTTATTTCCCGATTATTAATTTGCCTGAAGTTTTTCCCAACTACATTAAAATTTACTACTTCGCTTTGTTGCAATTTAAATTTCATTTGAAAATCTTTTGCGATGCTTCCTGTCGTATTTAGTAGGCTCTGTCAATCCTTTTTTGTTTGTTGTTGTTG
The DNA here is from genome assembly GCA_023159025.1 of Thereuonema tuberculata. Lineage (NCBI taxonomy): Eukaryota > Metazoa > Arthropoda > Chilopoda > Scutigeromorpha > Scutigeridae > Thereuonema > Thereuonema tuberculata. The sequence goes on along the minus strand of JAFIDM010009631.1, from coordinate 66,918,103 downwards.
TATCCATTCAGTCGTGTCCAACTCTTGGCGATCTGATAGACAAAATTCCTCAAATTTTCACGATCATTTGTGGCATTCTTTAAATCATGGAAACTCAAATTTGTATCCTTCTTAATAACATCCAACCACCTTGTTCTCGGCCTTCCTCTTTTTCTTTTTCCCTCAACCATCCCAAGCATGATAGTTTTTTCCAGGGAATCCTCATTATGTGGCCGAAGTATGCAAGCCTCAGCCTTAGCATAGATGATTCCAATGGCAGTTCTGGTTTGATTTCTTCTAAATCCTTTTTATTGAGCATTATCTCTAAATTTGCTCACATTAAATTGAGAAAAGTTTATTTGTTAAAGTTGTGTTTATTTTATTATCATGCAAAACCAGAAGCGTAACTAGAGAATTTTTCGGGGGGGGGGGGGGGGAACAAGTCCTTTGTGTTCGAAATGGAAAATAGATAGAAAATCCCAATTTGTCGCATATATCTTCGAATAATTGCATTCTTATTGTTGCAAATAATGCATAGAATGTGAATAAGTTAAAAAATATTTTATTTAATTTATTTTTATATTTAAAATATAAAATAATTACACTACTATGTATTTTTCCCAGGAGGGGGAGGGGGCTCGTTTTTAGTTTATAATTATATTGCATCTTTAATAATTGTATATTAAAAAGCAAAAAATATATGTAAATAGTGAGGAAACGCGAAATTAAGCAAAATAAATACATTAAGTGCATATTACCAGCGGAAGATAACATTCAATTTGACTGAAATTTTGCACAGAAGTTAGTTATTGAAGTAGAAAAAGGTTGGTCACTATTAGAAATCTCCAAATGAAAAAAAGTTTTTTTTTCGCTACAGCCTATCTTTTAAGAAATAATTTTAGGTTTTTAAATTTTAATTCATTTTTATGCTCTAGTTTTATAGATAAAATTTGAAATTTCACTCATACTGGTGTTAGCTATAAGTTACAAACAAATGTGTTAAAATTTTGCTCTCAAAAGTTTGTTTAGGTAATATCTATAAAAGAACAAGTAAACAGGAGGGACCAACCCTTGAAAACATACATAAGTAACATATACCAAAAGTCTTAAATACTAATTTGTTCAACATTTTACGTTCAACGTACTTTCAGAATATATATGTCAATATAGCTTTATTTTGGTTTCATTGAGATAGTAGCTCGTAGCCGACTTAGATTTTCCTGGAGTCAGTGACATAAACCCTAAGTGTAGTCTACCATAGGCTAGGTATACTATAATTAAGCTAAGTTTATGTGATTCGTTGATTGTTAGCTAACGTACAGCGAAGTCAGACCAACTGTATAGTAGTTCATTAAGTTTGAAAATTATTTTTGTCTTTTCTTTCCAGATTTGAATACAAAATGGACAGTAAAAAGAGGAAAAAGTGTGGTAATGAGTTTAGAAAAGAAAAAAAAAGCCAAAGAGTTGCTAGAATCAGCAAAAACTTGTTCAAAAATAATGACTTTTTGTCTTAAGCCGCACTCAAGCTCCAGCAGTAACTATCCTGAAAATGAAAGAGAAAATAGTGAAACAGCAGTAGCAGGTGTAGTTTTTACACTCGGTGTTAATAAAGAAAATCCTAAAGCCAATGATTGTGACTCTTCAACAATAATTAATACTGATTCCAAAACTAAAGGTCAATTAACAATTGATCCTACACATACATTGGATCCTATCCACGAGCAAAAATCAAGATTATCACTACTTTAACTTCAACCACGATACTTCTTGAAGAGCAATCTGTGGAAGAAGGTGAACTCACAGAACAAAAAATGGATTATTTTAAGAAGCCAAGTGACAACGACGTATCAGATTTTTTTTTTCGTTTCATCCTTGTCAACCTACAGAAGGTCTGCCATTTACAGGGAATAAATCTATATTTTTTGTTGAAAACGATGATGGCTAGTTATTCAACAGACAATGGTTATCTTATAATGAAGCTAACAAAAAGCTGTATTGTTTTTTATGCTTAGTCTACAGTAGTAAAAATTCTACTTTTTGTTCAGGATTTGATGAATGGAAACATGTTCACATCATGATTCAAAAGCTCATGATGCTTCTACATGTTTGTTCATTGCAGCAAAAATGAAGAAATCTACTCACGACTTACTTTTTGACAAACAAATCACAAAAAGGAGAGAAGAGATGATGGAAAGAAGATATGGTGTACAAACTATTGTTGATGTTTTGAAGTTTATAGAGAAAAAAGGCTTTCCTTTCCGAGCATCAGTAGAGAAAGCAAACACTTTAGATGACAGTTTGATTAACCATGGTAATTTTTTGGAGATTTTATTACTGCTCAGGAAGTATGATTTAACATTGAAAAAGCACTTGGATACTGTAACGCTAAAAAGTAAACAACTTCACATAGCAAGAGAACGTAAAGAAAAGGACACTGGCAAGAAGAAAAAAGTAGTAGGAAGAGGAAGTTTTGTGACGTTTCTCAGCAATAACATAGTAATGAAAATAATTTCAATCATTTGCCACTAAATGAAATAAATCATATCAGACAGTGTAAAAGAAGCGGTGAAGTACTCAATATTGATGGACACAACAATAGATATTTTGGATTGTGATCAATGTTCCTTTGTGGTCCGCTTCGTACAAGGATAGAGATTTATGAAAGGCTTCTGGCGTTAAAATGTTCTGGCTTCTAGCTAACAACTACTACAGCCGACGGGCTTTCGAAATCCCTGACCTATTGAAGTACCTATTGAAAACTGTGTGGCATCTTTGATGGAGCATCAAACATGAGTGGGCCTTACAACGGACTTACTACCAAATATTATACCAAATCATATTCATACTTGATGCTATGCTCACGTGCTTAATCTGGTACTCTCTGATACTGCACAGGTCCTCCCTACCTCCCTATTTCATTCTTCGGACATGTGTTTTTGCAAGATTCACTAAAGAGGCAACATATGTACACAGACAAAAGTCCAGTCTTTGAGCTGGAAGCTATTGGTGCTACACGGTGTAGCCGAACTGATGCTTGGACCAAGATTTTTAATAGGATTGATGCCTAGACATCAAAAGAACCCATCAATCAGAACCAGTCAAGTACGTCTTTTTTTGAGCTGACGTTGGCATTGCTAAAAACAGCATCATGCACTGACTTCAATGGTAAAAAAAGAAACGATGCTGCAGCTCTCCTTCATAAATTTGTTAGTTTTGAAACTGTAGTGACGGCAGTCATTTTCCTTCAAATATTCAAGATAACAACACCATTATCTGATTATTTACAAACACGAATGTGCTGACGAAAACGTTGTAGGTTCTCCAGATGATGTTTTGAGAGTTCAAATATTCAATTGCATTATGGACAGAATCAACCAAACGATCGAAACCAGATTCGTCAAACACAAAAACCTATATTTGGATATAGCTTTGTTTGATCCGAAAAGATTTGACCAATTTCAAGAAAGTGAACCCTCAGCAAATTCTCTCCTTAAGTATGCAAACTAATTCCTTCAGTTGACCGAGACAAGCTCCAAGAAGAGTATATTTCTTTCACAAGTGCTTGGTCAACAATTTGGGAAAAATCTTTGGATAGCAGTGGCGGCTATTCAGGGGAAGTAGGTGAAGTGGCACTTCACCAATTATTTATAATACAATATTATTTATTTATAATATAACAATTATTATAAGGAAAAAATTATTTTCCTTCTCACATATGTTGGTTTTAATAGAAACATATTTTTGTATTTTGTAAGTCCCGCGCCGTTGCGTTGGTGCGGGACTTTGTTCTGGCACCGAGCCAAGTGAAGTAGCTTTTATATGAAGTTTCTCAACCTCAGGGGCGGAGCTTAGCTGCATAACCGAAGCGATGGTTTTTATGACAACCATGACGTCACCCACTGTATAGCATCGTATAGATGAAGTTACAACTGAGAAATATGCTCTCTTCTTCCAATGTGAAGTTCTTTCGGATCGCGCCTGTTTTGCAGTGCTGTGCTGTTTTAAATATGAATCCTGTTTAAGATATAGTGTGTGTTTTATTAGAAACATCATTTTCACGTTGGAAAGACGAAGATAAGAAGAAAATTATAATATATATTATATAATATATAATTAGATAAGAAGGAAGTTATTATAATATTTTATATTATCTATTATTATATATAATTTATAATATATATATTATGATATATTATAATTATTTTCCTACTAGCTCTTCACCTAACTTCACAGCCACGAGCCGCCACTGTTGGATAGAGATTACAGAAATGATGTATGTGAAGAATTTAAAAATGACAACGAAAACTATGATGTTGAAGAGGACAAATTTGTGCCGTGTGATTAAAAAAATCAGTGCAACTCTTGCATTAAGTGTGCTTTCAAAGTAATAATGGAGTTCAACATGTACAGTTTGCAGTACAGTGAACTTTTTAAAGTATACAAGTATCTGCTAACCATCCCGATGACGTAAGTCAGCTGCGATAGAGTGTTTTCAAAATTGAAACTCATCAAAAGTAGACTAAGTCGTCGATGTCAAATGAAACACTCGAAGCCTTCATTTTAATTCATTACGAGAGAGACATTCTCAACTCAATTGTAGCAGACATCGTAATTTCCAAGCTGTGTGAAACCAGCTCAGAAATGAGGCGTCTGTTACTGTTTTAGTGTCTGTAATGTTTTGTAATTTTTTGAAATTAAATGTAATGATTTAGTAAAAGAACTTTCAATTTCTTGGTTCCCCAAGACATACATTATTTTTAAAAAATAAATTTGTAGTAAAAAGTATGTTAAATTTTGTATATTTTTTGAAGCCAGGTTAGTGTAAAAAGTGATTTCCAGGGATTAGATTTTCAAAAATTTTCCGGATACCCCCTCCCTCCAGACTCCCTTAGATGGCGCCCCCATCACTCTACTTTGTCCCCCGCCCTTCAGACGTACCCAGCACGGGCCTGCTTTAGCCTGCCCTAAAGCTAGGGTAGTTCCTGTCCCAACCATGAGGAGGTATGGTTCGCAGGAGCTTATTATTATTATTATTATTATTATTATTATTTAAATTGGAAACTGTCTTTTGACAAAAGATATTGCTAACAAAGAAACCACTCTAGAAGCCATTTTAGTCTTCAAATAACATAAATCATGCTCAGTATTACTTCCACGTAATATGGTCTTCTCAAGGCATAATTTTCTGTTTCACATCAGGTTGGTTGTGAAAACTGTTTTGATAATATTAAATTCCACATTTGCTTTGAAGGGTCAGCAAAAATCAGGGGAACAATATATTTACATTTTTTTATCTAATTTAAGAAAATAAAGATTTATAGGTATCAAAAAAAAAAAAAAAAAAAAAAAATCACTTATCGTTAGTTTATTAATTTCATCATTTCTACAATAGAAAACTTCTCAAAATTAAGGTAATCTAATTCATCACTCAATAGCATACAACTTCACATTCTTTCCCATGCTGACAAGTCCACAGCAATAAATTAGGACATTTATTGTTTTCTATTCATAATCATGTTGGTCATTTTTGAATACTTAATAAACAATTTTAATAGATAGCCTCCTTTAGTTTTCAAGTGTATAGAATCAGAGGCTAACTGTTGATTTCATTATTAAATTTTATTAAAAGTCCTAGCTGTGCCACTGCATCTTGTTATCCTCAGTAATGATAATTGAAACAGTAAATATCAAATAAAAGTTAATTCCTTTCTATTAACAAAGAAGGAAAATTTGGGATTTTATCATTAATTGTCCTTTTGATTTTGTTCCCATATATATAGTATTATTTAATTTTGTTCTTATTTTTACCCTTCACATTTTGGACTTCATTTGTCACCTATATTTTCTTCCCACTTAAAAACTATTGAAAATAATCATTACTGGATTCAATAGATTTCATTGTTTTTATTCATCATCAACTGTGGCTACTTTGCTTTCTAATATTCAAACTTAATTGCAATACTGTATAATAAACCTATTTATTATAATAAAAAAAAAATATTTTTAGACATCCTAATCTATATTACTAAAATCTTTTATTTCTCTGTCTGTCTGTCTGTCTTTCTGTCTGTCTGTGTGTCTGTCCGGCGCGATTTTCTGAGCGAATGGAAAATAGAAATAATTTTTACAATGAAACATCCGCGACAGGAATCGAACCTGCAACCTTCTGATCCGAAGTCAGATGCCTTATCCATTAGGCCAAAGGGACTACAACTCCCTTCATATGGTTTTTTGACTTATATCTCCTTTCCTTTCCCCCATCAATAAGGAATGTATTCAATCTTTTTTTTGAATCTCAAGATTGTTTATTTATTTCACATCAGTCAGTTTATTTGTAATTCGAAACTGACAATTAGAACGATAATTGCCGAAACGTTGCAATATTTTAAATATTCTTACTTAACCAAATCCTATGTAATATTGAAAAATATGTGGGTGTACACGCCAGATGTTGGAGTAAAGAAAACAGAGTCAAGAAAGAGAGAAGCACTCTTTTTTTGAGGTGGAATACCGAAAAAATCATTATTTGCAACTCAAAAACCATCAATAAATGTAACTCAAACGTCACTGAAAAGTGACAATTATAATTAAAATGAGAGTCAAAAAAGAATGAAGCGACACTTCAATTAGATAGAATACTGAAAAATTACTATCTGTAACTCAGAAACCATCAATATTTGGAACACAAAAGCCACTGAAAAGTGCCACTTAGAATAAAAAAAGAGACTCAAAAAAGAAAGAAGCAGTATTTCTATTAGATAGAATACTGAACACTATTGTAACTCAGAAACCACTGAAAAGTATCATTTGGAATAAAAAAAAAACAAGAGTCAAGAAATAAGAAGCAGTATTTCATTAGGTAGAATACTGAAAAACCACTATTTGTAACTCAAAAACCATCACTATTTCTAACTCGAAAACCACTGAAAAGTATCAATAGGAATAAAAAAAAAAGATAGTCAAGAAAGAAAGATGCACTATTTCTATAAGGTAGAATACTGCTCAGAAGTTAGACGTCTTAGCCATTAGACCACTAGGCCTACATTCTAATCTCTGTAAAAAATAAAAATATATCATAGATATATGATTTACAAGGTGGTTCTAAAAGCAGTCGTAGATTGAGAGAATATAGACCTCAAAAATTAAATTTAAAAAAAGCTTTTAAAAAATTTAATTTTAGTTTCCTTGATGTAATTTGTGTGTGTTTGTGTGTGTGTGTGTTTTTTTTTAATAAATAAAAAATTGTTTTCCGTTACATAAGGGAGGCTTCCGGAGCGAAGCGACGGGTAGCCGACTAGTTGAATATATTTTGTTTCTTTTTTAACTGTTTAAGAGAAACAGTAGAATATAGGTACTTACCTATGTTTTTTAGGTAAAAAAAAACAACATTTTATCAGGAACCATTTTTTATAACCGATTTCTAGTAGGTATTTTAAATCGTTAATCCCTCCAAATGTATAATAAAAATAGACACTTACGTATTGCCTGATATTGTTGAAGAAAAAAAAAATCTTTTAATTAACACTAGATTAGGTCATTTGAGGTGGGATCCTTTCCAGGATGTTTCATTTCGAAATACGACTGGGAAAAAAATATACTTTCCATTTTGAAATGACCAGCGGTATCATAAATAACGACAATTACAAGTTATGTTTTTAGAAAATAAAATTACATGCCAGAAATCAATTAAAAAAAAAAGGGTGCCGATAATACGTAAATATATGCTATCCACATTTGTTTATTGCATAATCATTTTATGTGTTTTACCCAATTTGTACTATTTTCATAATAGAAAGCTGCACCAGTAGCTGATCCTTTAGTGAAGAAAAGACAGATTAAAGAACAAGAAAGTGATAGTGATGATACGAAGACTAATAAAAAACTTAAAGTTGAGGAAGAAATTGATTTGCCAGTTAGTGTGCTAATGAAGCAAGCAGTTAGCCCTCTATATAATATACCATATGAAGAACAATTGAAGGTATAAAATAATTATAATTAGTAAAAGTAGTTTGTTTTTAAGATTGTAAGAAAGCATAATTTGGTTTCTTTAATTTACAAATTGCACAATTATCTACAGCACATCCAAGATTATTAGTTAATCTTGATTATTATTATATTCTATTGCAGTAGGCCAAATGTTAGTCTCTGGCTGTTTTTGTTATATTCCTGTACACCTGCATTTGCTTTGTTTTATTCTACTGTTAAGTGCCTAGATTATTTACAATGGAGGCCTTTGGGTTCTTACTGACTAATCATCACTTTAACTTAGATCTTGCAGATTTCTTTGAGTATTGTTTTGTTATTGGAAGATTGGCAGATACCAGTGAATGATTCTGTATTCTATCAGTTTTTCTGAAGTATTCTTCTATTTACTGAACATCTTATATTATCTTTCCCGAAATTTGGAGTGAATATTTTTTTTTTTTTTTTTTAATTATATTTCCATGATGTGTGGCTAAATATCAGCAATACACATTTTACTTTGGATCTTTATATCTCCTTTATTAACTGCTTTGCTAATTCTGCTGGCAGTAGATATAAGGAATTTGTGAGATATGAGCACTGCTTAGCTTTTCGAATATCAAAACTTTTATGCTAGAATGAAAAGCAAATCTTTGTGGGTTTTTTTAGGATAATTTTCAGAATTTCTCTTCATTCATTACAGTGTATTTCCCTTTCCATTGGCTGTTAGAAGGCCCTCTCTTATCATCTGAACTTAATTCAGTGCCTTAATATGTCAGTTGTTTCTGATAAGAGCAGATATCTTCCCATTTCTGAAGCAGAGTACTGATTTGCCCGTTCAGTCATCAAATTGAATCACTTTGCTAGTAAACCTCTTTTCGTGCTTTCTTTGCACTTTGTTTGAAGTTATTATAATTTTACTTGATTTTATGGATTGAACATCAATATATTGTTGAAATTTATATTCTCAGTTTTAATGAAGTTTTGCTCTTCATTTCATAGTCTTCTGCTAATATGATATAAAAGTAGCCTACTTAAATTACCTGTTCATCTCGAATTATTACAGCAATAATTGTTTGAAGCTGATATTATTTGTCGTTTTGAAGGCTGAACACAACATTCTGTCAGCATTCATAATGAAATTATACTCGGTGATAAAAAAAATTGAAGTACTATGAAGAAAATGTCCAGTTTGAATGAAACTTTGTAAATGCCATTTGGATGAAGAGAATTGGAATTGATTCAAATTTCACAGTGAAAAAAAAACAAATTTCTATTGAATATTAGCAGCATTGTTATATTATAAGTATGGTGCTGAGATGCCTCTGGCTGCTATGCATGCTGATATAAGTTTTGGCATGGAGTGAAAGTTCTGATGCTGTCTTGTGGCAGATCATGCCAAGCTGCTGCAACTGATGCTCCAAAAGCCATTGCTCGATGATAGATGTAGTTGACATCCTAGCATGTCCTAGACAAGATCACTGGAAGACAAGTTTGGGACCTGACTGTCCAAGGAAAGGACTGCTTTGACTTGCACTGCTGGGAAACTGCAGTGTGTGAATGTGCATTATCCTGTTGGAAAATTGCTCTTGGCAAGCTTGACACTAAGGACAAAACAAACAAGTAGCAGGTATCCTACATGTATCATTGTGCATTTAAAGGTCCTCAAATCATTATATGAGGAGAGTTGCTGTCATAAGAAATGGCTCTTCACACCACTATACTAGCTTTAATGGCTGTATGCCTCTCGACAGTATTGTCAGGATTTGAGCACTGCCCAGTTCTTCTCCAAAAGCAGATGATGTGATGATCTGCAGCAAGGCAGAAGTGGAACTTGTCACTAATCACAATAGGAGAGCATTCTAGAACAAGATCATGTCCGTGACATGGCACTACTTTAGATAGAGTTTAGATACTCTGATACTGGGTTATCAAAGGCAGATCTCTGCAAATTGTCTAGCAATGATGCAGGTAGATACCTGTTGCTGTATACAGGATGTCACATCTCTTGAATGTTGGAGCAGTTAAGGGTTGTCTCACAACAAACAAATTGTCTATAGAAGTGGTAGTGTTGGGCTGACTAGCCTTGGTGATGTGAATAAGTGCCCTCATGCTACCATAGATTCCAGCACCTTCCCACAGAAGCATCACTATGTCCCAATTGGTGAGCAATTCATGTGCATGACCACCAGCTTCTTACAGTCCTACAATTTGGCCTCTCTCAAAGTCCTGCAATTGCTCGTATGGTTTTTGAACCCATCGTCAAGACATTACTGATAGTAAACTTATGTGAATGCATCAGGATATGTCTACAGTTCTCCAGAAGCTTACTTGATAATACAGGAACAGTTAAGGGGGTCAAATCACACCAAGTCGTCTCACCGAGCATCTGAAAGTATCCCTCCGCGCCCACATGAAGCTTTTTCCAATGTAAACAAAACGAATTTTCATTATCGATATCGCCATATACTTCTATTGTATATTTAGCAATTTCAAAAAAAAAAACAAGATAGAAATTAAACTTATTAAAGAAATAATCTATTTGTAATTTTAAAAAGAAATCTTAAGTTATAAGAATTTAAAACGAAAATAAACAAAAAATTAAAACTTTTTTTTTAAAATTAAATTTCAACTTACTCAGAATTAAATTTCAATATAAATTTTTGTAATTAAAATTTATTACAAATATTTAAAACAATTATTAAAATTGTAATGGAAATTCTTTCTTACTTGACTTTTATTTTTACATAGACCTGTATTTCATTTCAAGTTCTATTATTATTTTATAACAAATAAACAATAGCTAAAACATATTGAAGAGATATTGTCATGTTATGATTTTTTTTTTAAACAAATATAATCTTTATTCTGAAAATATTAGGAAATAAAATAAGGAAACCCTGTCGGAACAATATATATAGGGACTGCATGTGGAAAGCAAATATCACAAATAAATAGGCGGGCGCTCAGCAACACGTCTGCCGCCATCGAAATTGGTTTTCCCGCCCATAAAGCTGGGCTTACTTGTCGGGGGACCATCCAGAACCCATCGAACCTGTCGCCATACGGCCCGAGAGATCGTTTTGCCTCGAAAGACGTAGGAAAATTCGCCGACCCCCATTGTCGGCAGATGGAAGGCCCGCTGCTTCTTCCGTTGTAAGGTACCGGCCGCTGGAAACACCGTCGTCGATTAAACTGCCGGCTGGGTCAATGCCACTCGTTACCTGGTTGATCCTGCCAGTATTTCTCTTAAATTGCACAAAGCATTAAGATTGATGATTTTAGCAGCACTTTATTAAGGGTTTTCCTGATTTATGTGGGTGAAAAACAGCGGAGTTGGAAGACACCATCTGAACTCAACTGTGAAGGCTCACGTGATTGGTTAACGAACTAATGACTTTTAAACTCATAAATATCTGAAATATTGTCTTTATCTCCTTAAAATATTTATCTTGAGAAATTACGACATGTTTGAAATGATAATTTCTGTTAATTGGCATTTATTTTTGACAGTATCATTATTTAATGTACAGACTACTTTTCATAGCGAAGGTATACATCCAACTGTTCCTGTATTATCAAGTAAGCTTCGGGAGAACTATAGTAAGATTCTGACGACCCTTATATAGACCACAAGAAGGGCACTTTCATAGAGGTGATGGTAACATTTCTTGACAGCTAAACTTTTAATCATTTGTTTAATGGAAAGGTTTCATTCAAATTGGATGGGCTTCCTTCAAGGTGCTTCAATTTTTTTGTCACAGAGTGTAGATCAATTAAAATACGTTTAGACAAATAATCACAGTCCATCCTGAGGATATACGAGTTACTTTCTTAATTTGACACCCAGAATTTTGTATTCTATCTGAGCATTATATCTCAGTTCTGTTGGAAATGAACATTCTAAACTTGAATTACTGATTTCCAGTTCAGTATAATACAGTCTATCTGCATTGTCTGAATAGCTGAATCTTCTTTATAACCCTGGGTGTGTATTTTTATGTCCCAGTAGAATTCATTACTCGCCTAGCTTGTAACTTTGCCAGATTAGCTGAGCTCTTTTACAATTTAATTATTATTATTATTATTATTATTATTATTATTATTTTACAATCAATTTTCACTCTTGGATTGCATGTTCCTCTTGTCTGTCTTTATGAAATGCAACCATCTACATTTCCGGAGCATTTCAAATTCTCAGTTATTGCAATAATTATTCTGTAACCAAATTTCTTTTACTTATTTTTTTCCTTCATCACCCCCACCTCCAAGTTGTCTTTTGATGTATGTTGTAAGTCATTCATCAATGACAAGAAATGTAAGTTACAGATATATAAAATAAGATCCTATTAAATATCTGTAAATTTCTCTATACTTTTTTCCAGCTCTCAGAGCTGAGCCTTTCATTTATTTTTATTTATTTTTCATTTTTATTTAAACATTGATGAAGATTAAATTATTGAGATGATTGAGTTTACATAAGATTTTTTTTTTTTTTCATTTTTTGAAAGAACTGTATTACAGATACTTTTTAGTGTGAACCAAACCAGAGGTTTACATAGAACAATTCAAAGATGTGGAGTAGAAATGTATCCTAAAACTTTGTTCCTTTTTAGTGATCTTGTACATGATTATATAAAGGAGAGAGCAAGCTCTTGCCATCTGTCATCATCTATACAGACCGAACCATAAGTCAGACACCTTATGACTTGCTGAGATAGACCAAACCTCGTTTTTTTCCCTATGGTCACTTTTCAGAGGAAGTGGCCAAAAATGAAACCTGTATAGAGTTGCTTTGGTTTTGTGTACACTATGAAACCACTTTTTTTGTCTTGTTGATATCCTGACATCGACAGATTTTAGTAATGTTTCATTAAAAATTTATGTAATCCTAACTTAGCACTTAATGATTGCAAGGTGTTAAAACTACTTTTATAAAACTTCAAGGCCTTGGATTTTGGATATTCCCTGCTGAAGAAGTAGTTTATGCATTGTGACTTATTGGTTCTCAGGTTTTGAATTTATTAGTTGAAGAAGTTGAAATGTTTTATTATTATTTTTATTTTTTTGTTTTTCATGATATTAGTAAAATTTCTATTTTCAGAAAAAAGAAATTAAAATGCAGCGTTTTGTAACAAAATTAAGTCAAAACATTGAAAAGTGCTATGTCATCCCAAAACCTCAAAAATCATCACAAGAAAGCAGGTACCTACTAAATAACAGCATTCCCAGTCTTATTATATATTTAGTTTATTAATTGTATATTTTGTTTATTATGTGAATAACAGGCTTCTACAGGAATACAAATGTAGATATTTAAGTTAAAGTATCTCTCTACAGTTTTATGTGGCCCTTGGGGTTGTGAAAGATAAAGCTCCCAGTGTTTCCTGGCCAACAGGCGTAAATCAAGGTTGGGTAATCAGCTGATTGATGGACAAAGCCCAATTTGTGTTCATCCTGCAGACCCCTACGACTGTCAGATTGATTCCCAGCCTCTTGATTGTTATATATACTCACACACCCCTAAAACCCTACCTGCTGTGTAAAAAGTGTAGCAGACTACTGCCATTAACCCTCATGAAAGTAACCCAATTACCATTCTTCAGAGGTCTTAGGACACTTCTAGAGAAGAAATTCACCAACCTCTGCCGAGAATTGAACCTGGCTAGTCAGGGCTTCTGTCATGGAGCCTTACCACTTTGCTACTGGGTTCACACGATAAATATTTGTCGCCTTGAAAATAAAATTTTTTGTCTAAGACAAAGTTCCCAAACTTTATGCCTTCTTTCCATGCCCTTTTAAATTGTAGGAAACAATCATCCCTTCTCTCTACAACATTAAAAAAAAAAAAAAAGTTACAAAATTGTCTGTCATGTCAAAGGTAATTATGATGGCTTTATTTTTCTAATTTTTGATAAATTTTCAATATAAATTTAATTTCAGTAACGGAAGTCAAAACTTGTGGCTTAGAATGTCCTCGTACGCTAAATCATAATGTAATCACTAGATGTAGCTGCTTACATTACAAGCAGATTAAAGAAACTTTGGAATGAGAAACAAAGAAAAAATGGTATGAAAAGTTCTTGATATCAAAATTTAAAAATGTAACTTTTTTTTTCTAGCAGCGACATAACCTCGTGTACTTCTAGTTTGGAAACCACTGGTCTAAAAGGTGGATTTTATCTGTTCTGTTATGCTACAGCCTCTGACCAATTATCATGTGTGTATCCTTGTGTAGAGACAATTTCTATTCTAAGTAATTTATCTTTTTTTTGTTATTTCTGCCAGTATTTAAACAATATGGCCTGTCAAGTGTCCAAGTGGTGAAAAAAAGTGATTTTTGTGCAAAATAGCTTTACCTTTCATTTTTAATATATAAAAATGATATATGAAGCACAGTAAAAATATATAAAAGCTTGTTCAATCAAGTTTTTATATATTTTTCCTGTGCTTCCTATATCACTTTTAACATCATATCACACAGTTATTCTGTTTGTTTTAAATATTTGTTTCATTGTATTTTATTGGCCATGTACAGCTGGGTCACTCTAGTTGTATGGCTCGACTCCTTGTCCTGATGAATCCACACTTTCCTTTTGTCGCTGCTGTACAATGTGGGAATATCGTCATGATACAAGGGTTCCAGGACATGCTCTCGATAAAAGGCAGCATTAATCTTGACCTTTGCAGGTGCCTTCCTTAGCGGCAACTTTCCTTTGTAGCTGTAACCTGCAACAATCATGAATCCTCTCAAAAAGTTTCCTTTGCATTTGCGGTACCACTCGGATCGTCCTTTGGCATCAAAAGGGCAATAAAATATTGCCCTTGGCTTCTTGGTATTACTAAGGTAGATCCATGCCTCATCCAGAGTAGTGACGTACTTTCATTTTTCTCCCGATAAGTGGTGCTTGTAAAGCTTTTGGCTGTTGGTCTTCCTTTCAGCAACGTGTCGAGGAAGTAGGCGATGAACGCAAGTTTTATGATGCTTTTCTAATTGCAGATCATGCCTAATTATCTGTGCAACCGTTGGCTGAGAAACTCCTACAGCCTGGGCAACCGCCCTTTGGGTGGTAGGGTTCTCGCCGACAATCATAGCCTTCACTTTCTTAATAACATTAGGAGTTGCTGACTGTCATGGGTGTTGTTTTTGGGCCTGTGGCTTACCCTGCTCTTGGCTGATGGGCTTCAAACAACTTTCTGCTATTACCCGGTTGACGGTAGACTTGCAAGCATGAAAATTTCGGCAAATGCATATGCCCCACAATTTCTTGAAGCGGCATATTTAGCATCGGAAAGGGCAATTATGTACCCCTCTTATCAATTTGGGATTTTTGGTGGCATATTTGAAATGCAACACAAATCCAGTTACCAGATAATCAACTGCAGGCTGATGACCTCTGCAATAATGCTGCGTCACATGCATGTGCGAGATAGCGTGTGCCCTTGAAATTGACCCTCTGTAATAATAAATTACTTCTATTTGAACATATTGCAGTTTAAGTTAATTACTGATAACATCTTTTACGTTTAAGTGACTTCCAAATTAAATTGGAAATTTAGGTCTCTTTCATTTCTCATTCATTTTCCTTCATTTCAGCTTAAATAAAAGGGGAGGGGTGATTATAAGATAGCATTAAATTGATAGTAAATTGATGTGCATGCTGTGATTGAAGTAACACAAGGAAGTTGTCTAGCAGGGAAACTTAATTATTTAATAATTACTATTTCAAAACTGAAAACACAGAAATGCTGTGATGTTTTTTTCTTTTATTATGTTCATTCTTTACATTAAATATGAACTTTGAAGATAATTAAATTAGGGTTCTTCATAGTTATCAATTCACAAATTTTCATTTATTCTATTCTTTATGTATTCATATACTCATCTATTCCTCACATAATTCCTGTTTGAAGCTAGCAGATATATAGCCACAATGTCACAATGAGTGCCAACACCCCAAGAAAATTAAGGATTTCATGATAAATCTTGGCTTATGCAATTTAGTCTGTCTTCTAAAGTTAGATATCATCTCACTCTAAGCATTTTCTTTTGATTAAATTTATTTATTAAATTTATTGCTTAAGTCTTCTGTATGCCAGTAGTTTTGGTCAATATAACATATAATTTATGGTTAACTGTTCACATTGATTGAAGTGTTACAATAGATGTCTCTCAATCTTTCTTTGTACAACAGATTTCTGGTACAATTCAAAGAAATTTTATCTAAAATATGTCACAACAAGTCAGATCCAAATACATATCTATACCCAGCAGATAATTGGAGGCTCATACTTTGTTAGTCCATTGTTGTTCTTTTACAACATGACTGTAAAGAATGGTTGTACTGCTTCACTATTTCAACTCATTCTGTAAATATAATACTGTCTTATCTATAGCTGTAATTGCTATTTTCTCTTTGCTTTATTCCTTATCTGTTTCAGGTGTTAATAGCCCATCCAATCCAGTCACCTTTTGCAAACTCTGAGTAGTCCTCTTATTTTGGCCACTCAATGGTCTTGTCTATTCATGTTTAGATTAACTTCATGCTGGAAACTGTTGTTAGTTAGAACATCAGGGTTTATTATAGCTATTATTATTTCATCATCATTCTGCAAAGTAAAACAGTGAGAATGGCACATTGGAGTGTTATATGTAACATTAATTGTGCTGTTCAAGTTTCCAGATGAACAGAATTTCATCATGTTTACATCCAGTCTTTGCACCTCTGTATTCTCAGTGACATGACTTATTAATGGGAACATTCTCTGCTGTTTATCTTTTCCATCTGACTAGAAGTTTATTACTTGAAAAAGGAAGTTTCAGTTTAAATGTCACTGATTTAACCTTTGTCACCTTGGCAGTGCATACACATTTCATCCTTCATTAAAGCCAGCCTGTCTGGTGTTTCAGACAGGCTGCAGGAAATTTAGGCTAGTTTTCTTCATCTTTCTACAGAAGATATTTATTTTAAAGTGGAACCCTTTACAATAAGTTTTTCCTCCATCAGTCCTCTTTTTATATCTGATAAAGACCAAAATACTGTTGTATAAGAGGATTTAACATTTCTTTAGCTCGTTTTCTAGGCCTGTTTCTGTATTATCCAATCAAATTCCAGTTGCTCATTTAAACTAATTAGAGTAGAAACATTTTAATTAAGAAAATTAATGTTAGGATTAAGTTTATACCTTTGCTCAGCTTTTCTATTCCATTTCCTTTCAGCTTCAACAAGAATTGCTCATATTCTTATGTACCTTGGAGTGATTATATATTGTAGTCTCAAATGATCATTATGTGAGGAAAGGGCATTTGAATTTGAAAAGCCTATCAACTAGAACAATTCACAGATCAAACACTGAATACTAAAAAACAGCAAGTTTTTACTAATTAAAATTAACAATTTCTTACATTATAGTGCTTCTAAAATACACATAAAATGTGTTCAACAACCCATACATCCATCTCCTGTAATCAATGGATATCGTAATAAATGCGAATTTACAATTGGTTTAGGACCAAATGGAACAGAACGAATAGTTGGATTCCGTTTGGCCAGATATTCTGCTGGATCAATGACAGTTGCTCCAATAGAGGATTGTGATATTATACCTGAATCAATGAAGAAAGTTGTTAAGGTATTTGTGAATTTTATGGTTCTTTTTGTAATGTTTATAAAAGTTTAGAAATTGCATCAAGCCAGTTAGATCTCAAATTGTTTTTAAACTTCTGTAACTTGTATGATGGCAAAATGTCTATTACTACAATGCAGACTTTAAATATTTTCTTAGAAGTGACTAAATAAGACAGTAATATCATTAATCTTTTATAGTGTTACCAATAAATAAATAAAGGTTTTGGGTTTTTCTTTTTTTTTAATTCTCCCTTATTCTTAACAGTTTACTTTCTTTCTTTAACTCTTTTTGGTAAAAAATTTTTTTTTTAAATAGAATTTCAATCTTAATAACACATACACATTTAATTTCTCATCATTAAACTGATTATACTGAACCTTGTGTACTGCACACCATGCAAAGGAAACTGAAGGCTGGATTCCTGGCCATAATCAGGGAATAAGGCATCATCCATAAATTATGTAATGTAATGCTAATTATTACAAGATCATTATAAAATGGTATCATTTTACAAATTCTTTCTTTAAGAATGAGATTTAATTTTTAATATTTTACTGTATGCACATAGTACAGTTACACATTTAAGTTGGAAGTACTTGAAAGGTTACTATATTCCGTCCAATTTTGATGGTTAATTATTTTGAATCCTACTTTTGTGTTTTAGGCATTACTTTTAAAGAGATGGAAATGTGCAAATAAAATGAAATAAGTTAATTTTTAATAAGTCATTTTTTTAAGTCATATTAAAGAATCCAGTTCCCTTAAAGGCACAATGAGTTACTTTAACAAACAATCCAAATATTGTTCTGATTCTGATTTGAGACTCATGCCAAATTTTTTTCCCTTCTTTTTTAAAGCCAAATCCTAAAAAATGAAACATAAAAAGTTGTTGTGGATTTTAGTTGGACATATTGTAGAGTTGTCATGTCCTCTTCTACAATATCAAGTGGCATTTAAAAAGTAAGAATGTACAGTAAGGCACTGAAAAAGGAATGTCCTGTATTTGCTTATAAGTCCTGTATATTTTTTTGCATATTTTCTGAGGCAATTGCCAGTTTACAAAATGGGCTCGTCGTTTTTCAGTGCTTTGTGCATAGAAGTTTTCATTCAAATGTATTAATTAGGAAATTAATAAAACTAACATACTAAATTCTGTATGGCATATCAGTAAACATATATTATTACCCATTGGTAATCCATAATGATCCATTTTCTGTATCAAAATTAAATATTTCTATTCACCAAAAAATCTGACTAACATAAAAATAACAAGAAGTTCCTGAAAAAAAACTTTGGAGTTTACTTTCCTAAAATGGAAAGTAAACCTCCCCCCCCCCCCCTTTCCTTTTTTTTTTTTTTTAATTGTGAAACAACATAAGGGAAAAGATATACAGTACATATAAATTATTAATTACCAAACTCTTCAATGTGTGTGTGTATGTTTGTGTTTATATTCTAACATGGGCCAGCTAATAACCATATTTCTTGCTTTATCTCTCTAAACATATGCCAAATTTTGACTTATACTTTCTTTTCTTTTATTGTATATTATTTGCTTTGTATTTTAATCCACTTCATAATTTCTGTACAATTTTATACCTTTGGATTTAGCTTTTGGCACTCTGTTGCTGCTTTTTTGCCAAAATGCCAACCAAGCTTTTGAACCCTTGACACTTACAATTTGTCAATCCCTTGTTGAGTATTCTTTCTATTTGAACATTAGAATATTAAGTTCAGCTTCATTTGAGTTCACTAGTGCTTTACTATCTGTAATTTCTTTAGATGAATACATAATTTTCATTTACAAGAGCAGTTGAAAATAAATTACATTGTATTTAATTCTATTAAACAGAAATAAATTTTTTAAACAAAAGGTAATTTTTAATTGTGAGAAAAACCTCATAATTAATTGCTATATCTTTATTTTTTTTTTATGTTAGGCATTTCAGGATTACATTCAGACTTCGGATAAACCACCATTTAATCCTGAATCCCATGCTGGCTATTGGCGTCAGTTAACGGTCCGATGCACCCGCAATAAGGATATAATGGTGAATGTAGTCATTCATCCACAGTCATTAACCCAAGTAATTTTTTTCCTTTAGTTGTTGTATTATAGATCTGCTTTATTATTAAGTAACAGTATTGATTTGTTTTGAACATATCTGCATTTAACAATGTATGCTTTCGCATACTTTTTGGAAAACGCATACTTCTTTAACATGGTAGTTAAATTCAGTAGATGGAATAAACGGCATTTTCCATACCATTTGCTCTAGCTATCTCTCCAGGGCTGTTAATTAATTTCCATTTGTCAATTTAATACTTTGCAAAGTTTATTTAAACCTTCTTAAGTAACTTGACTAATACTCCTTACAAATTTGCCAGGCCATGTATAGAATACAGATGCCTTTTAGATGTTGAAGTGTAGCCGTTTCTGAATCATTCAGCAAATGACCAAGCTAATTTGCATCATTAGCACTTGCAAATCCGTGAACTAGACTTTTATTAAAGTCTCACCAGTTAGTAATTGGAATATTTGTTAATATATTAATTCTTATAATATTCCTTAATATGTTTATGACACTTCATTTTCATGAATGGTGAACAACTGAAAAACAGTTCATAGATGGAAATAAAGCCTAGGTTGTATCTCAAGTTTTGCACATTTTGAAAATACAAGAAAATAAAAAGTTATAACTGAGTGAATCAAACGGTAATAAAAATGTTTTACATACTGGAGTAATTTTTTTTAAACCTATTTTTAATTCTGAATGTGAACTTTTATAGGAAGATTTAACAGCAGTTAAGGAAGAATTAAAAGGTCATTTTGAATCAGGAGTAGGAAAAGATTGTGGTATAACATCAATGTATTTTCAGCAGTTTGCTAAAAGGTAAGCCAATGATAGTTGTTGAAAAAGAAATATTATTATTAGCCGCTGACTTGATAGCTAGAATCCATGTTTGATGTATTCATAAGATTCTAACAGGAGGGTTGCCATCTGAACAGAAAGTGAGAAAATCCACCAGTGGCATATTTGCTATCTTACACTTTAAGGTACTTATTTTTCATTTGTTCATTGTACATTTGTAAGCTTCAATGAATATTATTTTACTCTATAAAGACAAGTTAAGATGGGTTTATCAATCTTTTAGTTTCATTGTTGCAAAGTTCTTTAAAAAAAAGGGGGGTTGGGGGGTTTGGAATGTTCTTGACTTAATTGGTTTTTAACATGGCTTCATTCTTATTCCATGAAAGGTTTCAATAATCTTTTAAACTGCTATGTCATAAACTTTTAATCAGAAGATTAACGAGCTTAGAGAGGCTTATTCTCATTTTTCAGTGTTTCTTTGTATTTGTTTAAATTATGTAAATATACATCTGTTATTAAAAATGGTATTTTTGTTTCTTCTGCTGTTTAATCTGTTCCTATGTTTTCTGGCATTATTTTATACAGTCTACTGTCTGTTTTTATCTACCATTTACCGAACATGGATGGATAAGATATAGGGCATACCCTTCTTGGACCTGCTTGATTATGGTTCCATTTTCCATAATTGAGATCTCTTAACTGTTACTCCATTTTAGTTAACAATCACCAAGACGCACAGCACAACCTAAAAGAATGCTACTAATTCCAAGTCCAGTTGTGGAAGCCTTTTATTATAAAGACTTTAAGTATTGGAATGACTCATCCTTACTTTCTGTTTAGGCTACTCCTTTGCTATTATGAATCCGTTGAATATGGCTTCTACAGATAATTCAGAAATAAATATTAAAAAAATGATTTAACATTATAAAATATCATTTTATTTAATTTAAATTAAGGTTTTTGCCTTGAAAGGTATCAAATAAGCAAGTTATTCTACCATTAACATTTATCATTACTAAAAGATTAGAAAAACATATGATAAAGAAAACCTAGAAATTTGAAAATTATAATTTCCTTGTCCGTCCTCCCTATCCTGTGTTCCGAAGACTTACTCTTCTATGACAGTTCCCATAAAATTTCAATCCTAAAGTGATTTAATTATTTTGTAATTTAAAAATTAGAGAATCTGGAGAAGATCCACCATTACAACATATATTTGGCAATCAGGTAGAACATATACTATACATAATTTTATTTATTATTATTTTTTTTAATGTAAAACATTAAGGAAACAAAACGAAGCAATTCTGTCCTCTTATGTCTTATAAATTTTTTAGCCAAAAATGATCATAAAATATCAGGAAACTATGCATAAACTTAAGAAAATGTAATCAATGAAAATATATATATTTTATATATATATATATATATATAGATATATAAAGATGACAAATAAATAAAATTTGGGAAACTGAAGGTTAATCTGACATAAAATATATTAAATTCTGAAAACATTGTCTTCTACATTTTCTGTAAACAAATTTGAGATCTATGGTTTCTTTCCCAATAAATATTAATTTAATTATATATATAAAATGAATTAATATTGCTACTATTGGATTTTTAGTATATATTTCAGTGATATTTATATATACTATCATTTTAGTATATGCACGAAACCCTTCTGGATTTGAAATTCCGCATATCTCCTGATGCATTTTTTCAAGTGAATACTGCTGGTGCAGAAGTTCTTTATACATTAGTTAGACAACTATGCATAGAAGAAAAAGCATCAACTATCTTTGATGTTTGTTGTGGAACAGGAAGCATTGGCATTTGTCTTGCCAAGGTATGAATTTTTTTTTTTAATGTAAGATATTTATTAAAGAGTTTAACGTGTGTCGAATATATTTATGAAATGAGTAAAACATCGACACACACACACACACACACGTAGGGAACAATAATGTATATTAAAAATTATGAAAAAAAGAATACATTACATAAATGGGCTTGAGGGCTGGACATTTAGACATGCTAAACGGATTGCCATTCTCATTGGAATCGTAACAGAAAAGCTTATGTAATGTATTCTTTTTTTCATATACATTATTGTTTCCTTCACATGTGTGTCAATGTTTTACTCTTTTCATAAATGTAAAATAAAGTAAAGAAAAATACTATTGAATTTAGCCTTCTAGGCCTTAATTAAAAATTTAATATTGAGATAATTCTTCCAAGAGAACTTTTTTTAGAATAAGGAATCGTCCATTAATCACATGAGGCTCGAAAGGGGTGGGGGGTGGGGGGGGGTTCGTAAAAAAATCACGAAGTATCACAAGGGGGGAGGGGGGGTATAGCGAGATATCACGTGTATTTATTTTTGTCACTTTTGGAGGTTTTTTTTTTTTGGTTGAACAGATAGGTTGGGAGGTTTTTTTTTTTTTACCAAAAAAATACACGTGATTTTGGATGAGGGGGGGGTAGTCTAAAACCTCACCACGTATCACCAGGGGGGGAGGGGGGGGTTAAAAAGTTCCTAAAAAAACCTCGTGATTAATGGACGACCCCTAAGATAGTATTTTAGTAAGCCAAACAGTTGATCTAAGATAAAATCGAGCTGGGATCAAATTGTTGGAAAGAGACATGGTTACTTTGTGTTTAGACAAATGCTTTAGTGAAATTGATTTCATCTAGTTTTTGGATGAAAAATCTAATCTCCAAAAGCTCATGTGCCATGGATCAAATCTCAACATGTTAATGGGAAATCAAAATTCAATTATTAAAAATCATTGAATTTGTTGCTTCAACTCTTAATATTAAGAAAGTATGAATATTTTGCCTGTTCAAATAAATAAGAACATAAAAAAAACTTTACTGTCAACATTTTATGTATTTATTTATTTTTAGGATGTAGACAAGGTAGTTGGAATTGAAATGATTCCCCATGCAATTGAAGATGCTAGAACCAATGCAAGTTTAAATGGCAAGTCTTTAGATTTTGAAATCATGTTTAATATTAATGCTCATTTCTGTGAATTTACTTTCAGTATTCAAAAATATATAACTTTCATCATTAATAGAAAAAATATTCACATGATGTTTTGTTCTTCTTTTCTTTTAATTTCATTTATTAATTACATTTTTAAAAAAATCCATGAAAGCTTTCCTTTAAAAAGTAGTTTGATATTTGATATTTATGGTAAAAATACATCTTAACTCTTACATTTTTAAAGGAGAAATCTACCTTTGTCTATGGTAAATATCAATACTTTGTTAATCATCATATTTATTAGTATAAATAAATGTCAATGGGCTTGTTTAATTGAGATTTTTTTTTTTTACTGAATTATTTACAGATATTAAGAACACAGAATTCATTTGTGGGCGGGCTGAAGATGTCATTCACCAGTCACTTGGCGAAATTACCAAAGGGAACATCATTGCTGTTGTAGATCCCCCAAGGGCTGGATTACGTAATTTACTTTATTTTCTTAAACGGGAAGGATTTCATCGCTGGAACACGGGAAAATATGTCCCTGCCAATTTTTATTAAAATCCGTGTTTTCCAAGCCGAATTCTATGTCCCAAGTGCTGAGTGGACACTGGTCCAAGTCTAATGGCAATTAAAAATTTTAATTAAATTCAAATACGTAAATGGTCTAAAGCGTGAGAAGCATAATCCACTGGCTCGCATTCGATTCCTGATACAGGCGTTTTTTGTTAATTATAATATTTAAATTGGTTTTAATTCATTTTTAAGTGCTTTTAATGCATCTTAATCATTGCTAATTATTACAACTTACCGTATATGCTCCAATAAACGCCGAGGCTCTTATTGTCGCCGGTCTCTAATAAGCGCCGGGCTGCAGAGGGGACACGGCCAAATAGTAGCCGGTCTCTAATAGTAGCCGGGTCTTTGATATTTGCCTACCGATACTAGTGTAAGCGTCCGTATCTTTATAGTAGTGCGTAATACCTTACGGTACATTGCCTTACAAAATGCCGCCGAAACGGTCATTTGACATTGCCTTTAAGATTCGCGCGGTGGAATACGCGAAAGAAACTTCTGTTTAGGCGGCCGCCCGTCATTGCGGATTCGGATGACGAATAGCAGCGAAAGGAACAGAAAGACATTGCCATTTATCTTTAACAGTCTTGTATAGCATATGAAATTCAAATAAAGTAGCTGTTTGTAATATTAGCCAGTATTTATATGTAAAAATATTGCGTTCTGAAGGTTTTTGTTAATAATGGCCGGCCTTTAATAGCAGCCGTTCTCTATTAAGCGCCGGGAGCCGAGGCTAGTTTTGCAAATAAACGCTGGGGGCCTCTATTGGAGCCTATACGGTATTTATAATAATTTTTGGACAATTATATGCAAATTTACAGAAGAAAAGGTGCTGTTCAAATGGAATAGTTCACTATAGTGAATGTTTTTCATGACAATTTCATTGATTTTAAGCTTAATTATAGCTGTTATTGAAAAAAAAAAAAATATGTAAAGTTGCTCATAATGGTCCAAAAATTATTACAATAAAATAAATTGTAATAATTGGCAATGATTCAAAATTAATTTAAAAAATTCAAAAAATGCCAGTGTTGGGAATCGATTATTTTTTTGTTAACTTTAGCATACACATTTGTTTTGATAAACAGTGAAAGCCAGTAATTACGCTTACCTGCTTCACCCTCCCCTTTTATGAATGACTAAATATATTGAAGCTAACAACAGTGATGATTCTCAACACAAACAACCAAAAAAAATTACAATTTGATATCGTGAATTACGATTATTTTATTCCAGAACTTACTAAATTTGCAGCTGTCGTGTTAGATGGTTAACAATGCAGTTTTCCTTCTATTATGTAAATTTTTTTTTATTATGATGGTGTCGATGCAATTCATTCTTACCAAGCTCAAACAAGGAATTTATCGCATTGTACTCCTAATTATACTAAAATATAGATAATGTGACAACATAAAGAAATAATATTTGATGTTACTGGGGATTTTTTTAAGTAAGCAAAATGTACAAAAATTTAGAGAATGTAAATATTACCTAGATGCACAGTAAACAGAACAATCAAACTATCAGCTGAAAAGAAGTTTTCAAAAGAAGAAAAAAAAAGCAACAAAAACTTGCTCTTAAAAAGATCCTACACATAAATGATCATTATGTTTTAACAGTGAAATTTAATTCTGGGGCTTACAGAGATAAGAATTTTTGTAGTAGACAAAGCATTGTTTTAATTCCATTGAAATGTGATGCAAAAAGATGATCATAGGATTTATTATTCAGCAAGCATTTCAATGACAGTAATTTTTGTAGTTAGTATCTAATTATTTAAAAGGAAAGCAAATTTTAATGTATGTTTATATTCTAATCTCTTGCTATATATTCAGCTGTTTTAAGTGTAAAATAATTCATTTCACAATAAAACCTTCAATTGTTTTAATATATTTTTTATTTTTAGATAACAGAGTGATCCGAACCCTTAGGACTTGTTCCCTCATATCTTGTTTGATTTATATATCATGTGATCCTCTGGCAGCAAAGATAAATTTTTTAGAGTAAGGCACTTTTTTTTTTCTGGACTTATTGTTGCTTTATCACATTTACATTTTCTTAATCTACGAATTGCAGAATATAATATTTGGAGATATTCACTAATATGTAGTATAATAATAATAAATGGTTATGCAGTTTGACTAGAAGATATTTTTTTTCTTTCCCGTCAAGACTTTTGTGAGGCACTAAGTGGATCCATACAGCAAGCTATTGCTCATCATAATGATGATTTCATGCAGGAAATGTAGTTAGCTGAAAAATGGTGAATCTTTTGTTCACTCAAATTATTCTTATTCACCTGGTCAAGCAGATCAGCAGTGAATAACGTTAGAGAATGGTGAAAAGACTGAAATGGCCCCCTGACTCATCACTTTTTCTTTTACAAACTTGCCATTAAATCTTAGTTAGGCACACATTTTTGGGATTCAAAAATTTATAATCAACTATATCTTGCAACTGATGGTATTACTATATGTATCTCATTTTATTCATGAGGCAGGATGGTGCATTCAAACAGTGAATGAGAAGTGACAGTATCTGAGGCTCCATCCTTAACTGTAAGAAATCGCAGTTTAGATTAAGTTAGTTATGTTGGTGGAAGATTTCTTTAGTAAAGAAATACAAATTGAGACACAGGTTATTATTTCATTTACAGCTAACTGGAACTTAAAGTCATCAAAAATACCTACAGAGCACTACATTTATTGTAAAGATATTTCACCGTCATGCTGATGTAATCAGTACAATCCCCATCATTAACTATTAAACAGCTAGTTATTCTCTGACATTTTTTTTTTTTTGGGGGGGGTTCTATTTTTAAATGCTGTACAATGCAGTAGATACAGATATTAAATTAACTAAGATGAAAATGGAACATGGCTCCAGAAATGCACAGATTCTTTTGAAGTAAATAAAACATGTTTATAAAATAGTTTATATGGTTTGGCATGGTTTACTTGATGCAGGTGCATACCATTGTTGTCGTTGATGAAACAACAATAACCTCCTGTTATACTGAGCATCTCTTGTAAACATGATGCAAGGTCACTAATAGTAAATAATGAAAGGCATAATGCTTATTGATTTCATGTAATCTTTGTGTGTTCTGTTAACACACGACAACAATGGTATAGGCAACAATCTACTGCCCTGCATTAAGTAACCATTCAAAATACTGAAGTGAATAAAAAACCAGGAATGTAAAAGGGAATCTGGACCCATGTTCCATTTTCACACTCCTATATGCCCTATAGGTTTGTTGCATATATTTATTTACACCCTGTATAAGAAACAAAATTTTTAAAGCTTAAATACTAATGGATTGTCATTTTATTTCAGTCTTTGTAGGCCAACATCTAACCAGTACAAGGGAGATCCATTTTTGCCCTCAGTATTCATACCTGTTGATTTATTTCCACATACAAACCACTGTGAACTAGTTTTAGTTTTTAAGAGGTCATCATGTCATATTAAAACTGAAATTGGCTTAAATCCATCTATCCAATCATCTTGATGTCACAAAATTGTAAAAGAAAAATTAAAAGTTGATTGTATTAAGAAAATAAAGTATTGTCTGTTAATCCTGATGTTGTTTTAATATTTAATTTATCAGCAAGTTTACGATTTTTATTCTCCTAAGCATCATTATGCTTTTTTAGTGGTCCAATTGGAGAGAGGAAAAACAAACTGCTATTATGGGGTATGCGAGTGGTGTATGATCATTCCTCAGTTTAAGACAAAGCCTAATTACGCTCATATGGTACCAACCAGGACCTTTCCAGGGTTGTGAGGTCGTTCCAACTGTGTCTATAGTTTCCTAGTCTCATTAGCTGGGGACTATCCCCGTTAGTTCAGATTGGCCCACTTGCCTCTCAATCACTCCCCCCCCCCCTTATTGACTTAGTGCCTTAAACTGAGGTAGAACAAGCGTAAAAATTCTCTTATTTTTGCATATGAAATTGCTTCATCAAACCCAAGCTTTCTATTTCATTTTAATTTCTCATAGCTAATATAAAATTACAATAATACATAATGTCTGAAGAAAAATTCTTTAATTTGTAAAAGTTACCAAAAGATGGCATGTAGTTCATGAATTTAGTATTTTTAAAGCTGGAGAATGCCTTTTCGTGATTCTGATGTTATGCTTGGAAGAAAATTGATTTCTGAACTTATTAAAAAAAAAGCTGTTGGATAATAACCACTTTCATGCAATATAAATGTTGAATATCACAGATACATAGAAAATAACTACGAATTGAAGGATTCTGTGGACACTGGATGCCACAGATATGTTTGACCAGTTTCGATTGGAGCTGACAGCTTTTGACTGTGGACTAAATTCAATAGCGCTGATTAAATATCTGGGAAAGAAATGGCTAGTAAAGCATCTTTGACGCTTCAGTACAATTTTCAGTTTGAGAACCTGACTATTTTTTTTAAATAAAAATCTTTTTAAGTATGAAGAATTCTACATCCAGTTTCAATCATATTTAAATTATGAAAGATATTTATTGATCATTCAGGAATGGAATCAATAAATTTTAAATAATGGAAATGCAAGTGACATTACATCAATAAATCTTTAAATTTCAACAATTTTATAAATATTATGTCATCAATACATTTATTACTATTTTCTTACTTTTTTTTAAAAAATAAAAAATAAGGAGGGTTCTGTAATCCATAATTCCTGTATAAGATTGAAAAGAAAATCTTCAGAAAATTACTGATTAGGCAACATCTTATTAACATGGTCATTTTTAAACGGAGGAATTTGATGCTGGATCATTAAAATATGTATTTCTGTGTCATTCTTGTGCTAATATATTGTAATTCTAAACTTGATTTTTAACAATTACAAAACATTATGTAAAATATATTAATTACAGCAAACATTAAATACATTGAGAGAATATACTGACAATTAGATATTTTAATATTTTTTTTCCTTGGATTAACCAAGAACTTTTAACAGTTTCCATATTAAATCCAACAATTATTTTTAATATTTCCTACTAAACTTTTTAAGGAATATGTTATAAGCACAAATACTAATCAATCTTTCCGACATTTTTCATTAGTATAAAATTTCATTTACAACAAGCAATCAACATTATTGAAATCGAATTTTGTTTGAATAAAAGTTAACATCTTTTACTACCAAGCATGTATATATATAACAATAGCCAAAAAAAAAAAGGATGTAAAAAATCATGACCAGTAAAAAATAAATATATATGATTACTGCCAGAAAATAAACTGCTTGTTTATCATTAATTTCAGACATTCTGGTAAAGTTTTACATCATATTTAATAAGATTTTTCACTACAAAATTTGAGGAGTAAAAGTTGAACTATATAAATCTAAACTTAGATACATTTACACTTCTTATCATCAAAAGATAACGATTTGATAATAAATATGCATAGGTGTAAACAATTTCAACTTTCAAAAGTAACAAGGGAGGAAGAATGATGAGTTGCTGGAGTTAACATACCTGAGATTAAAATTATCAGAATAGATGTTTTCCAGACAGTTTTCACAACAGTAAGTTACCAACACAGCAATATTTAACGTTTTGTATATAATTTGTTGTTTTTTTTTTCCCTGTACAAAATGCAATTAACCTTTTTGCTACGAACAAGAATATTGCATCAACTATTGCAGTATGTCTTAGAAAAAAGTTGTAGAAATTGCAGCAACATCAACTTCAACAAACTATTTACTTGTAACTTGTTCATAATTTTGTAAGGACTATATCGGGAACAAGTTCTCACAATTGAGTTACAATTCAAAATGCCTAATTATTATAGGGATTAATGTCTAATTATTATAGCTTTTATTAAACTGGATGTGGATTTACATTAAAATAAATTGTATCCTGTCTATTTTTATCCAGATCAGTTAAATGTACTGTAGTTTTGTGAATAAATGAACTGAACCTTAAATCCAAAAGAAACTTTATCTTCTCTTTCAAAAAATGATTGTAGGTCCAAGCAAACAATGTCTACACGTTTTTTGGTTTTTTTTTGTTTTTGTTTTTTTGAGGGGGTGAGGAAGGATTTTACAGACTTACACAATTTCATTGGTGATATGTATAGGCTAACAAAAATCTAAAGATCTTCTGACCTTTGAAATTTAAAAGCTGCAATTAAAAATATATTTCATAAAGCATAATCATGTTATTTTTTTATCTTATCTTTTCATGCATACTGAATGCTCTACATTACAACAGAGGATCAACACTTCAATAATCCAGAGACCAAAGTAAAAAAAAAAACAATTATTTTTTTAGGTTCTTTCAAGAGGCATATATCGACTGTCCCTACGTAGACTATCGAAACTAAAAATCATCACTTTACAGGAGAGCGTTTTAAAGATTTTTTGACACACACGAACAAAACAACAACAATACCGGCGCTTGCACGGAACGAATGCAGCGTAAACAAACGATAGTCCTAGTTGCGTCTCGCTCTTTTGGTTTCGCGCGCAATTTGGTCCGGAGTAAACTGACTAAATTTAAGTTTCGTGAGTTTACAAGGAGCAGCAACATTACATTCGATACTTTATGTTTTGCTAAAACTGAAAATAATGAAATATTTTAAATATTTTTTTTTTTGTAAATTGAAACATTTATATGTTAGAAACAAATTGCGACAATAAAAAAATAATCATTTTTTTAAGTTTCGATAGTCTACGTAGGGACAGTTGATATGTAGGTCATAAATAATGCAGAAATCTGCACAACAACGTTGCCTTACAAAGTATATTATTATTTACTTTGTTTACTTTATTCATGGGGTAAATTAATATATAAGCTAGTTTGTCTTGCTTTCAAAAACAGCATGTGAAGATAGTTGAAACTTAAGGCTTGGCTGATATGAACCTCAGATTAATTGCACCTTTTCAATTTTTCATTAGCGTTAATGAAATTTGAATTACCAGGAATTTGCATTTCTATAATAAATGGCCATAAATTAACTTCTGAAAGAACAGAGTTCTTTGCTTATTTATATTTTACATTATTATCAACTTAAATTATTCATAAAAGTACAATGATTTTCATGAAGATTGTTTTGTTGTTGAAGTTGAAGATGCACTGAAATTAGAAAGTTTAGTGGAAAACAAAAATTCTGATTCTTGACTTGATATGCCAATATCTTATTTTTACAAAAAAATAAATATTTTTGTATTCAAGAAATTATTAAAAACAATATAATAAAAAAAAGATAAAAAAAATTAAGAGATGACCTATTTTATAAAACTTACATAGCATATTTATATATCATTATAAAGATTAAAAATGCATTTTTTTTTTTAAATCAGGATACTTACATATACATACATATTGGAAGATATTTTAAAGACTATCTTTTCAGTTTTTCTCTTCTATTGTCAATTATCCATTAAGACAAAACTACTATACAATAACAGAATTGAAACAATTATCTAAAATGAGAATATTCAGGGCTAAACTAACATATAATGGACTAAAAAAACTCCATATTTCTGTTATTTTTAATGTTCTAAGAAATATACCATTTTCAGAGCAAAATAAAATGATAGAAAGTAAATTAACATACGTAATTAGGAACCAGTGTTATGTTTTAGCACAATTTATTTAAATGAAACAATTAAGGGATTAAAAACTAATATTTATCATTTAAAACTGAAGTTTGTATTCATATGAATGTAGTATTTGCTCCTCTTAAATGAAGTGTCATTAATGCCTTTCCAATTGACAGGGGGATCCATATTATGACTTATGGGAACTATTTCATTTTGTAATAAACTTAATTATTGATCATGATGCTCACTGTAAAAGTGCTACAAAAAGTACCACCAAATAATTCACAATTTAGCCAAAAACACATAACCCTACACAGGATATTTGTTTTCATTAAATTCTGTCTTGTTAATCTTCCAAATCTGGTGCCAACAATCATTTACAAATATATAGACTATTAAAAAAAAAAAAAAAAAAGTTTTTTACTGAAACAGAGTCACTAATTGTTTAGCAGCTTTTGCAATATCATAGGCACACTGGATCACTTGCTGTGTAACAAACCTATAATCAATGGGTGTGTCCTGAGCAGGAGCAAGAAGAGTTCGGCATTCAGTCTGCAGTCGTAAGGCACTTGTAGTTAACTGTCTTAAAGCAACTGCCACTGCTTCCTCTTTAATATTCTGAATAAAAAACAAACACTGTTCAGTCTTATTATTATATCATCAAATAAATCAATTATTATACAAAGTCTTAAAAAGTCAGTAACAATTGAAACAAAGTAATTACTAGGAATGCAGGATCACAGCAACTTTTATTGATATCTTTAAAGAAACTTTGGAAAAAATATTAAAAAAATCTATATAAATAAATTAAGCATATATGTATATATGCATGTTTTTTTTATGTTTCCACGTATTTGTTTGATGACCACTGGGCAACAACCTAACAGAAGAGTAAATCAAAATCCACTGATTACTACAACCTACAGAATAATTAGAAAGTAATCTGCTTTAAAGAAATGCAGTCATTCATTCAGTGCAGATTTCTCATAAAAATTTATGAAAAATGTATATGAGAAACATACGGCAAGAAACAAAGCTGAAAGAAAGTCAGTGTACACAATTCCTGCAGTAAAAAGGTCTCAAAACTGTTTCTTAATGTGGAATAATCCCGTCCACAGGAATTGTGTACTTTAGAATGCTAGCGAATTTTAGATGCTATAATTGGAAATGGAGCTCAAAGCAACGTTTCAATTAGATGGAATGTGGCCACTTCACCATTTGAGTTTAATATAATGATTATCAATGAAATAACAAACAATGGTCTCCAAAGTCACTGAACTTGAAACCTCCTGTGCTAGTAATAATAGTTTATATTAGTGTCTCCAATGATGAAATATAGAGAAGGCTTATCTAGTTGTGCTGAGTGGATAAGGAATCCTTCCCAAGATATGGCCAAAATTAAGACAGTCACTAAGCCATTGCTGGGCCAAAAAGGGGAAACTTGTCATGCCTGAAAAAACATATGGAAAAACCAAAAACCGTAATACTCTCAATAAAAGACACAAGATCTTACTTTTGAAGTTATCAAAGTTCATCATAACTTATCATTATCAAATAATCTATCAAAAAGTACTCAGAAACCCCAACATCAACTGAACAGAGCTTAAGAACTACTGCAATACTGGAAATGTCGGAAACAAATCAGCTAAGTGCTAGGAACATCAACAGCAGTTAGTAGGTAGTATGGTACTGATAAAATTCTAAAACTGTGTGAAAAGCTTTTGACAGATCAGTCATTCAATGATGCACAAAATAGCAAACTCTTTGGACTGTTAACCCATTCAACAAGTTTTTCTAAATTTGAGTTCAAGCATGTGCCGGGTTTTTCCACCCTTTAAGCCTAAACTAATAAGAAGCCCTATTATTTGTTTTTGCTGAGAAGCTTTTTTTTTTTTTTTGCAGTACATGAAATTGAAGAGGAATTTAAAAATATGGAAGATTTGAATTGTTTATTTTTTTTAAAAAAAGTTCAAAAATTTAGATTTTTTTTTTTTTTTTTTAAGAATTATTGCTTTTTTGTTGTATTAATAGTACATGAGAAACAACTGAATATAATATGATCCAGTTGCAAATAAAACTGCATTTGATGTAACTTTTACTTTTTATTGCCATCATTAGATCTGCTTGCAGAAACTCATCATATACTTCCATTTTTTAAAATAATAATCAGGAGGAAATAAAATAACTTTAAGTCTATCTTGGAGGCCAAAGTAAGCTCAGTTTTAGTTAACAACACAATTTTTACCAAAACTGTACACCTATTAGTCCAATGTATCAGGATTCTCCACATTTAAAGTCTAACCTAATAAGAAGCCCTATTATTTTCACATTAAAAAATGTTGCGTTACAAGAACAAATATATTCAGGGGACACTGAGGGGTCAAATGCCTTAACTCAAATTTACTCAGATACGACATTGAACAGCCCAAGTTAAGATGCAACATCATAAAAGATAGATAACTAAAGTGATGCACAGTAATGACTATCCAAGTTATACAAATCACAAACAGAAATTCGTTTTACAGGTAAAAGGTAACAAGTTAACTAAATGAATCTATGGAGAGATACTTGCTGAAAGTAAGAAACACTGATGAAGCAAGCAATGAAGTTAAAAGTGAGAGAAAATAAACTGGACAGATAATTACTCTCTGCAAAACTCAAAAAATCTATCATTAGAATGGATTTCTTTATGCATTATGTTCGGTGTAAAAATGCAAAGATGAAAACATGAAACTGTAAAGAATATAGAAATTCAGTATTGGAAGATGTAAATGCAGATGAGAATAGCAAGATGTGCAAGTTATTGCCAACAAGGTAGGAAAATATATAGATAATTAAATTTAACATGAAAGTGATGTTTCTTCCATTACTTCAAACAGCAGTGAGACCTGAAGGCTGGATGGTCAAACCAAATTATGAAACAAATTCCAGAAACACAAGAACAGAAGACAAAAAAAAAATTGTTCAAGAATACTGATTATTAGGATATGTGAAGCACAGTCACTGAAAATGGGAAATACAATATAAGAATCATTAATGCTGCAATGTCAATCTTTGATAGAAGGAAGAATAGAAGGCAAATGGACATTCTCAAACCTGCTCAACAAAATGTAAATTCACGAAGGTTGTAAACGAAAAATATGAATGAAATTTATCAAATTGTAGTAAGAGAAAACGTAATGAAAATGAAAAA
Source organism: Thereuonema tuberculata (assembly GCA_023159025.1). NCBI lineage: Eukaryota > Metazoa > Arthropoda > Chilopoda > Scutigeromorpha > Scutigeridae > Thereuonema > Thereuonema tuberculata. The sequence goes on along the minus strand of JAFIDM010009631.1, from coordinate 66,883,325 downwards.
CTAAATTTCGTTTTTTCATTAAAACATGATACCATGCTAAAAATAGAAACAATGTAGTTTAAAAAAAGAAAAGTAGTTTAACATCTTCCTCTCCTATTTTATTACTTTTCACAAATATTACAGTACTCTCATGCAAAGCCCTCCACTATGGAGGAGGACTGGACAGCACTCAAATCCTGGCAATGTTGGCAACAGGCACACAGCCATTACTTCTGGTGTAATCGTTTGGGGAGCCAATTCTTAAGATCCTCTTTCATAGTGATTCGAGGAACTTTAAATTCATAGCAATGCGTGCAGAAGATCCTGCAACTGTTGTTTTGCCCTTCATGTTACCCCAGACAGGAGCAATTTTCCAACAGGATAACACACATCCAAACACTGTAAACATTTTCTAGCAGTATTTCTAAGCCATTCTTTCTCTTCCTTGGCCTGCATCAAGCATATCTGGGACAAGCATCATCGTACATCTGGCATTTGGAGCAGTAATTTCAGTAAGCTTGGACTGAGTTTCACTCTATGCCATGCCATATATCAGCATGCAAAGCAGCCAGAAGTGGCTGAACACCGCGATGATAATGCAACAATGATGCTGCTGCTGTTCAATAAAAATTAGCGTTTCACTGTGAAATTTGAATCAATTGCAATTCTCTTCATTGCATATTGTACCTACAAAGTTTCATTCAAATTGGATGCTTCCTTCATGGTGACTTAAGTTTTTTGTCAAAGAACGTGTGCACCTATATGTATACATACACACCACCGTGCCAATAGTATCAGACACCCCTTAGATTGCATGGGATCTGCTATAAAAGGAAGGTAGCAGACATCCAAGGCAGAAGTTTTGCAGAACACAGCTGTCCAGCATGTCAGTTAAGTGATGTTGAATGAGGCATGATCATTGGATGCCATGTGAGATGTCTAACCATGAGATCGTGTTCTGACCATGTATCCATGATCCATTGTATATGAAATAAGAGAAACAAGGTGCTACAAAGGTTGCACCAAGATCAGGAAGTCCCTATAGCCTTTTGGACCATAACAAACAGGCTATTGCTCAAGAGGTCAAGAAGACTCATAGAATCACAGCTGCTGTATCAGTGGACCGTGGATTCTCCTTCCACCTCCCAGTGTGGTCCAACGGTATGAACACAGCAGTGTGCTCTTCATGTGATGGGATTCTTCATTGAGAATTAGGAAGAACAAAAGCCTTCATCTTAAGAGGCAAATGGTCGGCGACATCTGTACTGGTGTAAAGTGTGTCAGCACTGGACCAGTGACCAGTAAGTGAAAGTGACATGGACTGATAAGTCGCTTTACTCGCCACCAATTGTCTGAACGTGTGTTGGTCTGGAAGCACCCTCAGGAGAGATATGACCAAGACAGTCTCATGACCATAGTGAAGGATTGTAGTGGAGTCGTGCTATGGTGTAGGACCCATCTGTAGTGCAGACATGAAACTCAATGCCTCTAGGTACCAGGAGGTGCTGGCTAACTATCTTCTTGGAGCAATGGCAGAGTTCTAAGGAAATGCAACCAACTGTTTCTTCTAGTAGGACAATGCACCATGCCATGCTGTGCATATGACACAAAGGCGGTTCACAGAGGCTGACATTATCCTGTTGCCTTGGTAAGCCCAGAGCCCCAATTTGAACCCAATTTAAGTGTTGTGGGATATTCTGGAATGCTGCATATGCCTGAGCAAGCTACCTGTCACCAACTACCATGAATTGTTGGAACGTTTAAAGGTTGAATGGCAACATATCTCATCAGAATAGGTCAGCCTTCCATGCATTGCAGAGGCTATTCCTTTAAAGGGTGGCCCAACATATTGACTGCATTCATCATGTGTGGTCTGCTGGACAAGTGGTGTCTGGATACTTTTCACAGGGCAGTGTATAATCTCTCTTACATACATATATAAAACAAAAGAAAAATTCTTAATTATTTTATTATTGTTAATTTTATTTTTTAATAGCAAAAAGTTATTATTTAATTTCTTTGAGACCTGAAGTATTTTAATTCTAATTAATATATTAGCTTAATTTCCTTTTTTTTTTTTCCCCCTGATTTGAAAAGTGTAGTGTTAAAATTTGTATGTTCAATAATCCACCAAGTAGTCATTAAAAGCAATGCATATAAAGTATGTATATAAAACTTTTATATAAGGTTTTATAGGATTTAACAATTAATCTTGAGAAATTGTGAAAGAACTTGACATATTCAGATGTAAAATAAAAATGCTGTTTGTGCAAAGAAATAATAACAGTCCATAATAATAGCATTCTTATTTAATATACAATCAATAACAACATTTTCAGAGGGAAATTTATTTTAGAGACCTAAAATAAGATGCTTTCACAGTAGCTGAGCTGGGGAAATAAAATGTTGTGATTTAGATATCATTTTGAATTTTAGAGACAATAAATCTGATTTGAAAAATATATGTTGATTCAAATCAAATTCATTGTGTTAGAACTTACAAATGCTGCACGAAAGTATGGTTAAGTTTGATTCAGAAAGCTCCCAAAATTAGTACCAATATTATGCTAATAATTTTATGATTAAATTCAAATAATAAGAATTTTCATTGATTGTGGATTATCTGATTATTAATAAAATTAACTGTTTTAACCAAGTAAGAAATCATTACAAAATAAAATAACACTTCATAATATGAATAAGCTTTGAAATACTTAAAAAAATAACATTTATTAAGATTATAATTTTAGAGAAAAAACAACATGCAAAATTACTTATCAAGTATTTTTTTTTTTTTTTTTAACAAAGATTGTAGTATCTTGCTGATATCTGTAAGTGGAATAATGCCTTTCATAATTTCAGATATTTCAGAATTGGAATTACCTGGGGAAAAATACTGGCCATATCTGCAACAGCTCCATGAATTTTTTCTGAGCATGGGATGAAACTATCAAAGTAAATAAGGATATTAAAAACACACTAGTAACTGTAAAGAATTTTAAACCATGTTTAATAAATTTAATAAAAATATAATAATGGCAGCCATATAACTTAGTCTTATGAGCAAGTTATTTTTTTGTATTATTAGTGATTTGTATTGGTTTGCAGAATAAAGACTGAATAAGTGTTATAGGAGATAAGTGAAAACTTTTGGATGATTCCTTGGCAGTGTATTAGAAGAATCTTTAGCTTTGTGTAACTTGATTCTGATATCACAGGATAATTTAGAAAGTTTGGCTTTATATTACTATTACTTTATCTATCTTTTCTAAATAAAGCATTATTTTTATTAAGTTAAATCATACATTGAAATACACTGGCAAGCATACAGGACAGTTTGTAGGGCAAGCCATCTATTAAAGGTCATGACAAACAATATTCAATCCAAAAAGTAATGGCTTGGAATATTTTGAGAATTCAGCAAAAATGTGTAAATGAATTTCTAGTAGAGAAAATATTTTATATCAAAGTTAAATATGTTAGGAAAAAAACAAAAACTAGTTGTAGCAATGATTTCATCTTTGTGATGGCTTCTTCCAGAACATAACAGTTTAATATACAAATAATCATTATAATGGTGAGATTGGTAGTCGAGTGGGTAAAGGCGCTTGGCTGCAGGTTCGATCCTCCAATCTCGACAGAGGGCAGGGATTTTTCCACACTCCATTCTCCTCCAAACGAATCTTAGGGCCTACCCAGCCCTATCTAGAATGGGTACCAAGTTTATTTCCTGGGAGTTAAAAGGCGGGTGGGCATCAGGCTGACCACCCGACCTCAATGTAGTCCCGTTGGTCATGAAGCGCCAGAAGCCTTAACTCCCGCAACCTCAAGGGCCTGCATAGGCCTATAGTGGGATACTTTAACTTTAATCATTAAAATGAAATCATTCATCACAAGTAACAAACTGATTATTTCCTAACATAATGAAATGCCTATTTCACCTTTGATAAATATTTTATTTGTGGTTTTGCATGAATCAGTGATATTATAAACTACACACAGTATTTATACAAATTGATAATGAAATACATACCAAGTGTTGGGTTTTATGTTAAATATTAAAAGATTCAAACTATTTCGAATGAAAACATTCAAAGTATTTGCTGATGTTCTGTGTCTGGATAATAAACATAATATTGAAATCAGGAAAATCATTGAGAAAGAAACATGATTGCTTAAAACAACAGAACAGGTGAATCAGATATGGAGAGCACATGAAATTTACCATTTGGAGAACAAAACTTCAGTATATGTAAACAGATACAATAAAATAAATTGTGTGCAAAACAAGGATTAAATTAAATAACTGTTTTGAGTTTACTGCATTTATAAAATCTCTACAATGATTTTAATTTATCAATTGAAATCAATGGCAGATCTATACAGTTATTTTTTTTTTCTTTCTATTCATTTACCAGATTGTTAGTTGATTCTTTTTTATGTATACTGAAATAACTTGTAAATATGATGCCTGTAAAATATGTAAATTTTACAGGTATCATATGTAGAAATGTATTGCCAATATGACCAGCATCTCTCACTTTCTGGAGCGACACCTATATGAGTTTTGCTACAATTGTTTGCTTATAAATCTTCATTAGCCATTAAAGATAGAAGTTTTTTTTGTTTGTTTTTCTTTCTTTGTGAACCAAGATATTTGATACTGTTTATAAAAAAAAATAACAAATAACAGAATATTAAAATGGTAGAGGAAAGCATAAAAAGTAACAACATTTATTATAATTTTAAATAATAACATTATTATTATTATTATTTACAACTTTTCTCATGTTTTTATTTAATTAAAACACCATGTGGGAAATAATGTGCTGGCAATCCTTTGGCCTCACTGAATTTTCTGTGCACAAAAAAGCACCTAAAAAGTTCCTAAACAACAATAGGTGAAACCATGTGTCTACTAGGCAGCATGGAATGCCAGCACATGAATTTCTTCATTTATTTTTTAATGTGTATTTATTCTCCTTTTTTTTTAATTTTAGAGGTTCCACGTTATTTTCTACGATTGTTCTTACTGACTTCTTGTTTTGAGACCTTGTTGTTTACTGGCGACTACTCCCAGCTGATGATCCCAATAAAGCTTGAAACAGCTGTTCTGGGATGTTACCTAATAAACATTTGGTCTCACTCATTGTTGATTATGTATGTCCACTATCACGACAAAAAAATTCTCACAATATGAAAACAATCTAATAAAACTGCCCTTTGAATTAATGGCAGTTGATGGAAGATTCCAAGCTCCTAAATTGTTGAACCAGATTTCTCAGTATAACTCCTAGTTGATATGATGTAATTTTTAAGTAAGTGCTACATAATTTTTAATTCCTGAGGTAAAGCTATATACTTATTAACTTTATCGGCATAGATCTTGCAGAGATTATTATTATTAAGAGACACAGCAACATTGACGAGCTCGGCAGTTTTCTGTGTTTTGTCTAGCAATACAATGTTTTGGCCTATTGGCCATAACTGTCTGATCGGTATAACTTGATTAGTCTCAGTGTAATTTGTGTGCTTGACTATCAAGAACTGCATTAGGATTATATTTATAATAAGGTGTTTGCAAGGTGTTATAATAAGGAGTCATCTCACAGATAACGACTGATGAAGGATCTTTGTCCCACTATTACGGTTCTTTGTGTAATTCACATTGGACAGTGTAGTACAGCTTCCAATAATATGTTTAATTATTTCACATGTCTGTCCATATCATCTACATGAATTATCAATCGTTCCATCCTGGATGATATATTTTCTATAATTTTTTTGTAGCAATTATCTGATCCTGAATAGGTACTATGAAACCTTCTGTCTCATCAAACAGCAATCCATGTTTCAACCACATTTTTGATGCTATTCTCTCAATAAAATCTAGACAGAGTTGGTGTGGATGGGAGCCATGAAGTGCTTTCTGCTTCTGTTAGATCAATAGTTTCTGATGACAGATGTAACAGCATGAAACCTTGTTCGATCTTTATAATAAGTTCATAAAGATTACTAATTTTGATATGCTCCTTCCTTCTTCTAAATTTGGTAATGTGATTCTTTCAATAGTAGCTTTTGGGTGATGCATTCGAAACTTTGTCAGGAGAACTCTTAAGCTTCTGTCAATTGCTTCCAAATCTGTAGGTGACCATTTATAACACCAACCAAATACATTAAAGGTGATATAGAAAATGTGTTGACTACTTTGATTTTATTTCCTGCATTGGTAAGTTTAAATATCTTACAGACTCGTCTACAAAATTTATTTAGTGGTTCTTTTTTAATCTGTGTATTCTTGATATGATGCATTTGCAAGAAGTCAAGATATTTGTATGCCTCTCCGTCTACAAGATCATTAATAACTTGTTCATCTCTTACATCAAAGTCATTTGTTCTTGAAAGCTTTCCTCTAACCAGCAGATCAATGTACATTTACCAATACCAAATTCCATTTGAATGTCATCACTAAGTTTTTTTTAGTGATACCATTTAAATTAAGCTTCACAGGAGAGCTGGCATACAATTTCAAATCATCCATATAAAGTATATGTTAGTATATGATTATGGTCTCCATGCTGTAATTAGAAGACTATACCACTCTACTAAGAGGATTGCGTGTCAAGCAGAACCAAAGTGGGCTCTGTGAATTGAGTTGAAACATACCACATTAATATTACTTGGTCTTGAAATAATTGTCTGTTCACCATTCATAATATATAATTTTGCACTTCATTTGTCCATAACCTGATATAGAAACCTTATTATACTTGTATCAATCTTATATTCATTCAGAATATCTAATATGTAAGAATGTGGTATGGAATCATATCTTTTTTATATATATAATCAATCAAACACATACTCAAATTTCTGTTTTTAACTGCTAAATTCATAACTACTGAGTCAATAATTAATTGATCCTTGAAAATCTACAACTATCTTTTGCTCCTTCGCTATAATTTTATTTTGTTCACAATGTACATATATCTTTTTTTTTGCCATTATTAATGACAGTAATTTATACATTGTAGACAAGCCCATAATTAGTCTATATTTTGCTGGGTTTAAACTACTACTACACTTCGATAGAAGGAAAGTATTACCAGTAGATAAAAATGTCGGAATGCTGTCTGGCTTCTGTATTATCTTTGTAAAATATCTTGTAAGAACAGGATGTGTTGCCATCAACTTTTTGAGCCAGAAATTATGCAATTTATCAGGACCAGGCACCTTCCAGTAGTGCACAGTAACTATAACATTTAACAGTATCGATAATGTCTTGACTAGAGACTTACTTTTCATTGGTTCTATTTTAACAGTTCTTCAAGTTCTTTTTGCAACCAGTCTGCATTCCTATTACGAGTATTTGGCACTGTCCAGATATTAGCCTAGTATTGCTTCACAGCATCCATTGTAGGCAAATTCTGTGCACTGTGAAAATGTTGCTTTTGAATCCCGATAAAATCTTTTCTGATTAATCTGGAAAAGTTGATTGTTTTGTCTGTATTTATATCTTCAACGTTTCACATAAACTGCAAGCTTCTGTGTATAGGTATCAATGATTTCATTTTATTATTATTAATATTATTATTAAAAGTATTAATGTACAGTTTTTGCTAAGATAAATTTTGTCTGTGTCTAACACTAACAAGGGTATAGGAACAAAACAATAATTTAATCACAATTTTGGAATCAGTGTAGTTCGTATTTAAAAGTGCCAAACTACTCGGCTGTTATAATTCATTAGTTATATTTCATCAAAATACAACGATCTTTGATTTTTCCAACTGTAAAAATATTTGAAAGGTAATGTTCAAAAGATTTAAGAATATTAGTTCCTTGTTTTGCATTCTAATTCCAATTATATTGAAGAAAAAATTTTAATTAATAATATCTCCCTAATCAGTTACTAAACTGTACAGGAATAAATTTGTAGTATTCCAGTGTTATAAATTTTTCATTTATGAATTCAATGGGCAATTTAACACTAAAATAAACAGCACAATAAAAAAATTAACGTTAAAATTTCTCAGAAGATTAAATAATCTCAAAATTTTGCACAAAATATTAGCATGAATGTTGTAAAAAAAAAAAAAAAAAAAGGAAGGAAGGATACAAACAAGCAAACAAACAAATAAATAAATAAATAAATAAATAAATAAATAAATAAATAAATAAA
>JAFIDM010009631.1:66852336-66867714 GCA_023159025.1 Thereuonema tuberculata | reverse complement strand
TATGCTCCAATAGAGGCCCCCGGCGTTTATTTGCAAAACTAGCCTCGACTCCCGGCGCTTAATAGAGACCGGCTCCTATTAGAGGCCGGCCATTATTAACAAAAACCTTCAGAAAGCAATTTTTACATACCGGCTAATATTACAAACAGCTACTTTATTTGAATTTCACATGCTACATAAGACTGTTAAAGATAATTGGCAATGTCTTTCTGTACCTTTCGCTGCTAATGACGGGCGGCCGCCTCACCGGAAGTTTCTTTCACGTATTCCACCGCGCGAATCTTAAAGGCAATGTCAAATGACCGTTTCGGCGGTATTTTGTAAGGCAATGTATCATAAGGTATTACGCATGACTATAAAGATATGGACGCTGACACTAGTACCGTAGGCAAATACAGGGCCGCCCAGAGACTAGTGGTGGCCCCGGGGCAACATTTGGATTTGTGCCCCCCCCCCCCGCCCGGACAAACCTATTTTACCAACCAAAAAAAAAAAAAAAGGAAAATCCAATACGGCGGGGCCCTTTAGGCCTCATGTGGCCCCTCTTTTTGAGGGGCCCCGGGGCAATCTGCCCCTTTTGCCCCCCCTTCTGGGCGGCCCTGGGCAAATATCAAAGACCCGGCTACTGTTAGAGACCGGCTACTATTTGGCCGTGTCCCCTCTGCAGCCCGGCGCTTATTAGAGACCGGCGACAATAAGAGACTCGGCGTTTATTGGAGCATATACGGTATATATATATATATATTTTGTAAGTTGTATATTTTTTTCTTCATAAATTGTATTGAATTGCATTATGTATTACATTGTTTTTCTAATGACGTAAAATGTTATGGTGTTATTCTAAGAAAAATGGATGTTATGAGCCAACTTGAAAAACACAAATTTTCTAAAAGGTTTCCATAATTTTGGCCACTAGTGTAAAGTTGTTTTGATTTAACTTCTCTGTAGGTTGCAGGAAGATTAAGGTGCAGCAGACTTAAAAATTGCATATTTCTGAGATATGTACAACTTCCTTTCCAATCAGGTCTTTCATGTTTTCTTGCATTTTGCTATACAGCTACTTTCTGACACAAACATTTGGTTCATTCCATTCCTAGTGGGTTTTTTTTTTTTTTCAGCAATCTATTAATAATAGAAATGTTTTCTACTAACTGTACATTATATAAAAGAGGCATGACAGGATGAATGCTACAGGAATTTTTCTCTATAAATTTTTGAAATTATAAACTCAATTCAGTTTTGTTGGATGATTCTTTTATGAATGCAGTAACTGCCTTGCACCTGATATTGACTTTCAGGAATTACACTGGTATTGTCTGAAATTCATGAAAAAAAATATATATATATTTGAAAGAAATTTGAAGATGTAATTTAAATGGTCCAAAACAAGAACATTTTAGAGTATACCATCCTAAAGGCACAGGATTTGAAAACTTTGTTCTTAACACATTTATTTCTCATTTTATTTTAATTAATCGTTCGATCAATTTAAAGATTTCAAAAGAAAATGAAAAACTGGTCAAAATCACTGAACATTTTCTTCCTAATTCTTGAAGTTTTTTAAAGAAAATTTTGTGAATAATCTGAATATTACAGATGCCAAAGCTAATAGAGCTTCTACTTCTAACAAACTTTTTCTTTTATTCATTGAAAACTACTACCATTCATGGTAGGTCCATCACTTCCTAATCTTACCAAAGCGTTTCAGATCAAATATGAATTATCTACGGACAGCAATATGATTTTGTATAACTCATCTGCAATATCATGGTTTAAGAAGAAATTTTCAAGGAGACTAGGAGAAAGATTCTATAGACGTGTGTATCTGTTTATATTTACTTCTGAATCATACTGAATTGTTTAAATTCATTTAACCTTGGGAAAAAAAAACAAAAAAAAACTAAAAGCGAGCTGAAACAGTACTACATAATAAAATGATTAAAATAACAAATAAAACAAATTACAGGTAATTCCACTAAAGGAATATGTTATTTTTCGTAAAATGAAGAAAAAGAACTATACCTCTGGAATAACATCAGGATGCTTTTCTACTAATTTCTGACTTGGTGAACTTTGTAACAATGGATCCTGCATGCCATCAATAGATGCCAGCTGCTGATCTAAAATACTGTCTTCATCAGAAGCAACGCTGTCATATAATGGTTCGTCATCACTAACAGCATCAGATTTCCGAGAGCATCGAAAAACAACTTGCTGCTTATTTGGTGAACTATTATTACCTTGAATATTAAACACATCTTGCTAATTAGTTTCAGTGAAAAAAACAAAACAATTACATTATTCAGTGATTATTTGAATAAATGAAATACTTAAAAATAGTCAAATAATACATGAACTACTAATAACAAAATACCTTTTTCTCGTTGCATATGAGCTGTAACAGATAAACCCATTTGTCTTCGCTTGGCATCACTGAGAAAATCAATGATAAGAGTGGCGAATTCTCTGGCATTGAAACGTGCAAGTTTTTGCCTTCCCTAAAAATTCAATAAAAATACTTTCATTATTGGGTGCAAATTCTTTTACTATTCATTATAGTCAAAAGTGATTTTGATTAACAAGTTGTTCTGAACAATTTTTTTTTTTGTCTTTATTCTCTTGTAGGATATATGAAAATAGCAATGAACACCAATAAAACAATGTTGTCATCTAAAGTCTTATAGAAAGCATTGACAGTTCGGTTTACAAATATCAATCTAGACACACATCAGAAAATTTTATTTATTCAAACTGCATTCTATAAATATTATTTCATCACTTCTGCCAATATGATCTACAACATTTAACCTCTGAGAACTCCAAACAAGTCTTTTTTTTTTTTTTAATTTTGATTACATAATGACCACTTTCTTTTTGCTATCATAATAAAAGCAAATTTGAATTATATGAGATTAAGTGTAAATCATAATTTCTTATCGGGATGGAAAAGCACATGTTTGAAGAAGCACTCAGAAGACAGTGAAAACTTCATTAGAATTTGTAAATGATATAATGGAGCCAGAAATTTGAAATCAATTTAAAGGCTAGTGGACTGTTTTGGAATTAAATATGTCCAAACATATAAAAAATTTAAAACTCTTGAGAAATTATATTTTTCAATAAAAAACCAAGTTTAAATTTGTATTGACTGGTTTAAAAGAAAAGAGGCAAGGGTAGTTTGACAGTCTTCCCAATCTCCAGATTTAAATTCCACTGAAAGCAGAGAGTATTAGTTAAAATAAAACTATCACTATCATTCTGAAGCAACCTCAATGAATTCAAATAAAATTTTATGGACACATGAGCACAAGTGTCAATCAGAGATTCAAAATTTGATTGGAAGCATGACTTTCAAAATATATTGTTCTGAAGTTTGCATAAATGAAATTAAAATCTTGATCAGTTATTATAAAGACATTGGGTAGATACACATAACAGAACAGAAGGAAAAAGCACTATATAAAGCTAAGCTTGAGATGAGCCATTCTGCAGAAATAGTTATTGAAGTTTGCAAAGTTCAGTGTCTCAATGGGGACACTAAGTCCATCAATCATTCACAAAAAAAAAATAATAATGAGAATTCCTTGTCAGTGAGAATTGAAAAGGAATGCCAGCTAAAATGGGGTGAAAACACAAAAGCGGTTAGTTGGATTTTTTTAGGGATTTTGCATTCAAATGTAGATATAAAACAGGCGTCATGGATGTATTAGCTTACAGAATTACAAACAGCAAATTCAACTTTTATTGGTTGCAGGTGAATAAGAAACTCATTGCACTTACAGAAGACAATAGATGAATAAACAAAGAATATTGTAAATGAACCAGGACATTTGATATTTGTGTGAAACAAAGAGAACAACTAATAAACGTTGAATTTGGAAAAGGTAACAATGCTTAATGGTCATGTTAAATGATGAGAATCATCTGGGAAGTGTTATACAGAGTGGGCAAAATAAAAGCAGCCCAGATAAAAAAATGTATAGATATATTTCAAATATTGACAATAGGACTGACCCTTGTTAATGAACAGAAAATGCTGGAAACCATAATTGCGATGCACCAATCGGCCATTTCCAGCATCTTCTGTGATGTTCATTAACAAAGGTCAGTCCTATTGTCAATATTTGAAATACTGTAAATCTATACAATTTTTTTCCGGGCCGCTTTTATTTTGCCCACCCTGTACTATAAGGTCATCACAGGAGTATTGCAAAGAGAAGAGTAAGCAAGCAACTCTGCCCAAGCCGGTCCTAAGCCTGGTTACAAAAAGAGGGATGGGCAATGGACTAATCACCCATTCCTGTAAAACACCATGATTACCAAAACTGAGATTTCTGTTCTTATGCATACTAGGGAGTGTGTTGCGACTTGCGAGATACTAGATGATGGCCATCTAAGCTGGACTGTGTCCTTAATTATGAAATGTCAAGGTGAAAGCCATACAGAAGCCTTGTCATTGAAGAAGTCACTGACAACCTCTAAAAATGAATTAAAGATAGCAACTTAGAATGCTAGAAAATGTAGCAAGTTGGAAAGATGAAACAAGTAGTTAAATATCTAGGCATAAGATCGAGATTTGTGGTATCAGTGAAATAAGGTGAACTGCATTTGGATCAGTTAGAACAAATGATGGTATATTAATATTATACTGATGTTCTGCAAATAAACACAAAGTGTAGCAATGATATTGAACAAAAAAGCATCACAAAATCTCATAAATTAGGAACCAACTAATGAAAAAATTATTACAGTGAGATTCTATTCCAAATAAATAACATTAACTGTAATTCAAGTCTATGCACCAATAAATGATGCAGAAAATGAAGAAAAAAATGAATTTACGAGCAGCTGCAAAGAGTTTATCCTAATAGCAAAATATGACATGGTGTTATTAATTAGGTATATGAACGCCAAGATGGGAAAGAAGGTCGTAGAGGAGGAGAAATCATTAGAAATGAAATCAGTAGTAGACTAGGTGGAAACATGAAATTTGACATGACTGTTCTTTTTCAAAATCACAAAGATACGTATTCGACAAATTTTCAATTTTTGTTGAAGTGTACGGGGTTTTCGGGTTACAAAATAAGAATATAACATTAATTTGTAATGATCGCATGATTTTTTTTACCAACTGGGGAAGGTTTGAAGTGGTAGGGATGTGGAGAAGAGCAGAATGGGTGGGAAGTCTTCTATTCTCGGATCTTAATATTAATTTGATATTATGGGATTTTTCAGTTATAAAATATAACATTAATTTATAACTATCATTAGATTTTTTTTACCAACTGGAAAAGTTTCTAAGTGATCTCACAATTACAGTTCCTTCATCCACATCAGGACAAGTGTTTTTTGAAGTACATATATTTTTGCTGATATCTTTATATTAAGAAAATTAATTGAGCAAATCACTGAATATTAAACATTTTTGTATTTAAACTTTACAGACTTCTTCTATATAAATTGTATTGATAGATTCTTACTATAAGAAATTCTGAAGATGTATGGTATATCTACAAAGTTTATTAACATAATCGAGGAACTTTATCAAGGTAGTAAAAGCTGTGCCATACGTGAAGGTGAAATGTCCGAATGGTTTATAATTGAAACAAGGGTGTGTCATGCCCGGATTTCTTTCTAACACTGTTATTGATTGGATAATGATTAAAAATTATATTCAATGGGACCTTACATCTCATCTAGATGATCTAGAGACTGACAATTAAACTTCAGTCTTCACCCAGCATTGGGAATCTGTAGGAGTAGCCGGAAAACACAACAGCTACATCACAGAATACCATACAACATCTGGGACTACCTTGTGCCAACAGATTAAGGTTTACACTCTATGAAGGAAGTCTGTGTGCTGTCATTCTAGAGTACTAAAATGCCTCACTGCTGTGGCTTTGGATACATTTGTTATGTTAAACTTTACTTCATCAAAAAAAGCATAATAAATTTTTTTGGTGAAGTTTAATTAATATGCATGTGACTAGATCTTTATTGTATCAACATTTGTTGTGTGTCCAATATATATATTACACTTGTTTCAGCGATACAAACAGCATAAACTGAATATGTAAACAAGTAAATATATAAAAAAATAAACATTATGAAAAAAGAATCTAGTAATAAAAATATATTCTTCAAATTGTAACTACTCACTTTGGCATCTTTGTTCATTAAGTGCAAGTTAATGTCACTTTTGCTACAAGTACAAAACACTTTAAAATTTGTAACAACATATAGTAAGAGTATCCATATAATAATAATAATTTTAGCTTCATTCACTAAATGCATTTATTCACTAAAATATTCACTCTTAATGTGTTATTCTGTTATTTCTTACATTTCTTAAATTTTTAAAGTCTAATTAAGCCAGTGGATAAACCTAAGTTTTATTTAGTGTAAATATTCTATAATGTTTGTTTTGGTGATAAATGGAATATCTTTTGCCTAAACTGGACATGCTATTGAAAATATATATACCTTTTTGTATAACTCATCACAACTTGTTGTAATAGTAACATTTCCATTTACAAGAAAATTTCTGGGGACTTATCAATGTAATCTACCCTTTCCTTAAACAGAAATTGAATAAAAACACAACTTCCAAATTGAATCAATAATTTCTAAGGAAAATAACATAATAATCATACAAATTATCAATCACATGGGGCTTTGATTGATACCATATTTTTTCCATTGAATTAAAGGTCTTGACTCCCGTCATATCACCGAATACTACTACTGAAATGATACAGTCCTTGCCAATTAAGTCATTCTGGCTTTGAGATATAAAAAGTAGTAAATGACAATATAACAATAAAACTCAAGTGATATTATTTAATAACCATATTTCCTAAATTGAAAATGGCAACTGCAATTAAAAATTGCCATTTGAACATCATCATGATAATAGTATTTAATTAGAGTAAAACATTTTTATTTGCTGAAATGTTAAACTTTATAACATAGATACTAAAGCCTATTCATGATGATGTGCTTCAAATAGATTCAGTCCTAATTACTTCAGGTATCATTGAATTCAGAATAGCTAGAAATAATCAAGAAATTAAAGTTAAATTTATCACAAAATGCTATTTCATCCGTATTAATGAGTAACTGAAAGTTTTCTGCAACTTTCCAAATGAAACTTAAAAACGATTTAAACATCAGTGATATTTGATGTTAATGGTTGTTGCTTTGCAAGTTCTATACAAACAAATAAGACAGATAAGATACAATAAAACCAGTCAAAATATTAGGATAACTTATTGGTGGAGGCATACCTGAACAATGAGAAATGTCAGTTTAAATTACCCCCCCCCCCCAACAATCTTTGTCTACTTCCACTTTGAATGTTTTATTAAAATTAACATTTTCTGATAAAATCATAAATTTAACTGTAGTTATATAAATATAAGAAACAATTATGTTCTCACAATGTAAAATGTATTTCAAATAAATTCCTAAATACACACACACACACACAAATATGATAACAAATGTTTCACCAAAAAATAATTTATTCTTATGAGAAATTTTCAAAAGGCCAACAAAGTTTAGAACTTCTCCAATTTCATAATGAACCCATATTAATTTATCCAATCAAATGATTAGATTGTTGGGAATCATTTATAAATCTTCAGATCACTTTAAGAAAACTGAATCCTCTAAACTGTACGGCACATTTTGCTATTTAACTGAATGTTGGTTGGTTAGTAGATTTTAATGGCGCGAAAGTAAGTGAATGTGACAAAGTAAATCGAGATTATTTTTTCTTATTAATTATCATTCTGTCCTACTAGTTATATTTTTCATATCCATTGGTCGGCTGAATATTATGATATTGATTTTTTTTTTTTTTTGTGATAAGTTTTTACATAGAATTTTATTTAATGTTCAGGTTCATACAGTAATTATCAAAACCTGGAGAAAAAAAAATCTTCATTCATTCTTTAAATACATTTTAATGGATTAACTTGTGTTATTAACTTTGCTTTCAAATCAGTGTATTTATAATGTTGAACAAAGTAAAACTGAAAATAGTTTTTCGAAGTTTATCCAGATAATGATGACATCATCCAGAAACACTCAGATAATGTAATATTCTAATATTGAAGAAGGAACTGCACATGCATAGTTCATCGTTTGAAGCTCATTAAACCGGATATTCATGTGACATCCAGTTGCTTAGTGTTCCATGTAATGTAGACAGATCTCGTCTACATTGTTCATGATATCTACCCTTTGTAAATTTATTTGGCAATTTCCTATTTTAACGAAGGTAAGGTAATTTTTAAAGTTTTTCAGTATAAACATCCTGGAGAGTGTCACACCTCAACTTACTTAATCTACAGCTAATTGACACACACGATTTGCTAGGGTGCTATTGGTGCTTTGTCGATTAGCTGTAGGTTAAGTAAGTTGAGGCATGATGCCCTCCAGGATGTTTATATTGAAAATTTTTACAAATTACCTTATCTCGGTTAAAATAGGAAATTACCAAATAAATTTACAATGGGTAGATATCATGAACAGCTAATAAAAAATAAGGGAAAATGTTAGATTTATTCTCACATTAACAAAATTACGATTATAATTATGATAACAATGCCTGGCGAATGCTGCTATTACAGATATAAAAGTAGGAAATTACTGCATAATTTTTTTGTTGTCTAATTTTTGTTTACAAAATTTACAATATTTTATTCAATATTACATACGTATAATAATTTTGTATTCAATATTACATTTTTTGTAAATAAAGTAAATACTTTAAATACTTTACTTAAGAAAATAATTGTAAAAATGCTAGCTTAATTTTACAATATTATTCGAAATTATCCAGGCCTCACTGGGTAATGTTGAGATTATCCAGATAAAGACAATTATGAGATAAAATTACTTTTTATTTCAATTATTACCCACTGCACTTGGATAAAGTTATCATTTCCCGGATAATCTGGACATTAACAACATGTTGGACTTTGCCCGTTTATATATATATTATGTTGTAATAATAACTATTTGCCATTCAATTTTTTTTTTTTGATATTAAAATGTAAATTATTGCTTATTTGATGATATTGTTCTAAAGACATAATTAAAACTCATATACATGAAATTTGTTATTTTTATAGATATTTCTCAATAGATTCTCCATTCTTCTTGCTTATTTATGTTTCCTCTTTATAAATCCACATAACTTAGTAAAAAATTAACAAAAGAAATATGAGTTTTTAGAAACGTAATGATGGAAAAAAAAAATATTAACTATAATAACTGATTAATCATGAGAAGTCTTTCTATTCAACTTTCATATTTCTTGTCTGTCTATACAAGCATCATACTAAAACAATTGGACCAATTTTCTGGATACTTGGTAAGACTTTTATTTATGGGCCAAATTAAAATATTTTAATATGATAATCAGTTCTTATGTAATGTATAGTGGAGTATATATATCTATTAATAATAATATCTCAATATCTTTTCCGTTTTCAATGTGATAATTTTGCAGTTTAAGTTATTGAATTCTATATCCAGCAACAAATTATCTAGTGAAGTTTAGCCATCTTTTATTATTCAAAAAGCAAGAATCTCTTCATAAAAACTCTTTAAATCATTTTTATTTTCTCAAATAATAAGGATATCTATACTTCTGATGTCGAGAACAACCTGATTGAAAATTTCAATTTACGGATTTATTGGCACCTAAAGAGGTTTCCAATTCTGCCGTGCTGGCGTGGTCATGCGGTCTCGGCGGCGGCCAGCCGTGGCGTCCAATGCGCCAGTACCTGGGTTCGAATCCCGGCAGTGGCATGGGTGTCACTTTCTCCTTCTGTGTCTTGTCCATTTCTGCGGGTATAGCGTGAGCTGCCTCCTATGGCGTACCCTGGGCAACGTTTCATCGGCGAAATGCTCACATTTCTCGCCCCTTGTTGAGGCCAATAGTTTAAGTACTAAGAGCCCGGGCGTTGGCAAAAAAAAAAAAAAAAAAGGTTTCCAATTCTCAGATGATTAATTCAAAATCTGCTCTCAGTAATATTTAATCTTTAAGAAAACTACTTCACTAACATGAATGGAACAGCTTTATTCAAATCTATTTTGTAAATTACATTGATGTTGTATTACTAGTTCTATAAGACAAACAGAATTTCTGATCTGTCATCTTAAAATACACGGTAAAGAATAGCCTTCAGTAAGAAAAACTTATTAACCACACAGTGGTGTAGCCTTGATTTCAATCAGGTAGTGGTGGTGTTTAAATGCATTCACATTAGACACGTGTTCAACAATTTGCAATAAATTCTGATTTTTTCAGATTCTCATTTTTCATAAATGAGAATCTGAAAAAAAAAAAAATGTGTAACAATTTGAGAGTTTTGAGATTAACATTCTTGAATTTTCACTACAAATTATTATAATTAATGATGCTTTCTTTCTAAGCTATCCATTTCATTGTTAAGATTGTTTCAAAATGTAAAACTATCAGTGTTGTATTTAATTGTAATTTACAATACATTTTGAAACAATCTTCATTGTTAAGATAATTGTAATTTACAATACATTTTGAAACTAAATACAACACTGATAGTTGAAATGGTAATAATTTTGAAATGACTAAGAAAAAAAGTATAATAAGAAATTCAATTTCATTTAATAAATAAACAGTCATTAATTTTTTAACACAAAATAATTTTATTATTCTTGATCACTATATTTCTTGCAAATTTCCCCATGATATTTATATATTTTTCTTAGTTGCACTGCCTATTTTCTAATAACAAACAAATACATCATCTTTGTGTGGGCCCGATAGCCGAGTGCGTTAGGGCGCTTGGCTGCGGGTTGGAGATGGAGGGTTCGGTTCCCGGCCTCGGCGGAGTTCGGGAATTTTTCCACGCTCCTTTCATCTCCAAACTGGTCCTAGGGTCTACCCAGCCCTCTCTAGAATGGATACCGGGTTTCTTTCCTGGGAGTTAAAGGCGGGTGGGCGTCGGGTTGACCACCCCACCCCAACTTTGTCCCGTGGTTCTTATCATTGGAGCCTAACCTCCTGCGCCCTGATAGGCCTGTATAGGCCTGCAGCTGGGGTACTTTAACTTTAACTAACATCATCTTTGTAGAATATGGTATATGGATAATCTTTATTATGTTTTTCTGAACACGACAAATAGTATAAAATTCTTGAACACTTAAGATTGACAAAGATTTTCTTTTCACTTCTAAGGAGAATAAGGAGAATTTTAACAAGAAATAGAGTATGTTTGTATATGAGAAACCTTATTTCAAATTAGGTTTATTTACCTTTTTTTATGTCATTACATTTTGTGTATGTGTGTGAATGTTTTAATATTTTCGTACAGCACCTGCTTTTGTTCTCAAGAAGGCAAATAAATTCTGGAACTCTCAAGAAATCAAATCATTACCCAATTAAAAAATTACATAAAAAATATTCTTAAAAATAATAAATAGGAATTTAGAATGACATATTAACATCTATAATAAATAGATATGAAGTTTTAAAAGTAACTAAATTTATGAAACTGGCAAAACAACATTAAAAAATACTGAGGAATTTCTATACCAAGCATACATTTTATCCATTATGCATCCTATAATAATAAAATATCAAGTTAATATATAGTCAAGTTTTCAAACTTTATAGAAATACTGACAAAACCAATATTTATAAATTAAATATTTACATGTTAATTTATATTAAAATTAATAATTATAACTTATCTAAAATCAATTTAAAGCATAAGGATGGAAAGTGCCATTCAATGAAAACATTAATTTTTCGGTTTTTATTTTTAACTAGCTGTACCCGGCATGCATTGCAATGCCACTCAAAGAAAGAAAGGGCTCGGTTAGAAGTGGCCCTAAATGTAAGGTCCCGGTGTCGGTCGGGTGTGTGAAACTTAAGCCCTTGTGTCACCTTTCCCCCACTCAGGCATAGTGTCCCTGTCCCCATAGGAGAGCGAATTTTTCCCTTTTTGCAATTGACATGGGGAGCCCGAGAAGGGGGCCTAAATATAACGTCCCGGTGTTGATCGGGTGTGGGACACTTAGGCCCTTGTGTCGCCATCCCCCCACCCAAGTGTGGTGACCCTGTCCCCTATAGGAGAGCGAATTTTTCACTTTACACAATATTTGGGTAGTTCTCATTTTCACCACCAGGTGGATATTGGGTATTTCAGGGATTTTACCCCTTTGGGGAGGGGGGGTCCGGGTTCTAAGGTAGCCTATCTTTTCTGCAGGGTCCTAATGAGTAATTCTGCAAAGTTTGGTCCAGATAGGTCAAAGGACCTAGGAGTGTATAAAGGACAAAGAAAGATAGAAAGAAAGATACATTCATTTTTATATATATAGATAACTAGCTGTACCCTCATGCGTAGCAATGCCACTCAAAGAAAGAAAGGGCTCGGTGAGAAGGGGCCGTAAATATAAGGTCCCGGTGTCGATCGGGGTGGGACACTTAGGCCCTTGTGTCGCCATCCCCCCCACCCAAGTGTGGTGTCCCTGCCCCCCGTAGGAGAGCAAATTTTTCCTTATTTGCAATTGACTTGGGGGACTACATTAATTTGGTTTTGACTAACTTAACCAAATTAAAACAAAAAAATACTATCCAAACACAAAAAAATATTACGTTAAAAGAGTTTAACATGCTACAAAATAATTTAAATTAAATAAAGCAAGAAATTAATTCAGCACAAATTTAATCAAATTGCCTTTCCCGATTCCTTCCCGATCCAAAATCGAACCAGAAAGGCAATTTGGTTAAATTGATGCTGAATTCATTTCTTGTTTTATTTAATAAAAAAATATTATCACATTGTTACAACAATTAGCAGAAAGGAGTTATAACAATTACGTTAAAAAGGAGGTCGAGTCAATTGTTGAAAATTTGAATAAAAAGGCCGTCTATTTATGATTTATAACTCATTTGATTATCATGGTTGGATGGAGTGGGTGAGAATAGGGACGGCCGGTGGGGGATAGGGTAGGGCCCATTTAATAATGATGTTTTAAGTGAGAAGCTGAAAGCGGAGTTCAATTAGTTATATTTAAGTTCTGCTGAGATTAATTGTAATTTCGTGATCCCCACTTTCACCTGGCAGGCTTTGAGCCTAGACATTCTTATTAAGTAGGCGACCACGGATCATGTGTATATAGTTTAATAACAATGCGTAGCCTGAGATTCCAGAGTTGCTGGGGTTTCGGGAAATGCATTGTCGCGGCCTATTAAAAGATATTACATGATCCGTGGGAATAATTCGCATGGTTTCTTGATCAGGTAATATAATGATGTGGAAATAAGTAAATGCAATTATTTATTATTGAAAGGTATTTTACTTTGAAGAGTAGTAATAAATATAAGTCTTCGCTATCATTATATACAATAGGCTTAATTGTAAAACATTTAAAAAGCAGATATTGGCTTTGTCAGATAAAAACGTTATATGGCGTACGCACAAAAAAACACAACTCCAACAGCTGCCGTGCATGTTAATTAAACAGATTGTCAATAGCCTTCTACATTTTTATAAAAAGGATAGAATAAAAATTTATAGAATGAAAACCATCTGTTTCATATCCCACAATATGGTTTTAGTAAATCTTCTTAAGATTGATTATTTTTATTTTTATTTAAATTTTCCTACCCACCCTCTCAGATTTAATGGAAGGCGAGTCCGCGATAATTATATTCTTCTTTGGGCTTACCCATTACCATGTGGTTAAATCCACCACCCCCTTTTATTCTTGAACTCTGTATTGGTTTGACAATGATTCGGTGATCGGATTGAAAGCGCTAGCTGTACCCAGCATGTGTTACAATGCCACTCAAAGAAAGAAAGGGCTCGGTGAGAAGGGGCCGTAAATATGATGTCCCGGTGTCGATCGGGGGTGAGACAATTAGGCCCTTGTGTCGCCATCCCCCACCCAAATGTGGTGGACCTGTCCCCCGTAGGAGAGCGAATTTTTCCCTTTTTGCAATTGACTTGGGGGCCCGAGAAGGGGCCCTAAATATAAGGTCCCGGTGACAGTCGGGTGTGGGACACTTATGCTCTTGTATCGCCATCCCCCGACCCAGTGTGGTGTTCCTGCCCCCCATAGGAGAGCGAATTTTTTCCCTTTTTGCAGTTGACTTGGGGGCCCGAGAAGGGGCCCTAAATATAAGGTCCCGGTGTCGGTCGGGTGTGGGACACTTAGGCCCTTTTGTCGCCTTCCCCCCACCCAAGTGTGGTGTCCCTGGCCCCCATAGGAGAGCGAATTTTTCCCTTTTTGCAATTGACTTGGGGGGCCCGAGAAGGGGCCATAAATATAAGGTCCCGGTGTCGATCGGGGGTGGGACACTAAGGCTCTTGTGTCGCCATCCCCCCACCCAAGTGTGGTGTCCCTGCCACCCATAGGAGAGCTAATTTTTCCTTATTTGCAATTGACTTGGAGGACCTGAGAAGGGGCCCTAAATATAAGGTCCCGGTGTCGGTCGGGAGTGGGACACTTCAGCCTTTGTTTGCCTTCCTCCCACCTAAGTGTGGTGTCCCTGCCCCCCATTGGAGAACGAATTTTTCCCTTTTGCAATTGACTTGGGGGGCCCGAGAAGGGGCCCTAAATATAAGGTCCCGGTGTCGATCGGGGGTGGGTCACTTAAGCCCTTGTGTTGTTATCCCCCCACCCAAGTGTGATGTCCCTGCCACCCATAGGAGAGCGAATTTTTCCTTATTTGCAATTGACTTGGAGGGCCCTAGAAGGGGCCCTAAATATAAGGTCCGGTGTCGGTCGGGTGTGGGACACTTACACCCTTGTGTCGCCTTCCCCCCACTCAAGTGTGGTGTCCCTACCCCCCATAGGAGAGCGAATTTTTCACTTTACACAATATTTGTGTAGTTCTCATTTTCACCACCAGGTGGATATTGGGTATTTCAAGGATTTTACCCCTTTTCAACCCCTTGGGGGGGGGGGGTCCAAGTTCTAAGGTAGCCTATCTTTTCCGCAGGGTCCTAAAGAGTAATTCTGCAAGTTTGGTCCAGATAGGTCAAAGGGCCTAGGAGTGTATAAAGGACAAAGAAAGATAGAAAGAAAGAAAGAAAGAAAGAAAGAAAGAAAGATACATTCATTTTTATATATATAGATAAACATTAAAAAGATTTTTATAAATAAAAGGTTTTACATTCTTTTCTGTAGTGAAACTTACATTTTTATTTCCAAACCTAAAATTTTCCTCCTTTTAATCAGGGGACGTCCATTAATTACGTGAGGTGTTTTTTTAAAAATTTGGACCCCCCTCTCCCCCTTGGTGAGATTTCAAAAATTTTAGCAACCAAAAAAAAAAAAAACGGAAATCTTGCTTTAACAACCAAAAAA
>JAFIDM010009631.1:66812944-66847336 GCA_023159025.1 Thereuonema tuberculata | reverse complement strand
TATTGCCTAGAATTGATTATCTTCGAATTGTAACTTTTCGTGAAAGAGGAGGCCTATGCTTCTGCGTTTTCTGGGAACAACGTGTCGTTCCCGCTCTTCTATCTCGAATCAAACGAGAATTGCGCGGAATTTGACAAGATCAAATATGGTTGCCTTACGATGTGAGAAAATTGAAGTTAGATTTTGCCTGTCATAATAGATCAGAATGGCTGAAAATGCGCTGGACCGAAATCTATCTCTTTCTATTTTAAAACTTTCACAATATAAAATATGTTCCAATGTTAATTCTCCTATATTACAAAATTTACATATTTAAATTGTTATAATTTCCACATCTTTTTTTCAAATATATCTTTTTTTATCCACCATTTATCTGTTCCAATTAGATAATGTTTCAGTATGCTATTGGTTTAAATATCTTTATACCCAATATTATAACTGTACACTACTATTTTGTGCCTCAATTCTTCCCACTCGTTATCCTCCACTCTTTGTTTTATTTCTTTAAATACATTTTAGGGATGGACGGGACCCGATATTTCAGGAAATTTTCGGGAAAATTATAATCCCGTTTATCGGACGGGATTTGCTTTACTTCGGGATTTCTTCGGGACGGGATTTCGCGATTTATTTAAATTCAACAAAAGGCTTAATAATGCTGGGATTATTAATCCTGGCAATTGAAAACTACAATAAATCATTGAGAAATACTCTAGACTATTTATTTTCCTTATACCTCCCAATATTACATCAACAACAAAGTATTTTCGTCATAGCGTTAGCGATCGACCGGCGAAACCAATAAACAACAGACGACGGCCTTCATGATTTCGACTAGTGAAAGACATAAAAATGTTTTTGTTTATTATTATTTTTATTGTCATCCATATCAAGTTTCATTTACTGAAGGAAGGACAATCCCGTCCCGATTTTCGGGAGGGAAAAAAAATCCCATCCCGTCTATCCCTTAGTGAAAGCTAAAACAAAACAGCATTGTGGAGACTTGAACATTGGCATTAATTTCTTAAAAAATGGTAAATTCCAAGTTATTTCTCAATGAATTGATATTTTTAAATTTTTAGAAAACTTACAGGGCAAGCTTTCAAATATACATATTATTGTACTATATAAATACATCAACTACTATTTAAACAACGAAAATCCGGCATGAATTATACAGATTCATTTAAAGTTTGCAATGTCATTATTGCCAAAAATACTTATACAATTTACCACTAAACTTAGCACTTCAGAAAAAAGTAGAATCGCAAATCTAGGAAATGCAAATAAATAGTAAGCAAAGTCACATTATAAGGAATTGCTACGTATGTTTCAAGATGGCAGCTCAATAGAATCCAATAAATAAGACTATTATAAATATGTAATTGAAACTCAGCAACATACTATTCTACAAGATTTCACAGGAGATTTAAATTTATGTCTGTACTGAAAATCAACATGCAAGAACCACTTAGAATTAATGAACATTACTCTTATAAAAAAGTAAGAATAAGACACAAAACAAAACATACAGAAATTGAACTAAAATGGCAAGGACTTGACAACAACATAAAGCTAAGAGGAAGAAAAACATTTCACATTCCTATCACTGTTTTTGGCTATTTTAAAATTTCGTTTCTCTTTAAAGATGACTTACATGTACTGAATTATGTTGATATATTAAATGAGTGTCTGTTCAGTGAAAACTATGTAATTCTGGGTTTAACATTTTACTGTGCTGCAGTATATTAGGCAAGATAAGAAAGTGAAAATAAAACATACTTATTTAATAAATATAAGAAAAGGTAATGGGGAATTATCCACCAGTTTCAGAATACTTTGCATATTCCATCATAAGGAACAGCACAAACATTTAGGACAACACAAGACGAAAACACATGCTAATGGCGTGGTGTAGAGCTTAGCAGTATTGTCAGGAGCTTAGCAACATTGCTCACCAGTGACTGGATTATAGACATTAAATCAGATTATGTAGAATGATTCAGAAAGGAGGTGGTGGGATAATTTATTGTAGTGGGCGATGGGTTTGGCATTTGTTAAGTTAGGGGTGTGTCTGAAATATGTTACTGTGTATGATCGTGTGGTTATCTGCCAGTGAAGACATTTTTATGTTCCTTGGTGCATATAGATGGGGGGCAGCATGTTTGTCCCATACAGTCTGAGAGGCATTGTTTGCAGGGGATCCAATATAATGTGTTTGATGGATCATTTTGTTGTATGTTATGTAATGTGTATGTTTGCGGATCTAAAGGTGAGGTATGTTGGTATGGGGCAAAGAAATGTTAATGAAACGCTTGAGGAGTGGGTAGTAAGGGATGTGTTTGATGGAGGGTTGGGATATTGTGGTTTTTGTGGATGTTCTCAGTGGATTTTGTACGAGGTTAAGGAGTTTGTGAAAGAGATGGGAGGGGTAGCTTTGGAGGTCGAGTATGTTGTAAATGATGTTGTAATATATATACAGGCTATTCATAATTAAGTTCACATTCCAAAAGGCTGTAACTAGGGAATTAATCAGTGGAATAAATTCATATTTGATATGAAGACTTCTGTGATGATGGAATTTTGTTTAGTGCAAAAATAAATGTCAATTCTGAAAGTCACCACTAGGGCAATGCATGGTGATGCAATACTGTAGTAGATAATGTAAATGCCTACAATGAAGCTGCTGTAAAAGTAGGAAGCTTATGAATGAGTCACTTCACTGGATAACCAAAGAATTGCACACTTCTCCTGAAGCTGTTTTATCAAAATAACAGCTGTGCCTTACTAGCATTGCGAAAGTTTAGAACATTAAAAGGACTAAATATGGATCCTATGACTGCAATTGGTGTACGGAATATGATCTGGAAATTTGAAAAGACAGGTTCCTTTGAGGTTCGATGGAAGCCCGCACACAGCAGATAGGGAAGGAAGTAGTCGTAGCATTACAGAAGAAAAGATGGCAAATGTCATGGGAAGCAGCAGTGCATGGAGTGTTTATGATCATTAAGACAAACTCGTAAGTACAGTTCACAAAATTGTAAGACAAATTCTGCACTGGTACTTTATAAGATTTCTGATGTTCAGCAATTTTGCTTAATCCTGACTAAGTTGTATGTGAAACATTTGACATCCATCTTGCTCAACTGAACTGGACGACAACTGGCCATGGAACAATTTATGGACTGATAAAAGTTCACTTCCATTTGCATGATAATGTAAATAAGTACAACTGCAAACCTACATGTCATGTGACAGATTCTACTTTATTTCCCAAAGGTTTGATGTGGTTTTACACAACCTCACAATTTCATCACACTACCTATTAAATTTGTCAAAAGAAAGAGTTGATTTTTTTTTCTTTTTCAATTTCAAAGGAGTTTCTCACATAACCATAAATGTGCAGATCCACGTATCCACAAATATGCATGTTTTAAGATGATATGCACATTTAGTTTAGTATGAACACACACACAATGGACAAGTACACATAAGCATCCCTCTTTTTCTTGGAAAATAGGCTAATAGGAATATTATCCTCATCATCTCAGTCACCCAATTCCACAACAATTCTGAAACTTTTAGTAATCAATTTATTACATACCTGATTTCTGGTTGATGAAAATTCAGGATTAACAGGAAGAAAAGGTACAGAACATCTATCTGTAACCAGAGCACTTTGATTCTGAGTAGATAACCAAACTGAAACACAAGAAAAGCAATTGATAAAACATACTTGCATCTTTAAAAAGTCATACTTCTGCTCTAACACAGTTAAGTTTGCATTCTTAAATTCTGCTTATTTTCAACAAAATATTGGAAGCCTGTCATACACCTTCTGGATCTATGATCTATGCTACCCAGTCAGATGGTTCTTTCTTGTATCATTGAATAAGTTGCAACTTTTTGTAGAAAGCCTTTAGAACTGCTTTTAGGAGTGGTAGTATATGACTGATCCCAGTTACATGTTGAAAAGTTGTTTTCTAATTTTTTTCTAACATGTCAATCTATTAGTAATTATTATTATTATTATTCAAACATCAGGCATACCACTAGATTAGACACTGAAACAACAAATATCCAACCTGATAATGTCACAAAAACCTTCTGAAAAGATATGCAAAAGAAAGCAAATGAGACTAAGGGAAGACAATCTGATAAGAAGATATATCTAGATATCAGATGAACAGTTGTGATATTTGGCCATTATTATAAGTGCAAGCAAAAATATAGGAAAGATTACATGTTACTGCTAAAGTTATAGACTTTCTATTGATGCAGTAGGGAAAATCATCTAATGAAATCATCACCCATATTTGGTTTTATTTTTATGTGCTTCCTCTAACCCTACCCCCAAAAGAAAAGCATTCATGATAAACAATTACACTTATGAGAAATTCTACTGAACATCCTATCAGCATCTAGGCTGAATATATATTTTGAATTCCAGATTTATTCCACAGCTTCCCAACCAAACCCAACATAATAAATTAATAGAAGAGGCTTCATTTTGTTGAATTTAACTTGAGCTGATTTAACATCAGTTGTTACAAATTTTCCTTTAACTCATAAATTTTAAAGGAAAATTTATAAAAAAAAAGGCAGTTCAGTGGTTTTTATTTGTATGCGTTTTTAATCCTTCTTATACCTTTATAAATTTTATTATTTCAAAAATAAAACTTACTTACTGTGCCTTTCTTTCTTTTGACACTTTCGAGTTAATATTTTTTTTCCACATTTTATAGTTTTTATTTTTGTAATTATTTTGTGATTTTCCACATTTTGTAATGAACGTCTTGTAATTTTTATTTATTTTGAGATTTCTTTTTTTTATTAAAGAGGGTCTGCAAAACTGTTCAGCAATTTCTAAGATAGCTTTTTATTTCCTCTCTTATTTTTTGAAGATTTTTTTTTAGCTTATGTTTTATTATTTCTGTGTTACAAATCCTATGGTTTTTTTTTTAAATGTTTTCTGAGTAATGAGATAATTACTCAGTTGACTTTAACGGATGCAAGAACTGCCATGTCTTCAGATAACTATCTGCACTTAATGAATGCTAAATGATACAGGTTGATAATCTTTTATCCGAAATGCTTGGGACCAGAAGTGTTTTGGATTGTGGAATATTTGTATATTTGCATCTATAAAATGGGACAGAGCTTTGGAATGGGACCTAAACTAAACATGACATCCATTTGCATTTCATAATAGAGGCTATACATAAACCCTGAAGGTAGTTTTATATAATTTTTAAAAAATTTTGTATACGTGCTAATACACGTAATGATGTAAGAAACATGATAATCACTGCTTACAACAACAAGATAAATTCAGCGCCAAAAACTAGTTCTACCTAAGAGCACAAAATACTTGGTAAGAAATGCACGCACACAAAGTCTCTCTATGACTGCTGCTGACAACAAAATGATGCCAAATTGTATTGTGTCATTTCAGCACTCAAAAAACTTTTGGATTTTGGAGTTCTTAGGTTTTTAGAATTTCGGATACACAATTCTCAACCTTGATTTACTAAACTAAGAAAAAAAAAAGATTTTATTTTAAGAAATTTTTATTTAATGATGCTTTTTAGGTTCACACAGAAATTTAACTAGGTTCAGCGACTTTCAAATTCTGTATTTGGATAATTTTTATGGATTTTTTTTTTTCATAAATTCACTAAGATTAATCAAAAATAACAAATATATCTGGTAAAATTGAAAGATTTTTATCGACTTACTAGCATCTGTTTCTCTCCTATCAACTTCATCATAAATATCCATACCAAGCTCTTCAAATAAATGATTCGGTAGCTAAGAAACAAATCAAAAGTTCAAAAACAGATCAACAGAAAAGAAATTAAGTAAATGATTATGCTTACAAAAATGGTTTAATTTCAGTAACAGATTTTCTATATGAACTTTAATTGATTGTAAGATTTGATTCGCTGATCTATACTACAGCACGAGATCTACTCAAGAGAATATCTAATGTATGGAATGAAATAGGAAACTGAATAAAAAAAATAAGATACATGAATTATTTCATTTTTATCTTCACAAAGTATCAAAGCATCAAAAGTGCTATTTTAAAATCTCGCTAAGATATACTGTGGACAGATGTTACTATGGAATAAATTTTCAATGATTTTCATTTTGTGATTAGATCCGTCACTATGAATGTGTTTGTGTGTGTGTTTTATTTTTTTGTTTCTTTTGTTTTTAACCCACACCGAAGGGATAATGCTATGGCAAATAACTGCCAATCATCTGATGAGTTCCACATTGCCTTATGAAGAAAGCAATCAAAAGAAATTCAGGGTAGATTTTATTTTATTTTTTGGAAGGGGTGGGCTGCAATATATATTTACTCTTTAACAAAAATATTCAAATAAATCTATGGGAAAATATATTTATACTTACAGCTTGCAATTTTTTCTTAGCTGCTTTTGCAAGTTCTGACATATCCAAACTAAAAACAAGAAAAATTTGCTGAATTTCCTACAGCAAGAGATAAAGTTCATAACATATTTTTTACCATTAAATATAATGAATTAATCTTGATACCTATGCTAGTTTTATGCAAATTGAATAGTCCATACAGAATTTTTTTTTAATATTTTAATGATTTTTTTTGGTTGAACAAGCAAGGATTATGCAGGGTGAGGCAGACGTTGCTTAACATCCCCTATAAATGGAAAGGAGTGAGGCCCAGGGGGAACCATGTTGTGTGTGTCAGCTGGACAGCCGTCATCTTGGATTCAACTCCGAAGTTTTAAATGGGAATGGGGTAATGTGATATATCAAATTAGGCTAGAATTTTACGAGAATGCAATGGTGATTTTTTTTTTCAACCTATCTTTAACCATTAAAAAGTTATACAGGAACAAATAACCAATTTCTCCTGTTCCATGTGTAAGAAAATAATGTTGGAATGTCTTTAACGTGCGGAATGAATCCAGATCATCTTGATGTCTGGGGAGAGAAGTTCACATGACATTGCAAATGATTTTAATTAATGACATCCCCACAGAGACCCTGTGTTACATGTGGTAGTTGCACAAAAGATGTTGTGGTAGGTGATGCAAAAGATCAGTCAAGATCAGTCAACCATAAGTCACAATCTAGATGCCCCAGAACTTCTCTCCCCTGACATCAAGATGATCTGGATTCGTTCCTTAAGAGTTAGAGGTATTCCAACATTGTTTTCTCACACCTGGATGAGGAGAAATTGGTTAGATTCATTTCTGCATAACTTTTTAACGGTTAAAGTTAAAAAAAAAATTAATTCAAATCTAATTTGATGTATCATATCACCCCATTCCCATTTAAAATTTTTGAGTTGAATCCAAGATGGCGGCTGTCTGGGGGCCATCATACTGACAACACACCAATTTGGTTCCCGCCCCTAGGCCTAACATGTTTCTATCATGAACAATTTTACCTAGAACTCCTCCTTTCCATTTCATAGGAGGTGTCATTAAATGACTTATGCCTCACCCTGTATAATTCTATATCAATTTATGCAAAATCCTTTTTACTCCCCAATCAACTCTGATACATGTTAATTCTGACATTAAATATAAAATAAATAAAATTTATATTAAAAAATACAGTAGTGTAGGCCATCATCAATCCGTCATTTGTTCACATTACTTCTTTCTGGCTAAGTCACCACCATCTCAGAATTTCATGAAATTTGGCAGGAAAATAGCATTTATCAAGGAACAAAACCTAGTTTGTGTTGTAGAACTCCTTAGAATCTGCATACAACCCCTCGGCAATGTCAAGGTGTTTTTGGTATTTGCTTTCTCCACATAATGAGTGATGATGCACCAGGGCCTTTAAAAACACTCGATTCTCTAAATTTGCTCATAACTGATTTTATATTGATTTTTAGAATTCAGAATTTGAAAAAAAAGTTCCTTGAATATACACCTAATTTGATTTCCTTACCATGTCATTAAAGAAACCATAAAAAAACAAAAAAACAACAACAACAATAAGATAGCAATTAGTAAACCAATCACAGTGCTGCGCAACGTCTTCTGATAAGAAAATATAATTGATATTGCTTTAATTTTCCTTATTACTATAAATGTGTTTGTTGTGAATGTAAAAGGCGCAATTGTTGCAATTATTGTGATTGTTGTAGAGCTGTATTATCAATGTGATTGTTGTACTTGCAAAACATGCAATTGTTGAAATTGTTGCTAATGAGATTTTAATGATACTTGTCCTGTCCATAGATGAACAGACAAAACAGGAATATTAGTCTCCTAATAATTATTAGAAGACTAAAACTACTCAAAAATCTAGTATCAAGGAGCCATGTAAATGACACTAAGAACAGCAATTTAAACAGAGGCGCCGTCTTCAGGGAGCCTTGAGAGTTGACTTGAGCAGGGCTGGAGGGAGAGGTTGAAATATGATATGTACTGACTCTTTACATATAATAAAAATGTAAAAAAATCTAGTGGCACCTGGGAATCTCCAACCATTACAATAACAGCAGTCAAAGTGTTAAGATCATTAGGAAAAGAATAATCTGAATAAACTAACGGTCACAAGAGAACAATGAGTCAGTTTTGAAACTATTTATTATTGAAACATCTTTCAGTGATAATTTAGGAAACTAACAGATTACAATCAGCATGCTGATGGAAGATATAGTTTACAAATTATGCGTACATGAAAGGCATCACTTGCCCATTTAGGTTGAGTGTGCTACTGGGAGGTGGAGGTATGGGGAGTAGTTTGGCTTATACAAAATTCACATGTTAATTTATCAACATAGAAAAGTTTTAAAGAGCAGATAATGCAGCACCTTTTTTGTTAATTGGCCTAATGCACTTAATTGTAAAATAATGTGAATATTTTAATTTACTAATATAATTTTTAACTTCATGATCCATAATCTTAGACAGCATAAAAGTTCTATGTAAAACAGGAGTATCTAGGAATTTGGAATGTAAGGGGTTATGATGGTCTTAGCCGTTCAACCAATCAAAAAAAAAATTGTATCCTTTTCTATTCGGAGAGGTTGGCAGGAGGAGGTTAATAAACAAAACAATGGCTTTCCAACCAAAGAAAACTAGGTCAAAAATGCTACATTTCTTCTATTTTCAGATGCAATTGGAGTGTTCCCACCTGTATCAACAAAATAGCATTAAATTAATTTTTCCCCCTCAAACTGTAGCAAAAATTGTCCCTAATGACAATCTTTAAAAGTATTTTCTGAATGTTATTTAAAAGAGAAAGATTTCAACAAATTACTAAATAAATAATATAAAAACTAAATCAGTAGGTCTTTTACCCAATAGAAGTGAAATTTATATATGTCTTAATCTTACTGTTTGAAAAATTTCTGTTTCTATTTATTCTTTTTTTCTTCTCTCTAATTGTGCTGCTGCTGAACTAACTGCTGCTGAATTTGATATTTTAACTTTAATTTGTTAATGTTATTTTTTTCACTTCAATTCTTAGTAATTAAAAACTTTTATTGAAGAAATGAAACATACATTAACGCAAGCACTGCTGTCATGGTGACAGCACATGCTCAGCTAAGAAAAATCATTATCTACAATGTATGAACTCGGTTGCCATCTCTGGGTGCTATTGCTTCACCACACACCTTGCTACATATTTTGGATGGATTAAAGTCAATGGAAGGCTAAGAAATTGACCTGCTGCACCATCTGTATGTCTCTTTAAAAAACTCAAAAGGCATTTGTATCCGACAGCACATCCAAGCTGTTAAAGGGGCTATTAATGTGAATGGGATACAATTTTTATGCAACGAAACTTCTCCTTTTTGTGAAACGTTTCATTTAAGAAGTCATGCAAAGCCAGCAAACAATTAGAGAAGTCTTTAACAGAAATAAATGCAAAAATATAATTTCATTGACATTTGGATTCAGTGAGAGGGGGGGGGGGGGAAGGTCGCACATCCTGAATATTTGCCCCTGATATACAGAGAGAGAGAAAGAAGAATCAAATGGTTTACATCATTATCTAGTACGACACGGCCACTGTCCGGTAAAATGAAATGACTAAATCAGGTTGCCGTAAGAGAAGTTATACATTTAG
This sequence comes from Thereuonema tuberculata, assembly GCA_023159025.1. Classification (NCBI taxonomy): domain Eukaryota; kingdom Metazoa; phylum Arthropoda; class Chilopoda; order Scutigeromorpha; family Scutigeridae; genus Thereuonema; species Thereuonema tuberculata. The sequence goes on along the minus strand of JAFIDM010009631.1, from coordinate 66,837,250 downwards.
ATGTATTAATCCATTTTTTTCTCTTGATTAACAATAAAAGAAAAAATCTGAGTCTATTTAAGATTCATGAAGTATGACAAGTGATATGCAAAAGAATAATCTGAACTAACTGTCAGCTGTAAAACTGATTAATATTGAAACAACTATCAGCGATAATTTTGGAACAAACTAACAGATCACAATTAGCATGCTGATGGAGCAATTAAATTCTTTGGGATCTTCTCAGATTGGAAATGCATGCTTCGAAAATACATAGCAGGACTTCTTATGAGAGAAGAAAATTGTCTGAGGGAAAGAATAAGCTGAATTTTGAAATATCATGGAACCCAAATGCAATGGAATTTAGCTTAAATCAGTGATGAAGAGATATCCTCAAATTATAGAATGCAATAGAAAGGTGCAGACTATGAGCATCTCAATCAAAATCTGAGATCTTCATACAATATCACAACTCCTTTATTAAACTAAAAACAAGAACTACTGTACTACTGTATTATTTAATTTTGTAAGGTTAGAGAAAGTTCATTCTCTTACCGTTTAATCGTTATTTTTATTTTATTTTTCTTTATTTTTATTTGTACCCTGAAGAAGTCTTTGAAAAAATATATAAGACGAAATATTGGATTGGATCGGTGAAGAAGTATTCTTGTTTTTAGTTTAATAAAGGAGTTGTGATATTGTATGAGCATCTCGTCAGGAGTATAAAGGAGAAGCTACCAACTGACAGTACACATCAATCTCCATGTGGTAAGTGTACCAGCTGTTGCCCGTGCAGAGGACATGACGTATGCCACTGTAAGGCTAGTGATACACTACTATCTCTACAAGGTAAGGAGTCTACAGCAGCTACAGCATGGTGATGTAGAAATTCGTGCAACATTTGTGCTTTAGTTCCTGGTGCGAATGACAGCTGATATCACTTGGCCATGGAACATTCTTTGGAGTGACAAAGCCCACTTCTGCTTAAATGGGCAAGTGAATACCCACAACTGTCGCATATGTGCAACAGAAAACCCTCGTGATATCCAAGAGGTCCTGTTGCATTCTCCCAAAGTGTGGTGTAGATTTATGGCTAGTTTCATCATTGGGCCATATTTTTATGAAGAGGTAACTCCAACTGAGCCCCACACCTGTTCCATAATCGGACAGTGGTATTATGACATGTTGGCAAATTCGTGATACCAGAGCTTCAAAAAAGCAAGTGTCTTCAGGAAACCATATTCATGCAAGATGGTGCATGAGCCCACATCACCCGTTGTGTTCAAAAAATGAATGGGTTATCAAGCAGTTATTTCCAGACAACTTCACCTCCACAATTACCCAACCTCACCCCATGCGACTTCTGGTTATGGTTTTTTTTGAAGAACCAGGTGTATCGTGAAAGATGTCAAACTTTGTCAGATCTGAAGGACAGCATTAGATGTCATGTTCTAGCAATTCCAGCAGATGTATTTCGTTCTGCGATAGAAACGAATGGAAGAATGTTGCTGACAACAACGGTGGACACATTGAACATTTGTAACACTCTTCAAGCGATTTGTATTGTTACAATGCCATTTATTGACCATTTTTGTACTATTTTTTTTTCTTTCAATAAATGGCGAGTGCATTGTTTAAAGTAACTGCTGTCCAAATTTCTTTCCATTTGGAGCCTTAGAATGCGCTCCACAGCCCTCTATGTAGAGGAACTTTAATGTTAACAACCCTATCCATGCAAGTATCTTATCTATATGAAAAGGTCAGAATGCAAAAAAAAAAATCTTCTAATTCAAAAACTTTTCTTTTACCAAAATACTCAACAACATTGAGCAAAACATATAGGCCCTGAATAAAAATTTCTATTCTTGATTTTTGAAGTGAAAAGTTTATAGAATTGTTTAGAAACTATTATACACCTTGAATATACAGTATATCCTATGAAGATGTATAAAAAAAAAAAAAAAAAGCAACCCAAGATAAAGGTGATATTTCCATATCGCCTCACGAACCTTCACATTCTTTGATTCATCATCACATTATATAAGTCATTATTTGATCTGTCCAACTAACCCACAGTTCCAGAAAACCTATTATTTTCTGAAGAAAAAAAAAAATAATTTTGTGGACAGAAAAATTTACTCATTTAGAACATAAAAAAAAAAAAAAAAAAAAAAAAAAAAAACCCAACCAAACATCTATAGCAGTTTTGTAAAAAATATATCAGTGAATCATAGGAATATATTTGTGTTAATATTTTAGAGAGCTTGTTGATGCATTTCAAATAATTATTTCTAATTACTTGTACTTGTTTGTATACATATGGTTATTATTAAAGTTATGTTACTAATACTTACTTTTCTTTTTTTCATAAGGGCAAATTCATAAGAATCTTGTTTTTTGAAAAGATCATTTTTTTTTTATTCTTGACTGCTAGTACAGCAGCATAAACAATAAATTTTAATATGGATGAAACCTTTATGTAGACTAAGTTGAATGATGGAAAAATGCAGCCATATTTGCAAAAAGTTGAAATAATAACTTTTTTAACTGTACCTTAGAAGACAGTTATATAATCATTATTACTATTATTATTATTTTAATTTGACACTTCAGTTTACTTCACTTGTAAAGTATTATTTATTACACCCCCCTTTTGTTTTTAATGAAAGCAATTTATTCAGCCTTGCAGCACTCTGAAGTGATGGATCCTTTCAATGTCTGCATAATACCCTCTTATTATTGTAAATTTTATAATTTCTCTGTAATAACATCCAAATTATAAATTAACAAAAAAGTGAATTCTTTTGATAATGATTGGACTTTTGTCCAGACTTTAAAATTTTTTAGAAACTATTTAGTATCAAAAAAGTATTGTATATAGTAAGTTGTATCACTCTTGCCAAATTTTGTAAAATTCTGAAATGGACAGTAGAATTTCAAGAAATAATTGATTGCATTGATGTGGAATGATCAATGTCAAATGGACAAAATATCTGTAATTACAGCTTTTTTATATATGAAGTGCAATCTTTATATGCAAACTACCTGTCAGCCATTTCTGGGATTATGAAATGCTGTCCACAGTGATGATCTGGTTTTCTTCCACAAAGATAATAGCCAACACGATCAGTAAGTTCATACTGAAGTTCAATTAAGTGATCAGCAAGATCGTTATGTCCATTCAACCTGCAACAACAAAACCAATTTAATATTTTTACTGAACTTCAATTCTCAAGCATGAAATTTTGAAAAAGATAACTAAAAGAATTCTAATTTAAGAACAATTTTAATTATTAGCAAGAAATAGCATCTCCAAAACTGAACAATTCAATCACCAATGATCTATCTAGATAAGGATGTAAACAAATGTTTTGTTTCAAATAGCATAATTCACTTAACCAGTTCACTGCCGGGTTTTTGACAGTGGTGGGATACTGTGCGTGCCGAGTTTAATGTGAGTTGATGAAATAAAGAAAAGAAACAATGGTAAATCACACTTAGTTAAAATTGATTGGTGTAAGTAAACCCAAAAGTTTTGGAACATTAACACATCATCATCAGACAGAATAAACATATAGGACAACACAAGATAAACTGTGTGTGGTTACAGTACAAAAACAGATGTAATGACATCCTGTTTATCTTGTCTTTACCTCCAGCAATTATTTTGACTAAGTGAGCGAGTTTTATCATCTTTCTTTTCATGAAGCATTTTAAAATTGTTTTCTTAAATAGGCCGACTTTTAAACAAGTAGAAAAACTATACAAAAATTAGAATTCTAAGCCAAGAAGTTAGTGAAATATGTAAAATTTCTTTAAATAGAGAAGATAGTCCTTAATCTTCTAAGATATAGGATTGAAAAGACTGAAATTTCCTTTTCTTTCAGTGAATAAAAAGTGAATACATTTACAAAAAACTTATTCTACTGAATTCTAAAATTACTCTTATTTTACATCATTAGCCTGTAAATTGGCTTTCTCTGAATAAAATTGGCTTTCCGTTTATTGAGATCTCTAATGTTATACACTACTAAAATATTAGATCATTAATTATTATTCTTGGTCAGTTTCTCAGGTCAAATTTCACTCAGAACATTTCTTGTGGCTACACAGTTATGTTAAATGTAAAAAACATGGTGTCTTTCGTAAAAAAAAAAAAGTATCGAAGTAACATAGAAATACTTATAATTGAATGATAAGGATTCATTGTATTTGAAAAGATAATGGGAAAATATGCATTGCATTTTAGGAATAAATAATGAAGTAATTAACTGAAGGGGTTTAATGCTTACTTGACAAGGGGCTCAGTGGAAAAGAAGGGCACACCATATATCAATGGAAGTTGATGTTTTACCTCTATCTAATAAACGTTAATTTCCAGCCTTGTGATATACAGGGTGATTATAATTAAAGCTGCGATTTCAAAACTACCGGTCAGATTGTTCTGGTAAAATATCAAGTCAATCGTGAGGTAAAGGAATTTTGTTTGGTGAAGGAAAAAAAATAGTTCCAAAATGTGCTGATAGATGGCGCTGTCAGGGTTCACATTGCTGTTGTGGAGGTATGCAAATTACTGCTGAGCGCTCATTTCGGAGATGAGAGAATCATAAGCAACCATTTTCCAACAGCCTGGCCGCCAATTTCCCCCGACTTAAACCCATGTGATTTCTGGTTTTGGGGATACCTGAAGAATGTTGTTTACAGCAGGTGGATTGCGAATCTGGCCGAATTGAAGACAAGCATCACGCACCACATTCATAGCATCAGCACAGATACCCTCCGATCTGTTGTGGAACATGCCAATTTGCGCTTCCAACTAATAGTAGAACAAGGCGGAGGGCATATCAAACAATTTATGCATTAATCAACCGTAAGGTGTTTGTTCCATGAAGCTCCTTTTTTTCTCTTGTCACTATCACTGTTTTCACTGTAAACACGTACAGTATTATTGTCTTTTCACTAATAAATTTGTCATTAACCCTTGGACTCTACTGTACTGTATTGTTTCGTTTCGGTTAACAACATTCCTGTGTTTAATGAATCCATTTAGGCCTTTCCCCCGACATTATCCTGACAGCGCCATCTATCGGCACATTTTGGAACTATTATTTTCCTTAGCCAAACAAAATTCCATTACCTCACGATTGTTCTGGTAAAACATCAAGTCAATCTGACCGGTAGTTTTAAAGTTAGGGGGTTTTGAAATCGCAACTTTAATTATAATCACCCTGTACATCTACTCACATTTGCATCTAATTACAAACTGTCACTTTTGATAATATGTGCAATCTCCAGTGTAATATGTCTTAAGGCCTCTCTGCCCCTTTTCCATTGAGATCCTCAATTGAAGCAACTTGTCAGAAAAAAAATTATTCTCATATCTTTCTGCCAAAACAGCTGCAAATTCAACGAAAGCTTTTGACTTAACATTAGGTCAGTAAATCTTTAATGAAGGATACTAAATAATTTTTTGTTCATTGATGTTGTAGCAACATACTTAAAATCAGAATGGCAACAGCATTGTCAATAATGATTGAAAATATTGTGCAGATCACATATAAAAAATAAAATAAATTAAATCAATAGTGGAATTTAAGTAAAAAAGGCTTGCATAGAGTTGAAAATCTGAAGTTTCATTAATGCAAACTTTTATTTTAACTCTCCAAACTATACCTGGGTTATACTATACACATCATAATAGAATTTCCTGTCACCAATACACCAAGCAGACAAAACACCATAAAATTCAATTTATATTTCTGTTCTTTTGGGGGAAAATATCAATTAAGGATAAGAAGATACAACATTGTAGTTTGCATAACTTCCCATCCAATTTTGTTGGTGGAATAATTAGCTACACAACCAAAATTTTGCAGTTTTTTTCCAGACGTGAGAAAATACAGGTATCAATGTACTGAGTTTTGGTAAGAAATCCTAGAATTTCACAATGACCAATTAACTAATTTTAACAAAAGCAATAACTGCATGATTTATAGAGTTGGGATTTATTAATCATGTCAGTTTTTTTTCACCAAAAGTGATGCAACTCACTTGAAAATTGAAATTAAAAAATATCACTTGGGCAATATTTTTTTGCTCTCACCAATAACAACCAAAATTCACACTTTCTGGAAAAAAATGGGATTTTGGAGATAAACAGTCCCTGTGATCTTCACTTACCACTGACATATTACTAATTAAATCATAGTAAGTCAGTAATATCAGATTCCTTTAATTTTAGTAAACTTTTTTTTTATAAATTTAATTTTTAATAGCTTAAATATTTGTGCAACCAACTAAAAACTAAATGTGTGTGTTTTGTGTATGTAAGAATGTGTGTGTGTGTGTGTATATGTGATAAGATGTTATCACATTCTTTATAATCTGATAATGATACTTGGAAGGTGTATCAAAATGTAACTGTAAATATTTTCTGTTTTAAACTCATTAACTATTTTAACTTGTGCATTGTGGCATGAAATTATCAATGTTTATGTAAAGCTTTTCAAATAACCAATTAAAAATAAAATAATTTATAAATAATTGAACTAATTGTTATGGATATATTTTAGATCATATTTCTGAAATGAAAATTGCTTAAAACAGTATTTAAAAACTATTAAAAGGGAAACTTAACTGGAAAATTTACTGAAAAATTAACATTACAGTTCGTCTAACTTAGGAAGGCAGTTCCCTCAGGCATTGGGACTGAGAACTTGAAAAAATAGGGGAGAAAGGGTATAAGGTAAGTGGGGGTGGGGAGGAAAGATTACAACAGTGTTTGCAGAGCTTGACCTCGTTATTATCGGCTTTAAGTAACTATATTTCTGAAGAGCTGAATTCTCAAAATACTAAAAAAAGGATCACATAAGACCTTTTTTTAATTCCATAACAATACCCTGATACCCTTTCACCCCTATTTTTTCAAGTTTTCAGTCCCAACGCCTGAGGGGACTGCCTTCCTAAGTTAGACGATCTGCATAGGCATTATTAGTAATACATTAAACATCTTCTAAACAAACAAAATGTAAAGTTTATCTATCTTAGTTGCTAAGCTGTATATATAGTTTTCTATTTTTACTTAAAATATTAATAAATTTTGTTAAAAATACATTATTATTATTTGACATCAATAATATTATTGATATTCTATAACATTATGCTTACCAACAATAGTACTAATTTGAAATATAATTCACATTGTTTTTAATGTGATAATTGATATGGTAGATAATTACCACTCTTTTAATAAATAACAAAAATATTAAACTCAACAGTAATTGTAATTTCTACATTAAAGTATATAACATGTTAAAAAATTATATTTAAGCATATTAAAAGGAATTCTAACTGTCCACATGGTTCCCTAGATGCAAATCAAATTAAAATTTATAAAGACAGTTAGCCTTCTTTAATTTTACTTGTTTACTTTAAACATTTTCATTAATGTTCTAATTTTTTTGTAAAAAATAGGATTTCTGTAAAAATAATTACAGTTAGTTAAGTAATTAGCCAAGTTATTTGTAAACAAATGTTACCGAAACCTTTATAGTAAGCTCACTTTATCTTGAATATATACATAAACTTGATGCAACTGAATGTTATTTAGTTGCAGTTGTTAATATAACATTTTTTTTTTCTCTTCTTCTTTTCATTCAATTTTGGTTACACTGAATATTTCTGCTTTGACATAAATTGCCACAGCTTTAATTTTTTTTTTTTTGACTGAAAAATCATTTCCCAGCTGCAGATTTACAGAAATTTCAGTCGATATCTGTACTTGTAAATTTTTACAGTATTATAAGTGTAACAGTTAATTCAGTGTTTCTCTTTCTTGAAGTGGACCTTGCTTGCAAGACGTTCTTGATAAAGCATCCAATGAATTTTAATCTACTAATGCTTAATCTACATAAATAATCAAAGTTAGAACTTCCAGACAAAATAGAAAATAGAAAATTTAAAAAAGCAAAATATAAATATAAAAAAATAATTAGTAATTGATCAAGTATGCTGTAGTAGTAAGTAGAAATAATTTCTTTTTTAAAGAATACATTACATGATTCTCCAATAGTACAGAAATTTGATTGTTGGGCCAATTTACAAAAAAAAAAAAAAAAAAAAGAAACAAATTAACGACAATGATAAAAAGATTTTACTATAACCTTGCATAATCAACAGGAGATTTCCCATCAGAATCAAAAGCACCAGGATCAGCACCATAAACAACCAGTAATTCTACTTGGGAAGACTGTCCAGCTTTGGCTGCAACATGAATAGGACAATTTCCTTTTTCCTATGAAGAATTTGAAGCAATTTTTATATATAAAATATATATCTGTTTTATCGAATGGCTACAATAGCAAGAAAATATATGAAAGGGTTAAAATTAACCCTTGAACAGTTTAAAATTAAATAAAAAAAAAGAAAGAGAGGGGGAGGGGACTTTTAATGCAACTTATGAAGCAGAATCAGTGGAAGACAATAAGGAATAAAATTTGATAGAACTTACAATAAAAAAATTGTTGAAGTACAATTATAGAAAGAATATAAACAAAACATTAAATAAATGAAAAAGGATAAAATAAATTAGATTTTGAGTTATTAAATCTAGAAAACAAGAAGTAGCACATTTAAAGTAAGAATCATCACCTTCTCACAAGAAATAGCATATGAAACAACAAAAAATAATTGTGATGACACAGCAGCACTACAATGTGGTAGTGGCAATACATTTAAAACAACAAAGGCATATTCAAGAGAATAAAATCTGGCCATTAGCATTTTGAAAACAAAATTAAGTAGGAATATTCATGATTTTTATAAGAAACTTTGAGACGCAGTAGGGAAAAAAATTAATGACCATCATCATATGAAAATCCCAAAATAAAAAGAAAGTGAAAACCGCAAAGATTTTATAGGAGTCACATAAGAATAAACACTATAATCCATGCAACAACTTTTCATTAGATAATGATTCAAAACCACTTGCAGAAATATAAATAAACTTTATAACATTACAATAGAAAATATTTAAAAAGATAAACGAGCAATTGAATGTTATAATAAATCAGTAAATAAATAATGTGTTCATTAGATGCTTAACCCATACACAGAGATCATAAGTGTATAATTAGATAAAAAACAAACAAAAAACATTTTAAGAAATATATATAAAATATAAATGCAAAAAATTATAGAAAATTTACATAAACTAATAATTTACTTTTGAGTAATCACACATTTAAATAAGAAAACTACTTAAAAAAGACAACTAAATGTAATAGTTTTCTTGTACACTACTTTAAATAAATTTCTTTCATCATTTTGTGATAATTTTCTTTTATTATCTATAACACAATCATATTTAAATAAATTTTGGATTTTCTGCAAGGTAATGTCGTGAAGCTCATATAATGCAAAAAAGATTTTGTAATTTATTTTTATTAAATTAATTAATGAAGAGGAGGAACATTATACAGACTACTTATTAAAAGAACTACAATAGGAATAAAATTATAAATAATTTTAAAAGTTTACTATTTCATACCGTATGGAAATAATTTGGATCAGCCCCAAGAGACAGCAATCGTAAACTGGTCTCTAAATTTGCTGTGCGAACACTAGAATGTAATTGCTACATAAAACAAAGGGAAAAAAATAATCAGTAAATAGGTTGAATTTTTGCTTAATCATAATCTATTTTAAATAAGGTAACTGAAAACTGACCAATTACAAAATTAACAATTAGTAGATACCGTATTGTCCGGCGTATAAGACGACTTTTTAAACCAGGAAAATCTTCTCAAAAGTCGGGGGTCTTCTTATACGCCGGGTGCTGAAACTTACGACCCGGATTGGAGAATCTGCGGTCGCCACATATGGTGGGGGGGGAGCTCAAAAACGGCCACGGCCGCATCCCCGCCGTATGAAAGCAGCAAGGACGGTGCTGCACAATTATGGTAGAAGAAAATCCACTCACCAACATTCGTGGAAAGAAGTGACTTAACGCGGTCCCGATGACGAGGTGAGGGGGATGCCTCACCGGGAAGGTGTTAGTGAAGGACGGAGCAAGCTGCAGGCGTCCGGGACGCCCGGGGTATGGAAAAAAGAGATAGAGCAGGGACAGAATAAACAAGACTACAGTTAAGAAATACTATGATTTGAGTGAAATTATAAAAAAAATGTAGCATTAAAATAATGCACCAGAATAAACAAAGCTACAGTTACTTGGAGACAGGGAGAGCTAACCAATCCAAGCAGGCGTTGTATATAACAACCAGCCAATCGCCGGTAAGGTACATCGCTTTTAAAGGAAAAGTTTAATCCACTTGCACTGATTTATGTTTACATGTTTGATGACAAACAGCGTTATGTTTATAAGTGACAGTTTTCCTGCTAAGTATCTGCATGTCATAAGCATTTGAATTAAAATTACCATATTGAAATCAAATCTGATGTTTTTTTTAATTTTTATTTGGTGTGCATTAGAGGAGGGGTAGTCTTATATGGCGAGTATATCCCAAACTCTATATTTTAATTGGAAAAATTGGGGATTGTCTTATACGCCGGACAATACGGTAATTTAAATTATAAAATTTTACATAACTTTATAACGAATATGGCAATTAAAAATAGTTTAACGTGCAGATTTAACTTCAGATTAAATTAAAAATTGGAACATGCACATTCAGATAAAAACATTTACTAAACAAATAAATTAATCTTAATATGTGCGTGTTCCAATTTTTAATTTATCTGAACAAATTTGGTATTCATTTATTAGGCATGATTGTTTAAATAAAACTTTAAAGTAATATCCATTTATTGACTTTTTGAGACTGACAAGGTTGAATAATGATTAAAGAAATTCCACAATAACCATTACTTCTGAAAGGTCTTCGTGTGAGAGAATATTAGGAATTTGAGGCAGAGTAAATTAGCCTTTCCTGATAGCAAAGATAATAAAAGATCCAAGATTCATGCTTCAAAGACCAACCTGATGTCAATTTATTTTCTTTCTTTCCTTCCTTGCCAATTTGGAAAAAATTGTAATCAACAATGCAATGGCAATATAATTTAATAATGCTACCTTTATCTCTTTCTTAGACTTTTTCTTTTTTCATTGGTTAATTTTTTACCACTAAGTGTGTGAATATTACATAAAACATTGTACTTTTCATTAAACGATATTTAAAAAAAATATATTTTAGAAAGATGGAATATTATTCTTCATATGATCCTGCCCCTTTCATACAATCTAAAATATTTCCTGTTAATGATACAAATAAGCAACCCATAAAATGTTGTTAACACTTTTGCTGTTAGTAAATGAATAGAATAAATATGAACTACAACAGTCAAGTTAATTTTAATAATTGTTTTGATTATAAAGTCCCGATAGTAATAAAATTCCAAAATTTTCATTTCTATCATGTTTTAATGTCCTTAGCTAAATCTTTTATAATATGTTAATTAGTGCCTTTTTCTTCACATCTTAATTTGTCACTGAAACAAGATTGTTGTAAAATGCTTATGTATTAGTATTTTGAATGCTTAAATTTTGAGAAAGCTACAGTGATTCTTTTTATTGCAAAATGACCTAATGACACATATAAAGAAAGTGATTAACATAACATTATTAAATTGAAACGCTCAAGAAAGAAGTTGGCAGACATCACAAGTATCGAGCACGCAAGTTTCAATAAGCAATCGTTAAATTAATTCACCATCAATAAACAATGAATGAAATAACAATTAAGAACTTTTTAAATAAATATCTGGATCACGAAACCAAGATTTCAAAAACAGTAACTCTACAAATTGAAATTAACTGAGTGACATTTTCACTCTTGAAGAGCTTAATATCAGACAGAGCAAACTTTAATTAACAAAGTTGGTGCAAAATGTATACAAATCCTATTATTATTATTATTTTTTAAGAAATAACACTGAATTCATGTTTAGACAAAAATAAATAGATCATAACATGCAATACATTTCAGCTGTTACCTAACTTGAGATTATATTTAATTTAAAACAAATGTTTGGTCTAATGATAATTTTTAGTAAATCAACAAAAATCATAAAATATGCATAAGTTCAATACTATAATTAATAAATAATTTGAAACAGACATTTATCACTTTACTAATGAATTCAGTATATTCAGTAATGCTAATTTAAAATGTTTTAAATTTTTCTTATTGAATTTATTTATTTTTAACTATATTTTATCAATTTTAAAACACAAAACAGAAAAATAAACACAAAATAGATTATTTTTTTTTTTAAATAGTGTTACACAATTTCAGACACAGAAAAGTACTTATGTTGAATATTTTAATTCAAACTCTTCATTGTAACTCCTCATCTCGGGTTGTAGCTTTCGAAATGTAAATAAGGCTCAAGAGATACCTGAAGAAGGCTGAAATTAATGTGCAGCCGAAATATTGTATATAATCACATGTACTATATAGTAGAAGTTACAATGAAGAGTTCAAATTAAAATATTCAAAGATATAGTACTGTTTTTGCAGTTAGGCATGCAACAATAAGTTAAGGGGAAGAAATACAAAATATTATTTTTAAATTACATCGTCTATTTCTAAGCAATAAACATTCCTCAATGGAACGTAAAATTCAGTGAATTATTATTAAAAAAAATTGTTAATATTTTAGTGCTGCTTAAATGATTAATAATCTTTGCCCTTGCAAAAACAATTTGATTTAAATCAAATATATCAAAAATTTATTTTCAAAGAAAATTCAACAATTTTTTTTTTGTCAACTTCTGGATAAAATAGGTCTCCACCTTATTGTTTTCAATAAGTAACCACTGTCCCTTAACTTTCATCAATCATATTGCTGCCATGTCTGCTGATGCCAGTGTTTCAAACGGAACTTTGTGTACCTCTTGTGCTCGATATGAGTACTTGAGAATTTTTTGTTCTATCATTAGAACAAGAAAATATAAATAGTTTTCAACAAACATCAATTTTGCTGATTGTTGAATTTTATGTGCAGATTTAAATACTCTAATTATGCAACCGAATGTACAATAAAGCGAATTAAAAAATTTATAAACATTAAAAATAATAACAATTTCGAGGACCTGTAATAACAGTTCCCTTCCTCGAATTACAAATAAAAAAATTAAAAAATAATAAAAAAACACACATTTTGTGCTGTCTCTTCAACTACAGTTTTCTCTCAAGGAAGGACCTATGATAAGTTGTTATAGGAGTGCTTTTTAATGGTCCTCTATTAGCTCTGTCAATCTCAGTCATACCTTCCACCACAAAATGGTTGTCCTTCCTCATAATTCTACAAGCTGACAAGTTACAGATTTTAATTACCCCGGCTTGAAATGTCAGTAAAATTAGGTAATGGAGAAGTACTCATTTGTATCAGAACAACTTTCCAAGAAATCTAAATACTAACTACTGATGAGGAATTTTTCATTTCACCACAATTTAAAACACTTGATAAAAAAATCCTTTTGCATTTTCATACAAAATTCAAAAATTAATCTGTAAAAATGGCTTCATCAGCATTTGACTGCATTGGTAACTTATGAAATATATAATTGCTAATAAAATTACATTTATTCTTTTGTTCAATTTTACAAAAAGTCCTCAAAATAGAAAAATGAAGCACAGCAAAATTAAATTCATATCCAAGACTGGATGCTAAAGAACCCAATTTTAATTGTCATCTAACCTTACTGACATCACCCTCTGCAAAATGATTATCTTCCTTTCCTGGGCGATAAACAAAAGCAAGCACCTGATGTTTGGCTCTGATAAAATCAGCTTTTGTAGGACTGCAAAGAAATTCAAAGGAAGATATATGATAAACAAAAATAAATTCTTTAAAAATTTAAAATTCTAAAAGTCAAAATAAAAAAATTAATAATAGATAAATTTCAAGATGTTTTTTCAAATCAATGTTTTTCATTAATTTAATTAACAAATTAATTTTACTTTTCTCTGCTATATTCTTCATTAACATCTGGTGACAAGAAAAAAAATATCTTATTTAGATTCAAGTATAATAGTCTTTCTGAATTAACTTCAAACCAAAGCTAAAAACTTACTGTACAGGATCCTTTGGATTAGGCTTTTTACGGCCACTTTTTGCATTTGAAGGATCCAATAATGAGTGTTCCCAAATAGAATTAGCACCATTATTGTACAATGTATGAACCATCTGCAAGTATAAATAATTTACACTTTCTATAAGAAATGTGTGTGGAGAATTACTATTTATATAAAGAAATAAATAAAAGTAAAAAGACAAGATTACCGCTAACTGGGTAGGGCTCCAAAGACCTTTTTTCAAGGACTTTACTTGAGACACATGCCTGCCCAGGCTTCGATGAATACTGCAGCATTCATCACAAATCAAAATTCCACGGTTGATTGAGGCCCATGTTGGATCTAAGTAAATTAATGCTTATATTTTAATACAAAGTAATGTATTAAGAAAACTAAGAAAACATATTATATTTTTTTTACAATTGCTCAGTTTTATGTTACTATGTCAAAAACTTAAGTCTTCAATGACCTTTTTATTATACTTAAAAAAGACCACACAAATAGATGAGCTTTACTCCACATTAATAATGTGTTTCCTTTCATTCAGTATTTTCTTTAAATATTCTGGTAATCACAACTACATCAATGGTAAATGCTAAGGTATAGTTAGATAGGAAGTAACAAAGCAGAAATCAATGTATAGCTAAAGTTTATTATATATATTTCTCAAATAATTCTAATTGTCATAATAATAATAATAATAATAAATAATAGCATTAATACAGCCACTATAATGATGAAATTCACAAAAAGAATTTATACACAAACATAGATATTCAAACAGTGTGTGTTTGTCCAATCCAGCATTAAAGCTTATGAATACCTGGAGTTAAAAAATAAAGCAAATGGCAACTACAAAGCACAACTTAAAAACAAAAATATCGGGTTATATTAAAATAAAATTCCATATCAAATCTGCATTAAAGTGAGGAAATGTCTGACATTAAGAGTCTTTCAATTTCTATATACAACCTTTATAATTTCAAAACAAGAAACTATTTTCAGACAGTTTGAAGTATGTTGAAGTAGTGATGATTGAAATATGTAAAAATGTTATACAGGCTGTGGCAGTGAAATATAACTGATACCAAATTCAAAACAATTCCATAATCTTCTAGTTTTATAAAATTATTATTATTATTTATTATAAATTTACAGATTTTACTTACATTTGAAAAAATAGTCAATAAGAAGCTGAACTAGATTATAGACAAATAAAATATCTGCTACTAAATTATAATAAACAAAATCAAATCTTTTCATAGAATCATAATCATTATAAATCCCGTCTTATTCCTTCACCTAATCTGCACAATCCCGGAAATGTAACTTGGGATACACAAATATAAATCTCAGACTGTTCCATATTGTTTTAATTTTTTATTAAATATGCCAAGCATTTTTACTTCAGCTGAAACAAAATTAAGCATACTATTATTCAAAACTTGAAAAAGTTTAATAGAAAATAAAAAAAAGTGTAATTTGTACTTCTATCAAATATATTGTTGCATTCTACATATAAAAAAAGTTAACTAGTTAAACTTTAAAGCCTTCAAACTTTCAATTAACAAAGAATCTTTTATTTGTTTCATCACATTACAATAGCTTGAAAATGGGCAAGCCCAATCAAGGGTGTATACTTATTTGTAAAAAGTACTTCTGAAAGGCCTTTAAAATTTTTATTCTGCATTAAATTATTAATATAATTAAAAAAATAAACCTTTGGCTATATTAGACTTTATATCAATCAAAAATTGTGATCATCGACTGTTACCAATTAAAATTTCATTTAATCTAACATCTTTCACTGATTACTTCAGATAAAGGTTAAATTACTATGTCTATCACTATGTTATCCTTTCATTAATTAGCAAAGCAAGCAGGTGGATATAGGTTTCTAATATCAGGTTTTTAATTGAACTTCAATGCATGGATACATCTCTCTTTTGCTAACAAACCAGACATAAATTGATTTAAAAAGTTTAGATCTCGGGGAAAAAAAATCCCGACAATACAAATTTTACATTACAGCATAAAGGGGCCATTCAAGTATTACGTAAGCATTCAAGGTGGGGGAGGGGATTCAAGCTTTGCTGTCAATGGGGGAGGGGGGGGGATCAGAGCAATGTTTACGCAAGACAGACAAACATACATGCATTAAAGCTTTGACATAATGTTGACTGTTTTAATTTATTTTGTTCAGTGGTATTTACTGTTAATGATTTGGCAAATCTTATGTAAGCACAAGGAGGGGGGGGGGGAGTTAAAATGACTAAAAATGTCTTTACATAATACTTGAACCCCACCCCATATGATATTTGTAATTAGTTGATTTTTTTTATGAAATTTCATTAAAAACTCTGTAAATATATATTTCCTCAGAATAATACTTATGATCAGTGTGATAAATGAACTTAACATTTTCAGGGTTGGATTTATACAGGCTTTTGTATTGCTAAAAACTTAAAAATGAAAACTACATCATTAATACAAGCTGTTGACCGAGTATACAAAAACAGTGCTATCAAATTCAAAACTGTTCAAACTTTCAATTTTAAATTTCTCTGCAAATTAAACCCCCAAAAAGACTTTATTTTAATAAGGATTGTCAAACACTTATTTAGTTTGGGAATAACAATAGTTGAATTATATAGGATGAGTGTTTGTACTTGATATTGAAAACAACAGAACAGAACCATACAACGGAAAAATTTATTATTTATTTAGGTTTTCATCAATCGGAAACAAACAACTCCCCTCTTCTTTATATTTTTCTATTCCCACATCTCCTGTGCTTGCAAAACTCAAGATTTAAACTTCAGGAACTTCTGACAAACTCATGACAGACAAATGGGACAATTGTTGGGCTAGAACCAGTCTATGGATACATTTGACATCTGTGGTCTAAAGAGATGATTTGATCTTCCTTACTCAATTCAGGAGGGTACTTCCATTAGTAATGAAAATTCTTATATTCTTTAAATACTCTCTCTTCAATTATAAATAAAAAATTTCTCCTTTTTCTCTTACAATGTTAATTTTGACACCAGATTTACAGCAAATAAAGAATGGAGCAAAAAAATATTTACTAAGATATTTCGTTAATGGAATCGCTTCAGTATTCATGCCATTAGGATTGTTAATTTTCCTAAAGGCTTAAGTCAATTTATAATAATCATATTGCTCTGCTACAATATTTTATACATTATTTAAAATTTACAATAAGAATATTTATCCTCTTGTGTGAACTCAACAACATAAACTTCATGCCTTATTTATACGATTCCTATTTCAATAATAAGCAAAAAGTAATCATAAGAATCTAAAAGTAATCTTACAAGCTATATGGTACACATATTTGATAATGTATCAATGGGCATTATTTTACTCTATTAATGAAATAATAATCATATGTTGAAAATATGACTACTTCAGAGATTGAAACCATTGTGATTTTAATTTTTTTTTTCATTTCGTAATTTTTCAAGTCTTGTGTACTGTTTAAAGAAATAAATACACACTAAATAAAAACATTTGACTTAAATAGCCTTAAGCCATTTTCAATAGGTCTTCTGAACAGCTGCTGCAGGCTCTTTAGTATTCTTTTATTAGAATTACCCACTATACAATGGTTTAAAAGGTTTCATGAAATAGTTTAGAATTTTAAAAATGGTAAAATGGTATTCTACAAAATTCAATACAACATAAAGGAAATACAATTTAATAGATCCAGAATTTGTAGTTCTTTGATTGTTAAATCTTAAATTTCTTAATCCTATCTGGTAGAAGAAGATGGGAATCTTGCTGTGAGTACTGTTACATAAAGAAAATGTAAAAGTTCCCACTTCTTTACATGGGAGTTTGTTAAAGATTGTATGCATATCCCATTATTACCAAACTGTATTAAGGAATTTAAGAATTGAATTTATGAAGCATTCTAAACAACTGACCTGATATGCTATGCAATGTTAAAAAAAAATACATTTCCTCATCATTATATTCAAAATGAAACTCTGAGTTTCTCTATACAGATCGTAACATTAAATATTGTTGTTTCTTTCTTCCTTTTTTTTTTTTTTTTTTTTGTAATTCTGTATAACATGGGGTTTTGGCCTGGCTGACCATTATCAAAATATTTTTAAATTTACATAATTAAAAAGTAAACAATTTTAATATAACAGAAAAGATACAGATTTATGAACAACACTTATAATTTGCTGCAAAGAAAATAATCAAATCAAAAGTAAAAAACAAAACTAGGTAATCATTGCTAAATTATGTGAAATATAAAAATAAAATGGCATTGCAAAGGTAAAATATATACAAATTTATGTACAAAGCTATGCACATTGGGAAATAAACTAATAGATAACAATGGTGTATATGTGTCTATCAGAAAAGTGGTAAATTAATTCTAAAATACAGAACAGGAATTATAATCCTATGTTATGAAATTACAATTACAAATAAATAAGTTTATTAGTTACTTATTATTTTTGATTATATGTTTATAGTTTGTCAATATTCTTTATAAAGAATATAAATGGAAATAAACTTCTACTTTCTTTAAAAAAAAACTTTTTGATAACCCAATTAAAACTCTGAGCAATAAAATTCTCATAACAATATCATCTGACAAATTTATCACTCAAGCTCACAAATTTGTGACTCATGCTTGGATGGTGATCTGCAAAAGGAAACCAACTTAATGTTTATTTATTTAAATAACCTTCTTTTTTTTCCTGTTAAAAAAACATAAGTATAGCAATATACAAAATATTCTAAATACTAAAAAGCCTCTAATTTCAAAAATTAAATCCACTCGTTCAAAACGAGCTGTTGTGATGGTATATTCGTTTCTATACAACACTTCTTACTCTCTGCTTTATCAACCATTATCACAGCGCATTATAAATAAATAAATCCTTTACTTTTTGGTACAACAATTCCAAGTGCAAAGAAGTACAAACTCTAATTGTTCGTTTTTACTTTATTTCCTTTTTCATATATTTTTAAAATATTTAATTATTTATAATTAATACTGGTAAATATTTATATTCAAATACATTTGGAAGGCTGTCAAAAAAGATTGAATTACCTGATCTTAAAAGAGAAACTCAACAGAAAAAGAAATATTTAGAAAGTATTAATTAAAAATTAATAAATAACAATTATTACAAATAATTTATGGTAACATTCGGGTAACAAAATAACAACAAAATAACTACTACAAAATATTTAATTAGTATTAATTATAGTTTGCAACATCAAATTCACAATCATTTCAAAATCATTATGCAAAAGCATTTCAAAGTTGATTATCTATGCAGAACACTGCACCACAACGTTATGTATGTAAGTGTAGAGAAAGAAAATTGAGATTATCTGAAAATAAATATTCGTTTGAATTAGCAAACAACACTACTCATGAATTTACTCGATCGAAAACATTTAATTAACAAGTTGACGTATGGACAATTTCTGCCCATCAACTCCCTCATATTTGCAATGTTCTTACTTACCAGGGGCTCCGCAGTCTGCACAGACTTCTACGGCACTCCTAAGCTTCCCTCTTGACATCAAGAACAAATTTTTAAACAAGAGAGGTAATAAAATGGTAGGAAAAAGTCATGGGAAATGGATGAATTAAAAACATTAATGTTACGAGAAGACACTCAACAAAGTTCTAACAATAATAAATATGGAAGACGTACAAATGAAGCCGTACATGCAACTATACACAGCTTTTATTTACTATAAGAATTTAAGCGAAATTTGCTTTAATTTACAACACTTCAAAATTATAATTAATCAAAATTATGGTTTAAAATTCTAAAACAGTCTTTTAAAAAAAATAAAAATCATAAATTAATGGTAAATCGAATACGAATATATGCTAAGAAGAACATTTGATACTTTGCGCATGCTCTCAAAGTGTTTCCGCATCCTTCTGAAAGTACGATCAGTTGTCTCCCAAGTGACTCATCACCAATCGTTATTTATGTTGAAATTTTATTTTCTTGTTTGTACAGTATGTCGGCACGATCGCTGAGAGAGGAATATCCTTTGCATTGGCTAGTGTGGCATAATGATTATAAAGTGTTGGACCGAGAACTTTGTTCGAACAAGGTAAGAAACAACTGAATTTGCTGGTTGCTGGCAACTGCCTGTAGCCAATGTAGCGATCACAGGCAAAGGTCGTTGTTTAATAATATATTAATTTTCAAGTGTGGTATTAACGAAAATATTTTGGATGCTTAGGAATAGAAAGTGATAGTAACAAACTCTTATAATCGCTCAGAAGGAAGTTTTAACAACGATTATTATATTTTTCATAAGAGGTTTTGAATCTTAAATATTCAATGGCAGAAAGAATAATTGAGGTATCTTTCTCGTCCTTTGCAGTTCTCTGTTTACTTCGTCTATTGATTGTTAAAAATGAAATAGCATTCTTTTAATAATCAGATAAAAAATGTGTGATAACTAGATTGTAAAAGATATTAATCCATATTGCGAAAACTGTATATCTCTGTATTAGAAAATCATTGTTGGTATCTTCAAATCCTGCTCTTTGGCCAACTTCGTTTCTAAAACCTTACTAATGACTTAAAATAATTTATTGGAATTTGTTTGTCGACCATTATGGAACTAAAGTGGATTTTGTAATAGAGTAATAGGCTTTACATACAGATTATTAGTATTATGATGAGTGTTTGAGCTGAAAACTCAAAAGCCGGTGAAATTGCCGTTATGTAGGCTTATTGAAATTTGTTTGAGTGGAGCTTTAAAACCGCTTTTCTTATAGATTATTATCAGCAGTAACTTTTATAAAGCTCAGCTCCGATGTACTTTTGGAGTCACATAAAAATTGGAATTAATTCAGATAATTATGCAGGGATTTTATTTATTTATATCATATTTTTTTCTAAGTTTTATTGATTTTGTAAAATTTATAGCATTCGTTTTTAAGTATCATTTTTATTTTTTATTTTAAATATGATTTATTGTAGAATGAATTGCATTGTCGAATGATTTTGTTTTAAGGCATTTTGGTGAATTTTATTCTTTAATGTTTTGTTCAGTGACAATTATTGGTATACCTACTATTTTTTATATATTTTACTTTCTCTCTCTCTTTTCTTTTTTTTTTTTTCTGTTGCTTTTTCTTTCTGATTACTGACATTGTTCAGTAATCATCCAAGATTTTTTAATTAAGAATTCTAATTAAAAAAAAAATAATTGTTAATTATTTGGATAATTAATATTTTACATCTGCTGTTATTGATTTTTGTTTTCTTTTTTGACTCAAATCAAATACAATTCAGATACTTAAAACTTAATAAATTTCGCGCTTATTCTTAAATCTTTTTAACTCCGTTGGTAAACAAATCTCCGAAGTGAAAGTGCATCTTCTGATCATAGTTAACATAAATAAGTATTACAATCGATTTGCACACTTTTAGATTTCCGATGAAAATAAAAATACAGCAGTGAGACCTGCTAAGGCGGTAAAGGGTGTGACCAAAAAAAAAAAAACTTTGACCCTGACGGGTTCCTTTTTTAACACATGCATTTTTGAAAGTCAGCTATTGGTCATTTCGCTGAATTATTTAATGAATGGCACAAATTTAACATTCATTTCATATGTTCTTGACGATGCTTTTTTTTTTTTTTCCCCTCGATAAACAAATCGAATCGCAATGCACACGATCGCGTCACTGAAAAGAAGAGTAGACGAAAACCCTTACATCGATTTCTTGTTATCGTTTCATGCCTCGCATGTTGTGCATCCGCAGTTGGCCGAATTTTCCCCATGCTGGCTTTCCGACATTTCGTTTTGGAAGGAATTATTTTATTGAAATCTTTCTGTATATCTCAGTTATTTAATTTATTTAAATTCATATAATTCATTCATTAATCAATGTTAGTAATTTTAAAAATATTGACTGTTTTCTTAATTTTAGAATGTCGGTTGTGCAAATTTGTAGTTTTTTAGATAGAGCAGGGAAACTTTAGAACTCAGGCTTGATCAGTATGGGATTTCCTAAGGAAAATTTCAAGCAATATTACATATAGATCTTTGGTTTTAAAAATAGATATTGGGATTCAAGATTTAAAGAGAGTTTCAAACTAAACTAAGCAAATCGTTATAACTTTAGTAAAAGTCATCCTGTAAGATTATGTTACGGACCGTGAACGAAGTGAAAAGGTATAAAACGGATTTGGTAAGAAACAAATTAATTTTAGAATTTTTTGAAGTGCCATTTTAAGAAAATATTGAGATCATTAATTATCAGAAACAATTTTCATACAAATTTACTAAATGTTATTAAGAAAATTGTAACCTTTTTGATAAAAATGATATTGACTTTGGAAATGTGACAGACGTTTACATTCGGTAGTTGATAAATTATTCCAAAAATAAAAGCTGCTATTATCTTGTATCTGCTTGACGGTAGGAGAAAACAAAAGCAGATGTATACATTTTTTTTTAAAGCACGAAACAACTTTGCCATTACCGTACTCTGAATCGACGTTTATCATTAGGATCGATCGGACTCAGCCTTTGCGCTCAAGTGTTTCTTTTTTGTTCACATTCAGTGCTTCTACATTAAAATCTTATCTGTTCTCTGTGCATTTCAGAGTTTCATTGCGATATACAGTTTCCTGTGTATCGCTTTGTCTTTCAACTAGGATAAAGGAAATGTAGTGTAAAGAAAGTCACTGAATATTCATTTATCAATTTCAGATTTGGAGAAAACATGAAATGAAAACTATTTTTTTATTAGAAGGTTCATCCTTTATTGTAATGATATAGTAAGAAGTCGGTAATCCGAATTAATTGGATTCAAATCTACATCTAAATTTATTAAAATCTTTTATTTCTCTGGCGCAATTTCCTGTGAGAATGGAAAATAGAAATAATTTTTACAATGAAAAGTCCGCGACGGGAATCGAACCTGCAAACCTTCTGATCCGAAGTCAGACTTCTTATCCATTAGGCCACGGGGACTAGAACTCACTTTATATTGTTTTTTGACTTATGTTTCCTTCCCCCCCCCCCCATCAATAATGAATGTATTCAGCCTTTTTTTTTTTTTTTTTTGGAATCTCAAGATTGTTTATTTATTTCCGATCCGTCTATTTATTTGTAATTCGAAAATGACAATTAAAACTATAATTGCCGAAACGTTGTAATATTTTAAATATAATATTCTTACTTAACCAAATTCTATGTGATATAGAAAAACAAGCGCGTGTACACGGGGGATGGCCTAGTTGTCAAATAAAAACATAATTTAATTATTTCTTTAAGAATAGAATCTAAATAATAATAAAATAGTTGTCGAAGCTCTCTCTAAACAATTTTCAGTTCATGTATTTTTTGATACGTTATAATACACCGGTAATCAAGCAGGGTTTAATCTTTAACAGGGTTTCTTTTCTGTCAGCAGCGACAGAGAATCCCTTCGAATTATCTGTGTTTCACTGTTAATGTAGAATATTCTATTGTAGATATTATGATAGCGATGTGTTATGATTTATTTAAACTTAATACTCCAGACATACATATCCTTTACTGCTGCCTGTTGAAGTTTATTTTATAGTAAAACATCGATTATTTAAATCAGTGCGTAACGTGATGAATAACGGAATGATTTTTGATTAACGTAAATTAACGATCGTTTCAAATAGTAGTAACAGAAAACGTAACAAAACGAAAAAGGATTTATTATTTATAATAAATGTTATTATTATAAGTAAATATATTTTGCATTCATATTTACAATGCTAAAATTTCATACTGATCTATTTTAAAGAAGCTTATTTACAGGTACGTCGGAACATTGTCGTGTTTGGGGGTGGGGTGGCAAATAATTATTTTAAAAACTTTATATCAATAATTTCTTGCCTAATTATATCGTTAAACGTAGCGGAAAAAGAAATTTAAATTTTAGCTTAAGTAAAAACGAAATTTTTTGCCTGAAACGAAAAACGTAACGAATCATTTTTTATTTCGTTTGCCAGATCTGATTTAAATTAAAATAATTAGTTAACAGTAACGATTTGACCACTTCAGCAGTCATTTACTTAAACAAATGTGATACGTTTAAAAATATAAACATTCAATTTCTTTTCAGAGGATTGAGTTGTTTTCTGTCTTAAAAAGTTAGAGTTTATCTTATAATAAAGTGCAGAAATACAAGGCTGCACCTGAGTAAACAAAAGG
>JAFIDM010009631.1:66784507-66812544 GCA_023159025.1 Thereuonema tuberculata | reverse complement strand
GCATATTTGTCTCGCACTCTGAGCTACCATCAAGGGTATATCTGGCTGAAGAAGCCTAATAAGGCTGAAACAGCTGTCCCAGATTCCCGACATGATAGCTCAGGGTGCGAGAACCTTTTGTTTACTCAGGTGCAGCCTTGTATTTCTGCACTTTATTATATATATCTCTTCACGTTAAACTTTAAAAACTAGAGCTTATCTTGTTTAGCTTCTTTAAAACTGCTTGTTATTTTATTTGATGTTGTTATTTAAGTAAACCATTGCGAGCGGCAGGTCAATTCAAATATGTCCGTAGAGATAGGGATTCAAATATTAGAAAACAATTTAATAACTGAGAAACTCATCAAATTTTCTAACAGATTACTCATTAAAAATTTCAGTTATTTACAGTTAAGCATATACGCCCGCTGAAATTTTAAACAATCTGAAAAATCCGTAGGAGGGGAATTAAATCCTCCTCCTCCGTCTATTCAACAAATCAATATTTAATTTCGAAGATGAAAGTGCAGTATGCATTCATTGGCAAAAGAAGATTTGGTAACTTCAAGTTCTTGCCTTAGAAATGAAATGAATTTAAATTCTCCTAGGACCAGCTAAAGGAGTAAAATCCTAGTAAGAATGCCCTAACTCAAGGATCCCCAAACCCCGGTCCGTAGATCATTTCGTACCGGGCCGTCCAAGCTCAGGGTTCTCATTGATTTAGCGTTCTGGTGAGTTAAGATGTTAAATCACTTTATATTCATTTTTTGGTGTAACTGTATTTCATTTTGAAGGCATGTTTAAATATAATTAAATTATAATTATTAAATCAAAACAATCTAAAATATAAACAATCAACGTCCCCTTCCCCCCCCCCCCCCCCGGAATCGAAATAATAACTGACCGGGAATCGAACGCTGATCTTATAAAGAAGCGACTATGCCAACTTAAGCGATGGGTCCTTCCTTCGTCCTAAAATTAAATATATTATTGTTAGTATAATTGGAATCAGATCAATATTATTTATGCCTATCGGAGTTATTAAATTAAATTTTGTTTTTTAGAGAAATTTACGTTGCGCTATGTATAGTCCGTCTAAGTCAGCTAGGCAGTCCCTTCTCAGGCGTTGGGACTGAGAACTTGAAAAAATAGGGGAGAAAGGGTATAAGATAAGTGGAGGTAGGGAGGAAAGATTACAACAGTGTTGGCAGAGCTTGACCTCGTTATTATCGGCTTTAAATAACTATATTTCCGAAGAGCTGAATTCTCAAAATACTAAAAAAAGGATCACATAAGGCCTTTTTTTAATTCCGTAACAATACCATGATACCCTTTCACCCCTATTTTTTTTCAAGTTCTCAGTCCCAACGTCTGAAGAGACTGCCTAGCTGACTTAGACTTGCTATGCTCTTAGCTGTTTGTTCGAACACAGTATGTTAACTGAAAGGTTATAGTGATCCTGGACAGTTCTGCGAATCTAAGAAAGATAAGATCAAACATATAAAAAAAAAAAACTATCATCATCGAACTATTTTTTTTTTAGAGCGTGCGAATCCATCTGATGAGTTTAGAAAATCAGAAACAGGCTTATATTGGACTCCCGGTGTAAAACAGCCAGCAGTGATCTTTGTTAGATGTCTTTAGTGATTCGTTAAGTTGTATGACGACAAGAAGATAATCGGAGGATGTGTCCGGTCTTCGCATTGATCAATTTATCTGCCACGTTTAATCGTAAAATTGAAGTATTTAGCAATCTGAAATTGTGAAAAAAACAAAACAACATCTCCCTATTTCAACTTATTTTTCAAATTAGAAGGCTGTTTTTTTTATTGCATCTTGCTCTATTTACGAGTTATTCAACGAATGAAAGCCGAGAGAAATGCCTGAAAGTTCTCATATGAATGTTGTAAAATCAAAATTATTTTTATTTGTGTGCAATTTTAAATTAAATTTAAATGTAGGTTAATTTGATGAATCATATGGAAAGTAAGTTCTAAAGGAATTTCAACAGTTCCTTAAACAAAACGATGAATAAAATAAAATCCCGTTATTAATGGATATTTATTCAGATTTTTTAATAGATAATTATAACTTTTGAATTGCTTATTAAGTAATACTAGAGATGTTAATTCACATATTTACAAAGTTAATTTATCACATTTGCAATACAAAATTTGTAAAGAGAACGAACTTAAAAAAACGATAAAAAATAGAATTTAAAACTTCAATATGTTAATTAAAAATCAGACTTTCAAACTCATAACGATCTATTTCTTTGAGAAGATGCTTATAAACTTATTAATTTCAAGTAAAATCCTTAACATATATAGAATTTATTTTTCCATATTTGATATTTTTGAAATTCTATATTTGCTGTATTGTAAATGTGCTCATTGGCAGTTAGGAAATTAGACCGATGATGTAGACTATTTCAATAAGTGAATGCAGTTACTGAGCATATCCTTCAGCGAAAAGAGGAGACCCAAGGCCCTTTTTTATAGTTATCCATATGCCTTGTCAAGACGTTCTATGAATATTTTAGTAAGTAGCGACGGGATTCGAAATTTTTATTTATTTGACAAATTATTTGATAATTTGACGGCAAATTGTCTATTCTCAGTCTGAGACTGAAGTTGCCGAAATCCCTTCCTTGGGTCCTAAAAAAAAACCCAATTTCGAAGCTTATAATAGAGATGTTTACAATATGTTTGTAAAAAATAAGTTTTATCAAGAGAATTTGTAACAACTTACCTTCATTTGTTTTGTATAAAAGCCAGTAATCGATTTGTTCTTCACCAATCGTAATACTTCAACTCTGCAAACAGATGATTGACCAGAAAGTTCACCAGAAAAATACACTTTTGGGGGTAGTTCAAGCATAATTTAATGGATATTTTTGTCATTCTTTACGGCCTCTAGGGATTAATTGAAAAAAACAAAAAAAACAACTGAAAAAACGGTCCTAAGGTTTCTACTTCTTGGAGTAGCCGCGAACATGACTGTCGTGCTTTGTAAATAATTTCAAACATTTAAATTCTATAACCGTGTCAAGACTATTGACACTTGCCTTTTTTTTTCAAGAGTCTACGAGAAATTGCAAGATATCACAGTTTTGTGTTTTGTCCCAACAAGAAAATAAGCCCCACCCAATTCGAGGCAGTTGTTAGTGAATGAAAAGCTTGCAAAAATGATTTTTCTGCATTTTGTAACGAAAATCAATAACAGTTTATTTTTTCGTAAAGTGCAAACAATCGAATTTGTTCTCCGTCAATTATGATACATTTCAAACTATGGCAAAATTGGAAACAACTGACTGATAAGTATTTATTACAGTTCACAGGAAAATATCTTACGGATCAGTTTCATCAGTTTCATCAGTTCCATTAATTAAATGAATATTTATGCAACAGTTTACTGACCATCAGTATAAAGCCAAAGTAGATATACCAATCAATAAGAGCTTTGGCTCAATCGATAATATCCGCGAATAGATCTAGATACTGGTAGACACCTTGACGTATTATCCGAAACCGGCGATTTAAGGAATGAAGAATCTTTCGATGAGACACTGTAGCCTACTATCCTCGCAATGTATGAAATTGAACAAAAATTAAGATAAAAAAAAAATATGAAAATGAGACCCCCTGCTACAGCGTTAAGCTTTTAATTTTTAATTACAAATTAAGAAGATTGTTGCACCTGTTCACTATGTATTCTAAGGTATTAATATTAAAAATTAGTAGCTGCTGTGAAATAAGCTCATTTCAATCACTGATTCCCCAGCATGATAGCGACTGTTGTGCAAGAAGGATCATGACGTCATTTCGTTATCCATTTGCAAATATTCCTTGAGATGGGCTTTCAACATATGTTCTTTTCAGTTTCTTTTTCGAAATTGAATGAAATTGCAGCAATCTTCAGTATCTGTGATCAGAGGAAAACGTTGCTATACGAGGGGGAAAAAAAAGTAGATCAAAAGAAATCTGAACGTGTGAAGCATTGGGATAAATAAAATTTATCGTAGAGAAATACATAGGGTGCAGGAAGGAAGGCGTAAATGGATATATTTCAATGAAACTGAAATGGAATTTAATATTGTATGAACATATGTAAATTGACATGGCTCGTCAATATTCTGTAATAGAAAACCATATGTGCATTTTGACGAAAACATGTTAAAAGCATGTCTTAAGTTGAATCGTTGTGTTTTGGAGTCTGCTTGGGGTCAATAAAATGTACAGACCTCACAGTGAACCTCGTGCTTTCTTTAAGTTGCTTCAGGAGCTGAGTATGGAACGCATTCCTCCTTCAAAGCAGTTACTAGTTTTCAAATTGTTCTGAAATGGATTGATACTGTGCAACTTGCCGTCCTAAGTGTGTGGATCTGGCTGGCCAATTATTCTTCGGTTATCTTCATCTTCTAGGCGTTCAGCATCATGAAAGGAAATTCAGGATCAACCGTACTTCGAAAGAGTTATATATGGAGAGAATCTTTTCTCGATATTTTGTGGACAGTTCCACTATCGAAGACATGAAGAAATATGACATTATTCATCTGCGTGAACCATTAGCTCTCCACCTCTTAAAATTGCCCTTTTCCAAGATGTTGAGGAGTGCCTACCTCTTTCCAGATGAACTGTCGTCAGGATCACTTATTAGCAAACCTATTTGTAGAGAATAAATATCCACTTTCATTTGACCCATGCTGAATAGGGAATTGAATTCTTTAACTTCCTTTTACTTAAGAGACTGTAGAACAGTTTGAATAGAGATTTTGTAGCAACTTATTATATCCAGTTGTGAAAAATAACTTGGTTTGCACTCTCATAAACCACTGAATTCCAGAAAGATTTTTATCTTGGATATGTAAAAACAATGTGTGTAAAAGTTGCCTTTTCTTTCCTGTTTTAGTAAGCAGTCCTAAGCAGGTGCATTTTCAGTTTGAGAAATAATAACAAAATGAAGTCAGATACTTCTTATCAACTTTTTCAATCAGCTGTCTCCTTTTAACAAAAACTTTGTTCTTGGATTGCTACAGATGTTGAAAAAAAAAAAAGTGAAGAAATATCTAACTCAGTGTAAATCCTGATACTTAAAACTGAAAGATTCTATGATTATTCATGATTTCATTTTCTAGAATAAATAACTGAGGGGTACTGTTAAGAAAGCATGCCCGATTGTCGTGCAACGAATACGTGTTGGGGAAAGTGTTTTCAATCGATACTACCGACACCAGCCAGTCTGGCATCGGGTGGTGGAGATGGGACACGAGGTTTACGGTAGATGAATGGGTTGTTGAATCAAAGAAAGATTTAGTAAATTTATAGGCGAATGGAAATATTAAAGACGACAGAAAAAATAGTGTGTATTTGCTTGTTTAAAGAACGAATTATGACATAAGAATCTCAGTTCATATCATTCACTAATTGATAGCAACAAAGTAAACATTGCTGTTAATCTGAGGCAATCGAAACTAAAGCAGTATATGTAGAGTGACGAGACTTTTTCCGGTGTCAATCCGGGACAAGACAAATTTGATTCTTAAAGAAAAAATATGCCATTTGACGGCACCCGCACAGAAGAGAATACAAATAATAATAAGCCGTCAATTGGCTTCGTTCACAACGAAAGAGTAAAGGAAGGTCCACTTTTACAATAGTCGAATATTCTTTAGACAGTTTATCCGATGATTGTCAAGGCGGGTCTTAATAAGTCAACATCGATTATTGAACGTATTTCTATTCTGATCGCACAAAAATATCTCTATCCTTATATGGACCGGTACTAGCAAAATTCACATCGACTATTCACAAAATGCTGGATGTCTGGTCACCCTATGTTTATGTAGTGAATGTGGGTGGCAGAGAAGCCAAGCACTGCGACCGGAGGTCTATTGTACTAACCCACGGAAAGAAGGACAGATGGAGAGAAAGACTGAGAAAGTATGGCGGGAGAAGTGCAGGGGTAAACGGGAGAACCCCGAGAAAACCTGCCCAGCGCGGATCGTCCACCATCACGAACCCACATGAGAACCGAACCCCGGTACTCAGAGGTGAGAGGCCGATGTCAGAGCGACAACGCCAACCGCGCGGCCTCTGGTCATCCTAAGTATATGTAATTGCTTAGCGCAGCGGATCCAAACCATGTGATACGCCGTTGCTTTATTATTTGTGTTATTATTTTAATTTTATATTTATGTAGCATTTTATTTCCTTTTTCGTAACTTTTACCATTTGTAAGATGTCCCTTTACAAAAATAAAATAAAATAAATAAAATTAATAAAATACCAGTGTTTCGCACTCAAAAAACAAAATAATGGAGAACAAGAGTTTAAGTTACACTTAAAAAGTTGAGGCAGCAGAAACGTCAAGTTTATCAAGGCCTCTTGATTGCCAATCGGTGTGTTTGAAATTTTCTCCTATAAACGTGTGGCTTCGCAAGCTAAATTTCGCTCTGACAACAACTTTAATTTTTCTTTATAAGTATTTTCAAAGTTATGATTTCGGGATCGCCGTTTCAGTAAATTGTATAAAATTTTATATAAATGATAATTGGGGGGGGGGAGTTTACTAACGAGTAAGCAAATCCTGTGTGTATTAATTAATTTATTTATTTATTTACTGTTTAAATATATATTGTGCTAGCTCAGTGAATTAAGAACTAACAATAAAATACTGTAGTTGTTCTTAATTACGAAGAATATCAAATTTGAGAAATTAACCTGGCCATAATTCAAACTAAATGTTTAAATATTTTTTTATGGTGTAACGTCAAGGAAAAGCATAGTTTGTGAAATTGTGACAAATACAGTATCAAACCACTTACTGAAGATTAACATACAATTTGAAGTCAAGATTTGTGGACAAAATCAGAGTAAATATCTCTAGGCTCTCTTCAAATTTATCTACTGGAAGCTTGTCTGTTTATCGTTCCTCGTTGGTCTGTATTGTAAGTCTATGAAAGCTACTTCGATTAAACTTTTACACAGTATTTAGTATGATTCGTTGCGTGAGAATCGAGTTATGTCTGATATTAGTTGAAGCAAAGATAAAATTTTATAGCTTTTCTGTTCAATACCTCACAAACTTTCGAGGTTGCTTCCTGAAGGGAAAGATGCTAATCTGATTCGCTTCACGTTAGAAGCAATGCCCAGACCGAGGAAACATCAGTGATATCAAGACCGGGAAACAAATCAAATTTGAGACCTATGAAAGATTTCGATGAACTTTAATTTTATTTCCTAGTTAACACGAAATTTTTCTTTAAGGATTAATAATAAAAGTCAGGAATAAGATTTTCGTGCACATTTCATATTAGTCAAAATTGAAGCCAATGCACATGGTTAATAATAAAAGTTAAAAACATTGTCGAGGCTTCTGGTATAGTATTTTCTAAGTAATATAAACTTCGAACAGAATTCTAATGTCGCTGTCGTCATGACAAAGAAACGAAAGACATTTAATTGTTTCATTTTCATACAAGAGATTGAGCGAAACTCGACGAACGATTGTCAGCATTGAAAGCTTTTAGCTGTTAATAAGAAGATTCGTTGAGAACGCGAAACCGATTTTCGTCGGAGTTACTAGTGTTTGCAGCAATGCTATGTTGTTTACATGATGATGGGTTCTTATACCACATAAAAGCAAATTTGTATTATTTGTAATGTCGGTTGAAAAGTTTTTCAAATATAAAGAAGGTAGTCTTTTGTCCATAAACATTTACTTCATGTTTCAAGTTGAATTGCTCAGTCATTCAAAAATTAGTGAGGAGAGGGGGACAAAAAGTCATGATGATCTTATAAATTTATAAGCCTTCCCTTTCTTCGGAAAATAGGCTAAAAATTAAAGTAAAAACTTGCAATATTATATATATATATTTAAGAATTTCGTTGTCTTAAAATTTGTATTTAAGAAACCATTCACGTTTGTTGTTTCTTAAGTACAGAATATACATCACTTTTAATCCATTCACGGAACTGAATAATTTCGTTTTCTATTTTTCACTAAAAATAATTGGTATTTGTTTTCAAGAGGTTTTGATTTCAAGAGGAACTGCGGGGTAGAGAAAAGTGATTCGCCTCCGCGCTAATTTGCATTTAGGGGAGAAAGATATGTTCCCTCCTCCACTAAACTGTATTAAAAAAAAAAAAAGAAAACTTAAAATTGCTTATATAAAATAGACGGTGAAACCATGGGCACTTCTTAAACTATCTATTTAAATTCATTAAAACTAGATTAAATAGATTTAAGAAGAACACGTGGTTTCGTGGATTTTCTGTCGTTTGCCTTTTCTGTATCTATCTCCTATCAGAGCCTGAATAAATATAAGTAACTAAGCTAATGAAATATTTAATTAATGAATATTTTATGATTATTAATTGTTAATAATTTTTCAATAATTGCTGCCCCCTACTACTACTACGATAGAAACGTTTTGACGACGCTGATAATGAATATTATCTGCAGAACCTATTCTTTTTTAAAAACAAACTTGGGCTGCGTGTTTTCTTAGGCTACGTTCATGCCAAAGCATTTTGCTTGAGACAAGTAGAGTAGAATTCGGTCGGTGTGGACGTGTCTCCGAATGAACAGAAGGCGCTGAGCATTTTCGAAGCCTGTCAGTAAATCTGGATTGCTCAAAAGGATTCAGTTCGGCGAAAATGGGTTGGAGAAATGCTCAACCGTAATTGATGAATTTTATAAAATATCCCGAGAATTATTTTATTATCAAACATCGAAATTACGAATATGATGAAAAATAATAACTACAAATAAATAAATAAAGGAAAAATAAAAACTTACAAATAAATAAATAAGTAAATAATCTTTCTAAATTCTAAAGGAATTTTTTTTTTTACGTAGAATATGAAAGTTTTAAGTTTTAGAGTATCAAACTTTTATTTTAAAGAGTAATATTAGGAGAATCTATTATCATTCTTACAAGACATATTATATACATCAAAGAAAATTATAACAGATGCGCCATTTTTTAAAATTTATAATCGATAATACCCCCCCAAATTTGATGTTTTTTGACCTTGTTTGTTAGGTTCTGGATATTATTTTTTTTTTAACAAACAATCATTACATTAAATTGATGAATATTCACATGTATACTACAAAACCGTATATACTACGGTTATATACAGGAATAAATTGATAGTAATACAGGTAAACATTTAAAATTATTTTATATAATTCTAAAAAGTATAGTGTCAATATTTTCAAAATTAAAATATTTTAAAGGCAATCTTTATTTTAGAATGTACTTGACTTAAGAGCAGCGTTTCCCATTTGGTGGTTCAAATACCCAAGAGGATCGTAAAGATTTGCAAGGGGTTCTGTTGAAAAATTATGTAATGTCATCATTTTAAGCTTAAAACGTCCCTAAAGACCGTTTTAGAACAAGCAGTATGTAGGCTACGAAAATGTCAGGATAGGTTATCACTAATAAAAAAACTTTAAAACTGCGAATTACACGCTTCAGTAGCGATTTCCATTAGCACAGAAAATTTACACCTCATTGTTGCCGAAGAAGAATACGTATCATGGGCGCCCGCTCATACGGGCCAGAGGGGGCATTTGAAAAATTGATATAATTCATATAATTTCCTTCTCGTTCTCTTACTAACAGATATTTAGAAACTGGAAAATTTTATTTAAGTTATTATCTTTTTACTTCTCTTAAATTTATGGAATTTTACAGGTTTAAAATACTTTGCCAAAATATTTTGCCCCCCTACCCCCCCTTGGAAAAATTTCTGCGGGCGCCCATAATTCGTATGATTATAAATTTCATGCTACGTTTTGCTTACGAAAATAAACATTGTTTACATAAAGTCATTTATTGAGTGTATCAAATTATGCCAGAGGAAAATGTTTTTAATTAATTAAAAAGGAAATTTATATTTTGTTTTCTTGCTTTTCCTTTTCTTTGTGTTCATTTTCGACATTTCTAGTTAAATTTCGAAAGTCACGATAATTGTTTCGTGAATTCGGTCGATCCGGAATTCTGATAATATTTTAGTTAATATCAGCTTCTTCTGGAAGCATTCCAAAAAAAAGCAATGTGTTAAGATGACCTTTAATCGAGAATATAATTTTGTAAACAGTGATTTTTATTAAACAGATACCAATGCAGTTGGACTGCAAGTTCTATTATTCGACACCAGGTGCCCTGATGTCAGATTCCTGTTATACATGGACGGCAGCCTACTCTGCCAAAAATTAATGAATCTTTAGGTTAAGACAGCAATATTCTGGTTTCCTGCTGATTGCCGACCAATGGCATGGAAATTGGTTTACTTCAACAGTAAGAACGGCCTTAAAAGTTTATGAAAAATTAGTATGTATGTGGATGATGGTCTTCCCCTAATACCTTTTGAATCAATGAATGAATATTCTTCAATATTTGGCAGATATATTGTATATAGGAGATGATTTAGCCACGAGAGTACTTAAAGAAATTATTCTGTATGGGTACCTGTCAAGAAGTTTTGCGGATGAAGGTGACAATGATTCTCATGGAAAAGCATTGAAACCGAAGTTCCGTCAATATTGAACAATGACATTAATACTTTTAGTAATCTGTTGTCATTTGAGAATGTTTTGATATGACTGAAGTTAATTTGGAAAATTAAGTTAAATTAACCGACTTAAGTAGTTTTTACAGATTAATTCATTTTGAGCGAATGGAATATATGAAAATGTAGTAGGTAATCCTTAAAAATATAAATTTGTTTATATTATTTCTACGACTTAAAAAAAAGGGAACATTTAAGAAAAGTAGGATTCAAGTTCATTCAGGAGCTTTTGTTTGCTTTTAATTGGATAATGTTTATCGGATTTTTTTTTTGGTTGAATGGTTGGGAAGTTCGCGATAAAAAAACATAAATGTCGGAAGGGGTTTGCGAATCTAAAAGGATGCGAAGCCGCTGATTTAGAGCATTTAATGTTTTCAATTAACCGATTAACGCATTGTTTAGATATTTTGAATTTACATTGAAGACCGAGTTTGAGTGATCGATCTTTGATCGTATGGTTCTTCAGAATTTGTGTCCGTCTTAAAATTCTAAATTTTATAAGGTTAATTAATATTTCAAAATGTTGTCAATCGTACAAAGTTTCCCAAAATACCAGCATCCATTTCATCAGTACGATACGTTTTAACGTTCGGAGAATAATTATCTTAACCCTACTCCTCTCTTCCTTTTTTCCATCACGACTGAATTCCTCCGAATGCATCTACTGTCACTGTCTAGTTCATAACGAAAACGATACGAACAATACGAACGCAGGCAGAGTTTTGCTGAGGTTAGAGTTTGTAGTAGCAGTGCGGTCGCGATTTATGCGAGAAGGAAAAAAAAGATTGCTGCTACTGATGAATCATTTTAATTTTTGTTTTTGTTTTATTTTTGATTTCCAAATGCTTTTAAAGATAATACTTAGTAATTTTCATGGTAATCTATTTTTCAGAATTATCCTAATTGTAACGTACTGCATTTCATTGGAGAATGTAACCTGAATTCATGCGATTTTTTCAGTAACTTAACCCTCTGGTAAACCGTAATCGCATTTTATCTCTATATCAAAATCAAATCTGATTAAGGATTTTTTAGCTTTACGTATGGACGTTTGGAATCTTTTTACTGTTTCACACTTATTATAGCTTTTTGTTCATTTTTTTTTTTTCCATAAGAGATTTTATCTCTTGAGTTCGTTTTTGGAATCCTCATCTTTCTAATACACTTCAGTTATTTACAAAATTTACGTTGTAAATTCCAACTCTTTAAGATGAACTTATTACATATAATATTAATGAAGAACAAAAAAAAAAACAAAAAACAAATGAACCGCAAGATCTTAGGATACAGCAAAGATTCTTCAGCATTGTTATCAGTTTGTATTCAACCGACTTATTTAAAATACTCTTCCGCCTTGTACTTATCTACTAGAAAAGTTCCTGTACCAGGTTTGGCGGAAAACATATTCCAAATTTCATTTTATATATATAAAGAAAAAGAAAGAAATATAAATATTTTATAATGAATGAATTTTCCGGTGGATATTTTGTATAGTTTTCTGGTAAACTGTTGTCCATTACAGTAATGTATTTTTCAGTGATGATGATATCCAAAGCATTAAATTCTACACAAATAGTTATAGAATTTTGTGTTAGGGCAATGGATGCACACAAAAGTTGATATCTCGTTAAAATGCAAATTAAACATTTATATGATTTAAATCCACTGGTAGCAACTCTTATTATAAGATTATCAAATGAAACTATTTTATTTGGGTAATACCGAAATTACTGCTAGTTCTTCACGGAATGAAGAATTAAATTTGTCTTATGTCATTTCATTTAGTAGAGGTTGCTATGTTTGAAGTGCTCTTGAAACGAAAAAAAAAAAGACTTTTCATTTTTCCATTTTATATGTCCCTAAAGACATTCCCATTTTTCTTAGACGTATTGTCATTGACGATGTTCTTAAAAAAAATAGATGACATAGTTATAAAGTTTCTTTTTTGTATATCATAATACAGTAAAACCCCGGTTAACCGAACTAAAGGTGGGGAAGCCGTTTCAAATAAATATTTTTTCGGTTAAGCCATGAACATCTAATACAGCTACAGTATTTTGTATTGTAATTACAGTATGTATTTTTGAA
The DNA here is from genome assembly GCA_023159025.1 of Thereuonema tuberculata. Taxonomy (NCBI): domain Eukaryota; kingdom Metazoa; phylum Arthropoda; class Chilopoda; order Scutigeromorpha; family Scutigeridae; genus Thereuonema; species Thereuonema tuberculata. The sequence goes on along the minus strand of JAFIDM010009631.1, from coordinate 66,799,894 downwards.
AGGTTTTGAAGGTCAAACGAATTCAAAAATCTCTTTTTATGCTACACTTATTTCCTTTATTAAAGATAAAATTACATTTTTAGGAGTACAGTAGGCTACATCAATATACAGTATTTTGTACTTAATAGATTGTAGCATATGAATTACTCATTGAAAAACTCAGTAATTTTTTGTTTCTTTCTTGCATCCCTCCCAACGTTTTCGAGCAGCGATGTCCCGCCATATTTCCGTGCAGTGGATAGTATTATTTTCTGGATTTGCGATTTTCGGAGGCGTTTCGGATAAACCCGGGTTTCGGTTGACCCGAGTTCGGTTAACCGGGGTTTTACTATAGTAGCAAACATCGAGATTTATCACGAACAGAGCCTAGAAATAGATGCCGTAAAACAATTTTGCAATTGAATTTATCAGGAATTGAATTCACTGTTGGAGAATAATTGCTGAAATCGACCAACTCTAAAGTCTCTTTATCATAATCTGATATCCATTAGTTTAATAAAGTTATTACATTTGGTTTTTGATTAACATAAATTATTTTTTCATGATTGTTACTTTTCAAACCGATCAAATTGTGATATCGCCTCAAAAATTCAACTATAACTGTACAATGGAGAACCACAACTTTTGCACAAAACGGCCATCCCTCGTTCAGAAACTAATTTAACTGCAGCTACTCTCTGAAGTTTACTTTCCCCAGTTCTTTGTCTGAGAAGATAATTTATTGATCACTAGCAAAAAGACCCGCTCTTCGCTCGGGTTACAAAAAACAAATGTCCTAATGTGGATGATAAAGAAATTGCAATTGCGAGATCACTTCGAAACTTTCCAGATTGATACAAAAAAAAACAACAACAATTCAAAAGGTCTGATCTTATTACAAATCTGTATCTATCCCGAAAACCTCGTAGAAGTATCTTTGAACCATATAAGCAACTCATCTTGAATAAATCAAACTTCTTAATTAAACACAAATTCTTCCAAACAAACTCCAAATGCCTGACAATATTTCGAAAGCTATATCAGCTTTTTAACAAAAACTTTTCTGTTTGGAGTTGTGGGGAAGAAGATGTTGGGTATCTTTTCCCTGTTTATTTTATTTTATTTTATTTTATTTTATTTTATTCATTTGGAGCTTGAAAAAGAAAGCTGATATAGCTTTGGAAATATTGTCAAGCATTTGGAGAGTTTGTTTGGAAGAATTTGTGTTTAATAAAGATCTTTAAACCATGTTTGCCCATCCACTCGCCGCCCTCCCAGTGTACACCCATAGTTCCAGGTTATTTGAATTTTGTAACTCGAGATTCCTAGATATGAAATTAATATCGAGATCGGAAAATGTAAGATTTCCCACCAATTTCTCCCCTTCTCCCTCCCGTTTATACCCCTAGTTCCAGGTTATTCGAATTTTGTAACGTCATAACCCTATCACTTCAAACCTTTCCTAGTTCGTAAAAAATCATCTGATCAAATTACAAACCCCGTCGCTATTATGCACAACAATATTTTAGTTCCGATTGTTGCACAACAATATTTGTATAGTTTCCATTGTCACCACCGGGTGCATATGTAGCGCTATTGTGCAGAACAATATTTTAGCTCCAATTGTTGCATAATAATATTTGTAGTGTAGTCCTCATTGTCACCACCATGTGCATTTGTGGCGCTATTTCCTGGATTTCACTCCTTTTCATCCCCTGAGGGTGGTGTGTCCAGGTTGCAAGGTAGCCCGTTTCTTCCGCAGGGTCCTAAAGAGTAATTCTGCAAAGTTTGGTCCAGGTAGGTAAAAGGGCCTAGGAGTGTATACGGGACAAACAAAGAAACATTCATTTTTATATATGGTAGTTATGAATGAAATGTCACCTGTGGAATTACAGTAAATTTCAAGTTTTTTGGAAGGAAACAATTCGTTAATGCATATTAGGAATAAATGTGATGGAAAACCCCGGGTTTTTTTCGTAATTTTTAAGAAAATTCGAGATTTTCTCGGAACTCTTTCACAGGCGGCGGATGTGCACATTTTCAAGGCAAAAGCTTGTAGCGCCTTTCAGCAAAATTTTCCCAATGCCTACAGCGCCCTTTTAGCAAAAAATTAGACCGCCATGTTCATTGTTTTATACGTGTGCTTCCGCAAAAGAGTCCCGCTTTAAATTCAAATTTTCTTAAAAACTACCAAACAAACCCGAGGTTTTTCATCACTTTTATTCCTACGATGTATTAACGAATCGTTTTCGTCCAAAAACAATTCAATTAGCCGTAATTCCACAGGTGACATTTCATTCATAACTACCTTATATATTAAGATTTCTTTATTGACTTACAGATATCCTTGTGTCCTTGCACTTTCTTTTCAGAGTTTTTTTATTTTGATCCTGAGTTGAAGGAAATTTAAGCGACTGAAAAGTTTGCGCACTTGATGTTTCTTTCTACCTGCAGCCGAGTTACTCACGTCACATATTCATCCGCCTCCTAGCTCTTTTAAATTGTCTTTTCTTGTGATCGGCGAAAAACAAATTCATATTCCATTATATAATTACACAAATAAGTAAATAAATAGATTGGCAATCGTTGGTTGATAAATCAAACGAAAATCTATGAATAACTGTTATACGCTTTGCCTATACTTTGTCTGCGACATTATACAAACTAGAAAACAAGTCCTTTGTATAAACAAGGCATCACACTTTAGTGACATTAAAATTTAGTATATTTCAATGACAGTTTCGAATGTTTGATTGTTCTTCGTCGGACTAAATAAGCTTCGATATATATTTGGGAATGTAAATAAAGTCCTTCGTAAAATGAAATCTAGACACATTTAGTGTACATGAATTTTACAAAGTTCATTTATTTGGAAGTTCCGTTCTTGGTCGAAGATATTAAAATCAGATACTGGATCAATGTGTTGAGTTTTGCACTTGTGAAATTTTCATTTAATAATAATTCAAACGTTTGAAGATCAACAACCAGTGCCTTCAGGAACAAGTAAATGGTTTGAAATGCATTCTAAGCGTATCACAGTCCGACGGAGAATCTGTGCATGCTCAAATTCCGTTCCAAGAGCAGTCTGTCTCTAGCCTCACTTTTATGATGGCCAGCAAAATAAGTTTAAAAAAGCAAAAAATTATAAGTCACTCTTAACAAATAAATTTTCATTTACAATAACTTAGCCGTTTCTGAATTTCGGTACTCGCTATTAGGTTTTTCTAGTATGTCAATAGTTTTACAGGGATAGGGTTCATCAGGATATAAGCAGTTATTTTATGTTCTTTACTTGAAAAAGATTGTGAATCACTGGGTTACACGTTTATTTCTAAGCTTAGCCACAGCTGCAGTTCAGATTTTCAGACATAATCTGTTCACCTATCACATATAGGTTTACATTTGAAGTAAAAAAGAAAAATTACCATAACCAAATTCCATTAATTTCATAAGAATAGTTTAAAATTTATCAGTAATTTTTTTAATAGTCTTTTCTTTATTCCAGCTAATCGCTGGCAAACAATTTTTCTACGGTGTGTATTATTTATATAATCATTAAAATAATCCCTGGAAAATTAAACAATGAAAACAGCTAATACAGTTCAAAAGCTAGTGAATATAAGATTGTGTTGTACATTTGCACAGCGTCTATTCAAAAACTATTTAATCTTAAAAACACTTAATCTTAAATCTGCACAACTCCAAGTCCGTATTGTGTTAGAGGGAGGCTATTTTCTTTTTACTGTATTTTATTTTCCAAACAAACAATCCATTTTTAGGTATTTTCCTTGCTGAAGTATTGTTAAACCCATTGTCATATTTATTTCACGTTTTGAAATCGGAAAATGACTTTTTTTTAAAGATTAAAAAGTTGTTTTTAAAGATATTAGTTTCTGTATTATATGCTCAGGGACATATAAAGGATTTTAATTCAGGAGGGAAGGTGCGGGAGCAGGTTAGGAAGCTGACCTCGAACAGCCACAATAAAAAGAAAATCGTCTTCAAGAAAATTTCGTGAGCCATCTCCTCTCAATTGGCCATCCAACCAAACATAACAAAAACAAAAACAAAGAAAATAGGGATTATTCTATACATTTGGAGATTTCGGGGGGGGGGGGCTTACTTTTTAAGGAATGTATAGTAAATAAAAAATTAAAAAAAATTAAGAATAAAAAATTGACCAAAAAAAAAGAATGCTCTTGAAGTATAGGCGAAGGTGAGGGATGGAAGTCATTTTAGTTGCTGCAAAAATGTGTTGCGATAAAGAATAATTTTATAGTACTAAGATTTATTCAGTTTTCCTCTATCCTCACTCCAGAAGATACAGCACTTTTCATCGAGTGTTTCCCTTCTTCACAAAAGAGTTCAGGATTCGCGAAAGCTTTTAATCCGATTGGGAGACGAAACCGATGCCAGTTTTGAAGACATTTACACAGTTATTGAAATCACTTGACATTTTGTCTTAGGCCCACTAGTATCAAGTTGACCTTTAAACAAATCACACCCAACTATCGAAGGAATAAATCAATGTAGTCGTGATGGCTCAGTTCTACGATTCGATAAAGTAGTGAAAGTTATTTGTTCATGCTATCACGGTTTATGCAGACTTTAGAATCATTTTAGATTAAAAGAAGTTTGGCTTTAATATTTGTATTGTAAAACAACATAAGATTCTTTATTATATATTTAATAAGCTAAATAATTGTAAAAAAAAAACGATTAATGTAACGGATTTGCTGTTCATTATTTTTTTTAATTTAACCTACTCAAATTATATTTAATTTCATCAGTAGAATAAAATTTATAAAAATTTTCAAACCATGGGTTTCCCCAGCAAAGACAGTATGGCGGGTCAAGGACCAAAGCACAAATTGCCAAGTGTAAAAAAAAAAAAAAGTATAGAAGAATGGTTAGGGATGTAAGGTTGTGTCCATAAATTTCCTAACTATGCGTGGTGTGTTGAGTACCACAGCCTTCTGTAGTTGTTCATAATTGTTTTTGTGAAGTCCTAGGGTGCTGAGACTGTGGTGCAATGTGTGAGGCACCAGACCAGTGGCAGACAGAACGATGGGTACAACACGTACTCGATCCTGCTTCCACTGCTTCTGGAGCTCGTGTGCTAGATCGGTGTATTTACTGATCTTGTCTGAGTGAGTTTTCTGCATGTTCTTGCTGATAGGCACTGCAATATGAATGAGATAGGTCTGTTTGTTGACCTTATCAACAAGTGTGATGTTAGGTCTATTGTGATGTATGATTTTATCTGTGTGAATGGGACGGTCCCAGTCCAGCTTATGTGAGGATGACTCTAATACGCTTTGTGGTATGTACTTGTAGTACGGGACCGTGTTCTTAATAAGTGAGTGATTGTGTGCTAGCTGTTGATGCACGATCGACACTACCTGATTGTGTCGGTGGAGGTAGTCTGTTTGAGAGAGAAGGCGACAGTCTGATATTATGTGGTCGATCGTCTCATGCGTAGTGTGACATTTCCTACATGTGTCGTCATGCGTGTTTGCGTCGTGTAGAATGTGTTTCTTACAGTTGCGTGTGGGGATGACTTGGTCCTATATCGCGATCATGAACCCTTCGTTAATATTTTAATCTTGTAAATATGAAAGGAATTTCGTAATAGTTACTCAAAGTTTTTTTATATTTGTTTTTAAATATTTTTTAAGTTATACAGATTTATTTAATTCTAAATATGATTTTAAATACGTAAATACTTGTATTATGAAAACAAATATCACTTACGGTTGGAAGACAGATCGTTTGGGCCCTGCAGATAACAGTGCCCTTCAATCAAGCTAAACCATTCCAGCAAGATAAATTGTTATTCATTTACGGAGCTACAGCAAATACTTGCCGAACTGAATTTTCAGATACGACTGGAATGGTTAACAGAAAAGAAAATTTGAATGGAGACTTGGGTGGTGAGAGGTCATTTGAAAGGACATGGACAAAGAGCTGGGGGATTCAGATGTTTAAGTACGAGATACTGTGTGATCGAGGCTTTTTTAACTATACTTTATTTGAAAATGTGAGGAATGATATTGTTTTTATTATAAACACAACTGGTCAACAACGTAAAGCTGGTTTTTGGTATTCTGATGAACAACAGATCTGTGAGATGTATACTCAGTTTCACAATTTTGTGTTTGTATGGATGAGAGCATTTTGGATGAATGCTGTAAAGAGGTTTGCAGCAAACTCTGGATTTATTGTTCTGATGTATTGATGGAAGAATGTCAGAACAGGGAAAAAAAGTGAAAATGAGGATAAAAGTTGGGAATTTGAAGAGGAATACAAAGTGTATGAGAAGCAAGTGAGTGTATAATTTCAAAAGATATTTAACTTTTTTAACAATGTGCGTTCATTTTAAATTTGCATCAAATTAATTTTTTCCACATGTTAAATGAAGAACTTCAGCATTTTATTTTTAAAACATTTTAAAGACAAATTCTTTTTTTTTTTTTTTTTTTTTTCATTTTTTATGAATGGATCGTTAATTGTTCGTTTGGAAGGGAGGGGTGACGATAATTTGCAGTTACACCACCGATCGATTAACAAGCATAACAAAATAAAAGTGTTTTCAGTTTGGTAATGGTAGGCATCCTCCATTAGCTGTAGAATAGGGGCGTATATAGGGGTGGGGTAGGGGTTTCCTGGCCCCTCCCGAAAATCTCAGAATGTCTACATTAGCAGTATTTTCTTTCTTTGTTTTTGTTTTGATAGCAAGTTGAAGGGATATTGGCCCTCCCCCCTTCCGAAATAAAATCTTATATCCCCCCCCCCCCCCCCCACATACACACACGCACACAAACCCGGCACAGAAAGAGTCTATAAGGCATTTTTAGACTCACTACTAGCTTAGGAATTTATGATAAATTTAAAATCAGTAACCTGAAGCTTTATTCATTTGACTTCTTCTTTATTGCAAATAAAAAGAAACAATTTTAAGAAGAACTATAAGTTTTTTTTTATATATTAAAAATGAGCGGCAGTCTGTCGAATTTAAGCCTTAAAGCAAGTTATAAATTTTTGAGTACTTCAACTGTAAATTACAGTTATTGAAGGTCCTTTTATCACAACTGATAATCTGTTTATTTAATTAAAAGAGAATTACAATCAATAATAATTCAACATTTATTACAAAAGTAAATTGTAATAAATTACTTGATATTTAAAGAAGATCGTTCCCCAGTAAAGGTTTCTTTTTAAATTTGAAATTATATTTTTAAATTTTTAGTCTAAATTTGGATTCATTATTATTTGCAATAACCAACCATTATTTTTAGTATTTTTTTTTTTTTTTACATTGTATTATTTTAAAATAGAAATTTGAATTAATTTCGAAATGTTATTTGACACTGAAATTAATGAGTAAAAGAATAATAATTCCTAAAGGATTGTTGTTGAAGTGAGTCTGAAAAAGGAAGCGCCTTATAATGAGTTTCGACTACCTGTCGATGGTGAATATCACTCACGTTTTCCCCTTGCCATATTATGCAGAGGGTTTCAAATTTCCTATAGAACAGCATTAATTGGCCACCCACCCAGTTGTCTGTTTCCAGCCCTCATTCATCATTATGAAAGGATAACAAAGTTTCTTTTAGCAGTGTTGTTGATATCAGAAAATAAGAACCAGCATCCATCAATTTCTTAATGGCCAAGTGATCTTGTTTACTTAATTTCGTTAATACTTTTTAATGAACCTGCTTGAATTAGTTGCTCTAGCGTATGTATTTTTTGGCTTTTGGAGTTATTCTTGTTTAATTTTTTGGAAAACTAAGACACAAAAGCATCATATTGTAGCTATAAGTAACTATAATTTTATTCTCTCTCTGTTTTTTTTTTGTTTTTTTTTTTTAATTCTTCGGAGTCCTGCAACATTTTTTATCAACGTGTCATGTTATTGTAAGTCATAAATATCATAAATTTCTTATATTTACAAAGAAATATTTTTTATTCTGTTTTGACAGAAAATCCTCTTTGTCGTTTCTAGTGTTTCTCCATCATAAGCATTGAGGTCGAAAGTTTCGCCATTTAAGAAACTCCACTACATTCTGTATTGAGGATAAGTTCTGTCCTATATCACAGATGCAAAAATATAAAATTAAAATTAAAAGTCAAGATTGTTAGAATTGGTTAAGAGATAATTATTTATAATTGTAGGAACTTTAATTTATAAATAGCATTGTAAATTTACTATTGATATGTATGTTGATAGATAAAATTGCATTTAAAAATAGTTTTATGTAATAAAGCCTGGTATGTTAGTGTTGCATTACAGACCATTTTCATATTATATTCGAATTTATTAGCGATAGCCTAGGCAACAACCTCGAGTTTAGACTATGAAGGCAAAAATTGCAAAATAATTAAATCCATAAAAAAGGATGCGGTGTAAAATAAGAATTTCGGCTTCGAATTTCACTATATCATTATTTACTTTCTCTTCGAAACTTTTGAGAACATTGTGGTAATTTGAACCGGTGTTCGAATTTAATAATGAATTTCCTTCGTGGCTAATTAAGCTTTAAGAGAAAAAAAAAAAAAAAAAGCTCAACGTTGAATTTTGCGATCAAATAATAATAATAATAAAACTTCAAGTGGAAGATGGTTCTTGAAAGTGACGTTTCTTATCATTTCTTAACTGTAGTAATAATAGAAATTAATGAGTTTCTAAATTTTTTCGATTTCATATTCTTTAATAAAAATTTCAATTGTTTCTCTTCTATGTTTTTTTTAAAAAAATTTTTTCAAATCATGAAATGTCTCTAATTTTCTGATTTTCCAATTAATTGCATTTTATTCTATTTTAATGAATTTTATTCATTTTATTCTATTTTAATGAAATTTAAAAAAACAAACAAAAACGACATTGTTTTTAATGAAAGCCTATTCTTTAAACAAGAAAAATCAGTATCAATGGAAGCCATTATTTCCTTGTAAGTTCTTCTTTTTTTATTAATAGTCAGAAAAATAATTTTCTAAATCTTTTTCAAAAGAAGTCTTTGAATGGAGATAAACAAATTGGAGGTTACAAGTGTGGATTTTTCATATGTACACATAGCAGTTACTTCGAGATCGAGGCGTTATGTTTTCGCTGTTATCAATGCATTACCACGTAATGTTTCATGGTAGAATGGACCCGTTAACAAACTTAAATCATTTCGATCCATTTATTGATCAGCTTGTTGATGGGGTAACCGCTCATGCGTTGCTAGCTTGTTTGCAGAATTATCTATTGTGGTCGCATTCTGCTTCACCATCTTGATGATCCATATGATAGAGTTGTTTGCGGAGGAAATTGAAAGGAAAGGAAAATATGTACCCAGAACAAAACGAATCCGTGGTTTCAGAGAATGTTACATCGTTAAATGAAAAAGAAGTCTGTTTTCATTCATATCTTTTCTGAATTAGAAATGTTAATTACAATTGTATATGAAAATATCGAAAATTGAAGCAGTAATTTCTTGATTCAGAGATAGAACCAGAATCTCGAATTTAAAATAAAATTTATAAGGGAAGCTTTTAGCCGAATCTTTATAGCGTTGACACATTTACCTAAATATGTGAAGTATCAGCTAAGAAGTGCCCCTTTGTGGCTTTCTTAATTCTAGAAACTAAAAAAAGAAAGAAAGTAAGCTTTTTGACCAATATAAAGAATGCTTTGAATGAGTAGATATTGATTTGTTTTGATCCTAACGACCAAGAAATGTTGGGTAGACAGAATTATTCTTTCCGTTATCCACTGTTATAGCTGTTAACATCCACAGGTGACGACGATTTCTTACAGATCATTATTAGATGTCAATAATGTTTCTTTCTTTCTATTATGTTGTATAAGTGACTAGTTCATTTAAAATTAAGTGTTATGGCGACGGAACAGTAGAAGTACAATGTACCACTTCATTGTTAGCCATATATAAAATACCATATATAAAATACCATATATATAATAAAACCATATATATATAGCCGGACAGCTATCTGAAATTTAAAATCCCAATACAAATTTCAGAAAACTGTTTCTGTGAATGTGTTTCCAATACCTCATTCACTTCATCAGCGGCATCTGGTGTTAAATTTTGAAACTAAATTTGGAAGACAAAAACGCATTATTCAAAGAAATTTGCTCTTTTTTATTGTATATATTCTTTTTAAAAAAATTTTTAATTTTATATCTTTTTTTAATTTCTTTTATATTATATAATTTTTTTGCTTTTTTGGACAAGTTTTTCATCTTTTATTGTTGCATTTCATGTTTGTAATTTATGTTTTAAATATAAAAAAGAGCAAACTTCCTAATATTAAGTTTAAGTATATAAAAATATAAATAAATATATATATATATATATATATATATATATATATATATATATATATATATCTGGAACGAATTATTACTTCGTCTGCTAGCATCATGAGTGCTGCGTGGTCTATTGATTATCGCGGATACATTTTTGGACCAGTGATTGTTTTCCTGAGAAAGTTCAGTTAAGCTAAGTAGGAAGAGGCAAGTAGGATCATCTCAACACTTTTCGCTCCTCTCCAAAAACTGCTACAACTTCCGAAATCACGAGAACTAAAACTTTATACCGTAATCGTTTTACAAGAAGTTGTGCTTGTATTGCACTTTCATCCAGATGCTTCCTAGTTGCTTTTTGATCTCATTCATCTAGCCGCTTTAACGAAGAATAGCAGTACAGAACAGTTCGAACTGTGGCAAGGATTAACTTTAGAATTGGAGATTGCGTCTGCTGTACCCAAAAGTTAAGTGGAGAAAGGAACGGTTAGATTTTTTAATCAGTTTAACAAACCTTGCATATGATTTTGCAATTTAAAAAAAAAAAAGAAAAACAAATATCGCATGGCGAGTAAGCGCTTGAAGTCGTGAGGAAGAAATATTGCAAATGTAACAAAAATGGTCAAAAGCAAAAGTGCAATTGTAACGAAAATCGTGTACAGAGGTATTATCAACTCTTTTACAGTTGTAAGATTCAGTCAAACCATCCACCTTTAGGGGACAGTTGTAAACTTTATTGACTCTACTAAATTAACTATTAGTTCCGCAGTTCGCGGTCTCCCATTATTTTGCACCTGCCTTCTTTTAAGCTGAATACTACAAAGAGAAACCGAAAGCCTGCATAGGGACATGGCCTAATAGTGAAAGTGACCCATTTGAGGTCAGAAATAGATTAAGAGAGGGGTCTTAATAAGGAATAATGTCTATGGGCCTACCTCTCCAGCTCTTACCGTTTCGTAGATAACTCCCATGTCAAGTTACAGCTTTAATTGCAAATTGCTCTGCGAGCGTAGTAGGTAGAGCTCTGGTTTTTGTTGCATTCATCTGCCCTGGAGATACTGATTCTAACAGTAGCCACATGACCCCACCCCCCAACTACCCCAGAACCACATGACCTGGACAACTGGTTATTGGCCCATAAGTCAAAATTTGCCAAGTTTGAAGTTCGTATCGTTTTCCGAAGTTGTTATATTTGTCAAGTGAATTTTTAACTTTGGAGCAATTTGCAATCAAAGTTGTAACTTGACATGGGCGTTATCTACGAACGGTAAGAACTGGAGAGGTGGGCCCATAGACATTATTTCTTGTTAAGACCCCCTTAATCTATTTCTGACCTCATATGGATCACTTTCACTTTTAGGCCATGTCCCTATGCAGACTTGTGGTTTCTCTTTGTCTTGAGATTTGGAACCAAAACAATTCAAATGTTTAAATTTTAAGACTTAGGCCTATATCGAAAGTTTACATTTTACCGAACTGATTGTATTTCCCCTCCATATTATCCTTTATTTTTATAACCTAAATCAGTCATTGTTTGATAGGTTTTCAGCATGATAATTATTAAAATAGCAAATTACTGGTACTGAATTAATTAAGTTTGATAGTACAAAAGAATTGACATTTCCCCAGCAATTTCAGGACACTTTTTTATTTTTTATTTTTTTGCAAAATAAAACCAAAATCTAGAAATCTGGAATTTGTTCTTCCGTAACCAGGCATCTGTTGTTTCGATCTTGCTTATCTTATAGTAAGATATCTTATCTTGCTTTGTATTTTTAGATTTGGTAGATTTTATAAAATTATTTTTCTACCGTGTGAGATTCCGAACATGATTTGGCCTGGGTATTTTCACCTTTTTCTAATTTCCAAGTGGATGATGTAAATTTATTCGTAGTTGGTGCTTTGAGAAAAAATTAACCGGCAATTAGTCCACGAAGCGAATCAAAGACGAATAATAAAAATTCATATGAATACAATTAGTAGCATTATCTGCTCATTTCTACAAAAGTGAATGTTATTCAAGGTACAAAGTGGGTGTGTCTTCGTTTCCGGAGTTCGTGGGTTTTTACGTTTGAACGAAAACAGTATTCTCTTTATTGCCTCGTTAAGGACTGAAACGAGAAATTATGTATCTTTGGAACCAGAAACTATTTGATTTTTTTTTTTTCATTTCGGTTCACTGTTAAAATTAAAAATGAATGATTACTGATTGACAAACTAAGTTAATGCATTTAAGTTAATACATGTAAGTTAATGATGTTAAAGCTTATAAGAAGACGACATACCCTGTATATCACGGGTTTTGATGCCATTTTGGGATACGAAATATTTCTAAAATATTGTGGTTGTGAGGCAAACCCTCCACTGATATGGAGATATTTGACGTTGTTTTCATTGGATTTCCTATAGCAGTTTAAATATTAGAAATGCTCCATTATTATTATCGGTGTTAGCTCAGATGATAACGTGCTGGCCATCTGAGGTCAAAATCCTGGGATCCAAGTAGATTGTAGATGAACGTAAGCAACAGATTTATCAAATTAGTTTATTTTGGACAATAAATAGGTTGGCGAATATAAAATTATTTATTCTTCTTCAATCCTACTTCTCAAATGAGTTTTAAAAAAATCATACAACGGTTTCAATCTCAGGATCTTGAACAAAGAAAGTCCGCACGTTATCATCTTATCCATCCGACAACAATAACGGATCTTTCGCATTTCTTAACATTTAAGCTATTACCGGAAATCCAAGTGAAAACAACGTCAAATCTCTCCAAATCCGTGGAGGGTTGACCCCAAACCTAAATATATATTTAAAGTACTCCACGTGTACTGTCATCTCCCAGAAGGGCATCAAAATTCGTGATATACATGGTATGTGGTTTCCTTGTTATTGAATTACAAAGATTGTCTCGGATGTAAGATGGTCGCAGTCGAAATCCGATGAATTTTAGTTTTGTTGCCATAAAATTCACTTAAGAGGGAAAACTGTAAGATTAATTAAATTTCTAAGTAATCATTAAAACTTAATTTTGACATCTGGAGGACTTCAGTGAGTGATTAGCATTCAAATTCAGAAAATTTGAGAATGCTTCATTGAAGATCTGACAATATTTTTGTTTCTAATAAATCAATTTTAGACATTATCTTGGAAGATTTTAAAATGTTTATGCTTTTGTGTTTAATTTAGTAAACGGTAATGTTGATGTTTCGATAATGCATTTATGTGTAATAACTGATTAAGAGATGCAAGAGTTGTCACTGCCCCCCCCCCCCATTATAATTTTGATTGAATATAGGTATTTTGTAATTCATAGATTGGTAATTTGGTTTTTCCAGAAATGTGTGTAGCTTTTGTGTTTTGTTGCCATTGATAACAGTAATTAACTTAAAAAAAAAAAGGATTTTGTTTTATTTATACGTGTCCTTAATTTTTTGTTTGCCTTTCGCAGTGTTTTTGAAAGCTGAGTTTGAAGTTGGCAATTGTTTGTATCGTTTTTTTTTGGTAAAGCGAACTTTAATGTTGCTTATTCAAGCATAAACTAGACCGATATTTATTTGCAACGTTCTTGTTCCTCCGACAACACGTTTGATTGGTTAAATTGATTGAACAAGTAAGAGAAAGAACGAAAGAAGAAGAAGAAGAAAAAAACTTAGTTGATAATTGCGTGAGATTTCAACGGAAAAAGTTGAACAGCTGCTACCTCCCATTCGGGTGCCAATTGTATTCAGGCTTCGATTTGATGCAGTTCTCATAGATTTTTATGACTTTCTTCGCTCTCGTGTTTACAGATCGACCTGTTTACCATCCGTTTTAGAGTCCCACTTCGTGCTTCGATTTCTCTCATCGTTCCCCCACCCCCTTTTGTTGTAATGCTCTCTCCGAAAAGTGGATGAGGGTAGATTCTACTTCCATCCTTCCCCCAGAAGCGCATTGGTTCTCCCCGTAGGAATCAACTACACACTCGCCTTCATGTCGGCTTTTGCTACCAATTTAACACGAAGAGCATCAATACCCACTTGCATTTTGGCTAGCATTGTGAATATAATCTCATTAATCCGCGTTTCTGAGAGCTGCTGAAATTACTTAATCGTTACTGTGATTACACCTTTGATCTTTCGTTTGTACTTTTATTTTGTCTTTTTAAATACAATACACAGGCATACATTTTCATTTTCTTATCAGGAACTATCGAGTAAGTTTTTAAGTAAAAACCATTACAATGATTTTATTTTTATGTTTTTTTTAAATTATTACTTTGGATTCCACTTACTGAAAATCGATATTAACCAATTTTAAACTTATTTCTGGTTGCCCAACAGAAGAAAAAGTAAGAAAATAAATATTGCAACTAATGTAACTTAAGTGTTCTAAAACATTGCATATATTAAAAATGCATTTAATGTATTTAAATAAATAAATACATTAAATAAATAAATGTTTTTTTTTTTACATATTTTATTCATGCAACAGATATATAAAATTTCTATATCTTAATGAGATCATATACAGTATATAGTTTTCCAATTCTGTGTGTAACGTATTTCCCTTTGAATTTGCAGATAAATCAAGAATTTTATTTTGATATGAGGTTCTATTATGGAATCAATAAAAAAAATGGTTTTAGAATAATATTTCGTTAGCCTATTTTATTTTATACCTGTTTTAATAAAGTGTTTTATTTTTATACCTTTTTTTTGTAAGTATTTATAAAAATACTTATAAAATTACCTTTTTTTGTACATATATATATATATATATATATATATATATATATATATATATATAGTTTTCCAATTCTGTGTGTAACGCAACAGATCAGAAAGCTGCCCGGCAAGTCTCACATCTACTGCAGCGCAGATGTAGTAGTGTCGGATGATACAAATGATGAACGAAACCATCCTGCAGAGTTTCTTCACTCTCACATTTTCCGGCCTACCACCTCATCAGCTGAGCCTCAAGAAAGGATCAATTGCCATGCGCCTTCGCAATCTCAGTCCAAAGAAAGTACTCAGTAATGGCACACGATTGGTCGTTAAAAGAGTGTCATCGCAATTTAATCACGGCAGAAGTTCTTTCGGAAAGCAGCAGAG
>JAFIDM010009631.1:66773283-66784107 GCA_023159025.1 Thereuonema tuberculata | reverse complement strand
TATCAACAAATTTGATTGTTGATAGTCCATGTTTTTATTTAATTGCTGCCATACTTATTCTTAATTTGTTTGTGACTTTATTTCTATTATTGACTTAAAATAAGGAAGATGAATACTTCCTGAAAATTTGTCTCTTACTTTTAGTATTTTTAATAAATTTTTAAATACTAATGTCATGTGTGGAAGAGAGTATTTTTATTTGATATCAATTTGGTATTCAATGTTGAAGCGCCGTCAGTTCCCAGTAATACCCTCATCAACCCTTCGAATAAACAAATTTATTTATATTCCTAGCAATTCATTTATTTTAATTTTCTATTCGGCATAACATTGAGGGGCAAATACTCTAGTATGAGAATAAATTCATATAATTAGTTATTATATTATATAATTTAAAATTACTTAAAAATTAAAAATTACATATTTACGAGTTCCTTGTGCTTTTAAGAATTTTCGGTTCATGTCCTATAGTTTGAATACCCGTTATAATCCATAATAGATTTCAGCCAAGCGGAAAAATGCTGTTGTCATCATCAGGATAGGACTGTCGTGTTTATCAGGTGAATAATTTTAATGAAATAAATTCCAGGACTTGTACGATTTTACACCAAATCAACCAATTACGACTTTCTGTACTAAATAAAACATTTTTAATGTTTATTTAATAGTTATTTTTGAAACTCGTCTTTACGGTTTAGCATTTTTGCTGGAAAAATTTTTGTATGCTTGTATTTTAATTAAAAAAAAAAAAAAGAATAAAATAGTCTAAACCATTTCAAAATGTTTGCTGTATTAAAGTTGTCGTCGTCTGTTTTTAAGTGAAGGTTTTCTTTCTCTTTAAATATAGCTTTAGAAAATTTGGATATTCGCTCAGCTATCTATCGAGTAGTTGACTGAGCATGCAGCAACGGATGGAGGTATCATTTATGAGCGATGAGAGGGTGGAGAATAAAACAATCATGCTGATGATTTAAGTTGAACCAAAAGTAATCATTATTCTAAATTTTGATGAAATCTGTCCATACGTTACCTCGTGAGTCGGGTCAAAACAAATGAAGGAAAAATATTTTCATGTGGAATAGTAAGACTTCGCATGCTCAGTCAATAATGTCATTTACATGAATTTCATCTTACTGTCGGACGAATCTGAATATAATTTCATAATCAATCCTACTGCCACACAAAATCTAGAATTTCAACGATTTTAAATTTAGTCAGATCTTTATGTGATGTGTGAAGCTATTCTGATGAAAACTACAGGCTGAACGAAGCAGATAACGTTTTAAATTCCTTTACCAATAGGTTGTATGTAAAAACATTCAAATTGATTTCAATCGTAAAAATATTATATAGGAAAATATCACACTATCTATGTTTGGCACGGCAGCCAGAATACCAACAGATTTCTGCTTAATATTTAAGCAGAACTGATTGACGTAGCGGGGAGCATAACAATCTCTTTTGTTGCATTCTAATGTGATAGACAACATTAGGTCGAATCGATAGAGTGCTGTCGGAGCTGAGTCGATGTTCCTTAGCTATTTTTTAAATTGATCTTCATATATTAAAGACGAAGCATTTAGCAAATTGTATTGCCTCGACAGATTTCTATTGCTCTCCTTCTCATAATGGAGATTCTTTTGCAAAATTTATAGCATTGTGTGAATAATATTGCAATAACGGACAAAAAGGAGCTTCATTAAATGACTCGTTCTACTTTGTAGAGAAGTTTAATTGGGAGATTGCTTGACTGCAATTTCACTGGCATTGTTGTCATGATGGCCATTATTGTTATTCGCATGTGCATTCAGGAAACAGACAGGGCCGTGCAAAGAGGAGGGTGAGTCGGAGCAGTGCACTAGACCTCGCTCAAGTTGGAGAGGGAGTCACTTTTAATTTTATGTATGATGTAGATATAAAGAATTTACGTTAAATAAGGTTCAAAATATATATTGGTAAAACAAAAATACGAAGAGATAGAATTGCTTTTTTTTTTTTTTTTTTAACTTTTAAGAACCCAAGGGAAGTTATATATTCAGAGCTTTTCATTATTGAAGTCTTTTTTCTCTCCCCTTATCCATTCACTTAAAAAAATAAAAATGCAAAAATAAAAACAAACTTTCCAATTTGGAAATTAAGTTAGATAAATAATAGATTATTTTAATGCATAAGTTGGTAAGTTCCTGTCCTTCATGCTGAAACCTTATTCCTTGAGCTTCGTTCTTAAATACTCGGGTTTTATGGACATTTTTCAAGGAGAGACAAACAAATGGAAATTTCTTTTTTACGTCAGGTTAGGTTCAAGAATTCGTTTGAAAAGACTTAGGACTTCGGTTGAAGGGAATGAAGCAGTTGTACCAATTTCAGAAGTCATTTTCTGATCTAATAATTTTAGTGACTAAATTCTGTGTTTATAAAGAGTTCAAAATTTCTCAACATTTTGAAATTGTTTTGCAATTATTATTTCTTTTGTATCATCATGAATTGAGAATTTCTCTTCATGTCCATTGAAGCAAAGAGTGGGTGTCTTTTCAGTCTATTTTTGCAGTTATAAGCTTTTTCATCCGTTATCAGGCCGTTGCTGGGCTGCGTCATCTCCTATTTTTTTTCTAGCCATTTTTGTCTTTGTAATTCCTCTCCTATTTTTTTCTTGAGAGATTTCTCGAATCTTTCAAGCTCATCACACCATCTTTCTTTTAATTGTGCTATCTTTCATTGTCTTGCTTCCGGTTTCCAGAGGAACTCCATTTGACCATCTCTACTTGGTCAATCTCTTTATACATCCTATTATCTCTCTGAACCTCTGTATATTGGTTGCTTCTTGAATTTAGTTTACTGTAATTAATGTTTTTCTTTTTTTATCAATTCCAACAGATCTCACCCCATCCTTCTCTAATTTATCCTTTATTTAATTTTATTTAACTTTTGCCATTTTCGTTGTTTCTTCTGCATACTTTATCACGGAAAGTGGAACATGTTTATAGTTTTTCAAAATTAATGTTGTGTGTTTATCGTTCAAAGAGAAGTTTGATTTGAACGATATGTGATGCCATGTGTTACTTTTGCTCTCAGTGCAGAAACCGTTACCGTCTTCCTGTCAAGTCCCAGTCATTGGTTTACGATCTGGTGAGTCATGGGAATATTCAATGTGGTATTGATGGTGGACGGCCATTATCCTGGTTGATTATCGCACCGTCCATATACATTTGAATACGTGTTTAAAACATTTTGGAGCTTAATAACGGTTTCTCTTATCATCTGCTAGAGAGGTTTTTAAATCTTACGACTGCGACTCTCCAAATCTACATCGAGCATTATTGTTTTAGATAATTAAACCAAAAATGCTGATTCTGCTTTTTTCATTATCTGCTTTGATGTTTCATGGATATCCATAATTATTCTATTTTACTTTTATTTTTAATTCATTTGTTCTACTTTCCCTGTTTTATTTTATTTAATATTTTATCTAATATTATCTTATTATAAATATTATTTTATCTAATATTTTTATTTAATATTTTATCTAAATGATTATCTTTATAATAAAAATAAATGTTTCTTAGACGAATCACTGTCTTTTGCTGAGTTTCTGTATTCCTCGTTTTTCGTTCTTTCTTTTCGGTTTTCAGTTTATTTCTTGAATCTATAAAATGCTGTCAATAATTTTGGTGCTAAAGCTTCATGGCTGTAATATTAGCAGTTGCTCTAACATTAATTAAATATGAAGATAACAGTAATACTGTTGTAGATGCTTTGAGTAAGATTTCAGTAGGTTGGTTTTTTTGATCAGAAAAGGCTATAATTTTTGTCGTTTTTTAATCAGAAAAGGCTAAAGAAAGGTAATTCTTTTTTTTTCTATGTTATCTATTGTAAAAGCGTTATCCATTGACAAGGGTTATTCGATTTTTTTTTTTTTCCTTTTTTTACGAAAAATTTTTAAAAACCATGGAAAATCGGCTTTTGGTGGGTAATTCTTTACCTGTCTTTATACTTTTCTTAAATATCAGTTCCTCCTTATTCCATTTTATTGGGATTTTCTTAGTAAGGGACAAGTTAAAAGTAGGCTCTTGAAAGAGTGTATCCTTTCTTTATCATTTGTATTCCAGTGTGACTTTCATCTGGGCTTTAGCCATTTTTCGTTTCTTTTTGTTTTTATTAGATTTCTGATGATGTGATTGCAGGAGATTTTTTTAAGGAATTCTGTATCTGGAATTTTTCATTTATTGTCATCGTTTTATTTGTCTGTATAGAATTCTTGAATTCTTTTGACTACCCTTTGTGTGTCTTATAACTATAACATCCTATTCCGTAATGGCTATCTTTATTATTTTTTTCTTTTGCATTTTTTTTTTTATTTTTTAAATGATTCTCTTTCGAATATTTTTTTTTTTTTTTTGTATGGTTCTTATTTACTTTCTTTTAGCGGCTTTGGATCTGTCATATCATCTTTAAACCCTTGTCCTTTCTTAAATAGCTTCGGGGTTCTTGAGATAATTTTTTCTGTTATCTTTTCTTATTCTTTGTCGTTCTGTTTATTTTCTCCATCAAAGGTTTTCGTAATCGTAAGCAGATGGATCTTCAGATGTACCAATTAAATTTGTGTATGTGTATTTTTAGATTTCATATAGAATTATTATTATGTTCTCATTGTTGGGGTGTGGCTGGAGAATTATGTCTAAATTGTCTAATTTAAATACGTATTTATTTCCTGTTTTAGTATATTTGTGCTGCTTATGCTGATTTTTTTTTTTCTTTTTTCTACTTTCTAAATTTAAATTCTTAAATTTAAGTTTTCTGGCAGTTTTTTTTTTTTTTTCTTTCTAAAGTGTTGTTGTCATTCAAAAACAAACAACGCTCAAATCGAAAACTGTGAAGGGATAGCATGTGCCACAAAATATTGTAACCGAACCTTTTTTTTTTTTTTTTTTTTTTTTTGTAACAATGTCTTTGATTTTGCGAACTATGCTGAAATTGTAATTGCATAAGTTGGGTAGGGAAAAATTGCATTGTCTGAAGTGACTGTGTGTCCTTTTAATTTGATCGCAAGGACGGTGTCTCTATCCCAAATTGACAGTGACTGTGACGAGAGAAATTCTGTTTTTGTAAGAACATCTGTAGACATTTTAATTTCCTTTCGTTTGCGCTGCGAATGCCATGTGAAACGGATTTAAGTTCAACTGTTCGCACGATGTTCAGTTAGTTGTGTTTTCTTACTAGGATTTGATTCGTCAGGTTGTAGGAAAAGTACAAGGTGACCCACAAAGTTTTTGTGAATGTGTTCTCTGTTGATTTTTCTTCTTATTATTATTTTTTTTTCTAGATAGGGCTTCAGAATGACTAAAAGAAGGGAGACTGACTATTTGTGTTTTGGGTCACGACCGAAAGCGAAATATTTTGAAGGCATTAAGAAATATTTTATCAGAGGTTTCATAAAGGTGCTCGTAGGCGTGAAATTATGCGGAGATGAGAAAAGAAGATTTTTTTTTAACAGGAAGATTTCCTGGATTTGAAGAGTTCTGATCCTACAGCATTGCATCGACAGCAAGTAGATATGGTCGTACTCGAGAGCAGCACTGAAATCTTCTCATAAAAGGTTTTGTGAGTAAGGTTTTTTGCACAGCCCAAAACATAATGAAGAAGGATTTTAGATTGAAACCATTTTAAGCCTGGATTGTTAATGGACTACTTGTGATGTCGTTTGTAAAGTTTTTTTGCAGTGCTTCCCCGTCAATGATTCAGGACAAAAGAGTTTTTTTTTTCTTTTTTGATAAGTTCGTAATCGGAATTTTTATTTATGAGGCAAACAAAATTCTAATTTTTGTAATAGAATTAAGTATTCTCATCACGTCATAATAAAGGCAGCAATTTCGGAATATCACTTAAAAAATATTTCGTATTTAATTCCACACAAGTATAAAACTATATTATCCCTGTTAATATATATATTATATATATTAAGATCAAGAGGATAATATATTCAATTGCGACAGTTTTATACTTACGTCGACGTTCCGAATTTTACAGCTAACGTTGCGGGGAATACAATCAAGTTTCAGGAAACCGGAATATATACCTTTTCAGTTGTCAAAAAAAAAAAAAGAAAAAAAGATAGGGTTGTAAGGAGAAATCTACAAAAAGGTACTTAAATGACATCGATTCTGACACCAGCTTAGTTCTACAAAATAAAAAATAAATAAAGAAGAGCATAACACCAATACTTTCCTACTCTCTCCGTAGAGCGAACAGACAGTTCAAGCATTCTCTGTTACACAGCTGATCTCAATGCAACATATATCATTAATTATCACTTTTAAAAATTTGTTCAGAGAATTGACTTTTATCTAGCATTCATAGGAACTTGTATTTACATCGGGTATCTCAATACATCCTATATATTAAGATAAACCAGAATTCAGTTATAATGCTTAATACGGGACGATTTCGTTTCCAAAAAAGTGCTGGCTGTGACTTGAAACAACTATGGTAAAGAAATTATGTTGAATTTGAAAGTTTTGATTATTCCAATACGATTATTCAAGTAAGTCCTGCTTTAAATTTAGTTGATGTGGACTTATTAATAAAATTGTTTGAAAACCAAATACACTTAGATACTATGAAATCTTGATCTCTTGCTCATTTATTCATCAAAATTTTAATAAAACTATAATTTTTTTGATGTATTTATGTGGTAACTAATTTACCGTATATGCTCCAATAAACGCCGAGGCTCTTATTGTCGCCGGTCTCTAATAAGCGCCGGTCTGCAGAGGGGACACGGCCAAATAGTAGCCGGTCTCAAACAGTAGCCGGGTCTTTGATATTTGCCTACCGATAAGCGTCCATATCTTTATAGTCGTGCGTAATACCTTTCGGTACATTGCCTTACAAAATGCCACCGAAACGGTCATTTGAAATTACCTTTAAGATTCGGGCGGTGAAATTTGCGAAAGAAACTTCCGATTTGGCAGCCGCTCGTCATTATGATGTTGATCCGAAAAGAATCAGAGAGTGGAAGAAACAATATGATAATCTTGTGTCTGCGAAAGTGGACAAAGGTGCAAGCAGAAAGCGGAAAATAAAGTAGCTGTTTGTAATATTAGCCGGTATTTATGTGTAAAAATATTGCGTTCTAAAGGTTTTTGTTAATAATGGCCGGTCTCTATTAAGAGCCGGGAGCCGAGGCTAGTTTTGCAAATAAACGCCGGGGGCCTCTATTGGAGCATATACGGTAAATTTCTTTATTTTTTAGCTTACTTTCATAGGAAAGTGAGGCTTATGAAATCAATCATTCTGTGTATGTGTCCTTCCAATAATAACTTTGGAAGCGTCGTAGGAATGTTCTTGAAATTTGGCAAACACGTCTAAGTACAAGAGACGATCCACTTTTATATTTTAATTTTTTTTCTTATGAAACCATGTCGAGAAATTATCGTAACAAGATCACAGAAATTCCGGTAGAAAGCACTGGAACCGAAACATAGGATTTCTATTATGTCGTAGGCAAAGGATAAATCCACTTATTAATAATTTTAATGTATGCGCGAGATGTAATATGATTCAGTTTAATCGGTTTCATAGAACTTAAATAAATAATGCTGATTACTTTAATTTTTTCAGAAAATGAAAAAAATCTTGACTGCTTGTATGTTTCAGCAGTTGTCTATCTATCTGTTCTAAATAAATGAAAGAAAATATTGTGTTTTTCTGCCCGCTACTCCTCCGAAAGCATAAGACACAGAAATACAAATAAGGTGTCAAACGTTAGATATACTATTGAGGATGCCTATATTTCGTTTTTCATCGATGAGGGTCAACCGTAAGTCAAAGGTTAAACCGTTCATTTTAGATGATCAAAATGAAAGACAAGTTATTCCTCTCATTGAGATGAACTTCTTACAAGTAGTCCGGTCGCGATCAAAGGACACGTGACTGAGAAAAATGAATCCAAGGTCATGCGATCACTAAAAGTTTTACTGGACAGGTTTGCTAGTTATAATTATTGAAAACAAAAATGGAAAAGTTTGTCTTATTTTCACGACTTAAAAATAAAAATTTCAAGATGTTAATGAAAGTAAGCTTCAAGTTCTTTCAGGAACTTCTTGTTTCTTTGTTTTCTGTTTTCTCTTTTCCGAAGAAATCGATGGAAAATTATTTTAAACGATATGTGTTGCGTTCGGGAAGATACGAGGGACGTTTTCTTTCTCTTGTGTTAGAAAATCAATAGACGCCCGTCATTGGGAATTCTTTTCGTTTACAGTTTTTGTGTGGCGTGAAAATAATATTTAAAATGTTAGCTCTCGGAGGAAATAAAAATGTCGTCTCTCTCATATATGTTTTGTAATTTAGTTGAAAATGTTCAGTCTAATACATTCTTTCCTTCGTCTTTATTATTACTATTAGTACTAAATTTTCCTTTCTTTAACTCTAAATACGATAAATTTAAAAGTTTTTATATCCAGGATTCTCAAAAAGCTGTGGCGTCTTAAAGCATGAACTTTTGAGAACAAAAATCAACTGTAGTCTAGGAAATTAGATTTATCATGTCTTCTTCTCAAGTTTTCATAGAGTTTTCATTTTTGAGAGTAAGTAGAAATCGAAGAATTGTGCTTACGTAGATATTGTTGTTATTGGGTAAATTTTTAGAAAGACAGAAACCATATTTAGATAGTGAAATGATTACCTATGTGAATGGGAAATGATATGGAGATATGAAAAATTCTGTGATGCGAATTTTTAACTTCAGAAGTGGTTTAATTTAATTTATTTATTTATTTTGTGCTATTTATCATTTAGTGGTCCGGGATTTACAGATTGAAAAGTACCCGTCTATTGACCGTATGTTCATTCACATTCTATGTGAATCGCATTCATTTTTATATCAGTGGACAGAAGGAATAATAGCTATAAGAAAATGTCAATGTAGCAAATTGACAGGGTAAAAACTTTGACACGTTAATTAAGCCTAGTGCTACGTTATTCACTTGAATCTTTCCTGCTTAGTTAAATCATTGCACCACAGTACTCAGTCAACCAGCCAACCAACTATTTATTTGAATTTGAAATAGATATGTTAGTCAATGCGATTAAGCTTTAATCAGAGTTTTAAAAAAAGCATTGAAAATTGGGGAGGGGAGAATGGAATATAGAATTTCCATTGTCTTGCCTTCGGTGGCAGCGTCAAGTTGCCGACCTAGACGCTTTAACCTCGGCAGTAGTCTCCATCAGCTCTCCTCTGGTAGGGTATAATTGGTATGTAACATTAGTCATGACAGCTGGATCAGCATTCCAGAATGAATGAATGAATGAATATTTCCAGCCTACAGGCAATCAATTTTATATTTTTGTTGGTGGTTGTTTTGGTGGTTTTTGTTTTTGTTTTTTTATGAACCTTTTGGAGAATTATTTGAAATATCTTCGCAAACAAAAAAAAGAGTAATTTGTAATAATTTGAATTCTATTTGAGAGATTTTAAGCTGCAATTTCTAGATTCTGATTGATCACTGGCTAATTTCTATTTTTGAATTTCGATTCCATTAAATTGTAATTCTTAGAACTTTAAAAACGCAAGACAGACTGATATATTTACACATATGTTACACATTTTGGGCTTTTGCTTTTATTGCTTATCATACTTTCCTAGCACCATGAAATTACTAATGGAATCGATATTGGAATAATTTTTATTCCAAAAGGTTAAAAGGTCTAACGGTTAAAATTTCAACATTGCATTGCAATTGGAAATTTTTTTTTCTCAGAAAACAAATAACGAGATTCGGTTTTGATTGTGAATGTTTTCGACATAGAAAGATTTCAAATGTGGGTTCAGAAGCTTCTGATCCGTGCATTTTTATTTTCTGTCGGCTAGAAGTGATTTAGACCGTAAACAACTTCTCAAATAGAATGCTATGAATTATGATTTTCAACATAGAAATTTATTAATGTTGTACAAATAACAAGCTAACCAAATGTTTAATTAAATTAACATGTTAATTAGATGTTCTAAAAATGAATTACAAGAATAAATAACGTTTTAAAAGAAAGTGTTTTAGAAAACCGATAGAATTAAATAATACAGAATTAACGAGAAAGAAGATCAAATGTTGTATAATATATATTTCAAAATAAAATTTAAATTTAAAGCTCCTTAACTATCTTTTGGAGCTTTCCTTGCTTGCTGACAAGAAATTTATTTTCGTTTTAGGTTCCGAAGCTTTGCTAAAATAAAATCCTAGTATTTTTATCGCGTAATTAGCATATGCATTTACATCCTGTTCTATTGTGGAAAAATGAATCTTTATCTAATGCTTTAGATATCATTTTCAGACGGTCTGAGAAAAGAAAGTATCCCAATAATCAATATTGGATTAATATTGTTGCAGTGCAGCTTTACTGCTGAAATGAGTCATCGGTAAATACAGAGACTCTTCATCATTTCATTAACTTAGTTGGCAATCATGTGACCTTGTTACATTAGAATTGGGAAATAACCAACAATATCCCGATGACAGTAACGTTTATTTTGATTTTGTTAATTACAAACGTAATTTTATTTAATTAATAATAATAATTTCGAAATTGTCAGAAGTAAAAAAAACTGAGCTTAACTCTTCACTTAACTCTTTCTAATGTGGAAAAGCGACTTTTCATACAGAGTAATAAATGTTAAATATTTTTAATTAAGGTACTTAAATGAGTTTTAATTTGGAAAATATGCGTATGGAATGAATTAAAAAAATGTTTATTTAGGAATTGAACATTCAGAGGATAAAAAATGCTAACATGCACATAAAACTTTAATAATATATATATATATATATATATATA
>JAFIDM010009631.1:66734710-66763283 GCA_023159025.1 Thereuonema tuberculata | reverse complement strand
TTTTAATTTTCAAAATATTCTGTAATTAATTAAATTAAAATTCAAAAAACAGTCAATGTTTGGGGGGTTGTCGAGGTATTTACTCGATACTTTTAACTTAAAAAAACTTAACGAACACCTAAATGATAAAAAAAATTCATAAAATAATGATTTGTGTTTAAGATATTTATTATTAGTGCAATAGTTAGGCCTAAGTTTTAAATCAATAAAAATGGTTTGAGATTATTTTTTGATTATTAATGGTTTGAGATAAAAAACGTTTTCATTAAAGCCTTTCTAAATATCATGCAGATTCATTGATACTGTTTGTTTTCAAAAATAAATTTGTTTTGAAGCATTTTTTTTATAGAAATAAATTTTTTATTTCTATTAAAATCCTATTTAAATTAGTATATTTTATACTATTAAAATCTTTTTCTAAAAAAAATGTTCTTTGTTCATAAATATTCACTAACTTCTAATATGGATTTTTCAGTGTCAAAGTCCTCATTCTCTAAAGTAGTTTCGTTTTAATTATGTTTTTCAACACTTCAAAAAGCGAAAATAAAACAGAAATGACCTTCTGGCCGCAACGAAAATCGCATCTCTTGTGAAAGGCTCCATTGAAATCAATAGAACGACGTGATCGCACGACAGTGGACGCGCGGCCATGGTCGCTTCGTGTGAAAAGGGTCTTAGATAACTAGGTTTTAAACACACGGGTGAATGGGACGTCCTGAACATGATCTGATTCGTTCAAGCCATCCAACCAAAGAAATTTCATTACATCCATAAGTCGCCCATTTTGCCGCTCTTTTGATTGCCATCTTAGACGGTCACACTACTGCTCTTGTCCCTATCTAATACAGCCGGCGCGGCGTCAGGTCTTGAAGAGCGCATTGGAACTGTTAGCGACCGAAACTCGAAGGAAGTGACCCTGTATCCTTCCGTCAAAGAGTGATTTATTTCTGACATTACAGGGAGTAAAATTAAAGGATGAAATTTATATATTCATCAAAATATTTGTAAACAGCAAGTTTAGCTTTGGAGCATCGATTTACAAAAATTCATTTGCTGTTGTGCAAGACTGTTAATGCAGTATAATCATTAAAATCTTACAATCTTCAAAACTCAAACTACCTGAATCAACCTTTTTATTGAATTTTGATAACTAAAGGCCTTACTGGAAAGCAGGACAATCCCACAAAAATATATTAAGTTTTTATTAGATTGTAAAAAACTCAAAAAAAAAAAAACAGTTCTACATTAGAGACACTTTGGGCAAACTCCCTGCAAATAATCAAAGAAATTACTCTAAAATAATGTTAATCTTTGAAGAAAATGTTAAAAAAAAAAACAGAAACGAAAAAAGCAGAATTTTTTGATTCTTTGTCAAATTAGTTACAAATGAGTAATTATCTTCCTAATAATTAATTAATAATAATTTCCATTTAGATTAATTATTAATTAATTTAGCAAATAATTTATTATATCAAAGTAATACATAATAAATAATCAGATTGAAAAACAGCATAATTTATAATATGAGGAGCTTAGTTTCAAACCCGCCATCTCCAACAATTGCACATTCCGAGCCAATGGAGTTTTTGCTAAGTTCAAATCAAACCCCGCCGTTTGCATACAGATTAACTTCAAAAACCGCCGTAACAATGTATTGCGATACGATTTCGATACGAGTGCTGTTTCAAAGCCCGCCATGTCCAATGCAAATGCATTATCAAACACCTATTTTAGAAAATTTTTAATTTTGGAGATGGCGGGTTTTGAAACTAAGCTCCTCATATGTGAATGGAAATGAGGGAAAAGAAAAAGAAAAAAATATTAATTAAAAAACATTACAAATTATTTTATTACGTTACATAATGAAATAATTTGTAATGTTTTTAAATCATATATTTTTCTTACAAGGTGAGAATCTAGTGATAAATTTCACTAGAGATTTTTTTTTTTTTTCTCAGTTACGCTCAATTAGGAAATGTTTTATTTTTAAAATATAAATTTGTTTCTTAAAAGTCCTGCAAGATTTTCGATATACAGTATTTGGTATCTGAAATATTTTTCTTGTAAATTGATCCGCCATTTCATGTGTCTTGCTATCTCGCTTTTTGCAGTTCAGCAGCTCATTTTTTAAGAAATTTTTCCTGTGATTGTGTTTCTCCAATTCCGAATTCATTTTGGTGTTTACTTCAATTACTGAATAGATTTTAATGGAAGACTTTTTTTATTCATGTCTTTATCTGTATTTCTTCGCTAACTTCCATGCTGAAACTTGCTAAGGCAGTTTACTTATTGAGTACGGCTGACAATGGCCAACTAATCAGCATTCAGCTTTCAAAAATATGGAATAGATCTGTTTTCCGGTAATTTTTAGAGAAATACTTGATTTTAGTTTTTTAAATCCTATTTGTAAGGCTTAAAAATTAGTTTCAGCTTGAGTGATTTAGTAATAAAGTAATAAAAGTTGCTAACGTTCAGATTTCACAATAAATTCACCAAATGTGGGATGTGCTCTTTTTCCACTCGGCCTTCATTTATGAGTAATTAGCAAACTTACTTTTTTCTTTCCAGTTCGACAAGGAGCAGTTAGACCCTCGCGGTCGAACTCCACTTATGCTGTCTGTCACTCTGGGGCACATGGAGAGCACGAGAGTACTTCTTCAGCATGGATGCAATGTTAACATGGAAAACAATGGCGGATGGACTGGTAAGTAGATTTTTTTTGCTTAGTTTGAGTAAGCATTTTACTTATTTTACAAATGTTATTCTATATTAGGAAAAGAAATAAGAAAAGAAATTGATTAAAAAAAAAAAAAGTAACTTTATTGTATACAGACCATATTTCTTCTTGATTCCTTCTCTTTTAGTATTCATAATATTATAAATCATCACAACGAACACCAATAAATGTATAAACATATTTTATTTATATCAGTTTTCTAGCAAATATTATTCCATAAATTTCTAAACACAGCTTAGCATCTGTAAGTGAACAAAAGTAAACACAATAAAAAGTTATATATCATCACAATGAACATTAATAAATGTATAAACATAAAATACCTTATTAAAATAGCAAATTTTCGAGAAGATAATAACTTCTTCCCTTTATCAAGCCTAAAAAATAATACAAAAGTTTCGATAAAATAACAATTTGTTGATACGAGCATGAGAACAACATTAAGGAATTGTTAAAGTTTAAACAAACCTCAGAACATATGTATTACATAAAAAAATAAGATGATTAACAAATCAGAAATAGCTGAACATTGTATTAATAAAGGACATTATATGAATAATGAAGTCAAAATGATGTATGTTAAAAAAATATCGAAAACGAGAAAATAGTTGAAAGTATATGTATTAGAAATACTAAAGATAGGAATTTAAATAGGAACGATGAAGTTGAGGTCAGTCATAACCTAGTAAGAATAGCTAATGATTTAATAAATGATCTGTGTTTACTTTGCCGTAACAATGTAAAATTTGAAGAAGTAAATGCTTAATTACATTCATGTTGGATTGTTTAATAAATTTTTATTCTAAGGTTTCTTTAAACTTTAACAATTCCTTAATGTTGTTCTCGTGCTCGTATCGACAAATTGTTATTTTATGGAAACTTTTGTAATATTTTTTAGGCTTGATAAAGGGAAGAAGTTATTATCTTCTCGAAAATTTGCTATTTTAATAAATGTATTTTATGTTTATACATTTATTGGTGTTCATTGTGATGATATATAACTTTTTATTGTGTTTACTTTTGTTCACTTACAGATGCTAAGCTGTGTTTAGAAATTTATGGAATAATATTTGCTAGAAAACTGATATAAATAAAATATTGTAAATAATTATAGATTCATCGGTAATGAAAATTTCTTCTTCAGATGTTCAAAAAATTAATTGTTTCCTTCAGAAACTATTACCTAAGTAAACTCAAGCTTTAAGAATTAGTTTATCGTAACGTCTCCACTGATCGTTATATCAACACTAAATAGGTAATTGGAAAGGACAGCCGTGGTCTGCCTTGTATTTAATAATGCGGAAGATCATCATTTGAGTGACGCTTAATGTTATGAAATCTGATTCACTATTTAGGAAGCATCTCCAAAGCAAATCAATAGCGGAAGTTATTTAAGAATAAATATATCTTTTGAATGCCATTTCTTATTTGGTTTTGTTTTTTTTTTTTCATTTCATCTGTTTATTTTAGTGTTTTTCACTTTATTTTTATTTACTTATTTATTTATTTTTTTTTTTTTAACTTACACTCTGAACATTCTATAAATTCATTGTCACCGAAGAAAATAATAAAATTCCTTCATTTTTAATTCGTTTATTACTGCGAAGAATCGTTTTCAGGATCCATTTAATTGTGGAATAGTGAAAATGATTGTTAATTTACATTTAATCAGGTGTTGTTTACGAAATGTACAAGTTATTTTCAGAGATCAATGAGTATTTGACTGAGCGTCCTTGTCTCGGCGATGGAGTTAGAATCATTTATAAAGAATCGAGTTTCAATAGGAAATTTATTACCTCTCTTAACAAAACTTTATCGCGTGATTCAGGCTATCGGCCGTTTCCGAATGTCGTTAGGATTGAATATAAAACATGAATTCAGTAAACATTAGACATCACGCATTTTCCAAATACTGCAGATTAATAAATACACTTTTGATGCGTGCGTCAGATATCGTACATCTTCGTTTTTGAGTATTAAATAGTTATAATAGGATCAAATGCTTATGTGTTTTCTGGAAGCTCAAAAATACCACTATTGCGCGATATATACACCTCTCTTTGTGCAAAAGCGGACTCATTGATGAGTATTCAGTGTGTCTGATTGAATGAGGGAATAGCCATCACCCTCCACTGTAATTCAACGGAATCCGTGTATTGTACGAGCTTATTCCAAACTTTTTACTGCTAAAAAACCCATCCGCGAAAAACTCACTGTAAAATGGTGTCCACGGTATTGTTATTGGGCGTTTCACAAGGCATTCGAAACGGTTTGATAGTCACTTCTTTTAGCTTATATAGATTTAGGGAACGTTTATAATGGGTAGATCCTTATTAAAGAGTTGGAGATGATAATTTCAATAAATTATTGACAGAGAACGGGTTGAGGTATCACAGGCATACCGAAGAGTTGGTTGACGAGTGCTGTAACTTTTCCCATTGTAAGCTCAAAAAAATAGAAGGAAAAAAAAAGTAAGAATCGTTGCTATGAAAATATTTCGAGCTTTTGTTTTGGTTGACTGATGTGATTGTTTGATTTTTTTTTTATTTTTTTTTTAGTTGGTCCAAATAATATCTGTAACCCAAAGTCGATTCTAAAGGTGTAATATCCGGAGCCCTGTTTGTTTCTTTTAGCTTTGTTTTTCACATCTTCAACGATGTGTTCATTGATCTGTCTGCTGTAAACGTATTCTTAGAAATATTAGCTTTATTTATTTGCGTCGTGTTTTTTAGATCGCTTAGGAATTCACTGTTTTTATTCTACACAAGGTCTATCTAGATTTCCGTTTCTACAAAGAGGACATCTAAAGCAAGGCAAACACGATTCATCTCGGTCGTGCGTTTTGAACGGACATGTGTGGCGGAAACGTGTTTGATGAGACTGCCAGGGTATAACGCGACAGGACATTCAACGCATGTCTTTCGGAAATCCAACCAATAAAAGACAGAATTGAAATACGTCACTGATGACATCATTCATAGTTTGCTCCCCTGAATATCTCAGTCCCACTACACTAAAAACCATCAAAAAGCTGTTATTGTAATAAGAAATATCATCATTCGATAGGAAACACTCTTTAATTTTATGCATCAAAATACTCTAGAAAACATTTTGAAGAAGGAATTTCGAATAATATTGAATGATATTGTGCCTGTTTTTCATCTGTGAATCAAACAATGAAAGTAATTTTAAAGTTTTGAATTTGATAATAATTGAAACCTTTAATATGGCAAAATTCACATTCAGAAATTAACAGAAATTTAGCAAATTCATCCTGAGATAATTTTTTTTTTTAATTTCTTAGATTTATTTGGATTAATTCTTCAATTTTTTAACTAGCGAGCGATCGGCTATCCCAGAATTCCATATGAACACAGCCGATGCTGTGACATTACGAAAAAACTCTCTGATAAATTCTCTCGCATAAAATTAATGCATTTATGTATAAACTTTATTTATTTTTGAAAGATAATCTCAATACTGTGATAATAATTTTGTAATCCCTCTCCGTCCAGCTGAAGTGGAGACGATTCGAAGCGGAGCCATTTCTACGAATGGGCGTGACGTCACGACTGACATGTTCCAAAGCTCCACTGTGATTGGTTTCTTTTTTGCCCGACCAAATGTCTTGCTTGAGCAAAATAGAACTGGTCGACCAACTTGTTGGCTAAACAACGGTCCATCGAAAACCTGCCAGACAAGATCGCATGTGACATATTACCCATCGAAAACGGCTTTTGCTTTATCGTGTTCGTCCTACTTTACTCGATACCACGATCGAATTGATATAGAAATTTATATATAATGATTAGGAGATCTATGGTTTGGTGACCAATAATTAATATATATAGATTCGAAATTATTTTAATTAACCTAACAGTTAGCCGTGATGATTTAAGGCCAAATCGCACTGAGAAAGTTTTTATCATAGTTTCGATTTCAGAAATTACCTTAGGTTTCTGCTGTTGACTGCTTCTGTGAAGAATAAATTTCGAGTTTAATTCAGACGATCGAAGACAAGAGTAGCGATAACAATTGGCTTGAGTTTGCATCTCAGTACTACAAGATTATTATTTCCGTTTCCTTTCATTATTGTAAGGATTCTGTTCAACATAAATAAATAGCAAAGATATGTTTAACACTGTGAGTGATATTTGTTTTTCTATGCTGTTGCGAAAGTTAAAACAATTAATGCAATTGAAAAGGAACAAATATTATTCATTACGCTTGAATCTAGAAATATTTCTGTGTTGTTTGTTTTTCTGATCTACACATGTTATCTTTTAATACTTAGATCTCACAAAAAGCAATCAGTCAGTAAAATTTGTGTAAGTTAATCCCGCGATTCCCCGTAATTGAGTGTGAGGGGGGGAGGGGGGAATTCTAGTTTCAAATAAGAGTTTTATCTGAAACCTTGGGTAGTTGCTTTTTTTTTTACGTACATATATAGGTTTTGTTATATACATGGAAAGCATGCTCCACTTGCTTAAAATACTTGCTTTAAATCATCAGTAAAGTAAAACCTTCAGCAGTTGGTAATAAAACACGTGATCATTAGAAATTAAAGTTTAAATTGTAAACAGTATCCAACGTTTTAATTACCCGTATCGTATATTTATCACCTTATCGTATATTATCACATCGCCTAACGCAGTCGATTTAAAACAGCGGTGGTGCCATCTAACGACAGCTTTGTGAAGTTTTTTTTTTTATATTTTGGACAGTTTGGGGACGTTTTTCATTCAACCCACGGGAACTACTTCATGAACCGGGATGAAAAGTATATCCTTCTCCGTGTCATAGACTACACAATTTCCGATCCGTTGCGCCGTTGAGGCGTGATTAAACGACATACAAACTTACAGATTTTCACTTTTATATATTAGTTAGGATTAGGATATATATATATATATATATATATATATAAAGAGAGAGAGAGAGAGAGAGAGATAGTGTTTAACACTAAAATAAAGCTAAGAATTGACCAATCAACATATTAATAGGCGAAAACTGTACGGATGTACGTTTGTTTGTCATCAAAGCAGAGAGAGTTGGAGAAATAACCAATCGCAATGCAGCGTTGGAACACGTCAATCGTGACGTCACGCCCATTTGTAGAAATGGCGTCTCTACTATTCGCCCCCCACTAAAGCTCGACGGAGCGCGATTACACAATTATTATCAGCATATTGAGATTTTCTTTCACATATAAATGAAGTTTATACTGAAATGCATGAAGTTCATGCGTCAAAATTTATCAGAGAGTTATTAAAACCTCGGATTTTACATAATTTCACAGCATCGGCTGTGTTCCCGTGGAATTCTGGAATAGCCGCTCGCTCGCTACTGAACGAAGTGATAACATAATAGGGGAACACGTGCCGTCATTATTGCCCGAGGAGGATGATTGTTATTGGCTGTTGGACATTCGTTATTATTATTGTTGAAACTGGTAAATCAATTTTGTATCATACTATTAATAGGCGAAAACTGTACGGATGTTTGTTTGTGTGTCATCCCAGTAGCGCTACAGAAACAGTATTTATGCAGAAACAAAATACAAGGTGGCGCCACCAACATTTCTCAATACTACGAGAGCAAGATTTTGTCTGCATAGTTAGGGTTTTCGTGAAGTTACCAAGCGAAATTTTGAGATAACTGTAAAAACCATCTAATATAATAACAAAATAATTACTTTGAGTATTAGTAATACTAATAAGAAGAAAAATAGTTTTAAATAATTACTCTAAAATGCTGAAAATAAGAGTGAACATGCGAAAATACTAATCTAACAACGCAATTTGTAATAATATGTTATAATGGTTATTAAATGCCTTTATTTGTTTCTTATATTCTACGTTACAATATCGTGCGCATGCAGAATGCCTTTGGAAGGACGAAAACCTCTACGAACAATGTACCTTCCAGTATGAGATGAGAGTAACGTTTGCAGACACAAATAGATCGAATGTAGCATGGTTTATACATTTTATTCCTTGTAAAACATGAGCTTAGAACATCGTTTGCAATCTTATGTTTTTGAAAAATTTCACGGTATTTCAAAAATGTGGCCTTTGTTTTATTTCCGTGAATATTTCACGGGTTGCACCTAGTAAATATTATTTAGATTGAACTTTCAGACCTGTTCAATCTAAATAACAATAGACTTATTTGGAAAATTTATTTATTTATTTATTTTTTGCTTTGCTTTGCTTTGCTTTATTACAAGACATATGAAGGGGAGAAAAATGTTTATCACCTTGTTTTCATTTTATCAAAAACAGAAATAGAATGAGTTAGTCTGGATTTTTATATTGCTGGCAGAAAAAAAAAAAAAAAAAAAAAAAAAAACACACACACACACAATATACGCATGTGAGCCCTTTTATCTGACAGAAGAAATAAAGGATGACTTGTTAGATGGCGTAAGAATGGGCTTTTGAAATCCCTGCTGTGAATTGAGAGTTAAAAAGAAAAAAATGAAAGGGGGGGGGGTGTACGATTTGAGTCTCTTCTTTAACGAGGAAGGGGCGAAATTTGTCATCCCATCTAGCACTTCGTCATTATGGTTCAATTGAACAAATTACTCTCTTCATTTCAACACCCTTCCCCCCATTTGCTCTCTTTATACCAACCAATACACGAAGAAGTGAAGTCAGATATAAGAAATTGGTTGCAAAGCTAAAAAAAAAAAAAAAAAAAAATCTCTTGACTACCCTTGCGAAACCTCTCGACTTTCATAAAACATAAGTTGTTCGTCTCGTTTCATTTCCGATTTTAGAAAGTGCTAAACTATCTACAGGCAAGTTACTGTTCACAATTTATTCTTTTTTCAAAAGGAACTAAAAAGCTTTTGAGGGTATTCATTTGGTGACATTTATTTAAGAAAAAAAAAAAAGAGGTCATTAAAAATTGTAATACTGTTAATAAATAATAAAAACAGTATAATAATAATAAGTTATTTATTTTCATCTACTATATGTAAAACGCCATCGTTCTTTGTAGTTGGATAGTTAAAGACCGCAGGGATAGAGCAGTACACAACGACAAACGAACACACGGAGAACACACTTAAGAAGAAATGGACATTTCATATATAATAAATAAATAAATATAATTTTGAAAATGCGATTGATGCAACAGCATTATTTTATTATTAAGGAATTAAAATGAAATAAAGAATCAGTAATGCAAAGTACAGATTATGTAACGTAGAATAAGGACTGCGGGATTTTCTGAATTTCAATAGAGTGTTTGAAAGACATTTGGTTTCCGGAAGACATTGGGAATATTTTGTGTAAATTTCCTTTACTGTTTTTTAAAATAACAGTAAATTATTAAGGAAATAGTATTAGAAGGGGCTGGAACAAGATAATTTTAACCATATTATGAGACAGTTGAGAGTTTCGATTTATGAAGTTAAAAAGAATAGAAATAAAATACAGGGTGTCCCATAAGTTTGTGATCTGAATGAGTTCTTCAATAGCATAGTAGGTATTTAACATTTGCAGATATACATATAATCATGATTTCGGTTTTTGGGAATCTCTAACATTTTCTTTGTATTCATATTACGAGTTTTGGAATTATGAGAATTTATTATTGCTACAACATTACTTTCAACTGCTCCCTAATAATTCATGTAGGTTTCTTATTATAAATTCATTTTCCAAGCATCCATTTATCCGATATTGATTTTCGATTATGAAAAGTCCTTAAACTCGTTTGGAATTACTCCGAAGTCCGAAAATCTCAATATCTTGCGATATTTTCAAGATTGACTTTAAAACCAAATTAACCGTTCGATTAAACAACCTCTGCTTTGGGATAAATGTTTTTATCTCCTTCTATTTTACATTCGTAAAAATACGTAAATGAACAAAACACAACATCAATGTTATTGTTTAGAATTCATTGAAACAGAGAAGAAGAAAAAGGAAGAGAGAGAAGTAAAGCCACTTATGTCTACATCTTATAATAATATGAGTCCTATATTAAAATGAGCTTGTTCTTTGAAAGCGATTTCTCTCAGCAATGCATTATTCTAATGTTAAATCGGTCTATGGCCTAAACATAAACCATATCTTTCCGAAACTGTACAAAAAACTGAATACTTGAGTAACGTTATTATATGTTTTTCCTCGTTACGCTAGATGAAGTACTGATAATAATCGTATAATAGATGTCAGATATTTCCGCTCTCCTCTTGAGTTTGTGGTTTTTTTTTTGGAAGTACTCATGGTTGAAATCATTCCTACATTTTAATAAAGAGTGTGTATGTAGGGGGTATAGATTCTAAGGAACAAAGAAAATATGAAATGGAAATTAAATTCACTTTCAGTTCCTCGACTAATGATATCGTCTGCAAGTTAATTAGCACCGTCGGTTTTCTAATACCGATTTTCCTTTTTCGTTTAAGTTGCTTGTTTGTGTAGACGAATTGGCAGACTTCCTGCGTGCGTATAATTGACAGTAATCGTAACCGATCTGAACCGGTCTTTTCTTTTTTAAATTGCTAAAAATTCCGTTGGCTGCTTTATCGATTAGATAATGTAAAAACTCTTACCGGAATGAAAAGTTCATTTTACTTGAAACAATCGAGGTTTTTCTCCCTGATTCTTGTTAGAAAAAGAATAGAAGTTAATGCTTTTATTTGCACCTTAATTTTTACGAGAAACAGTTAAATTAAGCCTTACCGTATAATTTTATATCATAATTATTATCTATTTACTAAATAATTAGTTATTCTGTGCCGAATAGTATTTACTATAAATATATATATATTGAACCAATTACGAATTCTCTCAAACATTTTCCCGCCTAAGTGCAGATCATTTGAAACATCCAATTATCTTTACGAATAAATTACTTTCTTAATAATTCAGTGCCAACGATGTTTATATTTACAAAAAATATACGCGTATTTTTTTTTTGTATCCGAAAATCTGTCAAGACTGCGAAACAGATGTCGAGAGAGAGAAGAAAAAAAATAGCAGACCTAATAGGATCAGTGGTCAGCATCTCTTCAAGTCTTCACTGTTTCCTTGATCATTCTCACAAAGCCGGCCGTAGTGGTGAGTCTATGGGGCCCTACGGTGTTAGCCAGCTTTATAAAAATTGTAGATAAAAACGAAAAATAATTTAAGAAAAGGAGCATTTTAGAAAGTTATGAATCACAGTACACTGAGTACGGTTTCTCTGTATTAACGGAAGCATAAATAGAAGTTCCGCAAATTATATTTGCCCGGAGTCCCGGAAACTGACCTTGCTTTATCATTTATACCCGTTTTCTTAAGTTTTCTTTGAGCGGATAAAAGAAATAAATCTCGTTAAGTCAGTAAGATTCCTTGGAATTTGTATTTCTGGACTGTGAAAAAGAGATGAAGTCACATAATAAACATTGGTAATAAAAAAACTTCTCGCTCATCTGCTAGTTAAATATTTGAAAATAGTTATTTGAATATAGTTTGCCAAAAGTTGGAAATTATTTGAAAATTAGAAAGTTGAAGTAAATATGAGGCATCTATTAATTATTCTTATGGATTATTTTGTTGTTTCAACTCATTTATTTGAGTGTCCGGTTTTTTTGAATGGCACAACAACAACGGACGCTGTTTTTTTTGAACCGCAGAACAATTATTATTAACCACAGAACACAATTGTAGTTTATAATTATCAAGAAAACTCTTTAGAAACTACCAGAATTCAGTTTTAAGGCGAGTTCGCAGTCGTCTATTACGTTCACATCTACTAATAATAACTTACTTTACAGCTATTGGTTAGATTCTACATCAACATTTTTTCATCCGAACAATTCAAGTGAAATGGACTGGATCAATTATTTTGACTACTTCTAATACCAGGGTAAAATTTTTCGTTGTCATTAATATTTCGTACAGATTGAACAGATTCCCTGGAGTTTCGTTGATTATAAAAAATCATAGTGTTTGTTAAGGTTTAGCTTATTAGTATCACACCTCAGTTTTATTTAATATATGAATTCCATTGAATAGCGA
Source organism: Thereuonema tuberculata (assembly GCA_023159025.1). Classification (NCBI taxonomy): domain Eukaryota; kingdom Metazoa; phylum Arthropoda; class Chilopoda; order Scutigeromorpha; family Scutigeridae; genus Thereuonema; species Thereuonema tuberculata. The sequence continues at coordinate 66,750,530 of JAFIDM010009631.1, read as the reverse complement.
AAATTAAATCTGTTAACACAAAAGATCTACCCATTGGACTTTACCTGCCTGAAATATTTTTGTCCTGTTTTCAAATAACAATTTTTATATATTAGACTTAGTAAAATCAAAAAAGCAGTAATTGATAATACGCTACATCGTATTACCAAGAATACTATGATAAAAGAAAAATGGGACCCAAAAAATTTTTTTTTTTTTTTTTTTCAGAGAGAAACTGAAGATGAATGTATACCCAGATAATTTTATTAACAAATGTTTTAGAGGTTCTATCAGAAAGAACAAGAATAAGAACAAGATATAATGATTCATTAAAATATGACAAAACAAAATTTGACGGGAAAATTATGGGAACAGTCTACAAATTAAAGTGCAGGACTTGTGACCAGGTATACTTTGGAAACACAGGTAGAATGATTAGTGAACGTATTCGAGAACATACTGAGGCTTATCGAAATGATCGCCCAAAAACTTCGGAATGGGCTGAACACTGCCTTCGGGAACACCACGATCCGGACCCTAAGGTGGAAATACTGTTCAGGATTTTAGATAAACATTCCAGATATATAGTGGAAGCATGTGTTATAAAAACATACCTTAGTATTAATAAGGATAAGGGATACTATGTAAATGCTAACACACTTTCTTATTTTCAAGATATGTTTAGAGAAAGGAAGAAAAATTTAAAAAGATATAATTTCATATTATTGGTTTTTGTTGACATGTATTATTGTTAGATATCATGGATTTATTATTATATATTATTACTTTATTATGATATAATGATTTAATATGGTATATAGATAAAACCTTCTTATTGTTATGTTTATATTCTTGGCAAGGGCTTGAAAAAGCAGAAAGATTTGTGTAAAATTCTTTATTGATTTCAATGATATAATATTTCTTACGCTATTTTCAGGATTCAAAATTACTGAATCTTTGCGTAGCATAAAAAGTCATACATCATCATCTTGAGATTTTCTAAAACGATGAAAATAGTATAATTGAAAACCTTGTTAAAAACGCCTGTTAAGATAAAACAGGAGTTACTGATAATTGAATAAACTGTTTAAATCTACGGTATTGTCTTCTTAATTAAAGAATGTTAAGAAATCTATATTTGCAATTTAATCAATTCTCGATGATATTGCAAAATATCTCCGCGGAGCGATAATGTCACATGACCTTCAGTCTTGGATTCGACAGTAATGACATCTCGGCCAAAAACAGCATTATGCAGCAAAAGGTCAGTCAGTATAGTGTAATCGTCCAATAAAAATTAAATATAAACTAGGTAAATATCGATGAACAGAGGAAATGAGATTGGCTTCAGTAATTCATGTCATTCATAAATTAGTTGATGGAATTGAATTGAAATAAGTGGCACTGATTTCAGCATATATTTATAAAAAAAACAACAACAACCATATGGAATAAGCGGGGAATATCAGACTGACAGCATTTCAAGCTGTCTAAACATCCTGGACGATCTATGGTTTGAGGAAAGGTTAAAAAGACTAAGTACACAAAGTTATTTATAAATGTGTTGTTCAGTAACAGCTATGACTGCAATAAATGCTCTGATTGCTATTTGCAAATGGGTTGTAATGGCCTCTATCAACACTTCTTATTTTCTAGAGATTGGTCCTGGTTATATACTTTGTGACAAAAAAAAAAAAAAAAAAAATCGAAGCACCACGAAGGAAGCGTCCAATTTGAATAAAACTCCGTGTGCAAACACCTTCCCATTAGATATGCAATGATTAAAGTTTAGTTGTCAAGAAACGTCACTATCACTCCTATGGCTCAATGGAAATGCCCATCTTGTGGTAAATAAAAGGGCCATCAGAATCTTACTAGACACATATTGCTTCATGGAACTGTTGCATGCACATCAGTGTTTATCGTTAGTAATGCCTCGACGACAAGTTCCAAGACATTACAAGTAATTGCAGAACTTCGATGGAGGGCGCATCGTGGGACTGTGAGAAGCCGATTGGTCATGTAGATGAATTGCTCGCCATCTGGGTCGTAGTGATGCTTCTATGGGTAGGTGCTAGAATTGATAGTTGCATGGGCTCTCATTCACATCACCAAGGCTCTAGTAATTCCAAGCAATTTAAACCCTTAACTAGCCAGGTCCCCAAACTTGTCCCCTAACGAGTATGTCTGGGACATGCTAGGACTTCAATTGCATCCCATTATCGGACATCCGGCATTCGGAGCAGCATTGCAGCGAGAATGCTTGATCTGCCATCAGGATTTTGTTTCACTTCATGCCACGCCGTATATCACCATGTATAGTTGCCAGAATCGGTTCATCACAGTCCTAATAATGTAGCAACGATGTTCCTTTTGTTCAACATAAATTTGTTTTTTATCTTTGAAATTTGAATCAATTCTAATTCTCTTTATCCAAATGGCAATTACTAAATTTCATTCAAAGTGGACGCTTGCTTAATGGTGTTTCGATTTTTTTTTTTTTTTTTTTTGTCACAGAGTATATGTATATTCAGACAGATCGGTGGTTAACAATGTGAAATCCATATACTTTCCTTTGAGACTGTAGGTAAGTAGTCTACATGTTAATTAAACTATGAAATCTGATAATTCTAGAAACTACTAAGTAAATATTTGAAATTGCGTGGAAAAGAGGATCGGCTTTTTTGTTTTTGTTTTTTTGACAAAGTTAGTGTAAACCTAATGGACGCTTACAGCAAACCGGAAGTTGGGAGGTCAAAAGTGGTCGCTTCCGATAAAGAGGAAAACGGCGATAGACATCCCCCCAATATCGACCCTTCTGAACACATTGGTGGTGGTCACGTTTTTACCAGACAAACGGTTGCTGAGATATGATAAAAGAAAAACATATTGAAACACCGACTTTTGCCTCCCCCCCCCATATCCGGTCAGGGAGTGGTCCTAGAGGTCTGATTTTTTTGGTCACCTACTTTTTGATGCTGAACACAAAGGTGAGGTTTCATTCTAATATCTCTAACCCACTACAGTGTGACATCCAAAAAGCATAAAAGCAAGAGCGGTCCCCTATGTTTTACAGGCAAGCTGTAACCTAGGGGCCGCTAAAAATTACAGAAGTTCAGGACATAGTAAGAAATTAATTAACTCTGTACTATTTATAATATTATAGAGCAACAGTATTGTAAATTGTAGTAAATCAAGCATTGGGGTTTTATTAGCTATTGAATGCAGTAAATTTTCAATGAAAGGAGAGACCTTCTTGCTTGGAATATTAAGTTTAAGGCTTGCGAAAACTTAAGATCGTAGCATTATGGTATCGGGGTTTGAAGTAATTCTTAAGTAAATACAGTCGGACCTCGATATAAGGTCACTATATGGACGCAAAGGCCATACAGTGACTTTAGTCACGCGGTGTTATCTGTTTGAGTTTAAACAGCGTTCGATTGTTTTGTCGTGGTTTTTAATTAATTTAGTCGGTAAGTTCATTTCAGTTTATTATTTTGACATCGTACATCAATAGAGCATCATAACGGGAACGCCCCAAACTCATTAATTTAACGATAAGTGAAGATAATTAGTCGTAAATCCATTAAAAAAAAACCTGTTAAATTGTCGCTGGTGTGACATGATAGCGTCCAAAATGGCCGACGACTATTTAAAACAATACGAAACGTCCAAAAGTCATTCTGGGAATTGTCAGTTCGAGAACGTTTTTGGAAATGACGCACGTTTCCGGAATGACCACTATATTCCCGTGCTGATGCTTTTGCTGAAATTTAACCGTTGTTCTTTTGTTTCGTGAATTTACGTTAATTCAACGATCAAATATATTTTTTTTTTTTTTTTTTTGATCGCGAATCGGCCAACTACGGACCACGCGCTAGCCTGACCCGACAACGTGAGGAAGAGGCTAGAACAGTCAAGGGGGGACGAGATTCTCATCTTGACCAGAATAACTCTGAAATAGTAAGTTCCAGGGGAGAAACGGACGAAACACAGAAGAAGAAAGAAACAGCCATGCCCTCGCCGGGATTCGAACCCAGGTGTCCGGCATATAGGCCACACGGCAGACCGCCGTCTAGACCGCTCGTCTTGTGATTGGAATGAATATAAATTCTATAAAATTTAAGAAATTTTCTTTTGGCATTTGCTGTAATACTTTTTACATTATTTTGTTTTAGATTTTTACATAGAAACATGGAGCCTGAAGAATTAAATAAAAAGAAAAAAAAATAATCAAAAAAATAGCGCCGCTTATATAAAACTTCGTGAAAAAGCAAATGTGAGAAAATGTAAATATTTGGATAAATTAACCACAGAACAAAGAGAGTTGAAGAAAGCGAAGGATAGAGAGTATTACCAAAAAAAGAAGACTGCAAAACAAACAAAATCTATTAATGATATGACAGAGAGGGAGAAGCGCAACTAAAGAGCTCTGTAGAAAATAAACTCTAGAAAATACAGACAGAAGAAAAGAACTTAACAAATATATTAAATAATACTCCGCTTCCTTTGGATGAAGAATGCATGAACAATGCTCAACAAGACCTCAACGAGAAGGCAGGAAAGAGTCAGAAGAGATAGAGCCAAAGCATATCGCACTATAGCTAAGCAAAATTCTAAAATGAAGGATATGCAAAGAAAAATCGATTCTTTGAGAAAAATAATTGAACGAAAAGACGAGAAAATAGGTCGAAAAGAGAACAACATTTTGATGTAGAAATATAGAACCTGTTGAATACATACCGACACCCCAAGAGCTCAAGCAAACAGAGAATCTGAAACCTAGAAAAAGTATATATCATGAGCTCATCTACTTCTGAAGATGAAGATCTAATAACAATGCGTCGTAAAAAAAACAAGAACGAGATACGGGTGCTGGCATGTCTTTTGCAGAAAATAAAGAAAATATTCATCCAGAATAATATCTGGAACATTTTTATTGATTAATGTTCCAGCAAAAAATAAGAATATGTTGCTATTGCTGGAACTTGTGTAGACGATGAAGGAGAAATAAAGGTGACAGTCTTGAAATACGTTCCCTGAAAGATGTTTTAAACCGTCCAGTCTCTTTGCAATTAAGATAAATCGTTAAAATGTGAAATTTGTGCGCGCTTCTTTTACACAGTACCTATTGGTGTTACAGTGTATAATGCAAGTTAATTTTTAGTTTTCTATGATGTACTAATTTTTACAGAAATTTCCATTGCAAAATTCGCCACCTTGGTGATTTTGACCCATATACTGTATACAATACAACACCTTGAATGACTACAAAAAGGAAATCTTTAAAAAAAAATACAGGGACAACTGATTTAGTCTAATATTTTAGCATATCGTTAAGCCTCCACAGTCTCGGTTTAAACTTTGTAGGTTTGTACCAGTCTTCAACTAGGTAATCTCAGATTCTAATAATTATTACTTTCAGTTCTTTAGAACTTAAATAATCAACTATATAATAAACAATAAGATTAGGAGGCAGCCAGTTGTTTGTCACTTTAGTATTGGAAAGGTTAACATTATTTTTGCTAATGGTATCATATTCTGTCATGGAGTAAGATTTATCTCTTTCTTTGCTTGAACATTTGTTTAGGACACATTTTCTATAGTATTACACAATAAAATTGAATGTATCGGTGAGATTTTCAGGAATTTCGACATTGCCATTACTTACAATTTCAACGTTTCTACGATTAAAACAGGGTTTCCGGTCATTATTCTATCGTCTAACTACTAAAAATAATTTTTTTCAACCATTTTCAATTATTTCCCAGCCTAATTATTGTTTATTGTTAAATTTGGAAGTAACTACTTTGGAGTTAAATACACTTCAGGAGCTTAACGTCTGGTTTGAACTTACTGAAAATCATCTTGTATTCATGTGGCATATCTTTCATGAAATTCGCCATCATAAGTATGCGTGTGCTGTTGTACTTCCGAAAAGCTTCTGCATTTTAAGTTTGCATTTGATATGCGATGATTGAAATTTCTTCGCCAAGAAACTACTACTACGTGAAAGAAATTTTTCACGATTCAAGTTGTCCGGAGATGAAAAGATACTTGCCAATCGCTTTCACTCAGTTTTTATGCAGTATTAATTATGTTTCTTTAGTATTTGCTGTTTTTCAATTGATTGATTTAATATTGATTGATAAAAAAATAAAATAAGATGAAATTATTACAATGACAAGTTTTCTACTTTATTATCATCCCTAGCTAAGCAAATCGTCTGATATTAGTTGGCTATAAGGTAACAGTTCAGTAATATCTTAAGGTTGCTCAAACAATATATTTACTTTGGGAAAGCCGTTCCAGCATAGTCTTGTGATTAAGGCGTCGGCTTTCCACGCAGCTGATGTGTCGGAACCTGAGTTCGAATCCCGGCTTGGATGTTTCAGCTTTCTCTTCTGTGTTTCGTCTGTTTCCGCGATTCTAAAGCTAGTTCGTCCCCGGTAGAGCACCCTGGGTTACGCTAAAGAACTAGCAACTTCGGCAGCCAGTCCATCGTTTCGATCTCCTGGCTAATATGCTTTAAAAAAAAAACTTTAGGAAAAAAAAAGCATGACTCAAGTTTTTGATTTTTTCATGTAGCAACAATGAAATAGCTGTTCAAACGCTTTACTAGAAACAAGAAGGTACAAAACTATATGTGCTTTTAAAGCTTACACTTATTATAGAAAAGAATACATCTTTTCTTTATATGAAAAACAGGTTTAAGGACCATCACCCAACAATTTTCTATATATTAACGTTTATGTAGAAGCAAGTTGTAGAGTATTCAGTTGATGCTACTTTGGTAAACCTTTTCATTGATCTTCTGTCAAGTTCGCAACAGTTCATCAGCATCAACTATTGTCTTCATTTTCAAGTAATGTATATTTCAAAAATGGTTACCAATCATCCATATGATAGCAGAAATTTTCTTGCATTGTTCTTTTCATTCAGACATTATTTCTAATGCTTTCCTTATTTCCTCCAAGTTGGTCTCAAGTTTTCAGAGCTTCTGTTTTTGGTTTCTTGTAATGTCTGTATATTTGAATCGGAACGTCCTTCCATTTACTAGTCGTGATGCATTTAATCTAAATGTATTTTAGTATTTTTCTGCTTTGGAATATTCACACATACACACATATACGCTATACAATCAAAAACATGCGGACACCCCCTCTGCAATAGTGAACGATGACGTCACGTACCGGTATAAAAGAGGGTAGGGAGTTATGTGTTGTTAATTGATGTGAAGTAACAGCAGAATGGGTTCTGCTCACAGCGAGCTCAGTGACTTTCAAGTGACTGGGCCCTGTACCACTGTACGCCTAAGTAAATGCGGAAGGGTTCAAGGACCATTTCGGTGATGACCGTTGCCTCTTCCCGCATGACATCTCGCCTTATGGCTGTGATGAAGGCGAAAGGCGGACCTACCCTATACTAATGTCCATTACTGCGGAGTGTATCATGGAGAAAGTCTGACTACGGTTTCGAGTAGGTGTCTGGATATTTTTGATCACATACTGTATGTACTATCTTTTCAGAAAAAAAAAATATCAACATTAAATTGTGTAGTCTATAAGTTTTCAATTGACCTTAGAATAAATGAATCTTGCACAATGAGTCAAAATTTGTCTAGCTGTGCAATTGAGATGGATATTATTGTGGAAGGAATATTTTGTAAACAGCAACCTATCTTTAAATTTTAAGGAAAATATGAAAATAGATTAAACTCTCAAATTTTTACGATAAAATTTTCAACAACGCTTCAGAATAGCTAGCTTTAGTTTCCACTTAACGTTTTTCCTATTAAAATAACTTATTCTATCATCACATTCTCATTGTTTTTTGGGGAATAAGAAGATCTTTCTGTAAAACATCTTCATCGTGCTGGGAAGCATCATAATTCCCATGGTTACAATCCGGGATTTAACTGGGAATTTGGGAAAACTTTATTTCGAAATAACCAGTCGAATTATTATCTAAGTTGCGATAGCTGTAGTATTTGTTCAAAATTTTATTTTAACTCTTAGGAGATCTTTCAGGAAAAATATAGAAACTTTTCATATGCTGAATACATAAAACAATTCCTTTATTGAATTCATGTGAAAATTTAAGTTAATAAATTCGTGCTGAATAAACAAATGATAAATCTTTTTTAATTGTAAATTTGTACGATTTTCTCATAGTTCAACAATCCAAATGGAACATTTTAGCTGTAGGTTCAATGAATATTTCAGCAGCTTGTTATTCAAGATTTTATTCCCTAATCCGCAAGTTTTGATTCATCACATATCCATAGAATTTAGATCAATGAAAAGTAGTTTTTAGATTAGCTTATAATAATTACAGGTTAGTTTTTTATTTGTAAATTAACTTCGTAATCAAAGGTTTTTCAAATTGTGCAGCCACAAGAGTGTACCCGAGAGGTTATTGATTTGTGTTTTTTATGCAGCAACATTTGTTTTTGCATTTAGTACCAGTATGTGTTTAATACTTAGCAATTTATAATTAAAGATGAGTTCCGAAATTTAAGAAATATTGTGGAGGGGAAACTCAAGTTGGAAGAGTTTGTGAATCTCATCTTATATTCCAACAAAATTCTTCAAATGTTTCATTAATGATAATTATTTTTTGTGTATAAAGATTGAGTTTCTAGTTAGGAATTGCAAGAAAACAAAGCAATTAAACAAAGCTTCAAAATGTTCTTTCGAGTTGAGTCTTAATTTCCAAGTAGCACATTGAGAAATTCGTTTTTTGTTGACCACCCTTTGATGAAGATATGTATTTCAAGGTATCCGTTAATTTCGCTACAGCAGAGGGACGTCTTTACTCAGTTTTCTTTTTAACTTTTTTTTTTTTTTTCAAAATCTGTTTAGAAGAAATTTTATACGAAGCAGTAGTCTGTAACTACTTTGCTCTTGTATCTATTGAAACTAATATAATAAATTTCTATGTTGAAGTGAAAAAAACATGTACCCTGTTCAGCTTAGCTGATGAATTAAATGGAAGCTGATGGAAATTACATTTTTTTTTAATTCCAAATGTTATATATGAAAGAAAGAAACTATAGTTGACAACGTTCCTGTGACCTACAGTGGTTGCGACATCTAATAAGCCATTTAAATAGAAAAATAACATATGAAAACAAAACAGTCTTTACTGTGCCTTTTAATTGATGGAAAGAAATTGGCACTTACTGCATGTGCGTTTCTTCCTGAGACAGAAGATTAGTCTACTGATTGTCAGTCAGAACAGGATGATATTAGTTTCGCTATTCATTTGTACTATCTACTGGAAAAATGCCTTTAATTCTGCCATTTGTTGTAGATTAAACATTTATAGAAGACAATTCTGTTTGTTATTGTAAAATCTGTAATTTTTCCTTTATCTACAGCTCTCAACTGTCAAGTCATTTATTTCTTTCAGTTATCTCAAAAAGCCTTTTCTAAAATTTCGTTATTATAGGCTTTATGATAAAAATGATATTTTTTAAGTTTTTCTTTTCTTTTCTTTACTTTTATTTAACTCGTTACAGTATTTTTCCTTACGTTTCATTTCACAGTCATCAAATGAGATTTTTCCTGTAAGTTTTCTATTTACATTGCTTTTGTTTGATTAAAAGGATTGGTTTGGAGTTTTCGGAATTATTCCATTTATTAATAATAATATCATTTATTATTAAGGCCCGTCGAAAATAGTCGAAAATTTCTTGCTATCTTATTACAAGGCGGTCAACTTTCCTTACTTAGATCAAAAGAAATATGAATTTGAGGTAAACATTTTTAGGGTGATCTACTAGAAGAAAAGCTTAAAGGCCGGCTTTAGATGGATGGGAATTCGTGATGACCAATAGTTTTTAGAAGGTGTTTTATTTTTTTGATGGCTGAATGGATGATTTGATGGTGAGCAGCGCCACGTTGGCGAAAGATGGAACCAAAACTAACAGCATAAAATACGCAGTTTCTAGCTTGATCAAAGTTTTCCCAATTTTTTTACTGAAAATTTTCGGAGTTTGAAAAATTTGTAATCTGCATTTAATTTCAGTTTTGAATGACTGAAAAGCAATTTACTCATCCTTCGAAGTACGCTTGGCCATCGTATTTCCATAAGAAAAATGGCGGTTGGCAACTATCCTGCCGCTTCATATCCACAGTAATAAGATATACTTCAAATAAATATATTATTTTTATCAATACATTATCTATTCAAAAAGAACTAAACAATTCTGCACCTGAATAAAAATTGCCTTTCTCATTCAATTATGGGGAGGAATTGGGAATGGCCGTTTCGTCCTTCAACGGATTCATCAGCCCAATCCCGCCTTCCCCGATAAAAGAACCAGAAAGGCCAAATCCTATGTGGATGTCGCCGATCTTTCCTTTCTGGTTCTTTTATCGGGGAAGGCGGGATTGGGCTGATGAGTCCGTTGAAGGACGAAACGGCCGTTCCCAATTCCTCCCCATAATTGAATCAGAAAGGCAATTTTTATTCCGGCGCAGAATTGTTTTCGTTCTTTTAAGTATTCTTCACAGCACGTTAAATTTATTTTTTAATTAACTATTCAATGCATTAGAACTGTGGTTCCAAACCTTTATCAAGTCGGGGCCCCCTTAACAATCCTAGAGAATTAAAATTTAAACACAAACATGTTTTACATAATTGCTTATATTTTACAATAAGTTTAAAAATATTATTGGATTAATGTAAACTATAAATTTTAGGAAAAAAGTACTATTATTATTAAAATTTGAAATTGAGTAGTTTAGTTATTATTAAATTTATTAACTTGAGTTCTTCTTATATGAAATTAATTTCGTTCAGTTGATGGATGGTTGATACTGGGGCCAACTAGTGAATATGTGGCTCCAGGGTTGAAATTTTGAGTCGTAGTTCTGGTTCTACATTAAGTCTATTTCTATATTTATTATGTGGACGAGAGATACAGTCTCACACAATTTGGTGGTTCCAAAATGCATTGAGTATATTATTATTATTGTTTGCTGCTTTCTTCAACTACATTAAGAGTGGAGAAAGAATTATATCGTTGTAAAAGCATTCTAAAAAGCATTTCACTAAAAGTGAAACGTATAAAAACACATTTTTGAGTAAAACAAATGTGTTCCCAAATCCAGTTAAATTCCTTAAACCGTACTGCGCACCCCCTCAGTAGGCATCGCGGATCTCAGGTTGGGAACCGATGCATTAGAATATTCAAGAATTATTTTTTAAAATATACTTTTTTGGTTTTGTCGAATTGCGCACAAAGGATCTGGGTAAACGAGTTTCCTGTTAGGTTTTGATTGGAAACGGATGGCCTTGTAAAACACCTCATTTAAAGCTGATGGAAAACCGGTGAAGAAGTGATGGCCATCAAATACCCATCCAATTCCCATTCGTCTCAAGCCGACCTAGTCAGAAGCATTGTTTCCAACCTAGTAATAAGTACTAAGACATTTTAAAATGGGCTTTAGTGAATCATCTTCATTCCTTTTTCTGCATTGCTTCACTACAAGGTAATTAATTGCAAAGGCTATTAATATTACAAAACTACACATCAAAACATTAATATTTGAAGTAAAATTGTTATGATTAGGAAAAGTTATGGTAAATCCCGAAGTACAGTCACCATCGTTAATTTCCATTTGGCAAATAAAAAAAATAAAAAACCATTCAGCGTTGAAGAAACCAAAATATCGACGATTTTAATCAGCAGAATTTTAAGTCTTCTTCCTTCTTTCGCCATTCACAGATTTCCACTGAGAGTTGAAGTTGGCGCTGAGTCAAATCAACACTGTCAGAAAAATTCCATAAAATTTATGATTTAATGTACTTTTGGTACACAGATGTACAGGAAAACAAATTTCCAGAATAATAAATAACGAACTTTAATAAACTATCAGCTTCCAGAGTTTTTCCATTTAAAATAAAAAAAAAAAGTTGCATAAATTGTCTTTACCACCCTCAATTATCGAGAGCTATCTGAAAATCTATTTATCATTAATGCTGCCCAGCACAGTCCCCTTTTGCCTCCCTATCACTTTTAATAAGCTACTGCAGATTCCGGAAACATCGAAAACCTGAGATTCAATTTCATTTCGAGCCACTCAGCTTCAATGAGATGCCGCGTTAAAAGTGAATTCTTTCTTTCAATAATTCATTTAATCCCATCTAATTTAATTGAATCAAAATTGCCTTTGATATTGGAACTTGTTCTTTGGACTCTGAATTGGTTAACCTGTTGTTTATTTTAATCATATAACGGATCAGTGTTACTAAAACTTATTTCTATAATCCATCACTTTTTTTTTTAATTTATAATTGCCAGGGTGCTATAAAACAAACCTAGTGACTTTGTTTAGTGTCAGTATTATCCTTACAATTATTATAATGTAAGGTTCGAATACTATCTCTGAAGTTTAAAGTAATAATAAAATACAATAATAATGATAAGTATAGGCCTATAGAAATTTAAATTTTTTGACTTTGTTTTTTTTTTAAGCATCATATTTTTTATAATGCGCCTTGATTATGATTAGTATCAGTGTTATTAGGTATCAGTGTGCTTAAAATAAAGACGCAAAAAGTCGCTGATATAATTTTTATTTTATTTATTTTTTAATTGACAAAGGTGAAGCTGTCTCGTAGTTTAAGGTATTCGCTTATCAGATTGCTTTCACGTAGCTTTTATCAGTTTCACTATCTAATATGCATTGTATTTTTTGTCCACATTCATTAAAAAATATTCGCGACATTTCTTGTTGTCTGTTGATTCTCTTTCTTTCTTTTCTTTTTCTTCTTTTTAGAGAAAAACCTCGGTAGATATAAGATTAACCGAAAAAGGAAAGTTCGTACAATTCATTTAGAAACAAGTTAGATTAATCAATTTCTATCGTTATGATGGAAGTCTGCTTTTAGTAGAGTGATTCCCTCGAGTCGTAAATATGCCTTTGGATATGTCTTTGCTTTGGACTTGGCGAAGGTCGTTTCACTTTCCTCCGCTGGGGATTGCTGGGGCATGTAGGGCGAGATGGAAGGGATGGGTAAGTGTGGGTCTCAAATGAAAGCTTCAGCCTTTTTGTTTTCCCATGAATGGACCTCCCTCTGTAACCTTCACGATTTCCAGGCAGTTTATTCGGTTGGAAAATTGTCGTTTTCTCATTTTCGAAGGGGATCTAATCTCCTGGAGGGAAAACTGCCGCGTCGCAATCGAATTGGCCAATAAGAAATTAGATCCGTATGTTGCTGCGAAAAATTAATTGGACATCGTATTTTTCATGACAAATAACTGTGCAAATTTTTTTTGAGTAAATTAAAAAAAGTCTTTGAAAACCCAGTAAGTTTTTTCATTCTGGGAATGAAAAATAAATCTTTAAAATTACTTTAGTTTTCATTACGGTAGATGCAATTTCCTTTGGATTTTTCAATTACTTCTTTAAGATCCTACAATGGCAAGTTTTAAGCACTAAAGATGTTATTCCGTCTGAGTTTCTGGCTTCACACTAGATTAGGAAGGACTTGAAAGGAAATTAAAATTGGTGTTGTTTTTTTCCTAGAATTGTAACACTCCTTGTTTTCTGTTTTGTTGTTGTTTGAGTTTATTCTCTAGATTTGATTTTCATTCACACCGAAAAAAAAAAAGAAAAGAAAAATATATTGGAAATAAGCCTAACCAAATCCTTTATTTATTTCTTTATTTTGTTCTTTGTTTTCTTGCATAACATCCTAGAGGACAGCTTTCTTTTTTTAAGAAAGGAAGGTGAGCTAATGTGTACATCCTGGCATATTTGTATTAAGTGAATGGGACTCCAATTAATAAGATCCAATTGGATTTTCTGGAGTTTCACTGAAACATGAAAAATAAGCTAATGATATACGAAAATGAACTGTTAGTATATACAGTCGGACCTCGATATAAGGTCACCCCGCATATATGGTCACTTTTCTAAAACCCCGGCTCATTGAATAGGAATTCTATGATATGGATTATCGGATATATGGTCAGGTCTTAAATACCGTAATCGCATATAAGGTCACTTTTGTCTGTGATTTCAGTGCCACACTGATTCAATTCCAGGAATTTTTCCGTGAGTACGATCTTTTATCGGCGTCATTTCTCCTACTGACGGAGGGGACAGCTTTTTCACAAAGCACGTCATCCCCTCAAATTCTAGGAAAAAAGATGATGAAGACGATATTCCTTTACCTGTGTTAAGTCGCGATAAAATAGGTTACTCATCACTGCTGTTGTAGGATTTCATCTCTTCCCTGAAGAATAGGAAGCAATTGCCAAGTCTTAGTACAGTAGAACCCCTCTCGTCCGCCCTTGGCTGGTCCGCCACTCCGGTTGATCCGACCGTGCTCGAGCCGGCCGAACTTTTCCCCGACTCGTTGGTGCCTCACCACCCGTCGCGCCATTATGTTGTTTACTTGCATGTACAGTTACGGTAGATGGTAAAAACGCTCTTAGGAATCGCAAAACATTGAAAAAGCCTAAACTTGAACTGCTTGACAACGCAGTAAATCCGTATATTTTACTGTAAATCCGTATTTTTCTGTATTTTCTGATAATCCGACCTTTTTTGCATTCCGACCATACCTCCAGTCCCAAAGGTGACGGATTAGAGGGGTTCTACTGTACTAGATTTCCAACTGCCAGAATAGACATTATCAAAAATAAGATCATAAAATTCCTTGGAATAAGACTAGACCCACTTTCATGAATCCATCCATTCGAATGTTTATTCCAATTTACAAGAATAAAAGTCTATAATTATATTAGAACTATGAAACTCTTCTGAAATAGGCAAAATTGAATTACCCTTTTACGTATTCGAACATACAGTTTCAGATAACAGAAAGAACTCATTTAGGCATTTGAACCTCACCGAATTTTGGAATCCAATGATTAAATTAGTATTGAGATTTCATAGAGATATTCACCCTAGACATGTTTTTATTTTAATTGAAACATTAAAAGAAATTGATCTTATCTAAGGGAACTTCTATTTATTGGAGTTTATTTGAAACAAGAAAGCCAATAAAAATTGAAAGAGAAACGACGAATTGGAAAAGCATCAAGCGAAATGTTAGACTGGATTGTTCTTCCGTGGCTGTCATATCAATGCTGAAAAGATAATAGACAAGGTCACAAGACAAGCGGATATGAAGAAGTCATAGCAGTCGGGTTGGATAAAATGGTTTTCAGATATCATAATTTTCTAGAAATTCAGAAAGATACTTCATTTTCTTCGTCGTCACAGTCAGACTTCAGTAGCTGCAATTTTACACAGAAATGTACTAAAGCATTTCACTGTGCAGGATGTTATTTTCAGGTAGTAAATTAAACGACTCCTATAATAATAATAATATTTAATTATACGTGAAAATGCTCTAATACTCGGGATAAGTCTTATCCGCAAGCTCCAACTAATAAACAGTGTTTTTCAGAAAATTAAGAATTTAAAATATATTTTAGTGCATTTAATACATTTAATTCTATGCTGCCGTGCTGGCTTGGCCGTGCGGTCTAGGCGGCAGGTCTGCCGTTGCGGCCAGTTTGCCAGTTCCCGGGTTCGAATCCCGGTCGTGGCATGGATGTTTCTTTCTTCTTCTGTTTCTCCTTCTGTCCGTTTCCGTTTCTTTACCCTGGCAGTTAGGGTTAAAATGCATCTCCCAACCCGCAGTTGAAAGTCAGCGTGGGAGATTAGACTTTCATCCCCCGAGACAGTGAGCTGTCTGAGGGAGGCCTTTGTCCAGCAGTGGGCTGCTAAAGGCTGTTAGATAGATAGATAGATAGATAGATAGATAGATAGATAGATAGATAGATAGATAGATAGATAGATAGATAGATAGA
>JAFIDM010009631.1:66711209-66734700 GCA_023159025.1 Thereuonema tuberculata | reverse complement strand
AGATAGATAGATAGATAGATAGATAGATAGATAGATAGATAGATAGAATTCTGTGCTTATAAATTTATAAGTCATTGTATTCGAAATATTATGATATTTAAAATTAAGTAAGTTGGATAAATAAATCCGTTGTGTTCTCCGTTAATATCTACTGAATTGAATAGATCTTCTTGAAACTTCACATGAATATTTAAGGACCAGCAATGATCAACTTTTGTATTTGTAAATTTTTTGGTGTGAAGTAGAGAAATTTGCGCGTGTAAATAGTAGGATTCCAATAGATAAGAATCAGAAACAAAACAGTGAATTTCTTTTGCTTTCTTATTAAATGTCCATTTTGCACAGGCTTTAATACGATTAGAAATTAACTGGATTTTTATGACTTTCAGTAAGAATTCGCGTATTTATTAATTTCAACAAACGGTTTTATAGTCGACAGCATTACAAACATAGAAATATGGATACAGGTATGCGGCGCCTATATGTCCGAGGTCCTATAAAATCTAGAAATCCTGATCCTGAAGAAAGCTTTTATAAGAAAAGTTTAAAAAATTAAAAAAAAAAATAATTAATAAAGTTTGATCGTTTTTGAAAATTAAAAAAAAAAAAAAATAGTGCATACGGTAGTAGAATTACATAATCGCCAGTATGCTTTCTAATAAAAGTTTTACATAAAAGTTTAAAAAGTAAAAAAAAAAAAAAAAGGAAAAATTAAAAAATAAGAAAAATTTATTTACTGTACAGTAACAGGCTTACTGTATTTCTGTACAGTATAGTAATTTAGTGTAAGTGCATAAGCATTAGCGTGATTTATAATAAGTTTTTAATATAAAAGTTTACAGTATTACTCCAACTTTATCTAAACTCACTTTAAATTTACTGGAACAGCCTCCAAATTCACTCAACATTAATTAATTTTACACATTGATGTTTGAATACTACAGCTCTATTCGTGATAAGTACAGACGATATCATACCATATTTTTAAATTCAAAATGATTTAACTCTTTGCCTTTGGGGTGATACTGCCCAAACGTCCAGTTTACTACAGGAGAAGTTCCGCTACCCCAGATCCGCTTTACCAAATGATACTGTTGTGGTGCTTTATTGTCTGTTCTGTATTAGTGTATTAAAGTATAGTACTGTATTAGTTGGAATGCACTACAGTAGTGTGGCTATTTAGGCAGTACAGTACAACTACAGTATATAGGTTTAATTAAACTGTTTTAACGTGCAAGGTAAAAACCAATTAAACATAGAGACATTTATCTTTTTAGTGCCTGACAAGAAAGTTGGAATACTGGAGCTTTGAAACTTCGCCTTGTTTTAATCTTAGTTGTTAATATATTATGTGTGTAAAGGTGCATTATGGTCTCTATGTTTAATTAGTATCTAGGTTGGTTTATATATAATATTCGCACAACTTCCAATTCACTTAACATCCTATTGAACGGAACGTAACCCTCACATTAAGCAGCACAAACCGTTTATTTATAACTAGTAGTTAGATTGTCTTTTATCCTTAAATGTACCTACCAAGTTTTAAGAAGATCTGTTAGCGGTTAAAAAGTTATTACGGGGGAAACACGCATCCCACAAAGACTGAATGATTTGATGAGCCTCACTTTCTTAGGAAAGTAAGCTAAAAATTGTAACATTCTAAGGAAAGTAGACTTTAAGTTCTTTCAGAAATTTCTTGTTGTTGGGTTTTTTTAATTCTAAATTCTGATTATAACATTCTGTTGTTCATTCTGGATTTTCTAATACGAACGAGGGATTTAATTTACAATTTTATTCTCCTTATAGCTTTGTTAAAAGGAGTAAACTAAAAATAATTCATTTTTCTGACTTAGTAATTAATTCTGCAATACATTATGTTTTTATAAAATGGAACAGCGTTCGAAGGGCATTAAAGGTTTGTTCTAAAGGTTCGAAACACCCTTTAATAAGCATTATAGAAGAAGAAAAAAAGGTTACAACTAAAAACAAATTTAGATTGCAAATTTTAAGACGAAATATTATAAGTAAATGTGCTCGGACTTCCGTATAAAGATAAATAAAAAAAAACAATTATTCTTGGAAATCGAAACTTTTCTGATACGTTTCGACTATAAAATTTAAGCTACTATGGATTCTTGAACTCGATATTTTTAAAAATGGTCATCCCATTTATTTATATATTTATTTTAGTTTTGAGTAATAAATGCTGAACAAATCACTTAATAAGATACAGTTAGCGTGACAGTTTCGAATACCCGCATGGTAAGAGTGTATAAAAAAATAAAACTAGTTATTCATTCAAAAACAGCTAATAACTCACTTATATTTAGATTTCTGATCCGTAGTGTCTACTGGTCCAATTTTTACCAAAATCAATAGGATGTTCTTTTAACAACCTATATCAATAAAATTTCAGCTTTATAAGATTGTACACTTTTTGAGTTATCGTGATCACTGATAGACGGACAAAAGTTCATAATTGGACTTAAAATTCCGATTTTTAACTTATTTTGTTGTAACCTTTTTTTCTCTTCACCTCATTAGAGACGGAATAAAAGCTATTGTTTTTGTTTTCGATGAACTGGGTTTCTTTTGTTTTTAAAGTCATTGTTTTATTCAATTTATGACTTTAGTATTCAGTGTTGTTAGGAAATCATCTCTTTCTCTCTCTAGTATATGAAAAGCTTATTTTCCCAACAAAATACATCCACTCACACCAATCTTAAATTATGTATTTTGAGATCCTGTATTGTTTATGTTTGATGTTATTAATTCAGCAATTTTTGTTTAATTTCCTTTTCTTGAAAAAGTTGCCTTCTTCATTGAATTAATTTTAGTTAAGCTCACTATTTAACTGAACTCATATATACATATTTGCATTTCATTTTTTATTTTCCTAGTGTATATAGTTACCTAAAATTATTCCAATTAACTATTTTGAAACACGTTAAACAACTTAACACCTGGTTCCACGAAATGGGCTTAATTTTATGCCTAAACCGCTATGAAGGATTAAAGTCCCCCCCCTCCCCATCTTTGAGCCTTTCCTTCAAAGCTACTTAGACGAAGATTACTGAAGTCGAAGCTCATCTTATTTTCACCTCAGCGCTCAAGAAACAAGCAATGTGATTGATTGTTTGTTCCGGATATCCTAACTTCGTCACTTCTGATTTGTATTTTTGGCGCCATTGTTGAATCGGAAATGAAAACTGCGACGACGAAGGATATACAATTACCATTAGATTTCAGTATTTTAAGAAAAGAAATTTTTCTAAAGTAGAAAAGCCATTTCTAGTTCAGATTGGAAGCACAAATCCGTTATAGAGAATAAATCTACAAACGATCTTTCAGGATTCCTAGGCAATGAGGCGGGAGACCTTCTTTACTGTTTGGAAACTTTACTTTTATGAACTCCATGTAGATTGCCGATAACTTGCCCGAAAGATTCCGTAGCAAAAAAGGGCGTCTAGACACCAAAAAGTTTCCATTATCACAAGTTTCCTCGTCTGGGAATCGTATAAAGTCATCGCCGAGCGTCCATCTTGTTTCTGCAGTCAAAAGGGAGAAAGTCAGGTAATCGCGGCTTAAACCCTCGCGTTAGACCTATTAGCTACGACCATTTTTTAATCCTCACTTAGGCTCAAAGTCACAATGGTGCATCGCTATCCTTTAAGTTGAGTGTTGACTTCTCGGTTTGGCGGAACCGGCCATGAGAAAGTAAGCTTCCTGTCTAACTTAGCTGCCGTACAGAAAAGCTTAGCCTATTAATTGGTTACACTGCTGCACTTCCATTTTCAAATGCTTGCGATTTAGTCCAAGTAATTTGGGGGGGGGGGCAAATAGTTTAGTTAATTAATAGAAATATCAGTTTTTGTTTATCATGAAAATATGACCGCCTTTCTTGCTTCTTTGTTATCTTTAGAAAGTTAACTGATAGTGGGTTCTCTGGTATAAAAATTGGTTAGGGCTTAATTGAAAGATCACTAAGTTTTCTACATAAAAGTATTGTATGACGTTTTTCAAAATTTAGTTATTCGCTTATCGTGAAAACATGCGGAACATCCCCAAATTCTTTTATATCTATCGTTCGTTGATAACCGAATCCTTTTAGAAGTAAATATTTTCGTTAACTACCGATTAAAGTTATTATTCAAAAATTTTACACAACATGAATTTAATATTGTAGTATTACGGTTTGCATAGGTACTGTATAAATTGGAGATCGGATGGCAATTGTTGATGAGTTTAATATTTTAATTATCGTCAGCCGAATTAGATCAGATGTAACTTTTAATTTAACTAAAGAGAAAACTTACTTATCTGCAACCTATCAGAAGTATACAATGATATAAATTTCAGCTGAACTTCAGTATCATGGTCGCAGACAGAAAGACGCCTGGACCGCATATGGTTCGATGACATTAAAAGAATGGACATGTTTATAGATACAGATGCCTTTTTCCGTAAGCAGACAGGCGTTGCAGGAAATGTTGGTCCCCAATGTGCAGTGTGATTATAGAACTTAATAATCATAATTTTCTAAACTTAGTTTACTTTTGAAAAGTTATGTGAAAATGACGGAACATTAAGAGCGAGAACTCATGATGGTGGCAATAAATAAATTTTATTTACTTGTTAAACTTTCCCAGTAAAATTGGTTTGTAGAACTTTGAATGAAAATTTGTTTGTTTGTTTTTTTTTCTTTTCTTTATTTTTTTATTTTTTTTTAATAGTTTGGCAGCGTCAAAATAGCAGATGCTCATTTTTCTCCCTTAAAAATACGGAATTAACTTTAGAACAAAATTAAATTGGAGTAAGAATATAAAATTTTATAAGTATGGATTGTAATACGATTATTTTCGAATAGCAAAGATTTGTGGAAATTTTCCATAAAGTCTTTCAAGCTGCTTTAGAATACTTTTGATTTTGAATGATTTAAGCACATCGGCTTATAACTGATTTACAACTCGCCTTTTAGATGCTAATTTTTTCTAAGACTCGTTTTCGATGTAATAGATATTATTTAAGTTTTTCTATTCCCAGTTACCTGAAGCATATTTCATTCCACGTTGTAAATCAAATTATTATTGAGAATATGAAAAAGAGATTATTGCCGAAACAAAACCAAAATAAATAAATAATAATAATAATACAGTAGTTGTTATTTTCCATTACAGGATAAACTATAATCATATGCTAAAGATAAGTATTATCACTGCTATTGGCTAAACTATTTAGAAGATATACAGATATTTGTACACGTAAGACCAAAGTTTAACAAAAAAGGTTTTTGGACTTTGTTAGATCGTACTCTCAATTTGCGATCATTCTGGCCTTTCGGGAATGCAGACATTAAAAGCTTATAGCAGTGTCCTTGAAAATCTTTCGAAACATAATGAAGTTCGATGAAATTACGACAGGAAGAAGAAGAAACTATCCACTAGCGGAACTGGAATACATTTTCTTCCTTTTGTTTTGAAGTTTGTTTGTTTGTTTGTTTGTTTTGTTTTTTTTTTTCACTTTTCACAGTTTTTTTTTTTTTTTTTTTTTTTGGGGCACCCAAACGTAATTTTAAAATTGTTCAAATATCGACCACAGATCTATTTTGGTATGTACTGGAATTTTTTTTTCTCCGTGAGAGATCTTTTGCTTGTCCAGAATCATCCGTATTGCAAGATTCGCTATTTGTCGTCCAATGAAATAGCTCTGAATAGGATAATTTTAATTATACGTATTTTAATGTAGCTTTGAATTTTCAAAAATAATGAGGGTTTATGATGACTAAAAAAAAAAATCTAAATACTTAATAAGCTCTTTCTATAATACATTAATTATTTATTTTTAACACCCCCTCAAAAAATAATCATAAGTTAATGCTATGAATCCAATTATGACATATCTGTCAAACGACTATATAATGTTACGTTATATAGACGTTTGACAGACATGTCATAGTTGGATTCATAGCATTAATTTATAATTATTTTTTGAGGAGGTGTTAAAAATAAATAATTAATGTATTATAGAAAGAGCTTATTAAGTATTTGGATTTTTTTTTTTAGTCATCATAAACCCTCATTATTTTTGAAACTTCAAAGCTACAATAAAGTACACATAATTAAAATTATCCGATTAATTTTAGAAACTTAAATGTGAGGGTTTTGTGACTCTCCGTGACTGTGTTCAATGTTTGCGTTTTTGAAAAATAAAATATTAGAGTTAAATTTTTTTCTTCTACTGTCTTCTTCAAGACAACAATCAAGCAAATATTAAAAATAAAAAAGAAAGGGAAAAAACAAAAACAAAAAGCCTAAAATGTGATTCTAAAATTTCGCCTTCTAAATTAATAGATTCTATGGTCCTAAGCCTAGCCTAGTGTATTCTATTTCAAGAAATCAGAATTAATTCTCAGAAGTAGATAAAAGTTTATTTTGCAAATGAAGTTATCAAATAGTTCTTTCCTATTAAAGAGGCTTTAAGTTCACTTGGAAAATATTTATAACTTTTTATCATCAATCGATATTTACTAACGTGATGACTAATGGGATATTAAAATGATAGAAGTTTGTTTGGTTGATTCGGCAGAACTTTATCTCTCAAAGGATAAATATAAGAAGATTAGATTAGGTTTTACCTGTTCTTCGCCTTAAAAAGCTGGCGACATTACTAGAACCAGTAAAGTACTCACTGATCTCAATAACACTTCTTCTTCACCATTAACTGCTTAACTAAACACTGAATAGCCAATTCCAAAGTACTTTACAACTGTCAAGTACTGCCAGCGAACAAGAATGCCTACGATTAGGTTTTCGCCTGAATGATGCAATAATAATTTAACGCTGAAAAGAGAAGGGAAAAAAAATAAACCCGTCTCCGTTCTAAACACATAAACATTAGCTTTATCAATTTTTTTCTTTTTAAATACGTTTTAATCATAATAAGATAAAAGGTTAAAATGTTATAATAATTTTATTTTTAATTGTTTATTATCAACTTATGCTGTTTTTTTTTTTTCAAATAAATTTAGAAATATTTTGTTTTTCATTAGTAAAATAATTTTATTTTCTATTCCGGCCATCTCCCATTGCATTGCGAGGTTCTCGGGCAAGTCTTCCTATTTAAGATCTTATATAAATTATGTTGATGGAGCTCACATTTAGAGAACTGTAGATCTCAACATCCTAAAATACTTTCCCAATATGCAGACATCTTTCTAATAATAATAGAGACCTATTTAATAACCATCTATCAGGAAATTTCATACCCTTAAAATGGGGTATTTTCTTACTCGATTACTATAAATGATTACTGTTATTACACCTATACTAGTGTAGCTGTTCTCTTTACCCTTGTTAATTGCTTCACAACGAATAGGTTCTGAAATATAAAGGTATAACTGAAATGAAATTTCTACTTCTTTTTCCGGAAACGCTGGTGTCGTCGTTCTCAATCTTTTTTTTTTTTTTTTAACTCGTTTCAAGTTGTTAAATCATTATTTTCATACTTGATTGTAGGCTTAGCATTTTTAAATCTCTTTACCAGAAGTATCTTCTTTACAAGAAATTCCTTATCGCCTTATCTAGAAGGTGCTGACTCCTTGCAAAATTGAATTAATTATTATTTTTTTGTTTTCACATTTGAAGTTAACTAGCTCACTAAATAGCTGAAAATTAATGCAGATTACTGCTAATTCACTATTAATGCAAACCCTGTAGACATTTACGGAATCAATAGCATACCAAATACTCTCTTACGAACGTTTAACTTTAAACCTGTTTTTCTCGAAATAAATGTAATGTGACTTTGCTTTGGACCCTCTCCCATTAATATACATCCATCTTCTTCCGTGAATTTTAAATAAACCTGATGCACTTTTTGAACTTCCTTCAAAAATATTTTCGAAAACCTTAAATTAATATTGACTGTGTGCCTATCGAACATTCTATCTTTGAGGATCTGCAGTTATCAAATATTCCGAAGCTAATAAAGTCCCGATTTAATATTAATTTAAAGAAAAAATTTTGAGATCGTTATTTGTTTTATCCATTATAAGTCGGACGATTTTCGTTTCGTTAAACATTTATTTTTTAATTACATTCAATCAGATTCTAAATATTAAAATTTCAAGCATTTTTATTCTGCCTATTTTTTGTAACTTGCTTGATGTTAAGCGAAATACTCAAAATTTTCCATTGTCTGTAACATGAGAGATGTGGCGTAAAAGGGAAGAGACACCACCCTTCATCCTGTCTCCGTCGACTATCAAATTTATTTTCCTAGTATCCTTCTCTTTGAAACGGTTGCCTTATCTAAAGGTCTCATTTGCCGACTTTAAATATATAAACTTGATTGAGGGAAGGGATAGTTGAAAAATCGGCAATTAGTAAACTTTATTACATTGTTAGCTTCTTGATTTTATATATATATACTTGCAAGCATTGATTCATCGTGCAATTATGAATGTGTATAAATAAAATTTGTTATTACATTGACGCAGTAAACGCAACGTTCTTCCTGCACCTCGTTGTTCAAGAGCCAACAGTGCCAACAATTTGGTGGAAAATGGCCTTTGCCTATCTTAATATTTAATTTTATTTGAAGATAAAACATTTATATGTTTTAAGCATTAAAACAGATTCCTAGTTTAACATCATGAATAAAAGGTTTGGCTGTAATTTCTGCACTTCAAAAATTTAACATTAGTAAATAAATTATGACTGAGTTCATAACCTGAGAAGAAATTAATACTTCGCTGTTTAGAATCGGTTTAAAATACTGCTCACGTGACTTAAAAACTGAAATAGGTATACACTTAACTAGAATATGTTTGATCTTTTTTTTTTCTCCTGTCATTGACAAAGTCCTCTAACCATCGGAATCGCAGTGGCGCCTCAAAAGCAAAAAACAACAACAAAAGACATTCACTAATGAAATATTAGTGAGAAAATTCATGGACTGCACATGACCCTCAATGAATTTTTTTTTAATGCATAGAAAATTCAATCTACGCATTGAATTATTAATAAACAATAATAACTTTCTCTCACAATATACTTTAGAGGCTGTAAAATATATATATTTTACGCATCCTCTCTCGCACAAAGACACATTTGATTATAAGCATTTTCTTTCTTTCTTTTTTATTTTTTTTGGTTACTTTGCACTAATTGGAAGAAATAGAATGGGACAGACGGACAGATTTGTAAGATAGGAAAAAAAAATCATAAGTCCGGAAGAGTTACGTTTTGAAAAGAATTTGGATAAACATCTATTTCTACTATACATCGGAGAAATAGGATGGTTCTAGGGTTCATAGACAGACTAGATACGAATTACGCAATTAGATACGAGAAAAGGGAATAAAATAAAAAAAAAACATTGCATTTATTACTTGTTGAATGCATATGTATATATAGCCTATATGAATGTGTGTGTGTATGCTATATATTCAACAAGTAATAAATATTTTTTTTCTAGTATTTCCTTTTTCTCCTATCTGTTGCCGCCTGGCTATGAGCCCTAAATCATTATAAACCAATATATACACTGAGTGGCCATTTTATTAGAGGCACCCATACTAAAACTTGGACGGGTCCGTTAGTGTCGCGCGGTGAAGTAACAGCAACGAGCATTTAAAATGCATGTTCGGTATTAAGAGAACTGTGTATCTGGACAGTTCGCCGGAACATGGGTAAGGCAGAAGATTTAAACGACTTTGAACGAGGCAAGAGTCGGTTCCTGTGTTTCGGAAACTGTGAAGATTCTCGGCTTTTCTCGTGAAACAGTATCGCGGGTGTTCAGAGAAACCAGTTCAGTATCGCGGGTGTTCAGAGATGGCAGTTGGGCCAAAAAAAAACTTCAAGCAATAAGTGCAGCTGTGAACGGATAAGGCTTGTGGATGAAAGAGATAAGAAGTGACTGCTACGAATCGTCAGCGGCAACAGAAGGACAACAACACGCCAGATTGCAGCTGAGTACAACCCAGGTGCACAAACTGCATATCCGAACGCACAACACGACGGACCTTATCCTGATTGGTTTTAATTGCAGGAGACCACCAATGGTGCCTTTGCTAACACAGAAAAACAGGAAAGCGCGCCTGCTATGGACCCAGGAGCATCGCAATTGAACACTTGATGAGTGGAAAAAGGTAGCTTGGTCCGATGAGAGTCTGTTCCTTCTCCATCATGCTGATGGCAGGTTGAGAATAGGGCGCAGGCAGCACGAATCCGTGGACCCGTCATGCCAAGTGACAACCCTACAAGCGGGTGGCGGTGGAATAATGGTTTGGGAAACGTTCTCACTGGGACATACCATGGAAACATCTTTTAATGCCACGGGCTACCTCAACATTGTTGTCAACTAGCTGCACTCGTTTATGGTTACAGTGTTCCCCGACGCAGATGGTCACTTACAACAGGACAATGCATTCTGTCACTCGATTGGTCTCCGATTGATTCATTGAACATGACTCATGATTTTCACTTGCTTCATTGGCCAGCAGTCACCTGATCTCAACCCATCGAGCATTTGTGGACGAGGTGGAAAGATCCATTCGAAGCCTAGAAGCGCCATCATCCAATGTGAACCAACTAAGAGCTGCTCTTCTGTCAGCAAGGGTCAGTATTTCTGCAAAACAGTCCCAACACTTTGTAGAATCTATGCCTAGAAGAATTACGGCTGTGATGAAAGCTAGAGGAGAACCAACTCGTTATTAGTATGATATCTCTAATAAAGAAGCCACTCAGTATATATATTAGTTATTTATTTTATTTTTTTTTATTTTTTTGTAAAATTTTAATGCAGTGATTTATCGTTTGAAGAAACAGAATGATTCAGAGTGGGTTTGGTAAATAGATCTATTAGTAAGCGATCTAGATAGAAATATCGTTTTCTCTCATTTTTAGAGATGATGATACTGCATATCATTGTCCAGTAGTTAGCTTAAAGAAGGACTTCATTTACATCGTCTAATACGACATCCACATTTAACTGTTTTATCACACTATTGGCTGCATCTGGACTGGTTTCTCGTCTGAACAGGGTGGATGCCCACAGAATAGCATCAGATGACGTTCGATGATGAATCCAACTTTTGTCTTGCAACAAATGACCATCGATGTTCACATATTGAGACAATATGAGCAATGTTAAGCTAAGAGTACTATTCTTGCATGGTATACTGCCAGACTTCATTGATGATATTGATGATATAAGAAATGTTATCATCGTGCTATCTTCTGATTATACATATGAAACTTCTCGCCCATATATATACTGCTTTTGGTATCAAGTCTTCCTAATGCCATTTTCTTAAAAGCCATCACCTAACTGCTGCCGTCTCCCACTTGCTAGAAATGACTTACTAGCGTCAGGACTTTTCCTTATACTGGAAGATTTGCTTCCAGTAGAAAATGTCTGGAACATTCTTGGCCACCAAGAATGCTTCAGTCTCCAAACACGTAGAGCTTGGGGAGAGGGTGGATCTACAGAAGCAAGTACAAATTGATTAGTTAGATATATACTGTACGACATCCATGTGATTCTGTGCCACATCGTTAGTTGCGCCACATCTTGTATAACCAACAGAGAAGGATTTTCTATCATTTAAGACGTCATCTGTATAGCATCACCTTATACTACTAAATTGTCCTACTAATGTGATTTTGTTTTGTTCCACTCATCAAGGAGCTTTTACTATGCTTCTAGGTGCAGCCATTTTATTAAATGGTCAAAAAGTGTAAACAGATTAGTTATAGCGATATTTTTGATTAGATCTTGACTTCTACCGTACTTGGATTTCGTTGGCTTTATAATTAACAATTTCACTCAATTTCTTTAATGTTTAGTTTTATATTTCGTTAAAAGAAAATTATGATTTATTTATGTTGTTTCTTTGTTAAAGACTTCTATTTCGCTATTTATTCTACTATTTGTAACAGAAAAAATATTGAAAAAAAAAAAAGTTTTTTTTTCTCTGATAGATTACTTCTTACTTTAAAGTAATAACTTAAACAAAATTTATGTCTTACTTTATTATTTCGAAAAGAAAAATATTCAAGAACTTACGAAAAAACAAATTTTGAAATTATACAGATGAGAATAAGAAATATATTTTAAAGACAGAAGGCGAAACAGTCAAATCACTATGATTTAACTTTTCTTTTAGACCATATATGCTGAATATATTAAACAACACAAAAAAATTTTTTTACATTGAAATTTTTACATGAAAATATTTCTTTGTTCAAAGAAATATTTGAACAAAGTTTTGTTTTCAATATTTTTTTATTTTTAATGCATGAAATTTTTAGGTGGATAATTAAAGTGCACATGCAGATTTAATTAGACTTTCATGCAGTTTTTTTAATAAGAATATTGATTTATTGTCATTGAAAGCATCTGTATAAATGAAACTCCTAATCTACAGATCCTACAGCCAACAGTCGTATGTGTAAGATGCTTGTATTTCTATGATCTCTGACCTTTCTTTCATTTCTTTTCGTTATCATTCTCAAGAGATATAGTTGATAGTAGGAGTTACAGCTCTCCTTATTGAATAGGGGTTGTGCTTTGCACAGTTGGTAGCATCTTTTCCTTTCAAATCTGGAGGTAATTTAAAATCAAATGCTTGAGATCACATGGTTGGCGAGTGATCCTTCATTATTGTTGCAATTGCAGTCCAACCAATGATTTTATTTTTATTTATTTTTTTCCTTTTGATGTTGCAATTTCCTTAGGAAATTATTGTTGTTCTGCCTTTGATCAACCAAAAAAAAAAGTCATATTTAACTGAGAATGAAAATTTTTGTTTTGAGGACACATTGATTAGGTTTCGTTGCATCTGTTATCTTTAAAATCTTAAAGCATCGAATTGTTCCTATGAGTTATGTTTGTTTTCTTCCTCCCGTACTGGCTAAGGTTGTTGTTCGAGAACAAAAACAAATAACTTTCAGCAATAAAGTTTGCTGTGGTTTAGGAAAATAATTCAATACATGAACTAAAATCAGCAACGTTTGTGAAATTGCCGGAAATAGGTAAAGTTGTTCCATCATGTAATTGCCATCATGATTTAGTGTTTTAGAGAATAGAAAGAAGAAACAACAGATTTAAGATAAAGACAGCGAACTACTGAACCCATAAGAATCACCAGATTTAACCCCTCTTCGTCCATCTTCTGCGAATTTATTGCTGAGAAGGATTTAGATCTCCAAATCCTGCCTTCTACCATCCGTATAAGCTTTTGCCACGGAAAAAAAAATCTTTCGCTTTATTTTGAGTCATCCTTAAATCATTTTTTTCAGACCGTCCTTGTTTTCTTCTTTACTTTAAGGGTTTTTTCTTATGTTATTTTTTCTTCTTCATTGGAGTGGAAAAAGACCAAATAATTATCGGAACCATCCACATATATTTATTAAGATTCTTTCTTTTTTCTTTTTTTGAAAACTTATTCTATTTATTCATCTAAATATTTGCCAGTCCTCCAAAGTCAAAGCTATTAGTTGAATGATGTACATCTAGTAAAATTTTACTAAAATTTTAGGAAAACAGTGATATTTTCATTTTAAAACTTAATAAATACAGCCTTTCTCTATATTTTCATCAAAATATTAATGTACTTGTTTTTATCAAGCTTTAATTCTTCCAACCAACACAACGTACAAGACAGATAGAATTATAAATACAAATGTAGTTGTCTCTGTTATCCTATTCTTTGTAATCCCAGTTCTGTTGAATCCTTACTCCCCGAAGTATTTTGGTACCTTTGATTTTTTTGAATATTTTATTTTGAAATAGGTGTGATTAAAAAAAATTATCGAATCCATAACCATACCGAAAAAAAATTATGAATATGTAAATAATATTTCAATAAATAGTTTTTCCTGTACTCTGTTTATTGGAAATACAACCAAGTTTGACATATATAACCGGATCTTGACTGATAGGATCGGTAGGAAAAGGAAAAGAGTATAATAACACTACACAGATGCGCTTTGATTTAAAATCACACAAATTGTGCCGTACTTGAAATAGTAAAGAGCACCTACACAATTAATCAAACCACAGATAAATTGTTGAATCCTCGAGGAGAGCCTCTTGTTCAGGTTTTGCAGTTTCATCGGAATCGAATGTCGGTCTGGTGTAGGTCAGTACGAAATAGCACTGCTTGTATAGATCAAGTACGAATATGGTTATTAAGACCAAGGTGTCCCTTAACAGCCCAATTTTTCAACAACAGAAATATTGTTGGGTCGATTAGTTCCAAAACTCTTGTCTTGACATAACTTTAGCGATAAAATGTCCTACAGTTCCTAAATTTCAGTTCTTTCAACTTAAGTTTTGCAAATTGTACGAACACTATTGGTTTTGATTCTGATGTCCAGAGTATTGAATTGATTTTCATATAATAAAAAAGAAAGAAAGAAAAATTACAATTGGCTCACTATCAAGAATCTTCATATCTTTGTTTTATAAAAAATTGAGGTGAATCTCATCACCGAATAATCGTTCCTCCTTATACATTATCAAATCCGTTTATTTGGATTCATTGTCCTCATAATCTGTTTCGAAAGGTCTATGTTGTAAAGGTGTTGCTTGTATGGAGTTTGATTTTTGTCACCAGATCGAGAACCTTTTTAAATGAATAGAACTTACCCTAGAACTTCTTTGGATATTAAATAAAATCAGTTAATTTTTTCATCATTCTTAAATAGAGCAGTACGTCCGTTTTGGCTGTTGGAATACGATCCATCTGTTGCGGAAATAAAATTTGTAAATGCTTAAAAAAAATCTCTTGTCCTTTCTTTCTACAGTACTTTTGAAGTAAACTTCAAAACCTATTAAAATCTCTTGGATTTTTGAAGATTGCACGGCCTTGTCATTTATGTATGCTTTCTTTCTATTAGTTCACCCGCAACAATGAATAGTCTAATTAAAATTCATTGTTAAATATTAATAAATAAAACTTTACCTTTTTATTAAATTTACTAGGCCATCTCCCGTGTACAGATTGTTCGTTATAGATATTTGAAGAAGAGATTTATTTAGATGGACGTTGGTTGATATAGATGTTAAATGAAGATCATAGCTTATATGCGACACTCCTGGCGACGAATTGATTGTGACTATTCCTTCGAGTGAAGATAACCAAATTCTGATGACTTGTGAATCTAGACAAATTTTCCTCTTTGGCGGAGACTTCAGACAAATTTTACCTGTAGTCAAGAACGGCCGAGATTACGACATTATTAACAGTTCTTTGAAAAGATCTCATCCTTTCTCTCGTTGTCCATTTCGATACTAATTGATTATCGATGATAAAACGATGGTTTATATGAGATAATCCAAGAATAATCGATTCCAATGAAAGGGGTTAAAGCAACATTTTGAAGTTTTGAAGACTCTTTTCAAGCCATCTCTTTTTCAAGCATAATAAAATTGGAATAAGTACAACAAAACAAAATAGTTGGAAGCTTAAACAAATTTCAAAAACACGTGAATCAATAAGTTTAGTTGTTTTTACAAAAATATATTAATAAGGTACAATTCAAATATTAAAAGTAATAAGAAGAAGAAAATAAAATTTAAGATAATCTAACAAAACTCGATTCCAAAGAAAGCAGTTAACGCATTATTTTGAAGTTCAATAATGCTCATTTTGAATTTGTCGACTTCCTCGTGACAATAAAAAAGGAAAAACCGTTTTCCATTGTTGCACTAACATTGGGGCACAACAACAACACAACAATTGCGGAGATATAAGTCAAAAAACAATATGAAAAGAGTTGTAGTCCCTATGGCCTAATGGATAACACATCCGACTTCGGATCAGAAGGTTGCAGGTTCAATTCCCGTCGCGGAAATTTCATTGTAAAAATTATTTCTATTTTCCATTCGCACAGAAAATTGCGCCGGACAGACAGACACACAGACAGACAGAGAAATAAAAGATTTTAATAATATAGATTCTTCCATTTAATCTGTTTGTGACCTGCGTGAATTCTTCAAATGAATTTGTTATCTTGTTTGTAATGTGATAACTAATTTTTTTCTTTAATTTTTTTGAAGATCTCGCTATCCTTTTTTGAATATCATAGTTTGCAACTTAACCATAGTCCATAGAAAACTGAAACTGTATTTTGTACTAATTATTTCCTAACACGAATTAATCTGCTTACTTTCTATTATGAATTATTTGTACTTTTTAGTCTTTGATTTTTTTTTAATTATTTTCTGTATCATTAGTGTATTCATTAAACTTATTTGCATTATATATCTTAATGATTTTGTTTTCTTCACAATAGTGGTCCATGAAGCCGTAGCTACCGGAGATCCCGAGCTCGTGCAGCTCATAATCGAGAGACGGGATTATCAACGGTATACCACGAGAGTCGCGGGCATCCCCGAGCTACTCTGCAAACTCCAAGATGTAAGCTATCTCTCTTTTATCAGTTTGTTTTATTTGTTGTTTTTATTTGTTTGTTTTTTAGCAGCAGTAGATTGTTGTATTATGAAGTCTGCAATATACCTTTCCTCTTACCATAGACATTATTTAATACCATGCCTAATACAAATTAAGTGTTTTTGAGACAGTAAACTTGATCCTCTGTAAATTTTAAGTGACTTAATTAGTAAGTAAAATAATTGCCCTTCCATTGTAACAATATAAGAAATTACTGCGATTCATGAATTAGAGAAAAAAGTCTATTATGACTTTCATAAATAAATATGGACTTATTTTTAAACGAACATGCTTGACTTCTTTCCAGATTAGTTTTAAAATACCTTTATTTGTTTGTGGATTTAATTCATTGATATATTGAACTTTGTTGTTGTAAATATATATACTGGCCAAAAAATTATTTTATTAATGTCGTGTAAGGCCTCCTTTATTGATAGCAGATATTCAATGCAGCATTGATTCTAAGAGAAGCCTGAGATTGTTTAGGTCCCAAAATAGCCATTCTTGCAAACATCGCATCGCGCAACTCTTACGATCGTTGAGGTACGGCTTAAGGCGCGTACAGACCGAAGCTCCAACGCATACCAAGGCACATGTGGACAGATATTTGGATGCGTT
Organism: Thereuonema tuberculata; assembly: GCA_023159025.1. NCBI lineage: Eukaryota > Metazoa > Arthropoda > Chilopoda > Scutigeromorpha > Scutigeridae > Thereuonema > Thereuonema tuberculata. The sequence continues at coordinate 66,717,620 of JAFIDM010009631.1, read as the reverse complement.
GGAATCGATGTGTACGGCGATGGCGAACGTACCACAATGCATTCCAACGGTTTCCAAGGCGACCGTTGGCGTTGGCCTGCGTTCGGTCGCTTACCGGTACTTCAAAGAGATATTTGATTTGGTGTGGACGAGTTAAAACGTTTTCAGTCATTGGCAAGTATTCCCTGGGGTGGGACGTATTGTTTATTTCGTGTTTCGATATGGAATGGGACGATGATTTGTGTCTCAAACTAATTCAACTATACCGGAATAATCCTATATTATGGGATGCTAGCAATAGAAATTACAAACTCTCAAAAAAGAAGATAGATATTTGGCAGAGTACCGTATTACAATCGAACTCCGAAGCTCATCCAGCAAATTACTTGTATTGTAGGCACTTCTGTTTTTATATGGTGTTGTCATCCACTAGCGTCTCGGTTTACGTTTCTTCTTTTTTTTTCTAAACTAAAGAATTCACAACTAAAAATCCGGCACTTGCACATAAATCATCATCACTTGACGACATTACGACAAGATCAATTCAATACCTTGCTGCGTAAAATGACCGGTCAACAACCAACGGTTTCCAATTCAAAACTAAATCCGATGTGGACGACAACATTTTATCAAAATCATTGTCGGTCGAGTTGGCGTTGGTTTGCACTGGAACTTGGTCTGCACGCGGCTTTATAGGCCTTTCCAGTATGCCCTACACATGCTCGATGATATTGATGTCTGGAAACTGAAGGCCAGGGAAGACGACTTTTCGTGCTGAGCTCAACTCGGGCACGATGCAGAAATACATTGTCGTCCTTAAGGGCGTCCATCGATTCTCAGAAAAAGTGCAACATTGTAGGGTGCTCTCAAATATTCCCTGGACGACATCTTGCCCTCTTAATGGTATCAATGGATTCAGTCCATAGCAACAGAATATTCCCCGTACCGTAAAGGCATAAACGTATAGACATTCACTTTTATATAATGTATATTAAATGCTGCCTTTCAGCTTCAATGGACTTTAGTCCCTAAGCTTTGTTTGTGATTTTATATTTATTAGAACCTGTTAACTCTGTTCTTTTAGGCCAAGTGAGTAAATGAAGGTGATTGAACATTGTCAATATCAAAAAGCGTTCAAGAAATCTGAAATTAGTATTATTTGGATTGTATCATATCAGCGAATAGCTTTTAGGAAAAACAACCGCTGTTTTACCGATTCACAAACCAGAAACGGTTGGGGACTACTGGTACAGGCAACTGAAGCATTTCTGAAAAATACCCAATTTTATTTCATTATTTTTTAAAATAAAAAATAATGGAAAAACATTGACTTTTAAATCAAGCTTAACGATACGAAAGTGACTTATTTATTGATTTAATTAAATATTTTATTTATTTATTTATTTATTTATTTTTGAGATTGCCATCTTTGAAAGTAACTCTGAACATTGTAAATGTGAGCTGATAATATTTTATTTATCGATCTGCATATTCCTCAGCGAAAGTCATGTAAAATTTAATCTTCGATAATGCCCGCGAAGAATTCGCTGTTATTTTCGAAGTAGGCAATAAATTTCTCTCTCGCCTATCGGCAGTTTCAACTGCACTGTTCTGCTTATTCCCAACTTTGAGGGCGGTGCTGTGGAGTTAAGCACGTTCTTCTCGTCTTTTGTTCAACGCCGAAGTATTTTTCAGCATTCGTTTCTTACGATTCCCTCGTGAGGCAGTGTGGTTGGAAAAAAACATGCGGCCGTCGCGACGCAGCTTTGGCTCCTCCGCCCATGCCAATGCCGTTTCCGTGTTCTTTCCTATCTTGATAATCCTCCCCTCCTTCACCATCCCCCATTTTTTTCTCTTCTCCTTTTTTTGATGATCCTCATTCATTTCCTCCCTCCTTCTCCAACTTCGCCTGGTCTTTTCAATGTTCATCTTCCATTTGTCCTCACAGTAGTTGCTGCTTGATTTATCAAATATCGCATCAGAAAATTGTTTTCGCCCCTTTCGCTTAGTTTAAAAAAAAAAAAAAATGAGAGAAATTAAAATAAATAAATACAAATTTTCGTTTCATAATATAGTTTTTGTTTTTGAGTGATTCAGGTTTTGATTTAAAATAAATAAATATTACTAAATATATTCTTTATAAGCGGAATCTGAAGAAATTTTATTCGACAAATTTTACTGGAACCACAGAGAAAGTATTCTTATTTGACACAATCTAAAACATATCCCTCATTCATCACTTTAGGTTTGTAGCAGCCGCTTGATATTGATATTTTGTTGATGTATTCTGACTTCACATCAATCTGTTGATGAGAAGGATATCTAAATTTTACATCAAGTATCATTACCTTCCAATTAATAGGTCCATAAAGGATACGATAAACATATATTTAAATAATAAGTTTGCTTTGCAAGCAAAAATTGATAATCTTTATCTGTGTTTAAATAACATCGCAATCAGTTTTGATCTGACCATTGCTTTATTATCTTTACTTTAGAATATGAAATTTAAAGTTGCTAACTTTAATTATAGCGAATATACGTCAATATTCATTCATATATAGTTTATATAGAACATAACATTTTCAATGTTAAAAGAGTCTTAGACTATGAGTTACTTTCAGAGAAATCACTTGAGCAGCTTCAATTCTATATTCTTATTAAACTAATAAAAGCTTATAATATGATCATACTTGCAGAGAGTTTTTTTGTAGCAGTTTCGTTATCAATAGAATTAATTTAAAATTCTATAAGTTAATTTCTGTAATACATTAATTCCATTATATGTACAATAACAATTCGTTAATCAATTTAACGTTGTTTTTTTATTTATTTTTAAATAACTTCGGTTAATTTTTTTAATAGAAATTCCTTTATATATATATTAAAATTTCATATTAAAATCTTATTTCTAATATTCGAAATCGTCGGAAGAGAAGTACATTTTGTATACTTCCATTGTGAACTTTATCCCTGCTTGAGTAATAACAACAGAATGATGCTCCTTCTGTTGTTGGATAAAAAAAAAACGAATTCCTTTCAATTTCCTCTAAACTTATCCTATTAAGAGAATCGAATTCGAAATTATTTTCTGCTTTTCTTTTTCCTAATCGCTAATATTGATGAACTTGAGCTTTGAAACTCTCTTATGTCTTTTTGGTCAGGCTTTTCACTTGAGTAGATTATCGTAAATCACATCAGGTCGTGAAAAACGTAAAGGTGAGATCGATGAAATGAATTTAAGGAAATGAAGTTTTCCTCTCTTTAAGGGAAAAAAAAGCAACTCGTTTTGATTTCATTTCTTCGCTAAAAGCAAATTTACGAAGCACAATTGAGCCATTTTAAAGCAAGCGATTGTCTGCAGCGTTTCTATGAAGCTTGGAAAGAGACTGCAAATGTTGAGTTTTACAAGGAACTGCTTATTATGTCCTAGTGTTTTTTAATTTCTTATTCGCTTTTTTTTTGCTCTATTTGCAAAATACTTCTGATACCTCTTTGCAAAATCTCTTCCTTTTGATTTTTAGACCTTGATGAAAATTCTAATTACTCTTTATTACTCATTGATTTTACTTATTAATAATTTCGTTAAGGTCGGTATCTTTGGGCTTTTCAAATTAATTGAACAAAAACAAATAAGTTTCTAACTTTTTGTTTTCCGTTTCTAATCTTTGTTTTCTTAAGTTTTATTTTATTTTGTTTTATTGCTCTTGTTGAAGTTATTTTTCATTATAGTTATAGTTGCTTAACATTATAAAAACCGTTTATTTATTTTTTATTAAGAAATTGTCTAAGATAACTTGTTGTTTTCCTAGTTCTTTTTTTGAAGATGATATTGAATATACATTCTAGAAGCAATTTGCATTTGTCTCTCAGACCCAAGTCAAAGAAAGGCAGGAGAAAAGCGCTGTACCTGAAAATACCAATCGGTATTTTCGGTAAAAAATGGTAGTCCTTTTTAGCCTAATTTCCTAGGAAAGTGAGGCGTAGAAAATCAGTCTGTGTGTGATGTGATATAGCATGTTTGTGCCTAAGAACTTTTGTACCACAGAATGAATAGTCTTGAAACTTGGCGTGCATATTTACAGAGAACTTTTGTACTGGAATATTTTTCCGAGTAGGGCCCTATCGAGTGTGAAGGTGGCAAAACTTAACATGGAAAAGCAGTAGAACGAACATCTATCGATATTGAACAGAGGAAATTAATCCACTGGAATCTGCTGCTTGCAATTGATATGATTAATTGGATTTAGACAGCTTAAGTAATGCGGATTTATTTAATTTTCAGAAAAAAATTCAAGATAGTGGTTGTGTTTGATAGGTACTGCATTTTACAAATACGAAGAGACTTTTCCTTTGTGTTGTTTTCACTGTTTTAAAAATAAAGGATAACATTTTAAGGAAAGTAGACTTCAAGGTGTTTCAGAAACGTCTTGTTTTGTATTATTTTCACTTTGTTGCTGCTTAACAACTTCTGGCCAATTTTTATTCTTTCCCTTCTTCCTATGCGACTGCTGTTTACTGCATCCCTCAACTCATAGGTAAAATGTACGTTAAAATTCCCTCCACCAGTGGCAGTTTTTTATTTCTGTATTTTTCTGAAGTGCATTGATCTCAATTTAAATATTTATGTTTCAGACAGTGTTTTTTGAAAAATAATCATAATAGCACATAACGTTCATATGTTCACTTTTGTCAAAAAAAATAAATAAATAAATAAATAAATATTTTCTAGTCATAGTTAATCTAGGGATTGCGCTTTTCTCCTTTCTTACCGTTCTGCGATCTGATGGATCGCATTTCCATTTGCGACTCGCTCTACAAACGCAATGAGGAGATACCATTTTTGAAGCAAGTAGTGAAGGGGGAGGAAAAATGGATCATTTATAATAATGTTAAGCGGAAGGAACCACCTTTAGCCACCCCAAAAGCCGGTCTTCATCATAAGAAAACCTCTGTGTCTCGTGGGATTGGAAAGGAATCCTGCATTATGAGCTTTTACCAAACAACGAGACGATAAATTCAGAAAAGTATTGCTCCCAATTAGACGTATAAAAGACAGCAATTGAACAAGAAGTCCAGAATTAACGAATCGGAAGGACGTCGTGTTTCATCAGGACAATGCGCGGCTTCATGTGTCTTTGACAACTCGACAAAGTTGTTGGAGCTCGGTTGGGATGTTCTAACCTGTCCACCATATTGACCAGACCTCGCACCCTCAGATTTCCACCTATTTCGATCATTATAAAATTCCTTTAATGGAAAAAACTTCAACTCTTTGGTCGAGATAAAAATTCATAAGAAAAGTTTTTCGCCGAAAAACCTGATAGGTTCTGGAAGGACGAAATTTTCACGTTGCCTGAACGATGGAGAAAGGTTTTGGAACAGTATGGCACCTATATAATTTAATAAATGTATACCAAAATTTAAATGTGCTACGTTTCAATTTTCCTTCAAACTCGGCATGAGCTTTCCGAACGACCCAATATTAATTAATTACTATTAGATAATAGTTAATTGTTAATAATAATAATAATAATAATAATAATAATAACAGTAAGTGAGGATAATTTTAGATAAAGCAAATGTCCTTGTGTGTGTGAAAGAGATGCAATGAAGTGAATTGTAAATTGAATGCAATAGAATAACTACGGAACAGATAAATGAATTTGTTTATTTAGGAAATGTGCTACATAGAGAAAGCAATATTAAAATTGGAAGGCAGAGGATGCTCGTTTGATAGAGATAGGTTTTCTTGATCAAAATATCTGGAATGAGAATTTGTCTAAGAATGCTGACTGTTCATCAAAGTACCCATTCTGACGTATAAGAATGAAGTTTGCTTGCGACATGAAAAACATTGAAAGCGTCTGGACTCAGTGGAGATGAAGTATATGAGAGAAGTATCTGATGTTCCAAAAGTGAAAATGAGAAAATTGTTTAGCTTGTGGTGAACAGATGACTTTGTGATACTTTAGTTGTTCTTTCTCGAGATGTTTTAAGCATCCACAGTATATTTTATGGATATGATTGATGAGTTTGTTGGAGGTGTAGATAGATGGTGAGTGTGGTAGGAGGCAATAAAGGAAAAAAATTAAAAGCACAAGTGGGTGAATATCTGAAAATGTGTGAGATTCAGAGCATGCAAGAAAACTTGAACTACTATTGATAAAGCAGATATGTATGAATAGCAAAATTTGGAGAAAACCTATATATAATTGGCATGATTAAGTGCTTCTTTATTTCTATTATTTGTCTATTTCTATCCGCCCTTTAGAACGATAAGGGAGTAATGCTGTTGTTTGAATTTTAACTTGTATTTTCATTACTATTCATTAGATGCATACGAATTAGCAAATTACTGTTTTATCTAAGCGTACTTTTTCTTTAGAAAGCAAGTTTAACGTCCGTAATCATTTATAAATGGAGAGAAAT
>JAFIDM010009631.1:66669084-66711199 GCA_023159025.1 Thereuonema tuberculata | reverse complement strand
GTCCGTAATCATTTATAAATGGAGAGAAATCGCCAACCGGACAATAATACTTTTTCTTTAGAATACAAAGAACATAAGGCTTTGTTTTTTTTAATATTTAATTTTTATTTTAAAAAAAATCGAAATATCTGCATTTCAGAGCTAGTTACTTGTATTTAAACATATAAATCAGTAGAGAAACCAAGTATTATTCTACGCTATTGTAATGATCGTGGATACACCTCACTAGTCGGCCCCTGGGGCCTGTTATACAGAAATCAAGTATTATACAAGTAAATCTACCTATCTTTAATTACATTAACACCGGGTGATAAGCTCCCTTCGATAGTTAAGTTCCGTGGCGTTATCTCCAGCTGAGTTATCTCAAGCTGACATCATCGACGTCTGTGGTTCAATAATGGCTCTCGATCCGTTCTTCTGAACTTCCTTTGTCGTCCCTGTTCCCAGATTTAAAAAAAAAGGAAGACATTACCACTAATTACATCGTAAAATGTTTTACCTTCAGTGACCTCTTTAAGTAATAGCTTTAGAAAAACCACCCTGCAGAAGTTTGCTACCCACCCTGCAAGAGTCCGAAACCTTTCTGCTATTAAAAATATATATATATATATATATTTTTTTTTCCGAAAGTACAAAAATATTCAAAAGTATATCACGATCAGCATGTCTCAACTAACCAGTTAAAAACAAAATTATACATCCAACCAAAAGAAAATCGCCGTAATTGTGTTGAGAGCCGCGGTTTGCCGACCTCTCCCGTAGACTTTGATGTATCTGACAAAGAACTGATACAAATATTTTTGTCATTCAAATACTTTTAGAAAGAAGAGTTTAGTGATAACCATTCTGTAACTTATTTGACTGATTTGAATAAATTGCAAAGTTTGGTTCCTGCAATTTGTGGGATAAGTTTAGTTTTCAACATTAAACTATAAAATAAGTATGGATTTTAAACTGATTATTAAGAATTCATAGCAGATTGGTAACTACATCTGAATTTAAAGTAAACTATTTCTAATAGCAAGCTCTGTAACAGAACAAATATTTTCTGAAATCCGTTTATTTTCTGAAATGCCTGTTACATTGTTAAACTTTTATTTTATTTTACTTTATTTTGTTTATTTTCTGCGGTTACTAAAAGACCAATGTTGGAAAATCTTATTTTATACAGTTATTTATTTTGACTGGACTTGTGCGACTGGATATATCGGTAACTACTGTATCGCATTGGTAGTGGCCACCCATCTATGTATGTTTAGAAATACTTATAGTTCCATTACAGCAAATAATCTACCAGACATAAATGTATGTATATAACTTGCATATTTGACAAAACTCTGTAATCCTTCCAGGTGAACCAACAGATGATCTGGTACTGTCGGTTCCAATGTCATATTAGCTGCCCGATGCTTCTCGGCAGTGCAACAAGCTCTCAGCTCTTACAATTTTTTTTAACCCCCTTTCAGTGTAAAAAGGAGCTAAAATTTGGTATACGTCAACTCCTTAAGATCCTGAATAAATGATAAAAATTTCAACGGATGTTTCGATCTGATAAACCTAACCATTCCCTTGTTAGACTGGTTTAATGAAAGCAATGCAGGAAAGCACTACTTCGCAATGTGACATTGGAAATGCCACCAACAGTACCAGGATCCGGCCTCTTCCTAAATTCTAAACAGATTCAACAAATGCATTGATATTTCCAAGAAAATTCCAACAAAACACTGAAATGGTGCTATTTATAAAAGATGTTCGTTAAGAATTGTGGCTTTGTAACATATTGATTGAATGACATTTTTCAGATTTACTAATATAGGCAATCTTATTATTTTACACTTTTTTTTACAATGTTATTGACTTCAATTTTAATGATCTGTTTGATATTTAGAATTTTTGTATTTTTAAAATGATTTATTGCATTTTTTGCAAGATTTTTGTTAAAAACTTTTTTACGTTTAGGAAATAATTACTAAAATCATTCACAACGTTTCTCCTTTTTATGATTATATTCCTTATAAGTTATGGCTTTGTTAAATTTAGGACCGAAAGAGTGTTTACTATTTACAATGATTTATTTTAAAATTCTTGTTTGAACATTTATATAATGTTTTATGATTAATACTGAAGTCGATTTATTTGAAACATTATATTTATAAACGAATTTTGGTAATGAAAGTATCTCCTCTATTTATTTATTTATTTCCTGTATGGAAACAGGCATTTCCTTCTATAAGTTTTCTATTAATTCGCTTGGAAATAAGCCATCTCATGTCATATTTGGCCGCTTCAATTAGAAAATGTTTATCACTAACATTAATTAAACGCTTAATTGCCTTCACTGCTGAAAATATCAAAGGCAGTATCACGAAATAAAACATATTAATCATCTTTCGCAAAAGTAGTATCCCTGAAGTGAAGCATTTGAGTGGTTTTTATATAACTCTATTTTCAGACTTCCAGATTTTTGTTTTTGTTTTTAATACAATTTCTGAAGTATGACGGTAGATGGATGTTATTTCGTATGAGCTCTACTAATTTTTGTACGAGATAAGTTGCTTGAAACCAAAAATCATCATTAGACTTTGCCGCTAAAACACGGTTATCTCGTTAATGAATAGTTAATTGTCTATGAAGGTGAAAGTTTAATTCTAGATGTAGACTAACCATGTCTAAGCTAACAAGTTTAGACCGAGGCATATTTCGAAGCTGTAGGTTAGCGACGGGGGCAAAAGAATGCAATAATTTTCATGAACTCTTTCTAGAACCTTGACCCACCAATGTGTAATTTCCTTGTTTCCTGATAATAGTCAGAAGGTTTCGGAAGAAGTCTTCAGTTTTGCTTTAATCTTTAATGTTATGATCACATTTTTGCATTTTTATTGAGTTATTAAGTATCTATTGAGGAACTAAACCCTATTCAAATTTACCACTTTTTTGTCAAAATTATTGAAAATGCATTTCACTCCTCTTGTTTCTCTGATATTTACATTTCTAAAGTTTGAAAAAGATTTTTTTTTCCCTGGTAAATTAATCTCATTATACAGAAATGCTGATCTTTTATATTTTGTTATCGATGTCGTCGTAATCATCATCATAAATATCTTCTAAACTAGTTGAATCGCACCGAAAGGCAATCTTTAACATCTACAAACTCTTTCTTATTTTTTCAGTCTCAGGTTATCTTCGTAATCAGTAATTTCATTTTAAAAAATGAATTTCGGTGAATATTTGTTCATTTGATTTTTTTATTAATGATTTAGGAAATGAATGTGCTTTCTCTCGGAAATTTTACTTTCTTATTAAAGGATTTTTTTTTTTCCTTTTTTATCATCTCTTTTTTTTTAATCTGTGGCCTCTCCGCAAGGCACTTTCTTTGTAAGACTTCGCTTCAAAGATAGTATTGATTTTCCTCCCGTATTAGGAAATTTTATGAATCATACAGAAGATAAGCTTTTCTTTACATGACTAGCCACCCTCATCCCTTTCACTTCTCACTTACCATTAGCAGACTTGATCGTGAAGTTAAAGAGTGACATACAACTGCCTTATTATCTGCCACTCTAAAAGGAATACGCTTTTACATTACGCTTTTGTTTTCCTCCTTAATTAGTTTGTTTAAAATAGAGAAATATTTTGTTTATTTTATTAATATTTATGATATATCTTTTCTGGGTCTGATGTCTTTTTGATGCTTTTGGAAATAAAACGTAACTTCCACTTTGCTTTCTTTTCTTTTTTTTTTTTCTTTCCAACTTTCTTTCTTTTCTTTTTTTTTTTCTTAATTTCTTTGCAGAATAAAGACTGATGGGGTTGTCGAATTGAAAAAGAAAAATATTTTTTTTTTTTTTTTTTTTTTCAGATTAGAATTCTCTTCACATACAGATATTTAGAAGCGAACAGCTTCCTAGTAATTCAAAGAGAACAATTGCAGAACAGAATAAAGCTTTTTCATACTTTCTTTCTTCTTACAATCAGAGCTTTTTTTTTTCCTAAAAAAATAACTTCCGGTACGCATCCTTTCTGTGAATTTTTTCTGTAATGTTTCAGTAGGATGATGTTTAGATAATAAAAATCGAAGGGTTATGAAAAGAAATTACAGTAAATTGCAGAAAGTGAAGGCACTTAATTTTTAACATAAAGTTAGCGTAGTTATCGTAAATAACAAATGAACTTGTAAGTTTATTACGATTCGGGATCTAAAAAAGAAGGCCTTGAAATTAACTAATCAGCAGTGTTGTGCTTCTTATGTCAGTTCTTAGACTGATCATAAAGTTATGGAACGGCATAAAGTTATAGCTTTGCTTCTATCGAAAAATCCTGTTTCTACGCGAAAAATTATTCTCCGAAATTCCTATGATTATGTGATACTTGTAATAAAGGTACACTGGATTCAGTCATAAAAATAACAGTTCTTGCTGTCCTCTCTATCAATGCTTATAATCCGATTCACATGCTTTGTGTCTAATTCTTTGTCTTGTTTACTAACATATCGTTGATCACCCTACCGCAAATAATTTATTATTTAAAAATTTAAAACAGTTAAAATTTTATATAAAAAAAGTTTTAGCGTCTTTAAGGTCAGCATTTCTTAACCCCCTTTACTACCTCCCATTAGTACATTACAGTGCTTGATAAAAACCTCTGGATAAAACCACTAATTAAACATTAGCCTCGCTTCAATAAAAATTACATTTGCCATCTGTTTCTGATAACTGCCTCAGAATTTAAAGTTTAAGCCTTTTTTTAAACTAATAAGTGTGTCATTCGTAGTAATTATTTAAGTTCTCATGTTTTTGTTAAATTAAGTATAGGCTTTTTACAACAATCCATTGAAATTGCATAAGTCTGTCAAATTGTTTCATTGATTATGATATTGAAATAAGCGCCATTTGAAATGTGCAACATTTCTCTTTTAAATCCTTAAGGTTCATTACCTGAGAGGAGAATTACAACAAACAAACAAGGCTAAAGAAGCGCTTTACATGCATGTAATTTTAATTTGATAAAGATCACTATTGCCCACTAGCAAGATAATGGGGAACATTAATGAAATCGTTATGGTTATTTGGAGACAATTAATGCTGAAGTAGTACATATTTTACTACAATCAAAGAGGCGATCTTGTTTATTCATTTTTGTAATATAATCTTATACTTCCAACTGTTTCACTTTGCATTTATCATGATCTTCTAGTTTTTAATAATTAACCTCTGTCCAAATTCGTAAACAAAGTTTTAAATTTACAAAGCTTCTATTTTTATTTCATTTAAAGTTCACCCACAACTTAAATTTAATTGAAAGTGAAGGTTTGTAATCGAATAGTAAACGAATTGTCTGGTAAAAATCTTGCTGATATGACTTCTTGATTGATGCTGGAAGTTGTAATTGAGGCTGAATTTTTCTATTACGGATTTATAGATGGTGGATTATTGTTTGCTAGACATCTCAAATACGCCTTATAGAACGAGATCAGAAGTAAAGATTTTTATTAACTCCAGTTATTATTACCATCGTAAATTCCTAGAAAAAGTCTAGTAACTTTATTATCCTACAGAATAAGATTACCATGATTATATTTGCATAAAAAGAGAATGTATCTCTAAATTGCACTTTTTTATCAACTGCACATAAATCCCTAAGTTCCCTAATTGAAATTCCTCCTATCGTCGTCATAACTAAAGTGCTCACGCCGAAAGTTGAAACTCCCAGAATGCAACGCAGATTATAGATTTTCCTTTCCTGGCCGTTCGCTAACATTCAAATAGAAGAGAAGCGACCTCTTCTATTTGAATGTTAGCGAACGGCCAGGAAAGGAAAATCTATAATCTGTGTTGCATTCTGGGAGTTTAACTTTCGGCGTGAGCACTTTAGCAACAAAGAACTTTCTTTTTTTTTATAATAAAATGGAGGAGATGCGTTTGTCACACCGTTTACCTTTTAAGGTAAATCTGAGTAATTATATAAATCGTCATTCGTCTGATGAAAAGTGATATGATTTCTACACTACTACAAATAGTTTATTTATTTTATAAAACAAGACCTGTGAATTCATTGCTTTTGTTTTGTATTTTATGACTTGAAATAAAAAGGGCCTGAAATTAAATACGTGTCTATTGCTGTGTTGTTTGGTCATGTTATTTAATTCTTATCTTATTACATAAAATGATGAAAAAAGCATGTGAATAAAAAAATAAAAAAAAATGATATTCTAAAAAAAGTCTCAGCAAAGCATACATTTACGCGAAGAAACCAGTAGTAGAACATTACAAGGACTCTTCCTTCAATGTAGGACGGATTCCGTCTGCTTTTGACCATTGATCTTATCATTATCGAAACCAAAACGAGAAACTGCAACAAAATGGTAAAGATTCAGAACTGCATAATATAAACATTTATTGATGAATCTTTTATGAGAAATTCGATCCTAAAAAGAAGAATTAGCTACATAATGGTATTATTGTATTATCTATCGTAATTCAGTTATTTTATTGATTTTTTTTTTTTTTTTAAATGGTAATAATTAAATGAAGGGGTTTATTCAAATTCACTTTTTTGCATTTTTTCGCAAGTTGAATAATGTTTCAGTTATTCTTTTCGAAATTAATGATATTGTGCTATATTTTTTTTATTCCGGTTACTAGTTTAAATCCATATGATAGTAATGTGTACTAAACTTTCTCCATGTCATAATAATGGATAAGTTTAGTAAATATGTAAGTGATATTACATTTTTTTTCCTAATGTATCTAATAATTTTAGTTTTTCAAAACTTAAATGTAAAACAGACAATTAATCATATTAAATATCTGTATCCCTATTTTAATGGTAACTCACATCATATACTTGTTAAAAATATTTAGTCTGTGTTATGGACGCCACTTGAAAAATAATTAACTACTTTATATCAAACTTTATATTTAAGAGTTTAGTGCTATTATCTAGATCTGATTAAATTTTTGAATATATAAGCTCATTGATGAGCTTTATATAAGGGCCAAATTACTGAAACATAAATAACTTAAAATAATAATGTACTGATCAACATTATTATTTAGCCCTGATTAGATTTTCGAGTTGGTAGCCTCTTTTTATGGGCACTTTACAGTAAGGCCAAATATTGTTACCCTTAAGTAACTGAAAGAATAATGCACTAAGGATTACAAGCAATTTCATATTTGAAAGTTTAGAATTATTGGAGGCATCTTATTTAATTTTGAGATATATAAACCCCTCTTAAGGGCACCTTTTAAGTAAAGGCCAAAATACGCTGCTCTTAAGAATAATGCTCTGATTTCCATCAAATTTTATGTTTAATAGTTTAACCTTACTGCCGATATCTTATTAAATTTTGGTGATTAGATACCTATTTAAAGATCTACTTTTCTTAACGTCCCAGATGTTTGACCTTTTGTAGCTCAACGAATAATGTTGTGATGTAAATTTGCTCATGATTTTTAGAACTTGTTTACAATATGGAGATATCTAATTAGATTTTAGCTTATATGCATTACTGATGAGCTACTATATTTTGGGCCAACATTTTCTGAAGCTATTTACAGTTCCTTAGTATGGAGAAAGACTTGCAATGGTTTTATCGCCAATTATTTATTTATTTAATGGATTGTAGACTAGTAATGATATAAAGGCTTACGGTATGCAAGTATTTGCGGATTGCTATAAAATGAAAGTAGTCTCTCGTCTACTTTCATTTTTTTTCACATAGATCCTCATCTGTATTCAGTTTTCTTAGAAATATAGAAATTTCGCATTGAAATGAAATGATACGATAGTGCATTCTGACAAAGCTCTCTTCACCTGCAAATGGAATGATATGCGAACACAGATGTTCAATATCTTCAATTGACAAGGAAACAGGATTTTCCAATTGCGCTAACACAACAGGATTTTCCACTTGAATTTAACAGGTGGAAGTTTGAGAGGCAGGGAATCAAAAAGCCGTTATATACAACATTGTTGTTGACCCTTCTCTGTACAAAACTGCAATCAGGTTTCTATTCATAGAATTTCTTAATATTTATATTTTGCATATTGATGCCATCATAATTATACGTTTCGTCGACAGAATTGTAACTGTTATTACATTCAAAGACAGATGATCCAGTTACATGTGACCTTCTATAATTCACTCCTTCTATTTAATTTGAATAAGGGATTTGATTTTTCTCCATTTTGACACTTAACTGCCAATTTGGGAAAGTTAAACTATAAGTAACTCGATAGATTCATTACAGTTTTATTAAATAATGAATTGAATTTTTTTTTGAAACATGAAGTAGATTTGAGACATTGTTGAAAAACTATTATTAAAAATATTGTGTTTAGTTAAATTGTGTTCTTCTGCCTATTTGATTTGATTTCTCTTTATTAAGAAAGGTCTTTTGAATCCTGACGATCGTTAGGCTAAAAGTTTTTCTGGTGCATTTTCGCACTAATTTTTAATTAATTGTTCTTTTGTTCAAGAGTCACTGTCGGGAGCGAGGGTGTCTTCCATTTCTGCTCCACACCTTCCTGGGTTTGTCATCGAGCCGATGAATCCTAATAAGGACGAAACAGCCGTTCCCGATTCCCTCTGTTGTCAAACTCAAAGGCGTGATTTTGTTTACTTACGTGCAGTCTTTGGTTTTCGTTTATTAAATTTATTAGATACTTAATTTTAACTTATTAGATCTGACATCTTTTTGAAATTTTTAGCACCATACAAATAATACATTTCACCTTCTCAGCATATTTGCATCAAATGAACACATTGGCCGTTTGCTGTTTGAACAAGCGAGGCACAACATAAAACAATAAATCAAAAAGACGCCGGCTAGAAACTTACGTGAGTTTTATATAAGAAATTTAACGTAAGCAAACGTCTGAGATGCATTTCGAAATAACAGTTTCTATTGTAAGTGCTCAAGATAAAAATCAGGAAATGTTATAGTAACATTTAGAACTCTTTTTCGTTATAGTAAGGACATTACACGATTTTTTGTAAGTTGATAATTGACTGAGCAAGAGAAGTCTTACATTTTCTTCTTTGTATGCACATCGTGCTAAAACGACTGAACGGATTTTCATAAATTTATTACGTTGTTATAATATATGGACCTGGAACTGAAAAGATGAGGCTATTATTTTGGTCTCGAACCCTCTTATCTCCTCCCCCTCTCCACCTGATAATCCCTCAAAAAATGATCCCTCTTTCCCACACTCTAATGGCTGGGCTGATTTCTTTGAAATTTGCTATGATATCTACTTATAGTCTCGGTTCCTCAAAATTGGCCTCCATCGTTGCGCTCTCAGTTACCACTATGCGATGGATATCTGAGCCTATTGCTAGTACTTAAGTAATAAATACTGAAACATTTTGCTAGACAGCAATTCTATTAATTAAATATTTAATTTTTTTTAATCTTAAACTTTTAAGCTTTCTTTTGACGTAGAGACGTAAGCTAACATTGAAAAATAATGAGATATTCCATCTGTGGATTTCCTATAAGTAAATATTTAATCTGGCAAAGCTGTTCCATCTCTTTTTCGTTGTCTTGGAGAGAACATTTTTAATTTCTGAACTGTACTCACTTTTCTGTAAAAATTTGCTTTTGACGCTTATGTCCCTTCGTCGATACCGAAACAAGCAAAAGTTTTTTGCATAGCATTCTGAGGAAGTATCCTATTGACCATTAATTAATTACTAATTAGTAATATTAACGAAAACATGATAAAAGTAAATAAGGAGAATGCGCTATTAACCAGTAAATGCAGTAAAAATTTGTGGAGCAATGGTAGGATGCGAACCCAAGAAACCGAAAAAACAATTGACTGTAGATACCACTTTATAACCTGGTTATACGGAACAAATAATTAACTTGTTTATTGAATAGTAGTCACTCTTGTCCTAAAAACTCGTTATTTGCTTTTAATCGCTTCTGAGCGTTTCAGCTTTAAAAGATATGGGCGTTTGTGGCGATGCAGAACAGCAAAGAGACCCAGTTCCCACCCGAAATTTTCCGATAATTTGGAATTTAGGAGAATTATCAAATTCACACACAGGCGCGTAAAAATAAAATTAAAAATAAATTTAACAAAAGTAAATGTAATTTAATCAATTTAAACCGAAAAGATAGAAGAGAGAAAAAAGGTAGCAGTAAGGGAATGCTACAATCTATACTTTTCGTAACATTTAAATTACGTAAATGTGTTACAAAACCATACATTGCGCCAAAATTGTGGACTACTAAAACTTCTTCGTATCTTTAAGTTGTAATCTAATTCATTTATTACAGAAGTTATAACTAATGTCTTAAAAAAAAAATTAAGAAGCCTTGTCTCAGAATTTTATATGCTTAACAGCTTGAAAGTTCTCTCTCAAGTCTTTTTAAGCTGTTCATTATAACTTACTTATCGATTGAAATAGATAAGTGAGGATTTATTCTTTCATAACTTCTTTCGGAGCTTTATTGCTTGATTCGGTGAGAGCCGTATTTAGTTAGGGTGATACAGATCGAACCTTCGTCCTCGAGGGAAATGAATTCCTGGATACGCCCCTGGATTGACACATCAAAATTCTAATGATTTCTAGATGCGTCAAAAAAACAAGACTGAAGACTGACTTTTGGCACAATGACAAGCTGCACAAACTATCGGAAAAATCAAAGGACTTGAAATTTGCGATTCTTTCATGACATGGCTGCCCTTTCCTTTTCACTGTTTAAACTTAGGAATTTAAAATAATAAAGTTTACTAGTAAAACCATATATATTTTTAGTATTTTTTTTTTTCTTTTGAAAAGCAATATTTTTTGTGGACAACTTTTCTTCCATTTCTATCGTTTTCCTTATTATTCTATTTTGTTTGGTTTAATAACTAGAGATATTGTACGCGTTAAGAAACATTTTTATGAGTGCTATACTGAAACTAAGATAACTTCGAGTAACCTTTCCTAATAGGCATGAATCAACTACAGAACTCGTATATTGGCATCATTTAACTCTTGGGTTTGAAGGATCCATAGCAGGTAGAGGAAAATGTATAGATTTTGAATCGATTTCCTATATCTTTCCTCCTCTAAATACTTTGGGAGCTTTGTTTCGAGGTGCTGTAACTGGGAATGTGTGATTATAAGTTGAAACAAAGTGTTCTTCATGGAATGCTTGGTGCGCCACTTCAGATGATTAGCGACGTCTATGATGTTTCTTTCATTTTCCACCACCCTATGAGTTACTTTGGAATAAAAGAAGCATTCGAAAAATCAAAAGTGATTGTTTTCATAAAAAATCGTGGCTGTTTAACAAGCCTCATTACAAAACAAAGTTGAAATGTGGAGGGAAAAAAAAAATATTCTTTAGTAAAATGTAATCCTCTACATGAATAAAAGCCTTAAAATTTCCAGATGATTTGGATTATCACGACCTACAAAGAAGTTGAATTTTGGGAAGACACAGGCCAATGTACTGGTATGAAAAAATTCAGGCGGCCAAACATCCTTTCCCAGCGGTGAAGACAAAGGAAATTCTTTGAAAGGCTAATAGTCGATTTTGCATACTTCCTGACGATCTAGATGGGGAAATTTTGGAATGTAATAGAAGAACCATTAAACTATGCGCAAAACCCAAACAACCAGAAATTTCATCCCCAAGGGATAGAAAGGGGAGGAGTATTCGCAAACCTCGAAATGGCAGCCTCAGATTTGACGAATATTTAATATCAATTCTACTTTGTTGCAAATCGGTACATGGGATTTTCCGATATCAGAGATTAAATTGATGATAATTTTATAAAATTAAGAAAACAAAAGATAGATCTAATGAGACGAAATTAAAGAGATTATTATGTTTGCATGTTTCAAACCTTGGGTTTCCCCAGCAAAAACAATATGGCGGGTCAAGGACCAAAGCACATATTGCCAAGTGTAAAAACGTGTGCAAGAATGATTAGGGTTGTGTGGTTGTGTCCATAAATTTCCTAACTATGCGTGTTGTGTTGAGTACCACAGCCTTCTGCAGTTGTGCGTAAGTGTTTTTGTGAAGTTCTAGTGTGCGGAGACTGTGGTGCAATGTGTGAGGTACCAGACCAGTGGCGGACAAGATGACGGGTGCAAGTACTCGGTCCTGCCTCCACTGCTTCTGGAGCTCGTGTGCTAGATCAGTGTATTTACTGATCTTGTCTGCGTGAGTTTTCTGCATGTTCTTGCTGATAGGCACTGCAATATTAATTAGATAGGTCTGCTGTTATTATTATTATTATTTAAAAGATTAAAACCTTGGGTTTCCCCAGAATAGACAACATATATTGCCAAGTGAAAAAAGTGTGCATGAATGGCTAGGGATGTGTGGTTGTGTCCATAAATTTTCTAACTATGCCTGTTGTGTTGAGTACCACAGCCTTCTGGAGTTATGCATAAATGTTTTTGTGAAGACCTAGTGTGCTGAGACTGTGGTGCAATGTGTGAGGCACCAGACCAGTGGCGGACAGGATGACAGGTACAACACGTACTCGATCCTGCCTCCACTGCTCATATGCTAGATCGGTGCATTTACTGGTCTTGTCTGCGTGAGTTTTTTGCATGTTCTTGCTGATAGGCACTGCAATGTCAATGAGATAGTGTTTGTTGATCTTATCAATAACTGTGATGTATGGTTTTGTCTGTGTGAATGAGACGGTCCCAGTACAGCTTATTAGAGGGTAACTCTAATACACTTTGTTGTGTGTATTTGTAGTACGGGGCCGTGTTCTTAATAAGTGAGTGTGTGCTAGCTGTTACTGACCAGATATAATCGTATATATAATATCAGCTTTCGTTGACGTCTAGTTTCAGCTACCGCAAAATAAACTCAAGCAATTTACAATCAGTTCTCATATCATTCTATAACAGTGAAAACAGTTTGTAACATATGAAGACTGTCTGTTTTACTACTCATGTTTGAAATTTAACGGAGATTGCTCATTACTAAAAACCACATACAGTACTTATGTTATTTCATATTAATTTAAAATTCTTCATTGTGACCACTTATACTGTATTTTATTAGCCATATAACTCTGGTTTCCCATGGCTCTCGCAGCTTGCGTTTCTAATTAGGTAAAAATAAAAAAAATATAAATAAATAATAAAGTATTCTGCATAATAATTTTATTTCGCAGGCTTTTTGGAAAATACACTATTGAGTTCTCCCCTACCTGAACAGATGAGCCCTGTACCTTGTTATAAACGCCGATCAGGGGTCATAGATCACGAATATATATGCCATTCAAATTCTTCTTCCCACGATATATATATATATATATATATATATACACACACTATCCTTCCACTTTATTAGTTACACCTATCTAATAGCGTGTTGGGCCTCCTTTAGCCTTCAAAACAGTTTGAATTCGTCGAGGCATGGATTCCACAAGATGCTGAAAACGTTGTGGAGGTATTGTACCATGCAGACATGAGTGTGTCACGCTGTTCCTGAAGATTTGATGGAGGTGTAGGCCTAGAGCGAATAGCCCGTCCCAGCTAATCCCACAAAATTTCAATCGGGCTGAGATCCGGGGACGAAGGGCTACTACAGCAAGGAAAAGTCATCGTCCTGTTCCTCAAACCATCCCATAGTGATGCGGGCTTTGTGCACCGGCGCATTATCCTGCTGGAAGTAGCCATCTGAATGAGGATAAACTGTAAACATGTATGTTTGCACTTGGTCAGCTACGATGTTTAGGTACGCTCTGACGTGCCTCCAGAGGTATCAATGTACCAACGTGTGCCAGGAAAACATTCCCCACACCATGACACTGCCCCCACTGCCGTACCAGTTGTGCGCACAGCAGAGGTGTACCTAATAAAGTGGTCGGACAGTGTATATATATTATTTCCACTTTTTGACGGTTTTTCCTATTCTTGAAACCTTATAGTCACGTTGTTTTTAAGTTTTTGGCACAAACTTTTCAGAGCTTTTACGGCATCGGTTGAACTACAAATAAGCATCAAAAAATTCCAAATCTATTCAAAGGTTTTTAGGGGACGGGCCTTAAAAGTGGGGCATGACCTCAAAATTGTGACGTGGATAACTGCCGTAAATTTTGAGCCTTTCAGCTAAAACTAAGCTTGACTTCGGATGACTGAATATCAAAATTTATTATTCAAATATTATTAACAAATACTATTCACAAATCTCAAGGTGGTTGATCTTTGGGAAATACACTTACCGCGGTAGATGCGCGACAGAGATATTTAATATTTCATGAACTTCTGCGTTTTTTTCTCCCAGTCATACATTTTGTAAATAATTTTGTCCTTTAAAAGTAACTAGGGTTTTTTTTTTTTTTTTTTTTTTTTTATCCTTAGTTTGTTGCTTTGAATGGGATTGAGTAGTTGCTTTAAGAAGAAAATACAAAAATTTTCGATAAATATAGTTTTATTAACCAGCATAAACGTTAGAACCTTTTATTATTATTATTATTATTATTGTTATTATTATTATTATTGATTGATTTAGTGACTTAACTTTTTGTGAATACTTTAAACAAGCTTCCAAAATCCTTCCTTGGTTTCATAATTTTTTTTTGTTTTTACGGTAATGAAATTTAGTCGAATACTTCATAGATACTATACGAATGTTTTCAGTTTATATGAGGTACATTATCTTTCTTAATTGTTTTGATTAAAATAAATCTTTAATTGTATAAGTTTTATTTATTCATTTTTTATTTTAGGCACCTGATTTCTACGTGGAAATGAAATGGGAATTTACCAGCTGGGGTAAGTTTAATCTCTTCTTAAACTTTTTTTTTTTTCCATTTTTTTTTTATTTATTTATTGTTATCGATTTATAAATTGTAACCATAGAGACATATTGCATAACATCTTAGTTTAATATCAATGGAAATTAAATAAATTTAAGCCCATAGAGTATTAGGTTATAACATTAAAGGAACACATTTTGTACGCCGACGCACAAATATTAAAAAACAAAAACATAATTACAATAATAGTTTCGATTCGTATAGAATATTTTTTCAAGTTGAAAAAAGATTCTATACGAATCGAAACTAGTTGTTTCATATTATTGTAATTATGTTTTTGTTTTTTAATATTTGTGCGTCGGCGTACAAAATGTGTAAATTTATCAGCGCACATTAATACTTGCAATTTTGAACATTAAAGGAAGTTAAGAATAAAAAAATAATAATAGATATTATAAAAAAAAATAGACTAATAAAAGAATTCACGTCCACACGGAAGTTGTATGAGAACATTCGTTACAAATTGAGGAATGAGTAATAGCAATTTTGATCGTTTCTAAAATGCTTGGATAGGAAGTGGTACTTGGGAAGGAAAAATGATTAATCAATATTATTCGAAGGCCACTGAACTTGCCTTCGCTCAAAAACCTTAATACATCTCAAAACGTTTAAAAATTGTAGACTTTATTTTCTTTCTAGATCCTCTATAGTTATACTATATCATCGAGATTAAATATTTCAAAATTAAAATAATTGCACAACTTTAACTGCAGATAATCGTACAAGAGGTCGTGTTAAATTTGCAGTAGATTTGGCACGAAATTAACGATCTCATCGAATAGTCTTTCTGTGAACAAAAACCGCCTAAATGTTTATTCATCTTTTATGAAATTAAGTCGCTTTTTTTTTTTTTAATACGGTTGATGCGATGCAGGATCATTTATTACAAAATTCAAATCATGTATGTAATTTGAAAGAAGTGAAAATTTTGTCAAAGGATGTTAATAATTGTAGATTGAGAATAAAGGAAGTATTGTGGATTCGAAAATTTAGTAAACAGTTAATAGAAAACATGAAATTCCGGACGTAACAGATTTGTTGAATATTGAATTGTTATAGAATGTGCATGTTTATTACTTTGTCGGAGGATATATGTTAGAGTTTGGTTGTTTATTGTCTTGAGATTTTAAATGTGTGGTCATCATCTTTGAAAATGGCCGTAAATAACATCCGAAACATGTTAGTTATCTGTGGATGATAGTAAATTGGAAATTTTTGTGACCCATTTTGTGAATTGTTTTTGGATGAATTAATGACAATGGATTTTTTTAGTTAATGAAATATTAATATGGTTAGGGATTCAAAAAAAAAAAAAAAAAAAAAAAAAAAAAAAAACCTTGCGAGTAATAGAGTAAATATAAATTTCGAAAAATATGTTGGAGGATTTTTTTTTCAGGTATGATGTTGTGAGAACATAATATTAAAACGAAATTCTTAAGATGGGAATCCCGAAAACCTCCTATGAAGTAGACAGTTCTATAGAAAGAAGAATAATACGTTTTCGTTCGCCAGGTTTTATCTACTGGTTTTATTTATTTATTATATATTATTTATTATATATTTGATTTTATATTAATATTTTTTTACTGGTAACACGGGTAATTCACAACATTACTTTGAACATAGAGTTGAAAATCTCCGACCTTGGCTAGATAAATTGCAGTTGTCGTCTATTTGATTTTTTTTTTTTATTATTATTATGTTTGTTTGATGATTCCAGCCCTAGCTCCCCCCAAAAAAAATATCGCGAGAAGGATTTCACCCTGAGCTTCTCCCAATACCCTAAATTCTACGTTATTGATTTACCAGCCATAGTGTAAAGCCGTCAACATTTCTGACAACAAAATACTGGCTTCATGTATATTATATCATCAACAACTATAATGTCTTTTCTTTATTTTTTTACTGTTGCAATCGGCAGCAAATCGTATCTTGAATAACTGTTCAATTAAAGAGGGGATTATTATTATTACTTTAATTTATCAAGCATTAACTTTGATACTTATAAAAACTGTTATTTATTTTAATTTCTATAAACATTATCATTTTCTGAAAATTGAACTTCATTTTGAAGTTGACAAAACCCATTGAAAATACTAAGTTAGCTTATGTCGATTTTTTGATATCGGTGTTTTCTTGTAAACACCCCCTTCCGATTAAAAGATAATTTGTATACCATTTTTTTTTAATGCTAATAGTCTTCAAAGCCTTAAATTGCGATTAAAATTTGCAAATTTTTACATATGTTGGAAGGCTTCGCTGCACTAAACAGACGCTATGTAGAGAAGCTTACGGTTTTGAGAATACAAGTTTTTCTGTATTATTGAAATTTTAGGGTTTTTTTTTTTTTTTTTTGGTAGGAGTGGGATACAGTTAATCTGCTGTAGGACTCAAGCATTTTAATAATAATGCACACATATATATATATATATATATACAGGGTGTTTCAAAAATACACGGAATAATTTCAGGTATGTATTTCCCACATGTAGACAATCAAAATAGTTCATTACAACATATGTCCGGAAATGCTTCATTTCCGAGTTATGGCCTTCACAACATTGAAAATCACCGGAACGTTTTTCGTTCCGCCGGTCGTTGCCATTACAGAAGATGTTCACACAATCAGCATGTATGGGCGTATGAAAACCCAAATGCAACTGTTGTATCTCATCACCAGGTGCGGTTCTCCCTCAACATGTGGGCCGGTATCATTGGTGATCGATTAGTTGGACCCCATGTACTTGTAAACAGACTTACGGGGCAGGCGTACACAAACTTCCTGGAAAACACCATACCTCATGTTTATGACGACACTCCACTGATCGATCGTCAGCACGCTCACTTCTTGCATGACGGCGCTCCTGCACACTTCAGTCGTACGGCTCGCCGGTACTTGGATCGAACGTTTCCTGATCGATGGATAGGTAGAGGTGGCCCAATTGCTTGGCCTCCACGCTCACCTGATCTGAACCCTCTCGATTTCTACTTGTGGGGCCATTTAAAATCATTGGTTTATTCGTCTCCGGTGCCTGATTTGGAATCCCTTCGGAATCGAATTGTGGCACGTTCTGAGGACATACGCAACATTCCTGGAGTGTGGGATCGTGTTCGCAGGTCATTGAGACATCGATGTGAGGTCTGTATTCAAGCAGGAGGTGGTCAATTTGAACATCTTCTGTAATGGCAACGACCGGCGGAACGAAAAACGTTCCGGTGATTTTCAATGTTGTGAAGGCCATAACTCGGAAATGAAGCATTTCCGGACATATGTTGTAATGAACTATTTTGATTGTCTACATGTGGGAAATACATACCTGAAATTATGCCGTGTATTTTTGAAACACCCTGTATATATTAATATTACAAAACTGAAAACAAGCATTTTCCTTTTAAAATACCGTATTTATTGGCGAATAACACGCACCCTGGTTTTAAGAAGAAAGTTTGAGTAAAAAAACTTAAAATTTAAAATAAAAAGCTTGGGAGCTCTGAACTTTTTTAGATATACTCCTATTTATTTAATTAAATTTAAATAAAAAAAAAATAGTGTATTCCTATAATATGCAGGTAGAAGCCCTTAAATTTTAGGAAAAAAAGTGCATGTTTTACACCAATAAATACGGTAACTATTTTTATTTTCTATATACTGTTTTAATGAAAAAATATAGAAAAATCATGCAGACAGTATTAAAATAAATATATATATATATTATTCAGCCCGAGATTAAGATCCATTTAATCAAGGTATTTTATTGTCATGATTGTGCATTATCTAGATACATGATAACAAGGCCAGCATTGCTCCTGAATGTTTGTAAGCATGGAAAAGTAACTTTACTTGCTTCACTTGCTTTAATGTAATTAAAGTGTTAATTTTTTTCATTAACTTTAAATCAGGTTCTAAATATAAATTCAAAGGCAGACTTTCCTTGACAGAAAATAAAATTTTTAAGAAAAATCTATATCTTATTTAAAATTGTAGTTATTCACTGTAATTACATGAATTTTAATATTGTCTCTTTGTAGTCCCCCTGGTATCCCGAATGTGTCCAAGTGACACATACAAAGTTTATAAAAGTGGTAAGTGATACAATAGGATGAATATAGTAATACAGAATCAATTAAATAACATCTAATCATCAATATTCTTTCTTAATATTAACTGAAATATTGTCAATACTTGAGATATTTTTTTTAATTAATTGAAAGGAAAGTGACTTAAAATATAGCTTAAAATAATTCTAATTTTGATAGCCATTTGTATATTGTATAAAATTTAATATATGTTATTAAATATAATTCTCTTGAAGTTTTTATATTATCTAAAGTTATCTCATTTTTTTGTTTCCTATTTATCCTAAACTTTAAATTGTTTTCTAAAAATTATATTTAATACATTTTTCATCTTTAGGTGCTAATGTAAGAATAGATACAACATTATTAGGATTTGATCAAACAAACTGGCAAAGAGGCAATAGAAGTTATGTCTTTAAAGGACAGAGTAAGCTTACTTTTTCTTTTTCTAACTTTATTTTAGTAACAAATTATGAAATGACAGAATGTATATTTGCATCTTTTCGTAGATTCTATTTATTATTCAAGTTATATGGTATTAATAATTATTATAATTACTTTATTTCTAGATTTCTCAATAAACATATTGTTATCATTTACAGCTTATATACCTCCAATTCCAAAATATTGCAATCGAAGTTATGTGTATAAGTTGCATCGAAAGGGAACAGGTGACTTGCTGTCATTCCCTGTCCTAGAACATTATTACCTATTAGTTTGCTGTCTAGTTTGTTAGAAAATTTAGATTATTTTTTTACCCTTAAAAACTGTTTAAATTTCAACTTGCAGTCCATAGCTATTACAAAACTAAGAATTAAAGATTAATTAAAGATTTGAAGATGAAGAATGATTTTTTTTTTTTTTTTTAATCTTATGAAATTTTATAGATGTGGCTAAATAGGATATATTTGGTTTATGTGATATTATATATAAATATTAACTGAACCGAATATCTATATGCTGTATTTCTTAAAAGTTGCATATGATTTCTTTACTTTTTTTTATTTCTTAATACAAAATTTACACACACACACACACACTCTCTCTCTCTTCAGTATTTTTGGCACTAAGATGTTATTTATAGAAAATTAATTTGTGAAATTTCTGCTTTCATACCTTTGAATTAAAAAAAAAAAAAAAGCATTCTTAATCTTCTAAAATTATTAAAGAGTATTTCATTTTTGCTTCTTTTCTGTAATAAAAGCCTGATAGTGAAAGCCCAACCAAATAATGTAGGTCTGTCAGTATTATATATATATATATATATATATATTTCTCAAATAATACATATAAGAAATGTGTTCCTGTCATTTACAACAAGCTTCAGAAAGTCTTTTTAGCATTTAGAAATTTGTATGTTGTCTTTCTGGGTTTTGTGTGCTCTTGTCCAGTGTTAACCAGTGCCTAATTATATACTTTTCTGGATCTGCTTTCAGCAGATAAGTTCCAAAAATTCATATTATTACTCAGTCATTAAATCTTTAAAAAAAAAAGGTGGATTTCTTAATATAGCTTCAACAAATACTAATAATTTATGTTACATCAAACACTGACCAGTTAATGCACCAGATTATTTAAATTACTAAAAAGGGGGGGGGGCATAAAGACTACATGAATAAATTAAAGTCCTGTTAATTATTCTGCATCTGCACATTTCAGAAATGATTAGCATGATTTTCAATAATTTTTGATACAACTTTAAATGAGGGGAAAAAAAAAAAAATTAGTTTGATTTTGAAACTGAAAATAGGTAAGCCAAAGTATTAGAAATTAACTTTCAAAGTATCTAGTGACATTGTTTGGGAGTAGAGAAATGGTACAATCATGGGATGGTCAGCAAGCACAAAGGACACTATTGGGTATAATCATAGAAAGACCAATATATTCAAGGAAAACAAGGATGGCAACAAATGACAAAGACAAGTAGACAAAACATCCTTAAATAGCTCAGAAAATATATGAACTTGAGTGTATATTTAACTTTTTTCGTTGTGAATGCTGGATCACAAGTATACATTAGATTTTATTTGTACAACTGAGGAGGGAGGAGTGCAAGATACTAAATTGAATTCTACCAGAATATATACCACCAAATCCTTTTATTGAATTTCAATAAAAAAAAAAAAAAAAAACCCTCATCAAATGGGCTTTATTAATCCTCAACTACTATTATATTTCAAAATTCATTTCAGTCTCCCACATTTATGGTTGTGAGCTCAATTGGATCACATTAATATTCTGGGTAATATTGGTTCTTCTCTTATTTTATTATGCTAATAGAATCATTAAATAACAAAAGAATATGTCAGGGACTTTCAATGCTTAATATAAATAGGGGAAGGGAAAAATAAGTTTTGTAGAAAACAAAAGTTTTTTTTTTCTTTTTTCTTTTTTTTAATAATAATATATGTAATGTTAAAGACATGAAACCATAAGTCCACTATAATATGGGTTTTCTAAGACTGGAAGTGTGATTGTGAGGAGATATGGTCCATTAATTATTTTCTAAAATTAAGCTTTCACTGCTCGCTTAGTTTAACTGTTGGTCATATTGAATTGTATTGCTGTTAAGAATGATCAAATTAACTTAATTAGTTAATTAAGTTATTTGCTGACATTTATCTACTATATAAAGAAGAATGTGTTTTTTACTTACGCATTCTGTCTCAATAAAAGTTAAAGCTGCTACACTTTACATGACTCATCCTTGGATCCTGCAGAAGATTAAGATAGGTCACTGAGACTGAGAGGGAATAGAAGAATCTTTCCCCTCTCCAGTTTTTCAAAAAAAAATTGAAAACTTTTTGAATTTTTAAAGCTTTGCTTGTCAACTCTAGTTGCCAGATTTTACCTGCCATACTTTTGGGGCGAGGTGAACGTCATCACAGGATCAGTGACACCCGAATTAACTGAGAAAAGTTTTCCTCTCTTGGAAAAATTTTCAAAGTTTTACAAAATTTCAAAAATGATTCAATTGTGCTCCAATTTATTTGCTTTTAAATTGTAGCATTGTTTTTGGTAAAAGCTACTTACTTTTAATACAACTCTATCTCTTGTATATTTAGTAATCCTATTGTTGAAATCACTACAGAGACTGTCTCATCAAAAATGAATCTGAGTGGGTAATCATATTTTTTTCAATAACTTGACTAGGATGTTTTGAGAGTTATTGGATGGAGACATATCCAACCAATGGAATTTTCCAGGACCTCAAATACTATGGCTATTTGCACATATTGTAATGAAGTCTGACAGTTGGCATCTCTAGAGAAGAGAAATACAAATAGATTGGTGGAAGCATTGATAATGTCATCATCTGACATTTTCTTTAAGCCGTTTGCCAATTTTATTGTCTTGTTAAAATCAGTCTCATGAAATGACACTATGAAATGCGACTGTGAGGAGAAAGTGATCATACTAATAAGGTTAGCAATAAAAATACAGGTTTCTAGCACGGTCTTTGTCTTTGTAATGAAATATTGATAGTTTTCAATATATTAATGGTAGTACCTCATCCCCAAGTGATTATTAAACATTGAGGGAAATATTTTCCTTAGAATAAATATTAATAAGTAAATAATTATATAAAAGATATTGCTTATTTAAAAATGCAAATAATTTTTATTATCGTTACTTTGAAACAGATGAAACTGCCTTGATGATGGAAATAGATCATGATACAAAGCAAGTCTACATGGAACAGATGCGAATGATTACAACAAACAATGAAGATATTTCCTTCATGCGTCCATCTGATGAGGTGGTATCAGCAAGACTCACGACTCCTGTTGTCACAACATATATTGATACAGATAAAATTAGCTTTGAAAGGTATGATTCTTATGAATACTTTATGCATTATTATTCAGCATGTTGAATTTTTTCAAGTTACTGTATGAATCATTTAATTGTTTATGGGTCGCTAGATCATCTAGCCATACAAGCATGGTAGAATAATTTTTTGGAAAAAAAAAAAGGAAGTGATGGAAGTCAAAATCAAAACACACATTACTAACAAAGAAAGAGCAAAACAGCAAGTAGTCAAAATGAGATTGTCTTTCTAATTCTCCCTGTCTCTCATCTCCAGTGTATCATCTAGACAAATAACCCATTTTTTAAAGGCTTTAATGTACTTTGATACATATGCAGTTAATGTCAAAAATCTGATAATAACTTGAATGACTCAAAAGTTTCAGCTGGTGAGCAGTATGTATAATGCCAACAGTCTTTTGTCATATAATGTCACCACTTGTTGAACATCTTGTAGTTCAACCAATTACTACACAATTACTTTCTTAATCATTTTTATAATCTGTTATTTACTATGAATTTATAACATCAACATACAAATCATTTGAGTAGTTTTGCTAAATAGTTCACAAAAAATGGAAATATAATCCATCTATTGACATGAATATGCAGTTTTTATTTCATCTAGTGACATCTTTCAGTTGCAAACTATAGATATAATCATTGATGTAAATATAGATAAACACTGGCAAGGATGTTTATCATCTTATTCAGGAATGATGAGAGTTTAAAAATACTGTAGAATGCTGAAGGTGACCAAGCCAAAATGTTGAGAACTTAGAGTAAAAATAATACCCCATCCAATCCCCACATTTTAAATATTGATCAACATGGCCTATTCCTCCTTCTAATTTATTTATCAGCATTCTAACAATGTATTGGATTCCAAAAGTAAACACACACACACACACACACTGTATAATGATTGTGATCTTTCCATATGCCATTGACTTTTGTAGTATATATGATTGTTAACTTAAATCAGTTTTTGCTCTAGAAAGAAGATTTTTATGTAGCAGTTATGTAACAGTTTATCACTGGTGAATCTTTCTGTGATTCATTGACTAACAGTGTAATATCTTTCAGGATGAATATTTTTTCATCTAATCATGTACAGCAAAGAGCATTTCCAGTTAATCAAAATCTGAGATCTTCATACAATATCACAACTCCTTCTTTTACAATATAAAAGAACGGGTAGAAGAACATGTAGGGGCTTACCGTAATAATCATGAAAATATATCAGAATGGGCAGCCCACTGCATTCGTAATGGTCACAACCCGGATCCTGTAGTTCATATCATTTATAAAATGCAAGATGAATACAAAAGATTCACTTTAGAATATTGCTTGATTAATTGTTGCGTATGCTTCAACAGAGACAAGTCACAAAAAGTAAACAATATGTCTTTAAGTATTTTCAGGAATTCTCTAATAAAAAATAAAAGATTATGTAAAATTTTGAAATTTAATTAGCTTTAGTATGGTATGATAATTCATTGTTCATATTATCTCTTGTCAATAATATATTTTGTATCAGTCATTGTTTTTTTATTTATGACAATAACATCTTTTAATGTATTACCACATTATTACTATATTATCCCACAACAATCACTGTATATATTCATTGAATGTACTACTGTATTATTTAATTTTGTAAGGTTAGAGAAAGTTCATTCTCTTACCGTTTAATCGTTATTTTTATTTTATTTTTCTTTATTTTTATTTGTACCCTGAAGAAGTCTTTGGAAAAAAATATATAAGACGAAATATTGGATCGGATCGGTGAAGAAGTATTCTTGTTTTTAGTTTAATAAAGGAGTTGTGATATAGCATTTCCAGTTATTTATTTATTTATTTTCCTTATTATCTTTTTTGTGTATCTTTGCTTTATCTTTGAGATATTTGAACTACTTGGGTCTACATAGTCATGCTGATAATAGTGATTTTCATGAACCATACTGTGATATGAGGCATTAAAGAAAACAACAACAACAGCAACATTGTTTATAGTATCTTATCCAGTTTTGACAGGGATCAAAATACAATAATTCTATTCAAATTGTGTGGTTAATAATTGAGATTCAAAAAATTTAAAACTGTATCTCAAACCATTTCTTTATGCCATTTCCAGAATCCATCAAACTTGTAATTCGTTTTAACTATAAAACTATGCCACATAAAAAATAAATGCTGAATGTCTCCTATCTTAACTTTTAATAGAATGTTTGATGGTGGAAATGGTTAAAATAAAAAAAAGGTTATGTTTTACATGAATGGCACTTGCTTTTCTTTCCTTTAGTAGTGTTCTGAATGCACTAAATGTTACAATAGTGTAAGGTTTCCCATGAGCATGTTACATTGGGAAGGATGTACATGAAGAAAGAAATAAGTGTAGAAATTGAACCTGATCCAAGCAAATATAGCTGACCTATTAGATTTAATTATTATTAGAATTATTTGCTATTTTTGTAATTTTTAACCAAATTGTAAATGGTCTTGCCTAAATATTTTTTTCTCAAAATATATAGAAAGAAAATATATTCAAATTTTTTATGAATCAGAATTAAATAATTCCGAAATCTACACAAACAAATATATATATTAATGTGATTACTGAAGATTTCATATCATAAATTAGGAGCCAAGATTTGTTTATGTAAGGATAGATCTTGTTAAATTGTTTTTCTATAACTAATGGAAAATACTTGCTTTATTACCTTTAGAAACAAATCAGGAATCTGGGGCTGGAGAAGTGACAAATTAGAGACAGTCAATGGATACGAGTGCAAGGTAAGTATGATTTTATAGCTTTTCTGAATTGTTTCCTTTTCTTCGGTTTTGTTTTTTTGTTAAAATTTGTGTTGTGAAAACTATCTATGGTTGATTATCATTAAAGCAGTTTTTTCTTTATTATAAAGAAAATAAGTTTGGTATTTCAAATTGAAAATATGAAGATTTGTTCCTTAATGAACATTCTTATCAGGCAGTTAAGTATTCAGATTGTACTTTTTTTTTTATTTCTGCCCTAGACAAGTTTCATTTGATCTGAAAGCTGATAAGCTTTACAACTGTCAGTAAATGAAAATAATTAAAGAAAACATTTATTATTGATTTCTGTTTTCATCTTAGATTCACTGAACTTCTGTTATTTGATATCTAGTGGCCTTTATAATGTCTAATTAGAATAAATCCTTTATTGAATACCTTTGTTGCAAATCAAGACTTTGACTTATCTCCTATCATTCTTCATCAGATCAGAAGCAGCATTAACTCGATTGATAGCAAATCGAATCAGTTTATTCCAGGTCGTTTTTTTTTTCCCGCTTCTTTTACCATGCAGCTCTGCCAGTTCATTTTTGGTCTTTCACGTATTCTTTGGCCTTGTGGATTCCAAGAAAGAGCCTTTTTTTCAGTTGTATTTTTGCTCCTTCTGTAATGTATGGCCTATTCATCTCCATTTCCTATATTTGATCTGCAACATGTGCGAATTAAGAGCTGATCCATAGGCCTGTTGTGAGACACTTTAACTTATCTTTTATTTAGGAAACTGCCAGATTGTCCATCAGAATTGGGAGATCCTGTTGTCTCCTTCTACAAACTACAGTGTTTTGGCCTTTTTTACCTGTTTAAGATTATAAAAGTTTCTCCCCAGGACAATTATTAAAAAGAATTTTGTCATTCTTATTACAGTAGATTCACAGAACTCTTAAATCTCATTAAAGTGATTATTCTTGAATCACTTTTCTCATCCAGTATTTCTTTCCCATATATTTCTTTGTTTGTCTAACCTTCTCCAGTGTTCCTTCCATACTTAAGTTTCTTTAATATCTTATGGTTTCTATTAGTCTGGGACTATTCATCCTGAAATATTGGGTGAGTGCAAAAGTTCTACTCGTTTTTGTTACCCATAAAGAAGAGCAAATAAACGCAAAATGAACAGTACCTATTATTGTGCATAATCCCCATTGCTATCTAGGACCTCTTGCCATCTTTCTGGTAGGAGATGAATCCCACGGCGGTAAAATTCCGGCGGTTTCGAGTCAAAAAAATCTTGGATGGCAGTTTTCACAGCATCAAGATCATCAAAGATTTTCTGACTGAAGGAATCGTTCAATGCACAAAATAGGTGATAGTCATTTGGTGCCAAGTCAGGAGAATAGGGAGTAAAAACCTCCCATCCAAAGCCCAGTAACTTTTGGCGAGTGATGACAGCAGCATGTGGCCTGGCGTTATCGTGATGAAGGATAACACCGCGACGATTGATGAGACCTGGCCGCTTTGCTACCAAATTTGAATGCAGCCTGTCTAACTGTAGACAGTAGAAGACAGCATTGATGGTTTGGTTGAGTGGCAGGACCTCCCAGTGAATTATTCCCTGCACATCCCACCACACACTCAATAACACCTTCTTGGGATGAAGTTCAGCTTTCGAAGTCGATGCAGGTGGATCAGAAGGGCGACACATATTCCTACGACGCTTTACATTACAGTACATAACCCACTTCTCATCTCCTGTCACAATTCATGTCAAGAATGGGTCATTTTTGTACCGGGAAAGCAAGGAAACACAGGTGGCGATTCGGTCATCCCGTTGCTTAGCTGTCAGGTTATGTGGAACCCAACGATCCAACTTTCTCGTAAAACCCAACTTAACCAGCCGTCTCTTGACCGTTGTCCGGTGTATGCTGAAAGTCGCCGCTAATTCTTGCATGGTTGGGTTCGGGCTGCTCCTTATGGCTTGGTCAATATCGTCCTCTCCAATGTGTGATGGCCGTCCACTCCTAGCCTGATCTTGGCAGCTTCTGTCTCCTTCCCTAAAGTTACGAAACTATCGATGACATGTGCTTTCGTCTATTGCATCCTCCCCATAAACTTGACAAACATTGTGACATGCTGCGGCTGCCGTACTCTTTTTATCGAATTCGTATAACAAACAATGTCTTATATGCTTCTTCTCGCGTTCCATGTTAAACCTTCTGATATTGTTTTTGAGATGATTAACTTTGTGAGACATGATGCATTTATATGTGAGACATCCACATGTTTGATTGGCAGATGATTTGCGTCTTTACAATGTCATGTGTGAGGGCAATTCCATTGCAAATTTTCATATCCAAAAACGGGTAGAACTTTTGCACTCACCCAATATATCTGAAATACATCTCATTTCATGCCGTAGGCTGCAAAGTTATTATCTTTTACTTCTGAAATAATTACAGATATCTCTGTAAATAATTAGGATATATCAGAAGTTATAATTTTATCCATTGATTTTGAAGATTTTGCAAATTACTATTTTGGCAGTTTTAGATCTTAGATTTCTATCTACTTTCATCAAGACAGTTGTTCTCTTATCTTTCCAACTAATATCAGATTCAGTGGGAAGATCTTAAAAACCACAAAAACTAATGAATAAAATTTGAGGTATTAGGCGGCCTTGTTGTCCATCACCCCACACTTTTCATTGATATTTCTGTAGTTTGTGTTTGTTTTACAATATATATATAGCCAAGCCGGACAGCTATCTGAAACTTAAAATCCCAATACAAATTTCAGAAAACTGTTTCTGTGAATGTACGGCTTCTAATTACATTCACTTCATCAGCGGCATCTGGTGTTAAATTTTGAAACTAAACTAAAATTTGGAAATCACTAAAACGCATTATTTAGAGAAATTTGCTCTTTCTTATTGTAAATATTCTTTTTTAGGTTTTTAATTTTATATCTTTTTTTAATTTCTTTTATATAATATACTTTTTTGCTTTTTTAAAGTTTTTTTATACTTTTTTGTATACATATAAATAATAAAAATAAAATAAAAATAAAAATAAATAAAAAATTAAAAATTAAAGATTAAATAGATGACAGTTATCGAGTCAAACTCAAAACTTCCTCAAAGAAAGGGTTTAATTTTGAATTGTCATAAGATAACTTAAATGATTATAATTTAACAAATCCTATCTTGAAGAATAAAATGATTAAATAAAATTATGAATAATTTTAACTTTATATTTTTTATAAATTTGAAATTTAAATTTTTTCTGAAATTGTAAAATATATGTATTTAAAATTTTATTTGGAAAATTATTATTTGTAAATTCATTGATAAGATAATTCAAATTATCTAAAAAATCTTGTAATTTAGAATTAATGATAAAATATCTTTTGAGTTCTTGTATGAATATATTTTTAAATAAATTTAAACTCACATTACTTGTAAATTTATGAAACCTATTTATTTTGAATGGAAATAAATATGTTTTATTAAATAATTTAATATATGGAATTTGTTGATGATAATATATTCGTAAATCTAAAAAATCAACGAATTCAGAATTAATATTAGTTTGTTGTAAGTTAATAATATTTTTATAAATTTTGTCTTTTATATAATCAATTTGAAAGTTAGTATTAAAAATAATCAAATCATCTATATATCTATAAATTTTAAATTGGAAAGGGGAATTGATACAAAATTGATATTCGTAAGTCAATAAAAATAAATTAGCAAGAATGCTACTATAATTTACTCCCATTCCAATACCTTTGATTTGGGAATATATTTCATCATCAAATTCAATATAATTATTATATAAATTAAATTGAAGAAAATTAAGAAATTTTTTTAATAGAAATATTAAATAAATTAGTTATATTAAATTCTGAAATTAAAAATTTTATTTGTTGTAATAAAGAATCTAAAGGTATATTTGTAAATAAATTTTCAAAATCTGCAGTAATTATATTAAAAATTTTATTATTATTTACATAGTTAATAACTTCATCATGATTATGAATAAGCCAATAAAAATCAGGATTAATTTTATTTTTAATAATTTCATGTAATTTATTAAGAAAAATTTGTAAAATAATATTTGATTGTTTTAATACAGAATTAGTTTTACTACAAATCATTCTAAATTTGCCTATATATATATATATATATATACAAGGGGAGATAGAATTAATAGGTAAAAAAATAAAAATAAATAATGCACGAACAAACTACAGGTGTTACCTATTTTTCAACATACGAACCAAGTCTCAACACATTTCTCCCATCAAGACATCAACTTTAGTATTCCTCATTCATAGAACTCCGTTTCCTGGGATCGTAGGAATCACGACCTGCTCATGACCAATTGTACTTCTTCATTTGCTCCGAAGAGGTGAAAGTCAGACGGTGTGAGGACTGGACTATATGGTGGATGTTGGAGCACTTCCCAGTGAAATTTCTCAATTTTTTCACAAACAGAAGCCGCGACATGGGGACGAGCACTGTTGTGAAGATGTCTGACATTTGCAGCGTCTCTGTTAGGGTGTTTGTCTCGAAGGGCACGATGCAACTTTGTCAATGTTCTAGCGTAGGTTGCAGCATTCACAGTGGTCCCGGTTGAAAGAAACTCCGCCAATAGTATGCCATGCATGACCCAGAACACCATCACCAGAACTTTTTTCGCTGATTGTGTGACTTTGAATTTCTTCGGTGGCGGAGACCTAGAATGTTTCCAAACCATACTCACCTGCTTTGTTCTGGGCATGTAGTCGTATACCCAAGATTTATCGCCAGTCACTACACCTTCCAGAAAGTCATGACCTTCTTCAGCATAATGCTCCAAGTGGTCCAAGCATGACATCATTCTCTGGCCCTTCTGCACATCTGACAGTGTTGGGTAGCCAGCGTACACTGACTTTGCGAAATCTTGATCTGTCATGCACAGTGTCGTACACTGTGCTGTAAGAAATGTTGAATTGTTGTGTAAAGGCCCGCAGATTGATGCGCCAATTGTTTTGAATTGCGCCTCAATGCCTGTGACATTGGTTGGTGTTGCAGCGGTCACTGATTGGACGGAATACATTTCATCAGTAAGGTTTACTCAGCCCTCTTAGAAGAACCTGCACCATCTGGAGATGTTGCTACATGCCAGACAATCAGCACCATACACCTCCAACATTTCTCTGAGGATTTCACTTGGGGGTGTTTTTGTTTTGCCCTCAAAAATTGAACTACACCTCGCTGCTCTTCACAAGTCGATGATGCTAGCAAATGCGCCATCATTACTCAGTAGTTCATGCACATTCTACCAGGGCGACACCTGATCGAGCAATTGCTCTCTGTTGCGCAAGATTCAAACTAACTATCTTCCACAATTTGAACGTCCGGATCAAAATAATATTCTGTAAAAAAAATTGTTGTGCGTTACTTTTCAATCTCCCCTCGTATATTTTTAAAAACTTTTATTTAAATTAGTTTTATTTTCAAAACAATCTTCAACTTATGGATCCCCTGAAGTTCATTCAAGGACTGCTAGATTAAGAACCTCTGACTTAGCTCCAGTCACATGAGAATTGAATCTTTTAGTATAACACATCTGCTATTAGATTGCTGTGCAAATCAATAAGCTCCTTTGTTATCTTCAAGGCATACCATACCTGTTGATGAGATACAACATCTGCTTTTTAGTTAGTGATAGAAATGATGTTTTAAAATGTAAACTCCATTTTTTTTATCAATGTTTTTTATCTCTTTCACCTGCAATCTTACAAACTGCAATCAAACAAAGTTTGGCTTTTTGCCAGTAACAAGCTTTGTAAAATGGAATTTCATTCATATGCTTATATAACAGACAAGAGCAAAAAACATCCCAATTGCTATAGTCAACAAATAACAGTTTATATAAGTTCTAAAATGCTTGATTAAGTATGCTTATAATATTGTTTTTTTGAAAATGTATCTCTTGGGGGAAATGGGAATATTCACAATTTTTGGAGATATCAAAAATAAAGTGTTGATATGGTTTTTAATGAATTAAGTATGTTCCTTAACCAATGCTTACTTTTCTCATAGGTTTATAGTGCCAGTAATGTCGAGCTTGTTACAAAGACAAGGACAGAACACTTAACAGAAGCTGATAAAGCAAAGAATCGATCTCCTAGGTCACCACTGCAGTCTTTCTTGGGAATAGCTGAAAGTGAAGAACGCATTAATGCAGCTTCATCAACTAATGGAGTAAGACTTTTGAAAGTACCGGTCAGTGATGTAACTGTTGTAAAGGGAGCCTAGGAAAGGCTCTTAACTTTTTTATCTTAGTCAGTTTGAGCAGCTTTTTTTTTGCACAGTCTGCTTTTAAAAGGCCTTAGATAAAGTTGTGTGTTCCAAAGCTATAATGCTAACAGCAATGCACTGTTTTGCTATTATTTTACAGCTATAATAATCACACTGCAAATTTGCAGATTAGTACAACTTTTAATTATTATTCTTTTTCCCTAACTGTTAGATAACTTCACTTTTTTTTTCTTTCTTAAAAAAGACAAATAATGCATTTAGCCATATTTGAATTAGTAAGTAAAAAGATATCATTTGATCTCCATCTTTAAAAAAAGAATATTGGGGGTAAGGAAGTCCTTTTGATTTCCATTAATTTTTTGAATTGAGAACAAGTACTTTCTTAGTGAAGTATTAACTATTAACAGTTCTGAAAATGCATAGACAGTTACTTGCCAAAGGCTTCCTTCTTACCTACATCCTGGATGGTTCACCATAAATGTTGTTTTTTGTCTCATATCTTACAAAGTTTCTGTAATGATGTAATGTTCTGTGGTTTCTGACCATACACATGACATAGGGCCATCCATCCATCATTTTATACTTGTTACACAATATAATACAAGAATGTGTTTTTCTCATATTTTACACTTAGTGATTTAAAAAAAATTCTACTGCATGTTAAAACTAATAATAATAATAATAATAATATTTTTCCTGCTGATCATACTTATATATCAACTCAATATTATTGTTAAATAACTAATGGTAACATGACCTATAATTTTCATTTAAGATGCTTATTCATAGAACTGTTAATCTTTTTTTATGACCTTACCATATTTGTTTTAACTGTAATTAACAGCTTGGGTTTAAAACAAACTTAAAGTCCAAGATTTGTTTAATGTAATTCTACAAAGACAAATCAATAAAAAAATTTCATTAAACATGAGATCAGAAATGCATCATTTTTGAAATATTGATGTGAACATAGATACTATTTGATGATGCAGAAGATGAACAATGTGTTATG
Source organism: Thereuonema tuberculata (assembly GCA_023159025.1). Classification (NCBI taxonomy): domain Eukaryota; kingdom Metazoa; phylum Arthropoda; class Chilopoda; order Scutigeromorpha; family Scutigeridae; genus Thereuonema; species Thereuonema tuberculata. The sequence goes on along the minus strand of JAFIDM010009631.1, from coordinate 66,678,428 downwards.
TAGTTGTTTTGTTTGTTCAGCATATAACTAGCATTCATGCTCATGGTGAATAATGCAAGGATAGCATTGTTACAAGCTTCACCAATATTTTTGTGAATATGCTTGAAATGTGTTATTAAAAATCCAAAGAAACAATTGCATTTGTTCATTTTTTTCGTACGTGTGTAGTTGCATAACTGCTAGCAGTACGAGTTTGTATTCATTTTCTGAAATGGCAGACATGCATTTGATGTATGGACAGGCTCATAGAAATGAACATGAAGGATATATGCTATTTCAAGAGCATTCCCCAGGTAAGCACATACCTCACCACATAACATTTGTTGTCATAGATTGATGACTCAGAGAAAAAGGGGCAAATTTGAGCCACTGGCAAACAGTGAAAGGCTTAAAAATATTACAGTATTTGAAAGAGTAAATCAAATTCTTGCCTCAGTAGCTGCTTATCCTGGAATAAGTAGTAGGACAACAGCGAGAACAGAAGGGATTTCGCATACAACAGTTTGGAATTTACTTCATGAGGAGCTACTGTACCCCTATCATCTTCAATTCATCCAAGGGTTATTTGCTGCAGATTTCCCTTTAAGGATGAACTTCTGTCATCAGTTTGTTACTCACCGTTTGGATACTATTAATTTTGCATCTGTAATTTGCATCTGTAATTATTCATTGATGAAACTTCATTTTCTCAAAATGGTATTCCGTAATGTGCATTTATTGGCACAGGAAAACCCACATGGAATTGTCCAAAGAAAAGAACAGCAGCAGGGCTGATGTATGGGCTGATATTTTGGGTGTCAGATAATTGGTCTCTATTTACTCTGTTCTCCTTTAAATGATGATGTGTACCTTGATTTCCTTCAAAGACATCTAACTAAGATATTGAAAGACAGTTATGGTTCATGCATTGTTACATACAATATTATGCATGTATTAATACATCAAACGTCTAATGTAATAATGGTATTAAGTCGTAAATGATTCATTTCTGACCCTCTGTTTATTTGACCCTATTTCTTTGTAGAACCTGTCACTGACATTTGTCGGTATCTTATATAAAACACTCTTGTTTTATATTTTTAAAATTTATACTGAGTATATATAATTTATTATAGTAGTATTATTTACACTATAATTTACTACAGGCTTTTCACTCTGTATCAAAGAGGATATTATGTTAACATTTTTCTTGTGAGATGATTCATGTGGTGGTAGACGCCCAGACTGTTAGAACCCAAAAACATACCTATTAAAAATAAGCTAGTAACATGTACTAGAAACCTATCATAATATACTGAATCGTATGAATTAAGAAGAAAATCATTGAAAATAAAAGACATAAAACTGGGATTACAGGCAGTGGGATATTTACATCTGTTAATATTGAATTGTAAACAGGAAATTATTGAAATACAGTGGATTTCAGCTATTTGGAACACATCAGGACTAGTGCACTTTGACCCAATTACGCAAAGTGTCACATAGGTAAGATCAGCAACGAAGTGTTTATTTAAATATTTTCTTCTTTTTCAACATTGGACTCCTGATGGACACTCCTCGTCCACTTACAATGGAAAACGACTGATTCAGAGATTCATCCTCAACATCAGGATCTTTACCTTGACACCTATGTTTTTGGGATGCTCCTGTTTTTTTTTGGCTAGTGACAGGTCTTTATGTGGCATTTTGTTGAGGTTCAAAAATTTTAAAAATTTAGAAGAAAAACAATTTTCAAAACTTTCAACAATCTAAAAGTACATACTCTACACTTGATAATTCAACATTGGCTCAGTATGAACGATAATACAAGTGCACATAACTGATGCTACCTAGTCACCTATCCCAAATAAATGGTATGTTGTCCCAATTAAGTGAAGAAAACTAGGGCAATTTTACTATAAGTTCTGTTCTTTGAGCTTTGTCCCAAATAAACAGCTGCCCAGATTAACTGATGGTCCAAATAACTGAAATCCATTGTATATCTAAAGAAAAATATGGAGACTCAAACGTAAGTCCCACTGAATTGAAGAGGCTTGTGTTTTGAAGTTTAGCTAATCACACCATTCATAGCAAGAGCAAATGCACTGTTGCAATTTCTTGAGGCTTTTTAATTTTTTTTATTAATAGGTTTATTATGAGTGGTTTTTATCATTGAAATTTTAATTACTGGAAATCATTGAAACTATGTAGAAGTTCTAAATCCTAAATATTTGGCTTAGTCATGATTATTAGTGATTAAAAAAAAATATGAAAAGATCGACTGCTACATTAATTTCTAAGCATATTTTTCTAAAGACCTTTTAATTAAAAATTTATTTTAATGTTTATTTTTGATCATTAAGAATAATTATTTTATAAATCAAATTTTTTATTTTTAAAATATAAATATCTCTTCCAGACTAAAAGCAAAGTAAAAATAATTATGAGTTGTTATTGTTGTTCATTTAAATTTTGGTTTTCAGACTTGACATTGTTGATTTATTCATTTAATTTACTTTATTATGTTTCGTTTATTTAGGAAGTAATGATGAGTCAGGGTAATCCATGTAATATTACACCTGAAGAATATTTTAATCCAAAAGTTGATCTTCAAGGCAGAGACATTGGGAGACCTAAGGATATGACTATCAAAGTTCAGAAATTCAAAGCAACGCTTTGGTTGAGTGATGAATATCCACTTTCTTTGCAGGAGCAGGTTATTTAATTTTAATAAAATAATTTACTTGCCTATATTAGAAATGAATGAATATTAAGCATGTTAGTTACTTAATGACATCTTTTTTGTATATTCATTGTCACTGTAACCATTAAGAGATAAGCCTTTGTAGTTGCTTATTTTATTTACTTTTTTTTTTCCTAAAGCCAAGGAAAAGATTACTGAAATAATTTAGGTACAACAAATCACTAAGTTCTGATTAAGATTAAAGTAATGTCATGATTTGAGGATATTAATGAAATTACTTGCCTACAGCTTCATAATGAAATACGTTATCTGTCTGTCTGTCTATTGAATTCTATTACAAGATGTAAATTGTGACACCTATGTTGTTTACTTAAAGACAAGCAAAATAAGCTGGTTATGGACATAGCCTTAGCGATTTACTTTACTAGAAGATCGTAAATTTAAGATATCAATAATAATAATAATAATAATATTGGTCTAGCTATATCTTATTGTTCTTATTAATTATAATGGCTTCATAAAGTGGTTTCAGTTTTGTTTGATCAGCCAACAGCAGCAGTGTTATATATAAAATGAACAAACCTAAACTGGGAGAAATAGACTTCTTTCTGTTTTCTTTCTGCTTGGTATTCAGTAATAGAGATGAGGTAGTATGATGAGCATAGGTTTAGACTGTCTTTTGTCACATAAAAACTCAACAACCATTAGACAGAGGATTGTCTAGATCCTAAGGCTTCATTGGAAGAAAATTCCACTTTGGGAAAGAAAAAAAAAATCTTGAACCTCTAGTTGGGAGTGATTGAAGAACCTACTAGTCTTTCAAATAACCATCCTATTCCAATAAAATAAATAGACTACATTTAGTTGATGTTCTTGTCAGAAACTTAATCCATTTTTGACAGTACTTATTTTTTTTTTCTGCTTTTCATTAGACTTTAATTAGTAAACACAACTTTGCATGAAACATGTTAGAAATGAGACTTAAAACATTAAGACATCACATCAAAGCTAAAGAGTTACTGTTCTGAATACTTACAATTTCTGTTTGGCATTTCAGATTATGCCAATTGTCGATTTAATGGCAATTAGTAGTAGTCATTTTGCTAAATTGAAAGATTTCATAACTTTACAACTTCCTGCTGGATTTCCAGTAAAAATAGGTAAGTAATGCTTTGATTTTAATTAATATTCAATTAAATTTGAACCATTTATTATTGTTGTTGTGAAAGTTCTGTCCATAGGCAAAGTCTATTTCTTTTTTTTTTTTCCTTCTTCGTTCTTTTTTGAAATATATAAAGGCCATTGTGTTTGATTTATTTGGTATATATTGTGGTTATTTTTTATTGCTTTCCACAGTGTCTATAAGGACAACAATTTCATAATATTATTAACTCTCTAATAAATGATTTGATGCTGTATTTGTTAACAAATGCAGTGTATAATTATTCACATGCATATGCGACATTCATTTTTATGAAATAGATGTAATATCATCATATACCAAATTAGAAATTTCAAAGCAGTGCTGTGAAGTTGACTTGTCCTCTCAGTGACTCAGAATTAAAACAGGAAGTCAAGGGAAGGGCAAATCATAGAGAAAAAAGTAAAACCTTGCCTTACAAATAGATCGATAGATAGATCTGTGGTCTAGGCTTCTCAATCTTCTCTACATGACCATTCTTATTGGTCATGTTAAAAAGTTCATATTTTAGCATTTAAAAATATGTAAGATTCTAAAGTTGTCCTTTTAAAAAAAAAGTCAATTTTAGAAATTATATTTCTTAATAATTGTGACTTAACATTTGACTGATCTGTCCAGAAATTTAGGATTGCGGTATGATTTATGTTGAAATGTTCTTTAAATTGATTTATCCGAAGTGTTAATCCAAATAAAATATACTAATTAATTAAATTATGTAGTTTAGTAAATAAATTACAAAGCCAGACAAGTCTTAAGAATCTTTTCAAAAAGAATAAAAGAAGGATTATATACTGTTCACTCTTTCTATTGTTATCAAAATAGAATTTGTGAAATTCTGACTTAAACATGAATCTAATATAGTTGTGTGTGTGTGTCAATTCAGCTGCTAATCACTAAAAGAGTATTCAGATAAAATAACCAAATTAGATACTTGTTTTATCTTGATCATTTGAGTAATAAAATAATTTACTTCTATTTTCAGCTTAATTATGTAGATTCATATAATTAACTACTAATTAAGTTGTTTCTCTAGTAATACTGGGCTTGTGCAAAATAGGGAAGTATTTACACAATCTGAAGAAGATGTGAGAAGGACATCAATAAAGGATACTTATAAGTTTCTTTGATGGGTTCAGTAGCCCAGTAGTTTAGGTACTACACTGCAGACTAGAAGAGCTTGGTTCAATCCCCAGCAGTAAGCAGGGATTTTTCAACAGTTGTTACTCCTCCAGATGGACACTAGGGTTCACCCAGCCCTCTATCAAATGGGTACTGGGTTTGTTACTTGAGGGTTAAAAGCATACAGGCATCAGAATGACCATTCGATCTCAACTATTTCCTTTGGTCAAGAATCGCTGGGAGCCTAAACCTCCCTTTCACCCAAAGGTCTGCATGGCCCCTAAGGAACACCTTTACTTTTACATGTTTCTTTGAATGTAAGTAGCATGAACTGAGTTTGTTTGTTACATCCTAAACTCTCCATAATTTGTTGTGTGCCCTCCTTGAAGAATGGGATTTGTTGCCTGTAAAACTCATCAATAATCTTGTAATCAGCATGACACGTCTTTGTAAGAGTTTATTTTTTCCATTTATCATGTGATCTATTAATCCAAAAAAAATCAAGATACCTGGTCAAAAAAAAAAAAATAAGAAGAAGAAAATTACCAAGTCAGGTAATTGAATTAATTTTGAATACCAGTTTTCAGTGCCTTGAACTATTATCCATCCAAGGAAAAAAATAGACTAAGCAGGTAATACTTTCCCCAAAAAAAGAGGTTATTTATCTTTTGATTATTGGATTTTGAAGGACAAACAACTGGCATCAAGTATTAGGTTTCTAGTGCTGGGTTCAGATAATTTCTGGGTGTTGAAAAATTGGAGGGTTGTTCAATAAGTAATGCAACACATTTTTTTTCTCGGCCAATATTTGATGAAAAAAAAACGTGAAATTTTCTATATAGTATTTTCAAACATTCCAGCACTTTCTCAAATTGTTTCATCATTCTCGCTTTGCGGCAGCACTGTAGGTAAAATTCAAGATGGCATCTGTGAATGAGATGCATTTCAAATATAGAGCAGTTATTGAATTTCTTTTGGCAGAACAGGAGACCACGACAAATATTCACGAGCACTTACAGAATCTCTAAGGAGACCAGGCAGTTGATAAAAGAACTGTGAGTTATTGGGCGAATCGTCTGTCATCGTCGGAATAAGGAAAAGGGAAGCTGTCTGATAGCCCGCGCTCTGGCCAGCCACACACAGCTGTGACTCCTGCAATGTTGTAGCGTGCAACGATCAATTCAGAAGCCTTTGTGAAGACTTAAGAAACTGAGGAAATGATTCCAGCGTGTTCGTGGCCACAAAGATGTGCACAAACTTCTCCTGCTCCACGACAACACCAGACCACACTCAAGTCTGTATACCTGCGAAGAGATCACAAAACTTCACTCGACTGTTCTCCCTCATCCACCCTACAGGCCAGATGTCGCACCTTCGGACTTCTTCCTATTCGGACCTCTAAAGGATGCAATCAACAGGAAGCGATATGGCAATGATCCGGAAGTTCTTGACGCTGTAGGAAGTTGCCTGATGCACAGACCAGCAGAGTGGTACCGTTAAGTCATAGAAGCTCTGACATCTCGGTGGCATAAGACCATAGAACTTGAACGGAGATTATATTTAAAAATAGCTTTTTGTAGCTAAAGAATTGAGGAACAAGGTGAAGTATTTAAAACTGTAATAAAACAAATCTACTTTGAGAAAAAAAAAAAAGAAAAGTGTTGCATTACTTATTGAACGACCGTCATAGGCCAGATACTGGGTACCCGGTCCAAAACTGTTAACCATTGAATGTAATCTTATAGTCACCTTGCAGTAATCTTACAGAATGAAGTCCTACAGTCTCTTGATCATGAATTCATAAAATACATCAGTATCTTTACTGTCTTTTAACATGCTTCTAATCCTTGAGATTTGGAGTACACAATGTCCCAGAAAATATATAATAGGCTTTGATAGTTGACAACTAGTGCACTACTACTTTAATTTCAGGAAACTTTGAAAATATAATTATAATAAGCAGAAGAGAGAGATTATTATCATAAAATTTAATATTATAGCAGATATGCATTTGTCACTTGACCAAAGAAAATTGGTACTAAAGTTGCATTGGAGGTTTTCAGATAAATTTGAAATTCAGTGGCATAATAGAGATTCCCTGAAAAGGCTGACATTTGCATGCATTTATGATTAATTTTGAAGGTGAACATGTTACATCCCAATCTTACTTCTTAATAGAATGAAGATGATTCTGATTGTAGAATGGAATTTTGCAAATGGTTCAGATAAAGATACTCCAAATGAAATTAAAAGATAGGACTACTTGTATACATGATTTACTATTTTGGCTTTTGATTTTATGAACAACCTAAAATATAAAGTAAACAGGTTATAAATATTTAAAAAATATGAATTAATAGTGTGTATGTGTTTTTCTGAACCCTGTCTACAAAAACAAAACAGCTTTCCTACATTCTGTTAAAATACTTTCAAGTTTTTGAACAGTTGCCTTTCAGATTTTAATTTTGAATACCAGTGTAAATACATTTATGAGTAAATTCTATTGAATAATCAGGATTTGATATTATGAGTATAAAATACCACTTTTGACTAAAAAATGTTTACTACTTCTTGTAGAGCAGTACACTTCAAATGAATTAAAATGATTAATCTTATTTTCATACGAAGTTCAAAATCTAATGGTTTAGTTCTAAAGTCATCTTTATTGATTTCCTGACAAAAAAATTCTGAAAATCTTAAATTGATAACATTTTAATCATTCCACAAAAGGGAGTAACCTTAAGAATTGTATGGTTAGTATTTCTGTGCTCTAAATCATTACTAGGCTAATGCTGAATTTACTGTAGTGCGAATCAGAAAATTGAGAGAGAAAAAAATCATACTGTATAAAGCCTGTGTTTCTTAATATGAGGGGCAGTCACATGAAACCTGGCCAGCACTTGTCATTTGGAGTTGCTGAATGTCCAGATATGCACAGTATTTCTGAATAGACTTGGATATGTCACATATGGTAGCATACAGTCAAGTCATTTCATAAAATGTCTGTGTAGTAGCTGTGTTGCTGTTTCTTGAAATGATATTACTGTGGAAGCATCCAAGCAGAAATAGCACACCATGATTTATTTTCTAACTGCAGAGGAGATATTAACATTTAAGATCCATTGGTGAATGGTTGTTATTAACGGTGACCATAGCCTTGGTAAATCAGCAGTGAAGAGGTGGACAAACCTCCCTTAAGGATTATTCATGCCAGAGCCCAGTGTTCCAAAAGAGGATCCAAGTTCAACATACTTCTGTATACTTTCTGTTCAAATCATAAGAAAACTACATTTATTATACAACATTGTGGAATGTGGTGACTTATTGTGGTTTTCAAATAATTGTAAATTTAATTAATTTTAAACATAAATACAATATATAAGATATGTGTACCCCACAACAGCCACTACCAAATCTTAATAACATTTTTTCAAAAAGTTTGTCAGCATTATTAGTAATCTCCCTAGTTGCCATCTCCTTTTTGCTATGATCAGAAATTGAAACAGAGTCAATAAAAAATGGTAATTCACATGTAAAGTATCTTTTTAATAAGTCCATTTTTAGTATTGCCTAAAGCAATTAGTAATAGTCACATGAAATACATGAGAACTTTAAAAGTAAACTGGGAATAAAAATGCATTTATATCTAATATGTATGAAAACAATATACACCAAGCTCTAAAACTTATAATTGTCTGAAATTCAATTGCATAATTCAGCTCTGTTATATTCAAATTGCCCATTAAAACCAAAAGAAGCCATTAAAATGATCATTACCAAGCTGGATAACTATTCTGACAGGAGAATGTATAAGTGTGAAGTATTTTGCTAGCTGTTGTGGTTTAATAGCCTTGAAGTTGAATTTCTATAGAATCTTCAGTAATGGGCATAACTTCTCTTACTTGATAGTTGCAAACCTTTGCTTCCATCACATAAGGATGATAAATATTGGAATCATTATTTTCCTTGCTTTTGAATTATTTTAATTTTGTTTCAACAAAAAGTGCTTATCTTTCCCTTCCACCAATATCTCTTTTCTACATAAAGAAACCAATTCATTGTTCAGTTATTCTTCTTCCCCTCAGTGCAGAAGATATTTGCAAGTGCAAATGACTCTCACTGAATTTTTTGGATTATCAGTCTATTCGAAACACAACAAGTCTCTGTATTCAATGCTCTTTCTTCTTCTTTTGACTTTTGTCTGTTTCTACCTCTTTAGTGAAACAATTCTTTCTGTGTTCCTATGAATGATACTAAATAATATCTCTGAGCTTAAATACAAATTCATGTAAACTCAATATATTGAAAGTTGCTTGTTTTTATTTATTATTTTATTAATTA